>OU342647.1:20000000-21223125 GCA_910589605.1 Chrysoteuchia culmella
AAAATGTTTTTTTATTATAAAATTATTAGGAAAGAACCAGGAGGGTCCCAAACCGAGTCGAAGCAAAATGTACAGTCACGTGCATTGACATAGACACTAAGCAACCTTGTCACATTACAATATTGAATGACATTTGTGGACAGAGAGGGCTTTGTTTCCGTGTGCGTCAATGCGATAAGGTTGTAAAGTATATGTACCTGTCATTGCTCGTAAACACAGACCTATATCGAGATAGACCATAAAAGTGTACCTACCTTGCGTGCCAAAGTTTTGATCCACGGTCAAAGTTTTTCGACCTATTTCAGTCCGATTGAGACCATTGCCATGAAAACACGCGTCATTTAGAAACGAAAATGGTTAATTGTGCAGTGCTTTCTTGCAAGAGGTCGTCAATAACATTTACACATCACTAAATCTCGCTCGTGACGTCATGGTAGGTACGAAAAATTCGACACGCTAGGATCTCATACAGTTTGAAGCGCTCTTTACGTCTAAAATCGTCATCGTAAATTATACAATGTCATGCATGAGTGAGTTGAATTCATTCTCAATTCAAAAACTGATAATCGGTTTCTATCGTTTGTCTGTTTCTTAGTTCTTGTTACAGTGTAAAAAAAACACTACTTAGCTTACTTACAATAACCATGACTGAGATATAATTATGTTATACGCTATCAGAATTGACCCCAGGTTTTTACTGCAAAAGCTTTTGTTTTCCAAGATTGAGTGGACTTAATCAACTCGCTATAATCGTAGCATTTAAATACAAAAGATACTAGGAAATATTGAGCAAAAAGCGAACGGGATTAAAAGGTGGTGTTCCCGTGAGATCGGCGGGCTGCGCCGCCGTCGCCCCGGTCGGTGGGAGCGTGAGGACAATGCCGTCGTATGTCGTTACAGACGCGTAATGGTTACGGTTCTATTGGTAAAAATGTTGATATGGTATTGTTTATTTTTTAAGCGAAAACTTCTTTAGCGGCTTTGTGCACCGTCATCAGCCATTTATAATGTCCCCACTGCTGAGGCACTGGCCTTCGTTATGGATGGATAAGGAGAACGGGCCATGACCCACCACGCGGGCCCAATGCGGATTGGTGGGTTTTAACGACTGCAAACGCAGCCGGGACAGCTTAACGTGCCTTCCGAAGCACGGAGGAGCTCGACATAATAAATATTTGGTCACCCATCCCGTGACCGACCATGGCGAAAGTTGCTTAACCTCAACAATCGCAGGCCGAGCGCGCGAACCACGGCGCCACGGGCTCCTCGACGGGCTTTGTGCACATTAGAGTTTTAAATTTTTGGGATGGGTGAAAAATGATAATGTCTGACACGTGGCCCTGATCGAAAATTCGTAAGACCATTTACCGTTGACCTATTTCAAATTACGTAAAGTCTCACACTTGAAAGATATACGAATATTAGTTAATAACAACCATTATATAAAGATCTATCATTACTTCCAACTTTCATATTGATGCCAGGTCAGTTTTAATTTCAAGGGAGGAATATTCTTTTCTTTCATTACAACGCCATCTAGATATAGTTGCCACAAAGTTTTTGATACTTGATGACATTGAGTTGGTGCCTTGAGAGAGAATTAAAGTTTCATACTACGTACGGTACCAGATGGCGTTTATATTGTAGATTCATTATTCATAAATAACTATTGTATTTGTAATTAAATTAATTATTTCAAAGTTTTTGTTATTTTAAGCGGTTTTCACTTTTGCTGGCCCTCCCGGAGTGCAACCCGTTGTTTTTCTTTTTACGAATGACAGGGAGACACTTAGCCTTCATCATACCTGATGTTAAGCATTGATAAGGCTGAGTAGGCAGCGAGCATCTCCCGGAATCCTCAACCACTGAGGAACTAGCTATCTTATCTCTAACTGCCGGAACACAACAATGCTGAAAACATTGTTGTTATGGCGTCCGGCTTAGATAAGATGGTGGTAGCTAGCCAGGCGGACTTACAACAAGTCCTACCACCAACCAAACCGAATACAATATGTACCTCCGCTGGGAATCGAACCCGGGACCCCTGCGTCTGATACCGGTGGTTGTACCACTACACCACAGAGGTGGTTAAAATGAGTAGTAAGGGGACAGAAAGGAAAGAAGACTCTAAAACAGGCCAGTTTGAGTCAATTTTAGACATAATTTTTAATAACATTGAGTTTAATTCATTTCAACAAATAAATTTTCAATTCAGAAATCGGAATAGAACATCATGTAATTATATTATACACAAAAATTTATTTGGTGACATTTATATGTTCTGTATTTCCCTCTCCCACTCTCATATTTTTTAGTATTGTATCAGATTTATTGCTCCAATCACAGTAGTAAAATCATTGTTCTATTGATACCGAAAGCAATGACGTCCCACAACAACCCAAACCAGAGAGACAGAAATATTAGTTTTTTACATTGACATGAACGGGAATCGAACCAAAAACTGGTGTATAAGTGACTTCATCACAGTGGTTAATATCATTCAACTGATTTATCTTAATCTACATACATTGTGTTGATACATACAGTCGTGGCTCATTAGAATAAGGGTAATAATGTCAAATCAAATAAAAAATATGTATACTTTGTGAATAAAGTTATGTTTATAAATTATAATCTTCGCAAATTGCAACATTGTTCCAGATGGGTTTTTTTCCAACACCTAGAAACTATAAAAACCAAAACTGCATATTGTCAAACCTTAAAGGAAAGTAAGTATATTTTTTTAATAAGTACCTACCTACATTCAGATTTAAAAGCTGTGAGATTAATATAATTATAATTTTGTTCTAGAATATTGTTACTATACCTGTGTTTTTTTTTTAAGTAAGTCAGTCTTTCACCATAAAAATCATCGAGTAGAGTTGTGGGGAATTATTAGTTAAGAAGCAGTAATAATTTAAGCAATATTTAAATATGAGCCTTACTCTAGTATACCAAAGGTCTATAGGCCGGTCACTGGACATTTGCTGTATTTATTACCTAGTGATCGGCTGATGTTTTCTTTTAGACGGCCGGAGACTAGACCCGAAGTGGTCGAGTACTGGATCAAGGGGGCCGGAGACTGGAACTTTCTATGTTTTTACGAAAATTAATTGTTTTTATAACAAACGGCTGACGAAATATTTATAATAAATTTTAAATAAATAGTTCATTATAATTCAGAACTTAAAAATATATACCTACCTCTACCTTAATTCATTGACAGAGCTTGGTTATAAGCGAAGAAAATGCCTCGAAAATATAAAAGAAAGGGGTATATTGAAGCGGCGTTTGTACCGAAATAGTTTTTAATACTGTCTGAAAAAACTGAACACAAATTCAAAGAATTATCTATTGATTGATGGACTTCAGTTATTCGTTCATACAACAAAAAATTTAAGGATAGATGCTTCATGAAATTATATTGAATCGTGAGACGTTTTGATTCATTGGGAAGTAAGTTTAAACAATGTTAGAAATTCTTTTAATTGTAAAAAATTACACGAATATTAGTAAATACATAGATTTTGGTACCGCGGCGTCTATTCTCTAACGCAAAATATGAGTCAATGGCTTATTCCTAATGGAAGAATGGTTTTCAATTTATCATTCATTCATCATTTCCTTTTTAAAATTATGTTATGTAGTAGTAAACTCAATTTTGAATGTATTCCCCAATGAGGCAACTATCCCTCCGCCCAATTTGGCTGGTGAGGCGACAATCCGGGGTGCGACAAATATCCCCCAAATACTAGATGTCTGCAAAAATCATTGTAGCTCATACGTTTACTACACTAATTAAGTATGTGTGATATGAGCTTTAAGATGAAGGATTACACTTGTATATGCATAAACAGTTTGTTGATTTTGCACATGATTTGTAAGCTGTGAGGCAATTTAAAAAAATTGCGGCATCTATCCGTGAGTTACCCTTTATAGTCACAAAGTGAGCATGTTTGCAATAGTTTGTATGAAAATAACGGGGTGGACGGTTTAATGTGCCGGTGATTGCAATTTCTCCATTAAGTCGATAGGATTTCAATATTGAACATCTCTACAGTTGTCAAACTTGAAACAGAAACAGAAATCATCTTAGTTGATTAACTGTCCAGCCCGGTAGTAATGTATAAGTCAATGGTCCAGTCCAAATTACTCAGGTTGTTTAAAAAGGTGGTAGTCCCGTGAGATTTACGGTATGCGCCTCAGCGCCGGCGGGAACGCGGGGACAATGCCATCTGTATGTCGTTATGGGCAAAGGTTATGCTGTAACGGTTCCCTGTATCGTTCTATTGGCAACAGTGTTACTGTTGTATTTGGTTTTAAAAGTGATGAGGATACAAACTAATTTCTTTTAGGTAGAAATATTTTAGAGGTCTCTACGAACGCCAAACCACCAAAAAGACTGAGTTAATGTGCAGATTTAGCACATTTCATGTTTTTAGAGTCTTGGATGAGTATACTATTAACTAACTTTAAATAAATTTTTTAATCCAAAATGGCCGTTGTGTAAACTTCACAAATTGTTGTTTATTTTGCGGAGTTTGTATTGGTATAAGTAATTATTTGTGGACTTTATATAAGTTTGTACTTCCATATAGATAATTCTACTTCGTTCAAATGTGTTATCTTTATGCCGCCAGGATCTTTCCGTTTCACCCTTTCCGGTTGACTGGTAAAGAATGCCTAAGGGCATTAAGTCCGCCTTTTGCTGTTGTAAAGAAATTAATAATAAATAAATTGAGAACATTCTCATTGGGTATTATTTCCTATCTTTATTATAGACGATGAGAGTAACAATAACATGCGGCACTTTAGTGCATTAGAATATTCATGAATCATGAAACACGTCCCCAGTTCCCAACATGATACTAAACCAATTGTAAAAATATTAGAGCATTCTTGTAAAAGTTTGATTGCACAGCTGTGCCGGGGAAGTTGCATAGACCTAAAGACCTTTTAGAAGTGGCAGTGGGCGGGACACATAGCGAGAAGAACCGATGGCCGTTGGGACTGGCGACCACGTACCGGACGACGCTCCGTGGGTAGGCCCCCTACAAGGTGGACCGACGATCTGGTGAAGGTCGCGGGAAGCCGCTGGATGCGGGCAGCGCAGGATTGAACGTCGTGGAGATGGGGGAGGCCTATAGCCAGCAGTGAGTGTCTTGTGGCTGAGACGACGACAACGACGAACGACCTTTTAACCAAAGACAATCTTGGTTGACAAGGTTTAACTCTCATGTAAAATATGTCAAAAACTAATAACAATGCCAAAGTCTCCCAAATAATTAATCCATCATAAAAAAAAACTCATGTAAAGCCAGCACGGTCAGTTAATTTACTAAACGTTCTGACACAGTATCTCACCAACATATCGGTACGTAATAAATATTAAACAAGAATATGGCTGTTTCATCTTAATCGATAGTCAATCATTTGTAAAAATGTTTCTTTCAAATGTGAGGATATTTCTCTCATTGAAGAAACGACGGTGGCCAACACCGTAGAAAGGTGAATATACTAGACAAATTCGACGTGTCCTCATAATAGGTCTCTGTACTCGTAGCATAATTGGTTAGTGCATTAGGCTGGATTCCCAAGGGCGTCAGGGCGACATGAGACAAGTTGCTTTTTTCTTGTATCATCATCATCATCATGTATATTTTTTGTTTAATATTTATCACATTATAAAATGCAAAATTATAAAGTTATAATGTCGGTACCTATTTAAGCGCAACGTAGGTATTTGCACTTGATGACTCATAATTTTGACAAATATTTGCAAGTTTAGAGTATTACATTATTCCTAAATATTAAATCTTAATTTATTCATTATCCACAGTAGGTACCCCGTGTGGCTGCATAATGTAAGCAAAGCTATTCTATTTTCACGACTGTTTGCGGCGGCGCATACGCTTACACAAGGATGTGAAGTAACAACTTAGTTTGCGTAGTTATTTAACATCTGAGTTGGGTTATTAAAAATAATATGTTATTTTTAATATACCAACTCAGACGTCTTTTTTTTTGTTATTCGTTAACTAAATAGGCTGATCAAGATATTTTTATTATTTTTAAGGCTATTCTTACATCTTACTTTTAGAAGCATTACAATAACAATAAAGAAGTTGTCATCTAAAACAACTGAAAACTAGAACTCCTTTCTTTTATTTTTATTACAAATATGGAACGCAACTTTTTTCCTCTTTTATCACATACATTCCAGCCAGTGAGCTGCGTATTGTTGTGTATTCCAACCTTTTTGTCGTCATAGCCACGAGACCCCCTGTGCAATCGATTTACTACAATACTGTTCGTACATTCGTAACAACGCGATAAGTTATTTATTGAGCGCTATTTTTAGGGTGCTTCTGTAGCGTTTTTGTGGCGGGTTTTAGTTTCGTAGAAAGTAAATGAATCCCTTAATATGCTTAGTAAAACCTGAGCTTAAAAACAAAGTTTGAATCTTTGAGGCTGGAAAGTTTTCTTTTCTTTTATAGCGCTAATCCCTCAAAACACAGTTTAAGTTGCGGTCTATAGATAGAGCACTCTTTAGCGATCTTATTAAATCTCCAAAGTCTAGGTAATTAACCGTCTTTGTGGTGTAGTGGTACAACCACCGGTATCTGACTCGATTCCCAGCGGAGGTTACATATTGTATTCGGTTTGGTTGGTGGTAGGACTTGTTGAAAGTCCGCCTGGCTAGCTACCACCATCTTACCTAAGCCTAACGCCATAACAACAATGTTTTCAGCATTGTTGTGTTCCGGCAGTTTGATATAAGATAGCCTAATCCTCAGTGTCTGAGGATTGCGGGAGAGGCTCGCTTCCATCTTAATTAAAAGCAATTAAAAAAACTTCATAAATTTAGACATAACCAGCTAACAGTTATTTAAACTGTTATAATAAATTTCATCCACATAACTACTCTCTCATATGAAATAAAACAACTTTTACGGATATCAAACGCGCTATATTTCCACGAACTAAGTTGTAATTGTCCGTATTTTTAGGTTTTTAGGGGTTTTTTGATTTTCCCGACGTTTCCGCACCTTTACAGCTGCCGTGGTCAGGGCCCGTTCGTGGAAATATAGCGCGTTTGATATCCGTAAAAGTTGTTTTATTTCAATGAACAGTGCGCGCCAAAACATAAGATGTACGTACTCTCTCATAGCTTAACGCCATTTTGCTTTTCCTATAAATAATGTAATGATCAAGCTTGTTTATTTAGTATAGCGTCCATAAATGACACCGAACAAACCGTATTTAAGGAACAAAGACAATATTATGTCCAACCGAATAACGCAGGTAATCGAACGAAAATAAATCTTAATGGATCACCGTGGCATCCGTCTTGGGGGCAAGCAACATTAATGGTATCTCAGCAAATATTAAACAGGCTGTTTCTGAAAGATTTTGTTATTTTTTCCTTCTAACCTTCTGTATATGAAACACATACAATCCACACTTTTCTTCCATTAAGAGCAGGTAGAGTATAACTGGGAGAGTAGTCACGGTAAGACAAAAAAATTAAAAGGTATGCTTAATTTAATAATGGTGTGTTTTTAAAGGTACATTGCGTTCAAGTCTTAAGTGCTCGAAAGTGCATTATGCATTTACTTTTAATTTTCTCTAAGAGCTAGCGCAGACGACGGATAACGGAGGACTTTTTGTCCGCGACACGTCTTTATTGTTAACCAAATAAGATTCAACTTAGACCGCGTATATCCGCGAAAAGTACGCGATAGTCCTCGTTATTTATTCAACTTTATGTTCTTAGTAATAAGGTCGTGTCGCGGACAAAAAGTCCTTCAATGTCCGTCGTCTGCGCAGGTCATAAAGATTAATTTTTAACTAGCTTCCGTCCGCGGTTTCAGCCGCGTGGTTCCCGTTCCTGTGGGAACATCGGGATTAAATGTAGCCTTTGTTACTCTCTTTCCTTTCAACTAACCTATGATAAAAATCAAGTCGATTGGTTGCTTAGTTAGAGCGTGAAGGAAGGACAAACAAACAAACTTTCAGATTTATATTATTATGATAAATTTAAAATAGAAAAATATTGGAAAAATTATCTCGGGCACAAGTACAATAAAATAGCATTGAAAAATGCAAAAATGAAAAAATCGAAAATTATTGGCTGTTGCATAAACACCTGAAAAGTTGTTTCTTTCGAATGCAAGGATATTCCTAGCATTGATGTGACAACTCTGGCCTACATATTAAAAATTTAAAAGTATTGGAGAATTTCGACGGTGGTTCGCAAGTCTCGGTAGCTCAGTGGTTAGAGCATTGGACCGGATTTCCAAACATCGAGGGTTCGAGTCCCATCTGAAAATTCACTTGTGGCCGAGTAAATTTTCCCAATATTTCCCAAATTTATCCTAAGTATAAAAATAGCATTGAAAAATGCAAAATATCAAAGATCAATTTATAATATTAGTTAGGATTAGGATTTATTTTTTTGAAGTCGGTTTTAGTTTTTTATAGCAAGTTTTTAATTTCACAACAATTCGGTCCCTCAACTAAAATGCATCCATGTCACCGTTACGAAAACGACAGCAATATTAGGATTTCCTACAACTAGGCAAAAAACCAACTTAAGAATTTCTAAAAAATACTTTGATCAACTTGAAAACAACCTGTGCAAAAGGTAAGCAAATATTACTTTGACTACTAAAACGAATGCAGGCAAGCGAGCTCCATTAAGGCGTCTGATGCATGCATACAACGAACTACCAACTTGTGAATTAGATATCATGCATGACACGTCCCCAAATGTTAAAAAAAATATAATCTGATAATTCTTAATAACTTAGTAAATCAATTTGATGAGTGCACTTAATAACACATAGTCTTTTGTTATTCATATCATGTTTTGTAGCTTAGAAATAAGTAATAGTACCTAGTTAACTAATACAATGGGGTTCGGGGCTGAATCCTTAAGCACAGGTTTTTTCTAATAACCTATTAGGGTCAGCTTCGAACAATCTAGAAATCACCCAAAACTGTAACTTACCCATTTTAGACATACCCCTTAATCTAAATATTATACCTACTACTCATAAGTTATATTTATGTGAAAACTTTGGATGTTCTTAGCATAAAATAAATAAATTAATTAAAATAACTTGATTCTCTTTTTGAATCTAATAAAAATAGAATATACTCTAATGTAAAGGTTAAGATTATAATTGAGTTTTCAATTATTGCTATGGCGTTTATATAGATTTTTCGCAAATTTTCATGTTAATATTTTAATTAACACAATAGTATTTTCATACTAATCAGCCTAATTTGAATATAAGTTATACGTTTTTTTAACTAATAAAAATAACTTGCATGTAATTTAAGTTGAAAACTTTAAACAAATATTTGTGGATAACGGTGTTGACTGTACAAATACTTAAAAGAACCGATTGAGTTTGTATATATAGTCTCTTTGTTCAGTTGTTAGTTGTCCTAATAAATAAATAAAAACATTTTATAAAAAACCGACTTCAAAAAGTAAAAAATAAAACTTTTGGAGTCGGTGCCAGCCAGGGCATTCTACATTGCACTTCTATTAACTATATATTTTTATGGCCTTAGCTAGCTAGCACCGACTCCAAAAGTTTTATTTTTTACTTTTTGAAGTCGGTTTGAATTTTTTTTTATAAAATGTATTTATTTCAGATTTTTTAGTTATATCATGTGCCGTTACTTACACTAAAAATCAGCCCATACACAACAATGTCATCTAGGTAAACGACTACTTGCCAAAAGGTGATTGATATTTTTTCAAGATTATGAAAAAACTACTAGCCAGATCTTCGTAAAAATTATATAGGACCACACATAAACCATTTTCTTTCAGATAAAAAAAGAATTATAAAAATCTGTTAACAACTGGCGAAGTTATGGTAGAACATACAAAAAAAAAAAAAAAAAAAAACAGTCGACTTGAGAACCTCCTCCTTTTTTTGAAGTCGGTTAAAAAAGAATAATTTCAATTGCTTCGGTCGTCTTCGAGCAATCGGTGCGGTGAACAAACAAACAATATAAGCGACGAATTGATAACTCCTTCTCTTCTTGAAGTCGGTTAAAAATAAAGCATAACACATTATTATTATAAGAAGGCAATATTAGTTGGCGAGGTAATGGGGTATCTAGTGAAATCAACACCTGTGGCATCCAGTGGCCTAATTGAGAAACTTAACCTATCACACTCGCTTTCAATTACGACAATCCGTCATAAAATATGAAGAACTTGTTAGAGTAGATACAATAATTTGTATTCTCACAGCGAACGATAAAAAGTAATGTCGAAGTCAAAATTGTTTTACTCAAATAACTTTTACTTGTACTACAATAAAATGTCAAATATAAGGCATAATTTCGATATCAGTCAGTGCGTAGATAGAAAAAACTCTTCGACCATTCCTATAATGTTGGTATGAATTTATGAAATATACAGATCATTGCAAATGATATTACGAGTAACTACTACGCACTACGCAATCATTCAATGAAGCTAAGAAAAGTTATCCGAAGACTTACTAACTACGTTACTAATTGATTAAGTACTTAATGTACTGGAATTCGGCAGTTAGGTGTATCTAAAGACTAGCGGCCGCTAGCGATTTCTCCCGCGTGGTTCCCGTTCCGGTAAGAATATCGGGATAAAAACTATCCTATGTTGATAACCAGGCTATCTACTACCTGTGTACCGAATTTCATTAAATTTCGTTCAGTAGTTTCGGAGTATATTCAATGCAAACAAACAAACAATACAATCTTTCCTCTTTATAATATTGGTATTGTCAAGGACGGACCCACTGATAGTATTTTATACTGTGTAGTTTTTAATACCTAGGCTATGGTCTTAAGTCTTTGCTGTTTTTCGTCTCTTTGGACCTCGTCTTAGCTATTGTTTTAACTTGTCTTTCCTTTCTTTATTGACGACCTGTTTGGCGCGGGGGTACTAAGCCTGCCTTCTGCGCCAGAGGTCCCGGGTTCGATCCCCGGACAAGACAAATATTTGTGTGCATGAACATGTCTATTTGTCTTGGTCTGGGTGTTTAATATGTATATTATGTATGTATTTACAAAAAAAATTTATATAAGTATGTTTATCCGTTATCTAGTAACCATAATACAAGTTCTTAATGAAACTTAACGTGGGCTAGCTAATTGGTGTGTTTGTGTGCAATTATTTGTGTGCAATTATTTATTTATTAATTTATTATACGATCCTTTTTCCTTTCCAACCCGCCGTTTCTTTTGCTGTCCTCGACAAGTATAGAAGAGAAATAATTATGATTCCCTTTCAGTAACCAACATACCGATACCCCGTGGTAACAATACAGACACAATATACTTAACCCTTGATACGCTGTCGAGTTTACACATGACATTTTTAATTTTGCATTTTTCAGCATTATTGTTGTGTTCCGGCAGTTCGAGATAAGATAGCCAGTTCCTCAGTGGCTGAGGAATCCGGGATAGGCTAGCTTCCATCTTCAGCCTTATCAATACTTAACATCAGGTATGATGAAGGCTAAGAGTCTCCCCGTTATTCATAAAAAAAACATCAGATCAGGCTTTAAAGTGTAAAGGTTGCCGTGCTGTTGATTGTACAAATTGTCATGACAATTAATCTCATATGTCTCGTCGGCGCATGTTTATCGTCACCGATGGTAAACAAAATTGTTTTCAGAAGTGATGTTTCCTTTGTATTGTTACGAAGGTGATAGAGTTACGGCGCGGACACCTCGTCCGGTGTCCGGTGTCCGGTCGCATTCTTTTGTTATTGCTGTTTATGTACCTCCTTATAGTTGCATATTTATATTTGATATGAAAGAATTAGACTCATACTTAAAAACTAAAATAGACACTTAACAAAAAGTTGGGAAATTGTCTTTACTTCTTCAACGGAACCTGAAAAGTAATTCACCCTGAAAAGTAGTTCACCATTCTTCTTTGCCAAATGCCTTATGATGCTATAGGTGCCAGGTCTTGTTATTTTTCCAAAGTTCAAGCTGTTTGCCAAAGGTAAATTTTGGTAAGTGAAAAATGATTATTTGTTAATTTTCGACTAGAACCCAGAAGTATACTGTTAAGTTGTTGTAACCCTAAAACATGAGCGTTTATCGACAGTATCGACACTCGAAGCCCGATAACGCGTCACTCCCATAGCTCGGTAAGCAGGACAGCATCAATCGCCATATAATATCGCGTGATATTCATAAACGGAGGAGCCCGTGGCGCAGTGGCTCGCGTGCTAGGCCTGCGATTGTTGAGGTTAAGCAACTTTCGCAAAGGTCGGTCACGGGATGGGTGACCAAAAATTTACTATCTCGAGCTCCTCCGTGCTTCGGAAGGCATGTGTTCCGGCTGCATTTGCAGTCGTTAAAATCCACCCACCAATCCGCATCGGGCCCGCGTGATGGGTCATGACCCCCTTATTCGACCATAAGGAAAGCCAGTGCCCCAGCAGTGGAGACATTAAAAATGGCAAACGACGACGATATCATAAACCTCACTGTGTTAATGCAGTATGGGAGTACTAATCCCTAAGAACGCTCGTCCATGCATGCATCAGTATGCAGCGCAGTGCACGCAGCCGCCATCGTCGGCGCCCGCGCAGCCTTTGCATGTTAAACATACAACACAATCAGAGAACATCCTCTGTAGTTGGAGCCCATACATAATCAACTTTCTCATTAATACCTGTAACGCGTATCGATAATACATAAGTACATATATAATAAGCTACTCAACAACCAAAAATGGCAGGGTTTGTTAATTTTATGGCAAAGTGATTGAGAAGAAATCACAATGACCGTTTAGGACTTATCTTACTTTAATTTATACGCTAAAATAATCAACGCATCCAGAAAAACAACTGTTTCGCACAAAAAAATATTGAACTCTTCTAAAATGTATGTAACAGGCGGGTGTTTATTTTTGTTGTGTTTTGTTGTGTTAGTAACTATGAGTGCTTTGAATGGTTTTGAAGTTTTAAGTATTTTTTTATTGCAGGATATAGGGGCTATGCAGCTCCAGCTGGAACTGTAGTCACTGCGACCTATAAGATCTATTGTAACTCGCCACCTTGTTATAGTATCTCTTTTAGCCTGGCGGCCTCTAGGAAGTCTAAAATCTTCCTAGCTCTAAGAGATTTTAGTTCCTCTGGCCGAATTATATGCCGGCCCAGGTGGATACTGCGTTTGTGAATTAGGGGTCCGCAGTCACATAGGAGATGTTTGGGTGTTTCTCTCTCTAATCCGCAGTAACGGCAAACGTCAGTGTCACTTAATTTCATGTGAAATTGGTGTCTTTTTAGTTTGCAGTGTCCAGTTAAGGCTCTTGCTATCGCACTTATATTTGCTCTGCTGAGCTCTAGGAGTTCAGCAGTTTGCTTTTGCGAATAGCCTTCGATAAGGGATTTGGCGTGTACTAATCCTGGTTGATTTAGCCAGTATTTTTTTGACTTTTTTTGTAGTTTTTGAAGTTTTAAGTAAACATAAAATATTATTATCATCATAGCCACGACGATCGGTCCTGCGCTTCCCGCATCCAGCGGCTTCCCGTGACCTTCACCAGATCGTCGGTCCACCTTGTCGGGGGCCTACCCACGGAGCGTACTTATTTTTTTTTTATCGAGAATGCATGTGAGTCTATAAAAAAATACGTTTGCTACACCCCAAGCTGTTACACTTGCGACACGAATTGCCCGCCCCATCGACTTGGCTATAACAATCTAAACTGAACTTAATCTAAGTAATCGCATTAAAGGTTTCGTGTTACACAAATTATTCTGGTGATTGCACATAAGACTGTATTTCAGGGTAATACGAGATTAATCGGTTTGGAGTAGATCGTCCAAGTCGAAAGAACTTTTAAGATGATTAGTTTTAAAGTAAGTACTTGTACAAAATGTTGTTTAATGTTTCTGCTTTTTTGCAATGCATCTATGTTGTTTCATGTTTAGGGGTAAGATTCTTCGAACATGGTTTACTTATTATATGTACGTCGTCGCCGTCGTCATCAGCCATTTTTAATGTCCCCACTGCTCGGGCTCTGGTATTCCTTATGGATGGATAAGGAGAACGGGCCATGACCCACCACGCGGGCCCAATGTGGATTGATGGGTTTAAGCGACTGCGAATGCAGCCAGGACCAACAGCTTAACGTGCCTTCCAAAGCACGGAGGAGCTCGAGATAGTAAAATTGTGGTCACCCATCCCGTGACCGACCATTGCGAAAGTTGCTTAACCTCAACAATCGCAGGCCGAGCGCGCGAACCACTGCGCCACGGGCTCCTTGTTATTTGATATGAAATTTATTATGTTATGTAGATTATATGTACATAATGTACTAAATGTGCACCAAAAAAGTAGTAGAAAAGCTAGCTAGGTTGGCTTACAACCAAATCAAATACAAATTATGCTATCCCACTGGGAGTCGAACCCCACCGCCACCCATTAACAAATTCTTTAATAATAATTTCATGTCAATGATAGCATAATATATTAACAATTTGCTGCGTCTACTGCGTTTATCTGTCAATTTAAGTTGGAACCCGAGATATCGAGGGGTGGTCCGATAAAGTATTCATAAATTGATTATTGTCACTTAAACATTATACATTAATCCAGTTTCAAGATTGAATTTCATCGGTAACATATTTTTTGGGTTGCAGGCTAAATAACCAATCGCACCTGAAACCATTTTTTTTTTATGAACGACCGACGACGTTGAGCATCTTAACCTTCATCATACCTGATGTTAAGTATTGATAAGGCTGAAGATGGAAACGAGCCTCTCCCGGAATACTCAACTATGCTGCTTTGAAATCAAGACGTATGACAATAATCGATTAATTTGCAAATGACTGACGTCGCAGCGTGTAATTGCAATGCAATACAAAGTCTATAGCGGAATCGCGTTTTGACAGCTCAAAAAAGTATGACAATGATTAGTGCTGCCCACTGCTCAATTCACCATGGTATTAAGAATAATTCAATTAAGAATTGCTAATTAATTCGATATTTACCACATTTTAGTAACTATTTTTTGTGAAAGCAACTATTCGAGAGAAACCGGACATTCGGATGTGAATGTCACAATTATGGCAAATATACTTATTCTTGTTTACTTGTTGTTTAAAAAATACGATAACCTAGTTCCGTACTCGTAATAATAATCACTATACGAGTACGGAAATGATCGTACTGTATAATTTTAACGACAAGAAATAAAAAATGTTTTATTAATTTAACTCGGGGAACCGTATAATTATCGACAGACACAGATATACAGACAGACATACTTTATAGTAGTAACAAACACAAGGTCTCTAAACAAATCAGAGACATATTAATGTTTATTTGCAAAACTCTTTGACATACCTAGGGTCAAAGGAAAAAAGGTTTCCGCCAAAGTTACTAGGTATTTACTTATTTTCATAAAATAACAAAGACTGTGAAAGAGAAAAACTAAAAAACAATGAATCTTCTAAAGGCTTACTTTTACAGCTGAATAAGTTGATTAGAAACTAGTTGCTTTATACTACAATACATTTTATCTCATCTCTTTTAATTTTATTGGAACTAAAGTTTTACACACGAAAAGAAATAAAATACATCAGCTAATTTAAAAGGTGCCTACCACTTCAATCAAATCATTCGATTACCCGCTCGTTCTGGAAGCCAATTCTGCCAATGTTTAGTCACAAGCGTATTTCAATCGTTTTTCAATTGTCGGTCTTTTTAACCAAGTTCTTGCCACTAGAGTATAAAATAACACTGCAATTGAAAGACGATTAAGATACGATTATGGTTATCATCATTATCATCATCAGCCCATTATCGTCCACTACTGGACGTAGGCCTCTCCAAGTGTACGCCACCGAACACGATCCGCGGCTAGCGGCTACACTCATCCAGCTTTTACCAACCACCTTGCGAAGATCGTCGCTCCACCTAGTTTGAGGGCGTCCGACACTACGTTTGCCGATATGCGATCTTCACTCAAGAACTCGTTTACCAACGATTGTCGGTTCTGCGGTTTAAATGGCCGGCCCACGGCTACTTCAGTTTGCTAATTCGGTGGGCTATGTCGATAACTAAGGTTCTCTGTCAGAGGATCCCTCAGAGAGACTCCGAGCATAGTCCTTTCCGTAGCTCGCTGAACGACATTAAACTTGTAAACCAGCCTTGCAGTGTGTGTCCACGTTTCGGCTCCGTATGTCATGACTATGATTATGATTAAACATTAGCAAAACCGTTTTTCAATTGTAGGGCTTTTCTACAATTCTTGCTACTAAAGTGCGAAATAGAAGGACAATTGAAACACGATTGAGACACGATTTTGACAAAAAATAGGTAGCGAATTGGGCCCCATGCCCAACATCTTACTCGATAAAGGCAAAAAACCGCTCGCATGCCGAAAAGGGGCGGGCTCTCGAGATCGAACCACGAACAATTTCGAAGTAAACTCTATACCCGTAATTTATAACAACAATATCGGGAGATCATAAGCGTAGCCCATTGATAACCTCCAGATAAATTGCCTTAAATAACCCTGGATTCTTCATGTCTAGACCAGAGGATCCCAAACTTGTTTTGTTTGCCGCTCGTTTCGAAAGGCATGGTATAAACAACAGATACCTTTTTTAATGAAACGTATTTTTTAGGATGTAAAACAAATCAACCCTCAAGATTTACATTTTATGTTATTCACTATAATGTTAAAAATTAAAAAAATCCAGATGTGGATCATAATATAAGAAAACTGGTCAAGAACAAGTCGGACTCGTGGACCGATGGTTCCGTACCAGCATATATAAATATTTAGTTTTATTACTTTTTTCATGATTTCTGAAAAAAGTATGCTACTTAGAGACATCGTCTTAGTTTTCCTGTAATCTTTACATTAACTTCTAGTACATATAATAATTTCAGATTTTTGTTTATGTAAACTTCGGAAATAACGGCATTTTTTTTATTTCATCAAATGTAAAAAGTTTCCCGAAATTCAGTTTCCAAAACTTAAGACTAAATTTTTCCTGATTTAATTACAAATGATTAGTTTTTTTCCAATATTCTTAATCAAAGAAGAGATTGCTAAATTTTATAGTTGTAGGTCACCGGGAAGTACCCTATGAATTTTGATTTCCTTGAAAGTGTCGATGTTGATACGTTTTAGCGGCATAAATGACCTTACCTTTTTTAACGTTAATTTTGAAGTTTGTTTTTTTTTACAGTTTTAAGAGATTGTTAACGTGAATATATAGTTTCAATTTCAACTCGATACCTCCACGCGTTCTCGAGATAATCGAGGACAGACGGGCGAACCGACGTGACGGACAACACAGTGATCCTATAAGGGTTCCTTTTTTCTTTAGAGGTTCGGAACCCTAAACATAAAAAAAAGTCTGAGAATGCAAACAGCGCTCTTTCATATGATACCCCACATGCGGTAGTAGCCCCACTTCGAATTTTTAAGACCCCCTTTCAGTCCCTGTTGAAAAAAAAATATAATAAATAGTAGGGCAAACGTCATCTAAAAGTATTCCAAATTTCAAATTCATAGCATTAGTAGTTCTTGAGATATCCAGCTATGACAGCCAGACAGACTGAGTCGCACCATAAGAGTTCCTTTTTACCATTTCGGTACGGAACCCAATATTGTTACAAGGATATTTATACATTTTTATGTTTTTTTTTATGAGCGACGGGGAAACTCTTAGCCTTCATCATACCTGATGATAAGTATTGATAAGGCTAAAGATGGAAGCGAGCCACTTCCGGAATCCTCAATCACTGAGGAACTGGCTATCTAATCTTTAACTGCCGGAACACAGCAATGCTGAAAACATTGTTGGGATGGCGTTAGACTTAGATAAGATTCTCTTCATATAAAAGTAATCTTGGAAAAATATATTAACGACTTATGGTAAATTTTAAATAGAAAAATATTGGAAATAATTAACTCGGCCACAAGTGAATTCTCAGACGGGAATCGAACCCGCGACCTTTGGGAATCCGGTCCAATGCTCTAACCGCTGAGTTACCGAGACTTAAAAATATATATTAACGAGTTTTCCCAGCGACAAAATTATGGTGCCTACACAAAACCTTCCAAATCCATACAAATGTCTCATAATAATTACCAGGAATCGTTACTTTTGCTGCCTACAAGAAGCAAAAACAAATAGCCTTCAATTAATTTCTATTATCGTAAGAATTTTCGACAAAACGACAGTAATAAAGCCGCTCAAAGGCAAATTTTGTTATTGTAATTGGGATAACGTTCGTTTGATTAATCCCGTTATTGTACAGAAAATGTAACGTAGGTATCTCAAAAGTTCTTCTACAAATTGGTATTAAATCGATCGGTAGTTTGTTACTACAATCATAGTCTATAAAAGTTTTCTACAATGATCTATTGGCGTAGTTTTTAGGAAAAGTTGATAAAGTTCAGACATACGAGTACGAGTATACCAAAGTGCAGTAGCGAGTAAATAAATAAAACTGATCTTTATCTTGATACTGTTTTGGTTTTGTTTCGTCGTCTCAGCCACAAAACACCCACTGCTAGGTAAAGGCCTCCACCAAGGATCTCCACAACGATCGGTCCTGCGCAGTCCGCATCCAGCGGCTTCCCGCGACCTTCACCAGATCGTCGGTCCACCTTATCGGGGGCCTACCCACGGCGCGTCGTCCGGTGCGCGGTCGCCATTCCAGAACCTTTCCGCCCCAACGGCCATCGGTTCTTGTCGCTATGTGTCCTGCCCACTGCCACTTCAGCTGAGCAATCCTTCGAGCGATGTCAGTTACTTTAGTTCTCGTACGGATGTCCTCATTTCTGATTCGATCACGGAGGGAAACGCCGAGCATTGCCCTCTCCATTGCACGCTGGGTGACCTTGAGCTTTCTTATCAGACCCATAGTTAGCGACCACGTTTCACTACCGTAAGTCATCACTGGCAACACACACTGGTCAAAGACACTGCGGTAAGTTGGACTCGAAGATTTTACGGAGTTTCCCGAATGATTTTGCTTAACGTCATAAAATACAATTTTATTTGCTGCATCTTCGAAGGTTTTACATGAATTTTTAATCGACCTGGAGAAGCATAAGGCGCTGCCTTTTATAAATGATGGTAATAACAGTAATTGTTCCTCCAGGCTAGTGCATTTATTGTAGGTACTAGCGCCTGGAATTGCTAAAAAAAATCTTCTACAGATTCATCAAAATGGCCGGCGAAACGACCCGATCCATTTTTCCACAAGTTTACACTTTTTTAGTTTTACTAGCGGATCCTATAGATAGGATAGGATAAAATATAGCCTATGTCATTAGGGAGAAATGTAACTTTCTAATGGTCTAAGAATTTTCTAAATCGGTTTAGTAGTTCCTGAGATTAGCGCGTTCAAACAAACAAACTCTTCAGCTTTATAATATTAGTATAGATAAATAGGTTAGGACACTGAAGACTCCTGTATGTGTCCTTTCTTTTCTTCGGATACTTTTCTATCGGATAATATTGTATTGCAATCATAACTTTTTAGTTGATGGTTTGATTCCCGGTATGATTTTATGTGGCATGTATTAACAAAACAAATATAAGTTTAATTATATAAGTCCACAAAGTAACATAACATTCGTTTGATACTAGATACGGCCCAAGTATTACTTATAAAAAAATTGTCCTACGAATCTATATCGTCACAACTAGATAATTCACGTTCATGCAACATTCCCGTCATTTATCATTATTTAATGACTAAGCTTTCATCCAAAACCTTATTTATTTACTTCGGAGTTGGGAAAATGGCCGTTGATCTAGCCATTTATAAAATCCCCTCTCCGACCCGACATCGTTCAAGATTAACGCGATATTCGAACGAGTTTTCGAACGCATTCGAACTTTGAGATCGAATTAACGAGACGGTCAATTGTTTTAACAATTTGTAGATTAACACAGCAAATAAATCTCTTTTTTTTTATGATCGACGGGGTGACTCTTAGCCTTCATCATACCTGGGCCTGTATTCACTATGACCACTTACCGATTCCTTGCTCAAACCACGTGAATGTCGTATTTGGTTTCGATTTTTTCAAAATTCGTTTTCTCTATGACATTTACAAATTTTAAAGTTATTTTACTCCTTTCATAATTTTACAACTTGTGACTTTCATGTACTTGTACAATAATTTTATAATTTGGGAGTATCATGGAGAAAACGACTTTTAAAAATATCAAAACCAAGTACGACATTGGCGTGGTTTGAGCAAGGAATCGCTAAGTGGTCATAGTGAATAAGGGCCCTGATGTTAAGTATTGAATAGGTAGACTAGACATTACTTTGAGAAGTTTTATATCATTGTAACTAATAGAAAACAAAATATCTTCAATCTTTTATATGTTAACATTCGACAGTTAATTTTTGATCAAACTTTAAGCTTTTATATAAACAAATGTTTTTCAAATTCATTTGTGTCAAATGAAAAAAGTTTTGCTTGCTGAAATAATAATTTTGAAGTTTCCTAATTTGAAGTGTTCTCATTGATAAACTTAGAGTTATATCGTTTTAAGGAATAAGAGTCGTCAGGTGATTGAAATTCGTAAGAAAAAGTCATGAAAAAATTATGAAATTCAACTAATCTAAATCTCCACACTTTTCCGTACACGACTTACGTATTACACTTTTTTTTTGTAAAGTATAAATTATTTGTTACACACATATTTCTTATGGTCATGAAAGTAATGTTTACAATAAATGTTAGCAAACATAATATTCACTATCTATGATTTGATGTGAATGTTCTTCGTCGAAGTGAATATGATGAATCCAGCTCAACTTTATGGTTGCCTAATATTAATAAACGCACATGTACCTGCCCTAACTGCCTGTTATCGTTTCAATAACTAAACCACTAAATAAATATTGATGAATTTTCGGCTTTTTGGCTACTGCAATTATTCACATTTATAATATTAGTTAGGATAAATAAATGCAAACTTTTTTTTTTATTGAAGATATTTAAAAAAATGTAAAGTCAAAGTCAAAGATTTTTATTCAAATAGACTTATAGATAAGTGCTTTTTTCCTACCAGCCATTCAGGACATCTTTTAACTGATAAGAAGAACGGCCGCAAGAAACTTTATCAGCCTTAACAGAAGCAACAACATTTACAAAGGAACATGTCGTTGCCAAACACAAATCTACAATCTTGAAACATATTTAATATAAGAGGAAAATTGACTTATACTCAGTTATTAGAATATTTTCCTTTTATACAATTACAATAGTCATGTTTTATGTTAGTATCACTTCCATTCATTTTGGTCTTTCAAATAATCATCTATATACCTTGTAATCGACGACCTGTTTGGCGCAGGGGTACTAACCCCACCTTCTGCGTCAAAAGGTCCCGGGTTCGATCCCCGGACAAGACAAATATTTGTGTGGATGAACATGTCTATTTGTCTTGGTTTGGATGTTTAATATGTATATTATGTATGTATTTACAAAAAAAAAAGTATATAAGTATGTTTATCCGTTATCTAGTATCCATAACACAAGTTCTTCATGATACTTAACGTGGGCTAGATAATTAGTGTGATTGTATGGAAATATTTATTATTATTTATGAATAACCTTTGCTTAAGAGCGTTTTATTAACATATATTTTAAATTTATGCAAAGGCAGCTCAATCACTTGTTGTGGAACTTTATTAAAAAAGCTATGCCTTTCCCCAAAAAAAATTTGTTTGTTATTATTTTATTTGTTTAAAGACAAACAAAATAATAATTAAATCTTTGTTCAATAAAGTGCCGTCCCAGCCGCACTGTCGGCAGTCCAGCCGAAGGAAATAATTTGGCATTCTTGCCGGAAAACTTGTTAGAGCAGTCGATAAATGATATTGATAAAATTATCAATATCGTTTATTTAATTTACTATGTTTGTTTGATCATTTTGATTGACCCTATCGATTGATGATATAAAAGTACAGAATGTTATTTTTTAACAGCTTTTAGCTGGTTCGATTCCTGGATGTAGGCAGCGTATTTACAAAAATGTTTGAAGGCTTTGAAAAATAAAGGAATGTTTGCATTCAGTAAAATGAGCTAACTAAAGTATTCAGGGTATTTCCCCTCCAGGGCCCATAGATTTTTTCCACCCTGTATATGTATACATATAGTTAGTTTATTATTTTATTTTTATTTATATTATTTAGTTAAAACTAGGATAAATACTATCTTTCATACATATAAACTTGTCATCCAAGCGAGATTCCTATTAATCATCAAATACTTCGCTGTGACATAATGATGTATGTAACATTAATATCTCCGATATTAGAAGTATATTGTAGCTTCCCCAATGCCTAGATACCGGTCTCGGTAGGTGGGTCTTTGAACAAAAATAATATATATTATGAAAATGATTAATGGATTTCTTTATAAGAGAAACGATGACAGCGGTATATCAGATACGCCACCTTATCCTTTTGAGGGCGGTATAAAAGGAGCGAGAAGAAAATAGAGACTGAAAGTGTTTGTCAAAGATTAACTAAATATCTTTATTTTTTTCTTTCAGACGATAAAATTTTTTCCTTGCACATTTTGGCTTTTAGCGCTTATTCTAAATACTAGCTTCCGTCCGCGGTTTTACCCGAGGGAAAAGTAGCCTATGGTATTCTCCGTTCTTTCTACTAACTCTATTAAAAAAATCGAGTCGAGAAGTTGCTTAGTTATGGTGTGAAGGCAGGACAAACAAACACACTTGCGCATTTATAATATAAGTTAAGATTAGGATTAAGAAGATTTAACCGCCTCCGTGGTCTAGTGGTACAACCACCGGTATCAGACCCAGGGGTCCCGGGTTCGATTCCCAGCGGGGGTACATATTGTATTCGGTTTGGTTGGTGGTAGGACTTGTTGTAAGTCCGCCTGTCTAGCTACCACCATCTTATCTAAGTCTGACGCCATAACAACAATGTTTTCAGCATTGTTGTGTTCCGGCAGTTAAAGATAAGATAGCCAGTTCCTCAGTGATTGGGGATTCCGGGATAGGCTCGCTTCCATCTTCAGCCTTATCAATACTTAACATCAAGTATGATGAAGGCTAAGAGTCTCCCCGTACTTCATAAAAAAAAAAGCCTTTTTTCAATCATCAGTCATTTCATGTCCCCGCTGCTAGGGCACCATATGGATTGATAAGGAGACAGGCCTACCATAAGGATGGATAAGGATAATTTGCTATGATCCACCAAGTGTGATATATAATAATACGGATTGATGGTTTTTAACGGCTTCGAATTCAACCAGGATCAACGGCTTAACGTGGCTAACGATACTTGGAAGACCTCGAGATAATACATTTTTGGTCACCCATCCCGTGACCGACCATTGCGAAAGTTGCTTAACAACCACAATCGCTGGCTATCTTCTGGTTGGTTTCTGGTGGTTCGCCTCCGAGCTCCTCGTCATCACTCCTCCTCGTTTATGTAGTATTCATATTCATATGTAATTCAAAATACTTAATAATGAAATATCTATACAAACCCTGTGATAAATCGCGTATACGTAACGACTGTGCGTAATGAAAACAATGAAAAGTGCTAGAAAATACGATTCTTCGAGAGCCATAAATAAATAAATTTACAACTGCGTTATCAAATTGTAGAATACCTTTAAGTCTATAGGTTTCCACTTTTATTCCAATTTAATGGCTCGTAAACGAAGGAATCCGAGTACAATCGTATACATACTTGGGGTTTACTACGCGTTCTCGAATGAAGATGCGAAGCACTGTTCTGTGCGAACTTTGATCAAAATAACATTTTGAATGGCCCAGGGGGCCTACCGCCATTCCTTAGAGACCATCATGTCGTATAAATTAAATTAAAAAAATAAAATCATTTATTATCAGATACCATAGATCCAGAGTTGTTAGTAAAACAATGATGGAAAGAATACTTAAATACTATGTTAGTATAAATGATGAATGAATTTAATTAGTAATAATAATAATAATTATTATTAAAAAAAAAAACAATTCAATTTACAATGTCAAAAAATTCCATTCAATTTGATTATTAAAATTCACACTGTTAACAATTATCAATTTACTATAAAATTAATTATATAAGAACGTTTTGTTTTACTTTTGTTTCAATAGTGTATAAATTCGTACCGCGAACTTCATTGAGTTCATTCCTGCCCAATGACCCAACAATTGAGATATATATATGGAGATGAAATATTACAAAAAAGAACGTGCCTATCTGCACTTGATGGTACTTTGTAATGATGGACTTGACTAGGCAGCTCCTGAACATTCGCAAGAAAAATATCGACATCCAAAGACTCATGCTATATTTGAATAATGTAAGTTTCTATAAACAACTATCTCAGAACCATGTACATTTTTATTCATTTTTCCTGCTAACGAACGAATTGAAGTTGTCATAATATTTTGACACACTTCACATAAAACCTCAGTCAAAAAATTATTTTTCACCTCACACGGTCTGAAAAAGAGGTTTTGTCAATCAGTTTAGGCGTAGAAAATGGCTTTTTGCGGCCTAGCGCGGCAAAGTACTTTTTTAATTTAATACCTAAAAATATGTCATAATGCGTTCCGAATCGGACTATTGACTTTTTTGTTATATTTGATTCTTATTTTAAATAGCTTTAAATTAATTATAATACTCCGTTTTGGTTTTATTATATTATTTTAGTTCATTGAATCATAAAAACAATAACAATAAGATTTAACTATTTGTTATAGAATTTTATATTAGGCTGGGTGAGATTTCACAACCTATAATTGGATTTCGGACTGTGAATCTATTATTAAAAAAATAAAAAAATAAATCTTTATTTTTAAATTATCTTTGTCTTGTACCTCATGTCAGTGTCAACATTTACGGAATCGTTTTAATTCTTATTAATTGGCGAAATCCAAAAGGGCACCGCCACTACACAAAAAGAAGAAGAAGAAGAATTCTTATTAATAAGTAACAATATATTCCTACTTTGAATAACTTTGAATTAACTATAATACTCCCTTTTTTATTATTTTAGTTAACTATGTCATTAAAACAACGAGATTAAGGTATATTTATATTAAACTTTATGTTTAAAGATTTTTTTACCGAAAGTTGACCACGGAAACAACCATAAAATGTTCCTCGCTGTTGTGAGGTGAAAAAATGTGTGTAGTGCTCGGCAAAAAAGTTTCGCTCAGGATTCAATCTTAGAACCAATCGCTTCGCTCGTGGTTCAATCCTAGAATCGTTCACTTGCTCAGATTTCAATAGAGGTAACTCGCCGCTAAATAACCAACTTTCCAGCCTTGCATAACAAATAACTATTGTTTTATGAGGTTCGCGGTACGAAGTGACATATAAAAATAATGCGCCGATAATGTTTGACAGAAAACAACATTGCGCTAAGAGATGGCGGTAGGCCAGCAGGGATTCGAATTTTTATACTCATGTTAATTTGATTAAAATAATACGTTATATAACGAATAATGTAGATTTATAACTAGTTTGATTATACTTATTACTTTGTAACCCATTATCAACATTTTTAAGTATGCAGAATCAATGATAATGTTTTAGCATTCTAAACTTCATTTATAACTAGCGGCCGCTCGCGGTTTCACCGGCGTGATTCCCGTTCCCGTGGGAATATCGAGATAAAAAATTCATTTGTTCATAGCCAGGCTATCTACTATCTGTGTACTAAATTTCATGCAAATCCGTTCAGTAGTTTCGGAGCCTATTCAATGCAAACAAACAAGCAATCTTTCCTCTATATAATATTAGTATAGACCTTTATTAAACCCTGTATTATAACCAAGTCATATAAATAACCTCCAACTAGCTGAAGGAATGCACAAAGATCTTTACATCAATTTCATCCGAAAACATGAGGATGTTTCATAAGAGGGGTTGAGATCCAAAACAGAGCTGTGCGCATGCCCAGAGCCACCCCTGGCAGACTGTTCGTTAACCTTTGCCTGTATACGTAGGTATATTTGTGTAGGCTCTATGGGGAAGTGAATTTGTCTCAGCCCTCACAAGGTCGACATGAAATATATGGGAATATTGATAAGATGTTTTATTTGAAAGCTGTAATCGATGCAGAGGTTCTTACTTTACTTTAAAAGAGATATGAATCGCCGAAACAATATAAATTGGCCTGACTTTTCTTTTAGCTCAGATGTCCAGCACATTGACTAGATGATTGTCACAATAAAGCCAAACATAGAAACATTTTTTTATTTTTTTTTATTAACGACGGATAGACTCTTAGCCTTCATCATACCTGATGATAAGTATTGATAAGGCTGAAGATGGAAGCGAGCCTCTCCCGGGCCAATCCTCAACCATTGAGGACCTGGCTATCTTATCTCTAACTGCCGGAACACAACAATGCTGAAAACACTGTTATTATGGCGTCACACTTAGATAAGATGGTGGTAGCTAGCCAGGCGGACTTACAACAATTCCTACCACCAACCAAACCGAATACAAATTGTACCCCCGCTGGGAATCGAACCCGGGACCCCTGGGTCTGATACCGGTGGTTGTTACCACTAGACCACAGAGGCGGTTAAACACCAGTAATATAAAGCCTTTCTTTAATTTTCAATATATAAATTTAATAAATTTAGTTTTGGAGGAGAAAACATGTTAGCGACGAAACGTTGGTTGTCTACTTTTTGTAGGTGTTAGCTTAAATGAAATAGTAGGTATATTATTAAATAATTTGCAATATCCTTAAGCTTATGTAACGTATAAGCATATGTAAACGTAGTATATAAATAGTAACGGGAATGAATGGACACTTCTTTTTTGTCGGAGAAAAAAAATTGGCACCTTATTCTCCTTTAATTCTTTAGGCCTGCCTAAAGAAAGGATTTTCAAAAATGTCTCTGATTTCTAAATTCTTGTGCAAAGTTACTTATGCGTTAACTATTACTAACATGTATATATTTTCATTTGTGATATTTAAATATTTAAGTTACTTCATTGCAAGATGTTTTTTATTAACAGCTTGATTATTTTATATCAACGCGGAAAGTTAAAACCGTTCGTACTGAAAACTGAAAAGGAATTTCACAGCTGAACTTTTTCCATGAAATATAACAGTTCTTCGAAAGTAATTAGCGCGACTCTCAATCGGATAGAAGCTATGGATTGAATCGAACGATTTGCTTCGTTATTTATTAACTTTTTTCTTTCCAAGAAAAGGGTTTATTAAGTATCTATTGTTGCCAAAAAGAATGAAATGAAACGTGATTATTGACAAAACTGAGGCTTTATCAAAGAGAAAAGTTTGGTAGGTAATAATAAGAATATGTTTTTGTTTGTTTTTTTTTTTAATAAATAAATTCCATACCATCACACCTATTATCTAGCCCACGCTAAGTTCCAGGAACTTGTGTTATGGATACTAGATAACGGATAAACATACATACTTATATACTTTTTTTTTGTAAATACATACATAATATACAAATTAAACACCCAGACCAAGACAAATAGACATGTTCATGCACACAAATATTTGTCCCGTCCGGGGATCGAACCCGGGACCTCTGGCGTAGAAGGCGGGTTTAGTACCCCTGCGCCAAACAGGTCGTCAATATGGCCATTTTAATTAATCTTATCCTTATTTGTACCTTTCATAATAACAACATATTACATACAAACATTTTAATATCTACATATTACATACAAACATTTTAATATCAAAAAGAATGATGATACAATGGCAAATTCTGATCTTCAGATTTTATGAATGATGGTAAGTATGCAATGAAATTTCTACAAGGGTTTCTATTTGATTCCGTTTATTCTTTTTTTTTTTTAGTATAAGTAAATTTAATCAAATATTTGTATATAATATTTTTTAAGTCTAGACTCGTCGACTGAATGGTGTCTGGGCCACAGTCTAGTCTAGAGACATTTATCTCGAGAAGTTTAATACAGATTGAATCATTTATCAACCAACTTTGTAATAATGTTTCAAAACGTTGATTGGCAAAAGATAGCACTTTCAAAACAGAGTCTGGAATTTATTTATTTAATCAAAAAGCTAATTGCTTTTAGTAGTCAAGAGCATTATACCCTGCATTTGAAAAACATAAAATTATATAGGAATAAAGAGATATTTCAAACGCATTAGTGTTAAAAAAAAAGTAATACAGATTCGTTTGTTCATCACAATATATTGTTTAATTGAAATATTTTGTGATAACTGTTTATGTAGTTTGCTTGTGTTAACTAAATAGACACCTATAGATTGTTGATATTCCCGATATACTGCATCTGGTCGACACTGAATAGCAAAGTCGTCAGTCATTATTCCAGGCATTTTGCATTTTGCGTAATGCATTCAATGCTAAAGAACGTCCCAGTAAAAATACTATTAATGCTCCTTTAATACTTAGTTATTGAAGGCCTTTAGTGCTTCAGTTTTAGAGTTTTTTTTATAAAAACTCATATAGTAAGATTCAAAAGAACTAAAGTTACACTATTGGATATTGCAATCAAACATTTTAAAGAAAATAGTTTTATATTATTTACATTTTTAATGTCGACTTCCTCTTTCTTCCTCTTATGGGCATGATGGATTCTAAAAGATGATAATATAAAAGATGATGGCCCATAGGGTCAGAAATTTAGACAACAATTAGGTATAAATATTTCGCTCCACAGCTCAGCGAATATTGTATGGAGGTTAAATATGTATTTTTTCTAAGAATTTATGAAAAACAGGAATACATAGGCACACGGCAATAGTAATCATAGGTTTTCTGAGAAAACTGTATTGCTCTAGAGGCATTTTTCATGAAGAAAATGGGTCTACCTACGTTCGTACGGTAAATGGCTCTTAAGTTTCCTCGTTGTCAACTTTTGGTACTTAATAAAGTGTTTTAAACGCAAAATCTGTTGATATATTATGTCATCAACTCTTAGCTACCTTCGAAAATTTTAGTATAAATTGTAAAAAAATCGTTAAAAAAATATCTTTACAGGTAGCTAAAAAACCGATATACATTTGTAATTACAAAAATACACAAGAAGATTTCGTTCCTACAACGTACGTACTAAAGATGGGAATGAAAAGGCAGCACTTATCGCGTTATTGCGAGACAAATAAAAGCAATCAAAGAATGAAATCCGGTGTCAGCCCTCCTTTCATTCCTGAGGGAACCCCTGTCGCAACTGCATGTTTACCCGCTTCGCAATGCGGCATACGGGTGTCACCCGCTGTTGTCATCATACAAGCCGTAACGAGACACATACATGGTACTGTGTATACAAAACAGCAAGGAAATGTAGGCAGTCAACGTAAACATTAATGTAGTCAACAGTGACGGTAGGTGAAAAAAAAATGTAAACATGGTGAGAAAAATCTTTGACACCCCAAGTCAAATAGCATAGTTCCTGCAGTAGCAGATTGTTATCAACGTCGCAAATTATTATAGACAACTTAATTAAACAGATATAAAAAAATGTAGGTTCACCTTTTTCCCGAAAAACTTTAACCCTCACACAGCGAACAATCCAAAACACTTTATCACTCGCGTAACGAAAGCACAGGAGCGCGCCATGCAAGCTCGCGTCAACTTCAAAATACACTTAGGATAGTTATTTTTATTCGCACTACAGTTCGCAGGCGCCGGTCCGACCGGCCGCACTTCGGATTCGCGACTGGCCGGTATCGAGCGAGCCGGCGCTCCCCCGCGCCGCTCTAAACCAATTTATAATACATACGGAGACGCAGCATCCCTCTGACGCCACCCCACATGATAAAGAACCCTACTACCCTCCAATAAAGCCCGATTTTCAACAGCCACCCATTGCCGCAGAGGCAAAAACGTCGTCAGTTCTTGCAGAAAGGCGAAGGGTGCGAACTGTGTACGTTTCCATCGGTTTTTGCTCTTCATAATTGAAATTAGCGACTGGATTTTTCGTCGCAGCCTCGACGGTTGCCCTTGAATATAAACAACCCGATCGAAAGTCTTAATTGATAAGTTAAAAGCTGTCACCCAAATTGCCCTTCTTGCTTCAGAGCTTAGATGGGTGAATATCAGATTTCGGCTGAAATTTTCTAACTTCTATGGCGCAATTTTTTTAAATATTTTCAATAAATGAGATAGCGTACCTTGTAAATGACTTAAATCCACGTATAAATATGTTATTTTTCGTTTTATATAACATCAGGAGTTTTTCAGTTTTAGCATTTTGTAAATTACATTGCCAAAGAAATTTGAAAAATTCTAAACTTGCGCCAAAGATATTAGAATAATGTACCATACAAATTAGGTTTGTATAAATTTAATTCGATTTTGTTTAATTATCTATACTAATATTATAAAGAGTAAAGATTTGATTGTTTGTTTGTTTGTTTGCATTGAATAGGCTCCGAAACTACTGAACGGATTTGGATGAAATTTGGTACACAAATAGTACAGCGTTATGAACATAGAATACTTTTTATCCCGATATTCCCACAGGAATGGGAACCACGCAGGTGAAACCGCGTGCCGCCGCTAGTTAACTATAAACCAAGAAAAAGACACGTTTCAGTTTAGTTTGCGGTGAAATTCACACAAAAACACGCCTCCTCTAAGAGAGATCATGAATGAGCCGACAAATTCGTCCTTAAGACTTGTCTCCCAATGGAGTGACAACGATCTGCATACATAGCATGAGCACCTCGATAAAGCTTTCTCGACACTTTTCTCGCGCGAGCATATTGTCTGTCTCGCTCACACCGTACTGATATAAGCGGGACAGACATCGCGAGATGAGCGTCGACAGCGAGTCGCGGTGCGCATGCTACGCTGGCTGGGTCAGTTTTAACGCTGCCAAAACACAGGCGTGTTTAATCTCCGCCAAAAAGAGTCCTATGGACATGACCCTAACTTTCCGAGGTAAAACTGTACCAATCACTGACGATCTTGAACTTCTTGGCTTGAAGTGGTCATCAGATCTCATCGTCGGCGACAACATCAAGTCAAAAGCTCAAACTTCAGCAAAAAAGCTCGGTATCCTAAATAGGATTAGGAGGTATTTTATGCCGGAACAGCTTCTTATCTTATATGAAGCGCAAATTTGTGAGTTGTCATTAGATCCTAGCTTCGGCGTCAACATCGAGTTAAAAGCTCATACTGCGGCAAAAAAACTAGGCATCCTAAATAGGATTAATAGGTATTTCATGCCGGATCAGTTTCTTGCGTGCATGGAATTCTGCTTCCACCTATGGGATGGTACAGCAAATACCTAGCCGCACTTGACTTGCTAGAACGCAGAGCCAGAAAACTCGTTGGGGGTCTGGTGAATACCAAATTCCACAGTCTCCCTCATTGTCAAAGAGTTGCTTCATTGGCTGTGTTCTACAGATACTTCGGAGAGTATGCTATTGAGCTGCATTTGCTCATCCCGCCAGGTCCATTACCACCCGGAGTTCAGACGTACTGCAGGCTATCACCCCTACCTGGTTCATATTCCACGTCTGTTCCTTGTCTTTTATTTTACGCACAGCCAGTGAGTTGAATTTCCTGCCTGCGAAAGTATTGCCGAGTGCCGAAAATCCTGATATATTTAAAGCTCGAGTGAATAGGCTTTTTCTAGGCAAGCTTGCTCCACCTTAGGCCTCTTCTTAATCTAACGGTGCAGATTGAGTCCAATATAAAATATTATACCTCAATTTTCGACCGCTGCGAGGGTGGCACTAAGCACCCTTCAGAAGCAGGCCGTCATGCTGAAGTACAGAAACGCTATGGAAAATGCTGTACCAGCAATATATAAAAATCTTGTTAGAGTGCGTGAAAAGTCAGAAAATATTTACCTGCACTACTCGTTTCTGTCAGTCACTCAACCAAGTGCCCTTAGAAAGTGGCTTCTATAGATATATGAGATTTCATCTGCGATGACTGTAGACTTAAAAATGTATCACAAAATTGTACGGGATACACCGTATTGCAATTTTCTGAACTTGGAAAACCGGAAAGTGTTAATCTGTGAACGATCTTTATTGTTCTATTGTTGATATTATAAAAATGCACCCTAAAATACACAATAGTGAAGCCCGTGGCGCAGTGATTCGCGCGCTCGGCCTGCGATTGTTGAGGTTAAACAACTTTCGCAATGGTCCGTCACGGGATGGGTGACCAAAAAAATTTACTATCCCGAGCTCTTCCGTGCTTCGGAAGGCACGTCAGGCCGATGGTCCTGGCTGCGTTTGCAGTCGTTAAAACCCACCAAGCCGCATTGGGCCCGCGTGGTGGGTCATGGCCCGTTCTCCTTAACCACCCATAAGGAAGGCCAGTGCCCCAGCAGTCGACATTAAAAATAGCTGATGACGAAAATACACAATTAAGTTAATAAAAGCTCACTAGAGCAAGTAATTTCAAACCCTTTAGCATAAATTTCAACCATATCCTAAAATCCTTAAAAATCCAAAGAAATTAGCGCCACAGAAGCTAGAAAAGCAGCTCAATTATTATTTTATCTTCACAGATAAAAATTATAATTTAGCTACTAATAAAAATAAATAAAAATACTAATTGTAAGATAAACCAATTCGTCAAATACGTGATTACGAAAGCGAGCATTCACAGCGTACATACATACACTAAAAAAGTATAAAAAATTACTACTCGTATTTAAGTATAAAATCGATTACCGAAGAAATTAGGTAATCACCTGAAAAAAAACCCGCGCACTCCGATAAAAAAAAGCTTTTGAAACACGTTGAACTTTGCACATATCTGTACGTCGGCCGTTAGATCTCAACTAAACGGAGCGGGGGCGGTAGGTAAGGATTGTCCACGTAACATGATGGTATTATGGGAGACTGCACAAGTATACCATAGAAATTAGGTGTTTTTACACCTAATTTCTTCCTGCTTAATAAAACAACCTGCTTAATAGGAGAATTTTGGAAAGAAATATAAAAAGTTAGGCATTTCAAAAACAGAACACAGTGAAGGACTCGCCATAGAGCTTAGATTTTTGACCTTTATAATATTTATAAATATCTTCTATTTGAATAGCTGTAATTTTTATTAATGGCAATACTGGTTTTTAGAATGAACTTCAACCAAAAAACTTGACCACAAAAGTTTATTACATTCGAAGTAAACATGAGTGGACAAGTGCAAAACACGAAATCTGATATTCACCCAGATATCTCCTGGAAGTTGACATTATTTGGGTGACGTAGCCGATTAATGGGAAAAGTTTTCTAATTAATACCCTCATCTAAATAGACATTAATCTTTTCCAGTAGTATATCATCACGCATTGTTAAAGTTAAGTATATGAATCTGATTATGTTGCATTCTTACTCTTAGCTAAAGTTTTACAAAGATACGAAAGGTCATTAAAGTTTTTGTTTTAATTTTATGTTACTTATGATGTTTTGAGTTGAGAGCGTCGCACTGCTTGATCAGAAAAAATAAAATAAGTAATGTTCTCCAATTATTCAATTTTTTTTTACGCCTGGAAGACTCTTAGCCTTCATCATACCTGATGTTAAGTATCGATAAGGCTGAAAATGGAAGCGAGCCTGTCCCGGAACCCGCAACCACTGAGGGACTCAACCACTGAGGGGCTATCTTATCTTTAACTGCCGGAACGCAACAATGCTGAAAACATTGTTGTTATGGCGTCAGACTTAAATAAGATGGTGGTAGCTAGCCAGGCGGACTTACAACAAGTCCTACCACCAACCAAACCGAATACAATATGTACCCCCCGCTGGGAACCGAACCCGGGACCCCTGAAACTGATGCCGGTGGTTGTTACCACTAGACCACAGAGGCGGTTAAATTATATTAATTCAATTATATTATTAAATTATATGAAATAATTATTATTATTTTAAAACTTTAAATACGCTTTATGATTATGACCCAGCTGATGCGTCTTCCAGAAACATTGTAAGTTGCGTCTTACATTAATTCACTTTTAACTTTCTTTATTTTGTTGTTGTTGCCATTGTATTTTTTATATTTATACACTTTAACATAAGTACCTGAAGTGCGTTATGCTCACTCAAACGTTTCTTCGGAAGTGTCGTGTGAGGCGGTCGTTACGTTCCCTAAAATATGGTTGAGCGAAGCGATGGCTGGTTTATGCGTCATGCTCGTGAACGGGTGCCGCCAGCGGAAATACTACTTCAGTATGCTTGTCTTAACGCTGTGCTTAGAGCTTAGATATTTCATATAAAATAAATTTATATTGTCCTGTATGTACGCCACAGCTTGCAGTAATCTTGTAATGCGAGAAAGGTTGTAAAGTAATATAAGTCCTTCCTTGCGAGTTGAAAATTGTTTACGAATAGGATTACCATAAAATGTACTTTTATTTTAGTATTTTTCTTTTGATGAAAATTGACCTTGCCGATGTGTTAAGGTCACTTTTCAAATTTTGCATTTTTCAATGCTATTTTTATACTTATGACCGATCCGACCGACTTTTGGCCGAGTTGACTTTTTCCAATATTTTTCTATTTAAAATATAATTATCCAAAGTATAAAAATAGCATTGAAAAATGCAAAAATTCTAAAATAATTGAAAACTCATTTGGTTTAACATCGTGCCTTTTGCACCATGTCCGAGTTTAATATATATTTTTAAATAATATTGAAAATTATTTCTAGTATAAACTAAATATAAACTTTTTGATAACAGCCGCAGAATACCGTTTGTTCCCCACAAATCCTTGTTATAAAACTGGCATCAAATAAAAACCCCAAGTTATTTACAACATTCCTAGAAACCTGCCTCAAGTCGCACCATACTAAAGGGCGAAACACGCAATTTGTTCCCGAGACGCGTTTCCTTGACAAAAACTAACTCGCATACTTTTTCCTCTCCTTTTCATAGAGTAAGCAGGAGGCTACGCAACTTTTGTTTTTTGTGTTTTTGTGGCCAGCCCTTTTAAAGATATTCTGTGTTTATCCCTAGTACGACATTGTAGGTAATTGTCTAATTTAAAAATCTATCGCAATCCCTTTCAACGTCATTTGAAAATATTAACATACTTAAGGCCGTCACTATTTGACATTTGAAAGTATTGTGATCGGGACGCGTTTTAAAAGGGATTGAATTAACGAAATTGAACTATCTAAGCAAAGTGACAGTCGAAAATATATTTCAAATGTATGGAGAAGTGTTAAATGTCATTTAAAACATCATTTGTTCTGAAAGGAACAATAAATTACACAATTCCATAAATCACTATCACAATCACTATATCTTTGAAAGAGATTATGATATTAGTCAATGAGGAGGTTTAACTGAATTTTGAAACTAAACATTATTTCGCTTTTGGTTTGATTACATGTCTTTTTAGGGTTTCGTAGCCTAAAGGCAAAAAACGAAACGCTTATAGATTCGGCCAAACCGATGTATGTCACACCCTTTTTATTCCAAAACTATGAGAGGATTACACAGTTGAAACTTTGTAGGTAGTTGTATTATGTAAACTGCTTTACGGTTTTTACACAAAAATAAAAAAATATATATGAATTAAGGGGGGGCTCCCCATACATGGAACTGACACTGAATTTTTTTTTTTCATCAAACGTGTGGGGTATCTATAGATAGAAAGAAAGAAAGAAGAAAGAAAAACTATTTATTGGCACACACACAAAATAATGATAACATAAATAAAAAAGAATATCCTCAGCAATTTCACAGTGACATACGTAACATGCCACTGAGAGGATTCTGGTATTCTGGAGGAGCCTATTTGGTGACAACAAAATAACAAACAAACAAAAATTAAACACTGTAATACAACAAAAGAGAAATAATTAAAAAACAAAAAATAAAACTAATTAAAACAAAAAGCAAACGCATGGAATGGCTGCACAGTCCCGGGTCCCTTTGCCTTGCCAAAATTACAAAAAAAGTTATTGGAGTCTGATTTTAGTTTGTCTATGCTAACTTCAATGCGGTGCCATGACATGATATAAAAAAAACAAAAGGATATAAACAGCAGAGAAGGAAAAAAAAAGAAAGTTAAGTGCTACAAACGCAAACAAAACAAAAACAACAAACAAACTAGAATGGAACAAAAAAACACGATTCATAATGAAACATAAAATATGTAAAAGAAGATAGGTCTTTAAAAATTGCATTGAGGTTTCAAAAACCGTTTGAAAGATGTACAGTTCCAAAGTGGTAAAATGTGTCCCCCCCTAACTTTTGAAATAAGGGAGTGAAAAATTAAAAAATATATATATGCTGTAGATCTTAATAAAACTTTCAACTAAAATTGGTTTGAACGAAATATGGTGGTCAGTTTTAGAAATTTAGCATTTTTTCCGAAAGTAATTTGTTTTTTTTTTTTATCAAACCTATACTTGAGTCATATCTATAGATAGGTCTTTAAAAATTACATTGAAGTTTCTATTACAGTTTTTTCTCAAAATCAACCGTTTGAAAGATATACACTTCCAAAGTGGTAAGATGTCACAGCCACTTTATTCCATAACTATAAGGATCACACAGTTGAAACTTGGTCGGTAGATGTATTCTGTAAACCGCTTTACGGTTTTTACACAAAAATAAATAATAACATGAATTAAAGGGGGGCTCCCCATACATGGAACTGTAACTGAAACATGTTTTTTTTCATCACACCTATAGGTGTGGGATATCATTAGATAGATCTTTAAAAATTACATTGAGGCTTATAAAACAGTAGTTTCTCAAAGTCAACCGTTTGAAAGTTATACACTTCCAAAGTGGAAAAATGTGAGTCCCCCCCCCCTCCCTCTAACTTTTAAAATAAGAAAGTGAAAAATCAAAAAAATATATATGATGTAGATCTTTATAAAAACTTTTAACGAAATTTGGTTTAAACGAAATTTATTTAGTAGTTTCAGAGCTATATCACATTGTCCAAAACTGCAAATATAACTTTGTCATTCATACAAACACTATGAAAAACAAACTTACATTTTAAATTTTAAAAAAAATATAATGGCAAAAATTATAATGGCATTTTGGCAATAATAATAATAATAGAAACTTTATTGCACACGATACAAAAACAAACACATACAGAGAAAATGTCAAAAAAGAGGAACACACAATAGGCGGCCTTATAGCTACGTAGCAGTCTCTTCCAGGCAACCTTGGGTGAGAGGCGAAACCCTTCATGTGCGAGTTCGACTCGCACTTAGCCGATTTTTTAGATAAATGTACACACACTACAAACTGTTACGAAACACAAATTAAATTAAATGCTTGTAGGAAGCACAGCAATGAAACAATTTGTTGGTTGGTGGTAGGACTTTTGGTAGGTAGGACTAGATGGTAAGTCCGCCTGGCTAGCTACCACCATCTTATCTAAGTCTGACGCGATAACAACAATGTTTTCAGCATTGTTGTATTCCGACAGTTAAAGATTAGATAGCCAGTTCCTCAGTGATTGAGGATTCCGGGAGAGGCTCGCTTCCATCTTCAGCCTTATCAATACTTAACATCAGGTATGATGAAGGCTAAGAGTTTTCTCGTCGCTCATAAAAAAAAAACTATGTTCGTTTGCTCCGCACGCACCAAGCACTATAGTCTGGAGCTGGCGAACCTAAAGGACTGGCTCCATCGGGAGCACAGATAATAATCGATACGATGTTCGTTTTACGCCTTTTCATCCCACAGGCAATTGTGCACTAAACGAATACATCACGGATGCACGGACGGGACGAGAACGTGAGATTTCTATAAAAGTCGCTGCATACGTAGCGTGTTTTATCCCGGACGGGACGGGACGTGGAGCGTTCGAAATATTATTTCAAAAAAAATGTGCAGTAAACGTGTACATTACAGATGCACGGACGGGACGAGAACTTGACGTTTTCTCCGGGAGGAACATGTATGCAGCGACCTTAAAACGGCACTTTACGTCCTGTCCCGTCAGGGATAAAACACGTTACGTAAGCATCGATCTTTAGTTTTAAGAGCTATATTGTTATCTTGTTGTGTAATATATCGTGTACTCCATAGATTTATCATTATCTATGATGTACTCAGTGTTGTAAGAGCCAAATAAAAATAAATAAATAAAGATTACCTTACGCAATCGCACCCCTGAATTCACAAGTTCACAAAGGTCTGCATTTTACTACAAAATGCAGATCAAAACGAGCCTCCATTCGTTTCGTTTTGCTCTAAATAACTATCATTATATTAAAAAAAAAACGGGCCAAGTGCGAGTCGGACTCGCGCACCGAGGGTTCCGTAAAATATTTTTTTATTATATGATGTAACAAAAAATTTACGGCTTTCGGAATTTTTCCTTTTTCTGTACTATAAGACGTTACTTCGTACCAAATTTCAAGATTCTAAGTTCACGGGAAGTACCCTGCAGGTTTTGATTCCCGTGCGAGTTTCGAAAATTTGCGGCACAAACGGCTGTATCTTTTGATTGCTTTGGCTTAGAAGTTTGATTTTTTCACAGCTCCAAGGGACAGTAGACCTGAGTATTAGATATAAATTTCAGTTTGATACCTCCACGCGTTCCTGAGAAAAACGGTCTTTACAGGCGGACAACGAAGTGACCCTATAAGGGTTCCGTTTTTTCCTTTTGAGGTACGAAACCCTAAAAAGGTTTCACCCGCATTAGGGTCTGCAGGGTTTTGGAGATGAAACAATCTCATAGAAAAGGAGAATTCAGCAAAATATCTTTTGACAAGGCCAAGAGTTAGAATCATTGTGATATTATAAACAAGCTGGCCCTCTAATTGTCTAATTTTAATTTTTCTCGCAATCCCATTCAAAGGTTTAGTGATTGTGTATTTTTTTTGGTGTAATGGCTTTCTTCCGTTCCTCACAGAAATTCCGCCAACGTCCCGTACACTGATTACCGGAATAATGTATATAATTGTGTAACTTGGAGTCACAATCGCTTTTGGAACAAATGATGTTATAAATATTAGATGACACTTCATTTGACACTTCTCCATGTAATTGAAAGATATTTTCGTGTTGTCACTTTGCTTACAAAGCAAAGCGACTTGTAGACAGTTCTATTTCGTTCATTCAATACAATCCCTATCACATGACAAAAAGTTGTAGCGCGAAGCTCGTTAAATCTTTTGAATGACTAATTGAAAGGGATTGCGATAGATTTTAAAATTAGGCAAATTTGCTCCTTGTTAATTTTGGTACAACTTTGCACAACCTTATGTGCAAGATGCAAGACCTAACCTGTTAACTGCTGCGCAGTCGAGGCTCTATCCCGGTATACACCAACAATTGAATCCGACCTCAAGTTCATTGCTTCTCGCGTTATCACAGGTCCGTCATCGCCGCGGCGAAGGTGCAAACACATGAATAATTGAGAGAGCACATCCCTTGCACTTTACTACTATCGATCCAAACACGCACGTCATTCTGGATCGTATACCCACGCTATAGGTACGAAGGTCGTCTGCAACCCTCACCGATTGGTATCAATACCACAAATCAAGTTAAACTCAAAACGCATTCCAATACTGCTACTAAGGACGGTTAAGGGAAATAACGACTTTCGAATAAGGTTTAAAAATTAATAAATTGACTTTTATTTAATAAAACTTTTAGTATAGAAATAATAGAAGTCCAGTCAAGTCCGACAAAAAATAAGAATTCAATACCGATTTTGAAGAGTTTTAATGCCACTGTCTTCTTCTTCTGTATACCTCGGATGCTTTAGTTAGTTGGAATTGGAAAACAATTTAGATGTAGGTAGGTATGTCAGGTAGATATATTAAATAAAACTCTCTATTCATCCCAATCAAGTTTATACCACTATTTATTGTTAACGTTTGCAAACTTGGTTACTTACGTAGAGGAGCTGTAGCATTTAAGTATTTAAGTTATTACCATAATACCACGTAAGTACAAGCAGTCCCAGCCCTGGATAATCCCTGCTTTAGAACAAGGCGTAAAGGAGTTCATTTAAATAATTCAATAAGACACATGAATAAGGCATCGCGTGCGTTTGATCCGCCGCCAGATATCCTGCGACCTTACACATTCCCAGAAGCCAGAAGACAATCACGTGCTGGACTCACAATTTTTACAGTGGTTAAGAATTGATTAAAATTATTATCGCTGTAAAACGCAACTGTATGGTGTTATATATTAAAATAATATTTATCCAGTCTAAGGCAGCTGTTACTAGCACTCGTGAACTTCAAAGAAGACACGACAGCGGTTTACAAACTCTACGGGGCGGGAGACCTGTAACGAGAAGAATCGGCAAAAAGCTCGTCAAGGACTGTTATGTCTCCCTGATTTATATTTCCTACAGAGTTGTAGCGGGGCTCCTGGTCCGGCAGCACTACAATCGCCGGGACGTCGGAACCGCCGCACTCATTTAGTAAATAGGAGATAATCAAATAAAATACCGTTCTTCAGGCGACTTGTTTAATTTGTAGTAATAAGAAATAAGGAACTGTAACAAAATGAAAATACATGGATATAACAAAAGTCCTTGTTATAAATAATCTGAACAATGAGTAAGAAAGTAGGTAGTTATGCTTATACACGGGTTCCTGATGTATTTATGAGAATTATTTATGAGATTATGCTTCCTTCATCCACAACTTTAGATACTTAAATATGTTTCTGTTAAATAAGCTCTGTTCAGCTTGATGGTTTATGTAAGATTAAGTCAAAATGAGCTGAACAGGGATCGTGGAACGGAGATAATTTAAATTTAGACAGAACAGATAAAAAATATAATTTGATTTCCATAGAGTGAAACTACGGAGTTTCCAACCATTATGGAGGTTTTATCCATCCATAAGGCTAGAACGAAATGGCATCGTTACAGAGTTATATTTTTTTACCCCATCATACCAATGTCTAGCTAGCAGTAACTAGCTCTCGCTAGCTTCGGTTCAATCACGACACGAACTCAAATTGTTTACAGAAAAATATTTCCATTTAGATTGGAAATATTATTCAAACCAAGGGAGTTTAGGATGTCCAAATCCAATTTCAGTTGTGTTTCATTTCTGACAAAATACTTTAATTAAGACTCAGTGGAGTTGGTTGAGGGTGTCATCAAAATCGGTACCACAGAAAAGAGAGGGAGAGGAGACCGCAATTTATGTTGATAACGGAAAACCTAAGTATCCTGGAAAAACTTTGTCATTTGTTAAGGATACACAAATGATGAACGAAATCGACCCCGCAGTACAGGTTGACAAGGGAATTTTTCCAGATTACTGTGCAATGTTATAAAAAAAAACTTTTTCCTGGCGTCCGAAATTACACTTGAGTCCATTAAAACTCACAAATCACCAAAGTATGTTACAGAATTTTGCTAAAAGATTCGATCCTTTACCCTTGAAGTTCTCGGTTGTAACGGATAGATTATAAGTAACACTTGATTGATGCCGTAACAGGAAGAAATAATAACATAGCGTGGTAAGCAGGGGAGTGCGCGTAGCCTCTGGGTATGTAGCCGTCAGTAATTGGCACGGCTGGGGTCCCCAGCCAACTGAAAACTAAAACGAAGTGAGAGCATGACTATACCCACAGAATAAATAAAACTAAAAACCTTGCGTATGAGACACAAACATTTGTGGAGGTCATTGATGCTGGTTGGAAAGTTCAGCTGTGATACTTTTTATTGTCGTTCATGATTGGCCAAAACATATGAATCTCGAGCATCTCTCTAATCACTTATTTCTTCCTGTTACGGCATCAATTCCTTAGGAAGGCCTTTAGTACAGTAGCTTAGGAGTGAAGTGGCTTTAAAACTATCCCTAATAAATAAGGTGCTTGAAAGATCTTAAAAAATCGGATCTTTTAAATTGAAATTTAAAATTATTTCGAGAATGGATGGTAATAAGCTATTGAGAAGTTGTAACATAAGCAATCAGCTCCAACAAAGGATGCACCACACATATTCACCTTTTACAGGCGTTAACAAGTACAGAGGCCTAATGGCGTAGCCAGTAAGAACTAGTGCTTATACGGAAGCTCTGGCTATATTTAGGTACATCGAACACGAGGGGTCTCAAGCCTGCGTGGTAATTGGCTGCGAGGGTTTGCAGTCAAGTGGAAACTATGAGATGAGTTCGAAGGTGGCACGTACATTCAACAGCACGACGAATTTTACCGTTGCTTTACAAAAACAGCTATTATTACCGTTACGCAACGACGACGTGCTGAAGGTCAAATTGAAAACCTCGTGTTGAAGACTGTATGCACTGTACGTACATGCGTGGGGAGACACTGAGTTCGAAGGTGGCACGGGAAATCTGCTAGGTTGCATTGTTTAGTCTTTGAACTGTGGAAAAATCTTAGCGGCTACTCTATGAACTAGTGCACCGAATAATACTGTTTTTATAACCTGACAGAACCAAGCCTTAATACACCGCCAGTTTCTGTAAAATTTTAAATTCAAAATTCAATATCATTTAAATAGACTTGTTATATGCGCGATAACAAGTCTGCAGTGTGTGAACATGCTTTTGAGGGGCCACCCACTACATCAGGTTTGAGAAGCCACAGATCATCGCCAGGGAACAAAAATTTGTCCCCAGAATGCTGCGTGAGGCTATTGATATCACCAAATACCCAAACTTCAATAGAGATGATGGGTGGAAGATTCCACAAGCTTGGGAATCTATTATCCATAAATTAAAGTCTCAACCCAAATCACGCACTGCAAGACCCAAAGATACGGTTAGCTCTTTTTGTAGATAAATAAATATAAAAAAGTAAAGGTGGAGACAACATATCTTAATTGCTTTATAAAGGTGGAGGTCGGCCCGCTTTCGAAGTTTTCTTGGCAGCTTCTTTCTTCGAAGGTCCTCCCAATTTGTGCTGCCAGTAGAGTCTTTAGTTTTCTCTTTTCTGAATAATAAAGAATTAAAATAACAATTACATCAAAATATCAAATCAATAATAATTTGTGCCATAGTAAATGTCTAACCGTATCCGAACGAAAATAAATTAACTTTTCGAGGGTAGACTTATAAGTAGCCAGTCATCCCGTGACCACGGCAGCTGTAAATGTGCCGAAACGTCGGGAAAATCAAAAAACCCCTAAAAAACCTAAAAATACGGACAATTACAACTTAGTTCGTGGAAATATAGCGCGTTTGATATCTGTAAAAGTTGTTTTATTTCAATGAACAGTGCGCGCCAAAACATAAGATGTACGTATGTCAATATCATTTATTCACTCTAGGCTGTTACAAGCACTTACGAACGTCAAAGAAGCTACGCCATCGGTTCACAAACAGCTACCGAGACTTAGTCTCGGTAGCTCAGCGGTTAGAGCATTGGACCGGATTTCCAAAGGTCGCGGGTTCGATTCCCGTCTGAGAATTCACTTGTGGCCGAGTAAATTTTTTCCAATATTTTTCTATTTAAAATTAACCATAAGTATAAAAATAGCATTGAAAAATGCAAAAATTACAAAATCATAAAAAATAGTCGTCAAATTAAAAAGTGACCTTAACATAATGTAAGTTTAATGGTAAGTAAACTACTTACTTTACTTACCATTTAAAATGTTGCACATTGCCAATTCGGAATATGTTTGATATATCTGCGCATTAGAAAAAATAAGTAAGCTTTTTCTATTGAGAGAGTAAGGAACTTTTATTAAGAGTGAACCCTTTATTTATACGTCATACTTTAGAACGGTTATCTCCAATCCGATGGTAAGAAAGATAACATAATGGTTCACTTCTCCAAGTGTCACTCATAACTTTATTATTCATTCATCTTGCACCATGTACCAAGTTCGATTCAGCATTTTCCCAAAAATAGGGAAGTCTCCCCACTGGCTCTGATTTGACCGGGGCGTGACTTGATTAATCAATGCAATCAGGTTTTTATCCAATCATACACGCTGTATCAATTGATTCGACTACAGGGCGTCATTTTTTCTCATTTCAGCCGGTTCGGTTCCCGGTGCAGGTAAGTGATTTATCATAAATCTTTTAACGCAGTTTAACTTATTTTTGAAAATGAAGGAATGTCCTTTTGAGTTAAATTTGCTTACATCAATATTTAGTTTACAATTATTGGACCTCTTCGGAAATTTCATAACGCAATTCTTTCCGCTCGAACCCGTTGACACCAGACTCGACCTCCTAGGACTAGAACCAAGGGAACAGGAGTAATCACTAAAACTTTTACCCCTATTTTGACTACCTGTTTGGCGCAGTGGTACTAAGCCTGCCTTCTGCGCCAGAGGTCCCGAATTCGATCCGCGGGCAAGACAAATATTTGTGTGCATGAACATGTCTATTTCTCTTGGTCTGGGTGATAAATATGTATATTATGTACCTATATATTTACAAAAAAGTAAATAAGTATGTTTATCCGTTGTCAAGTACCCATAACAAAAGTTCTTTATGATATAGATAATTGTGTTTGTATGCAATTATTTGATTTATTTAATTATTTATTTTGCTAAAAAGTCTACATAGGTAAGCTTTTTGGAATTGATTTAAAATTGGACTTTTTTCGTTACTTATGTTGCGCAAATTACTTTATGTAGGTATTAAAATATAACATATAACTAACTTTGCAAGCGAGGTCTACTGTTCTCACAGAACCACTAGTTTAGTATGAAGTGATTTCGTGGTTTTTTCGCCTAATTTACAAAATCGGTCTCACTCCCTCCTGCGTCCTTTTCTCATTTCTATCTCGCTTCAATCGTATAACGCCTTAAATATTTTTCATTTTTCTTCTAATAGCCATTGCTTAAAAACAATGTAGTTCTGACAAAAGAGAAAACCAGAAACGTATCGTATAAAATTATCAAATAGTCGATTTTACCACATGCCGTTTTCATCCCACAAAAAAAAGGGATATGGTTAAAGAACTTTATTTCTCATAAGAATTACATATAATTCACTTACTGAGAAACTTATATTAACAAAATTCATAATTTAGCATTGTCAATGAGCGTACTTAAACAGATATAACAAAAAGTCATAATAAAATATAGTCAGAATAAAATAGCCATCTCGGATATAAAACCGAGAACAATGATATTATATAGTGAACTTACCGAGATCGTTAAAATAGGCCAGCCTATCTCTCGATCCCAAAAAATACATTTTTATTCTGGTCCTACGAGCCGGATGGTGGCTAAGCCCTCGTGCGTGATTTCAAATGACTGTAACGACGTGACAGCTTTTATTGTGAACTTTAACTTCTGAAAAATAAGGCCCAGAATGTTGAAAGTAGTGAATTGAGTTAATGTCGGGCCTTGAAGTGGGTTTCTCTTTTACGGTGTTAATGAATTATTGGTCTAGCCATAGTCATATAATATACTAAGTACCAACTTTATTTCATTGTGAAGTGCTTTAATACTATGAGATTAAGTTTAATGCTGAAATAAAAACACAGAAGATGTATCGCAATCTCAACTAGGTAAACTTACTTTTTTTACAAATAAAATGAGCAACCATTTGCGTGCGTGCAACTTGCGTGACTTGCGTGCAAGTTGTTGACGTTTACCTTGGACAGACAGTCCAGTTAGGTAAGTCCAACTTTGAGTAAGAGATCTCTCGTCGAATCTAACTCGGATCCTCCGTAAAATCTTCGCGTCCAACTTACCGCAGTGTCTCAAGACGAAAGTCTTTGACCAGTCTGTGTTGCCAGTGATGACTGGCTAACTATGGGCCTGATATGAAACCTCAAGGTCACATAGCGTGCAATGGAGAGAGCTATGCTCGGGGTTTACCAACGTGATCGAATCAGAAATGAGGAGATCCGTGGGAGAACTAAAGTAACCGACATCACTCGAAGGATTTCTCAGCTAAAGTTGCAGTGGGCGGGACACATAGCGAAAAGCACTGATGGCCGTTGGGGCAGAAAGGTTCTGGAAAGACAACCGTGCACCGGACGACGCTCCGTGGGTAGGCCCCCGACAAGGTGGACCGACGATCTGGTAATGGTCGCGGGAAGCCGCTGGATGCGGGCAGCGCAGGACCGATTGTCGTGGAGATCCTTGGGGGAGGCCTATACCCAGCAGTAGGCGTCATATGGCTGAGACGACGACGACGACGAACTTGCCTGAAATATCATACTCGACCATTTAGCGACCCGGACTCCGTAGTCCGGATCTACTTATAGTCTTACTCATATTAGTTATAGCAAATTTAACATGTTTCATGCAGGGATAGGAATCAACGAAATATTAACCTTACAAATCCATGAACGTCAATCAATCCATAAAGTCATGAACAAGTTTTTTTTAGTACAAAATTACGAGATTTATATCAGCTACCTACCGTGAGAATAAACCTTATCAAAAAGGGTTGACTTTAGGATTTTCTAAAATAAAAATAGGGAATAATCCACAGGCTGCATTTTCATTGCGTGTTAAAATCGCTTGTTCTGTTGCCACGCGCTGAGTTCGTATTCAATTATTGCAGTGTCAGCAGGTTCGAAGTGCAGTCTGTAGATTGCATCGTAAAAAACTAGTCGCCGCGTCGCACTGCACTCGTATAATTCCCAACGCGACCGACGCATTGAGCAGTTCGCAACGCATCGGGGCAATGCAATTCTTAGAACTTTGTATTGAAAAATAGCTACTTATTTTAAATATATGCTTATGCTTTTACCTTTAAGTTCTAGCTACACGTTAAGGTACATACGATTAATTAAAGCGAAATAGCAATCAGACAAAGAGGCGCGCGGGAGCGAGACCGATTTGGCAGATTAGAAGAAAAAATCACGATATCAATGTGTAGTTAATAATTATAGCAAATAAATAAAAATGCTTTCACACAATTCTAAATATTATTGGTGTCCACTAATTAAACCAATTTCCAATAGTATATTATAACACCGTTTGTGAATAATCTTGAATGATTTTATATACACAACCCTGACGTGCTTTTGACTGAATTTTAGGCTAATATACATTTTTATTATTTATTATTATTACCGAGACAAAAGGATTTTTGTCTCGATACTTCAACTCAATAGCCCGAACAATGCTCAAAAATTTGAACGGATAGCTTTTATACCATAACCACTGAGCTACCGAGGCTTCTTTAGAGCATTGAACCGGATTTTCAAAGGGATTTTCGAATTTCGTGGGTTCGAATCCCATCTGAGAATTCACTTGTGGCCGAGTTGATTTTTTCCAATATTTTTCTATTTAAAATTTATCATGGGGTAAAAAAAGCATAAAAAAAATAAAAAATAATAAACTCACAAATTAAATTTAAAGACATTATATGAATTTTATATTACTGGTTAAAAAAAACTTTTAAAAATACTGTTTAAATTCAACCTTTCAAAATTCTTAGTACCTAACTACCCAACAAATAAGTAAGTAAAAGGTTCCAAAAGAAACTCTATTCGCAAGTTTCAGGAACCGTTTCACGCGCGGCCTTCGTTATTAGCCCGCATTCATAGTCTGGCTTCGAGTTTGCCACGGAGAATTCATAGTGTGGTCTTGTGGTACGCGTTTCATTCGTCACGTATTTTCCTTTCCGAAAGTTTGATATTTAGACAAAGTTGAAAGGACAGTTTCAATTCACTGAAATGCAGCGTCAATGAATTATCGGCATACTTTTTTTTAAGTCACGTTTCACGTGGTATCGGGATGAAAGTATCCTATGTTTATAACCAGGCTATCTACTATGTGTGTACCACATTTCATCCAAATCCATTCAGTAGTTTTTTGAGTTTATTCGTTACAAACAAACAAACAATCAAATCTTTCCGCTATAAAATATTTATTATTATATACTGGCGGCCGCTCGCGGATTCACCCGCGTAATTCCCGTGGGAAAATCGGGATAAAAGTATCTTATGTTCATAACCAGGGGCTAATTGTGTTATTTTAAAATCTATCGCAATCCCTTTCAATTCTTCATTTACATACTTCAGGCCGTCACTATTTGACATTTGAAAGGGATTGTGATCGGGATTCGTTTTGAAAATTCAACTGGCTAAGCAAAGTGTCTCAAATGTATGGAGAAGTGTCATTTAAGATATCATTCATTCTGAAAGGGATTGCGACTATATGTTACACAATTCCATAAATCACAATCACAATACCTTTCAAAGGGATTGTGATAGATATTGAAATTAGACAATTAGGACAGGCTTTCTACTATGTGTGTACCACATTTCATCCAAATCCATTCAGTAGTTTTTGAGTTTATTCGTTACAAACAAACAATGAGATCTTTTCTCTTTATAATATTATTATTATGAGTATAAAAGTATAGATAATATATAAGAATAGATATGGATGGCTAATATCTATACTTATATCTACACTAATATTATAAAGAGGAAAACTTTGTTTGTATGTTTGTTTGTTTGGTTGTAATGAATAGGCTCAAAAACTACAGGACCGTTTTTAAAAATTCTTTCACCATTCGAAAGCTACATTATCCATGAGTAACATAGGCTATATTTTATTTTGGAAAAAAATAGGGTTCCGTAAGATATTTGGGTTTTTCGGACACAAGGTGTAAAATATCAACCAGAAAAGTTACTTATTTTGTGTACGCTGCCTAAACTACAAAAGATAGAACCATAAAATGTTCTAATTAATTGTAGATCTTTTAAATATCTACAAAAAAGTCCGCGACATACTATACCTATCTATGTCGAGTGAGGCGCAACAACCATTTTTTTATTTAAAAATCTTGATTTTTTTGGACATTTTACTCATGCTATTAATCCTTATCAAAATAAATTATTGCATCACTAAGTACAGTTTATGTAGATAATATTTGGTTTTTGAATGATTAAAATTGGACGTTTGGTTTTGAAGTTATGGCGAAATTAAAATATTACGATTTCTGCTGCACGGCACGGCCCGTTGCGAAGGCGTCACCAAGACGTGGGTGCGCGTGCGGGAGGGGAATTTAGACCTAAGAGTAAGGTACCCGCGCGGCTCAGGCGCGAGGTCGGCTCCCTACGCAGCGGTCGTGCGCGAAGTCTAATAATTTTCGTGTGATTTTTTTTTAGATTTCGTTCTTAAAACTACTCCTACGCAAAAGTTCTTCTCAGAGCTAAACAACAGCTCTTCTCAGAGCTAAACAACAGTTCTTCTCAGAGCTAAACAACAGTTCTTCTCAGAGCTAAACAACAGTTCTTTACTGAGCTAACCAACAGTTCTTTTCAGGGCTAAACAATAGTTCTTTTCAGAGCTAGAATATTACACGCTATTATCATTTTCTTAAACATTTGAAAATGCCTAAGAGAGCCAGGTCTCAACTTTCTAATCATAGTTCTCAAGCAAGGGCAGCAAGAATACGTCGTATGGGAGAATCTTCACCTGAACGTTCACAACGCCTTGCTGAACAAAATCAGAGAAACTCTCAGGTACGCGCACGAAAGTCGAGTGTCGAACGTTCGCAACGCCTTGCACATCAAAATCTGAGAACCTGAGAACCTCTGAGTTACGTGCACGAGAGTCGAGGCTGGAGCGTTCCCAACGTCTTCATGAACAAAATGTCAGGACCTCTGACTTACGCGAACGAGAGTCAAGTGTCGAGCGTTCGCAACGCCTTGCCGAACAAAGTCTGAGAACCTCCGAGTTACGCGCGCGAGAGTCGAGTGTCGAGCGTTCGCAACGCCTTGCCGAACAAAGCTTGAGAACCGCTGAGCTTCGCACTCAAGAGTCGAGGCTGGAGCGTTCCCAACGTCTTCATGAACAAAATATAAGGACCTCTCAGAAGAGTCGAGTGTCGAGCGTTTGCAGCGACTTAGAGCTCAGGCAGAGAGACAGCAGTTGTCCACAAATAGAGTTCGCAATCAAATTTTAACTAACAGCAACAGACTGGCTTTCAGATATGATCCGCAGGTTGATTATGCACAACAAGCGTCCGTCCAAATCGGAGTCATGAATAGGACCTGCTCTAACTGCTCTGCCAAGAAATGGGCGGACGAACCTAATGGTATGTGCTGTGCTCCAGGTAAAGTTTGTCTTCCTAACCTTCACGAGCCGCCACAACCAATAAAAAATCTTTTAACTAATAACCATCCATTATCTGGTAATTTTTTAACAAACATACGTATACAATAGTACAATAGTCTTTTTCAAATGACTTCGTTTGGTGTCTTTCCTGGGTAGGCTTTTTGCAGCGGTAACCGACATCCACGCGGGCGGAGCCGCGGGCGACCGCTAGTATTATATATATTATGGATTCGAGTCCTGAGTAAAGCAGCTACATACTTACAGTAATCAAAAGTAAATAATTACAGTATATTAGCATCATTACGACACGAGATACGGACGAAAACATCACCCTTCCCTTGAATTAAAAATTAAATGACACTATTAATACTACTTAATAATCTTATTGTTACTGTTATATGACATTATTAAGACGCTATACCTACGAAAATAGTTATTTGTTATGCAAGGCTGGAAAGTTGGTTATTTAGCGGCGAGTTACCTCTATTGAAATCTGACCAAGTGAAGGATTCAAAGATTGAATCCTGAGCGAAGCGAAGATTTCAAAGGTACAAGACGCTAAAAACTTTTTTGCCGAGCGCAACACACAATTTTTCACTTTACAACAGCGAGGAACATTTTATGGTTGTTTCCGCGGTGAAGACGGCCAGACGGTGAGCTCACACGAGTCGGCGGCCCGCTCCACGTCCATCAGGACATCGGGCCCAGAATCGAGATCGCGCTTCGGCTTTCATTTTCGTAGCACCTAAATGCCCGTTGTGCAATTCTTTTAAAATAACAAGTCTATACTTTTCTGGAATTACTAACTTTGAACCCCTACTGTTATATGACATTATTAAGACGCTATAACTACGAAAAAATATTTTATCTAGATCTTTTAGATTTATAATCTACCAGATACACAATTTTATGATTTTGCCTCGACACTTTTTCTTTTCGAAATGACTCCCTAAAAATACGAAAATTCTCGATAATTCTTAAATGGGGTCAATTTCGAAATTGGTTTAATTAGTAGACACCAATATATATATTTAGCATCGCGTAGTTCCATTCCTCTTTAATCGCTATAGTTATTTAATCCGAAGTGATTTAGTGTTTTTTTTTGCCTAATCTGCAAAATCGGTCTCGCTCCCGCGCGCGTGTTTTTCTCATTATTATTTCGTTTTAGTCGTATAGCGCCTGAGTTAGTAATTATAAGAGAATCTTTTTACGAATAAAATTATATATATGTCGGGTCGGGATATATGGACGTCGAGCGTAGCGCATAGGAGAATGCTATTATCACTTACTACGCTCGGGTGTAATCGGAGTGCGGTGCAACAGCGAAAAAAAAACGCTAGAGGGTATCTAGCGGCGGGACAGTCTGGCTGGAGGCACGACGGACGGCGAACGCTCGCAGGTGTCGCACGCGCATTCCGAGAATACCGCGTCCTACCTACATTTTGATTTGTGCACCAATAACTGTTAAGAATTTATTTTGTTTCGGTGATTGCGATTTACCGATTATACGTGTTTTGTGATCTTAAAGTGACTGTTTAATTATTTTCTAACGCCCGCATGTATGACGATGATATTATTAACCCGCATCTCGGTCCATCCCCGACATCAAAAGTGGGATCGAGAACAAAAGAGGTCGAATGCTATGATGGCGGTGGAAAACGGAGAATGCTACTGGAGCAGCAGAATCAAAATTTTATGGCGTTACTCAGTGTGATGAAAAATACACCTTCAGATAAACGAAGCAAAATTGAATTACCTGTAATTGATTCGGAAAAGAACAATGTGGAAGCAAAAACATGGATTTCTACGGCTGATATTTGTATGGCGGGAAATCGACTGCAAAGGTCATCCCTAATGATCCCAATTTGCCGCGCACTCAAAGGTCAAACGGCTGTCAAATATTTCGTACTCAGGCATGGCATGGGGAATCCATTGCGGTTTAGCAAGTCGGGGCATGATGATGGCGCTGGAAGCTCTAGGACTACAACGACGGGGAAATGAGTAGACGTGTGCTCGGTCAGTGCGCCCACCGGTCGTCGTCTTGTGATATCTGGTCAGTACCTTGTATTTCATTATGAGTCTCGTGCTGAATGGTCATTGATTTAATTGTCAATAGCTTCTAAAGCGGTAAACATTTTAAAGATATTGTTGTTATGACAGGCATTGGTCAGAGTAGCATGGAGAGCAAAACTCTTGATATTAAATTTCATGTGATGCCTGCCTGACAGATTTTATCATATGACGTAATGATTAAGAGGTTTTAAGCAAGGCGTTGTTGTAAATATGACAAATGATTCACTAACTTTCAACAAATTGCCATTTTTCTTTTGAGAGTCACAGGTAGAATCACAGGTAGAGTTATTGGTAGAGTCACTGGTAGAATCAGTGGTAGAGTCACTGGTAGAGTCACTGGTAGAGTCACTGGTAGAGTCACTGGTAGAGTCACTCGTGGAGTTACTGGTAGAGTCATTAGTAGAGTCATTGGTAGAGTTACTACTAGAGTCACTATTGGAGTAACTGGTAGAGTCACTGGTGGAGTCACTGGTAAAGTCACTGGTAGAGTCACTAGTAGAGTCACTGGTGGAGTTACTGGTAGAGTCACTGGTGGAGTCACTGGTAGAGTCAGTGGTAGAGTCAGTGGTAGAGTCAGTGGTAGAGTAACTGGTAGAGTCACTGGTAGAGTCACTGGTAGAGTCACACGTAGTCACAGGTAGAGTCACAGGTAGAGTCACAGGTAGAGTCACAGGTAGAGTCACAGGTAGAGTCACTGGTAGTCACTGGTAGAGTCACTGGTGGTGTCACTGGTAGAGTCACATAGAGTCACAGGTAGAGTCAATGGTAGAGTCACTGGTGGTGTCACTGGTGGAGTCACTGGTAGAGACACTGGTAGAGTCATTGGTAGAGTCACTCGTGGAGTTACTGGTAGAGTCATTAGTAGAGTCACTGGTAGAGTTACTAGTAGAGTCACTATTGGAGTAACTGGTAGAGTCACTGGTGGAGTCACTGATAGAGTCACTGGTAGAGTCACTAGTAGTCACTGGTGGAGTTACTGGTAGAGTCACTGGTGGAGTCACTGGTAGAGTCAGTGGTAAAGTCACAGGTAGAGTCACTGGCAGATTTACTGGTAGATTTACTGGTAGAGTCGCAGGTAGAGCCACAGGTAGAGTCACTGGTAGAGTCACTAGTAGTCACTGGTGGAGTTACTGGTAGAGTCACTGGTGGAGTCACTGGTAGAGTCAGTGGTAAAGTCACAGGTAGAGTCACTGGCAGATTTACTGGTAGATTTGTTAATTAGCTTTTAAGTGCTTGCTTATTTACCTAATTTGTAAATTCTGCTGTAAACTTCCCAAAGAAAATAAAATAAAATAAAATAAAATAAAAATATTTACTGGTAGAGTCGCAGGTAGAGCCACAGGTAGAGTCACTGGTAGAGTCACAGGTAAAGTCACTGGTAGAGTTACTGGTAGAGTCACTGGTAGAGTCACTGGTATAGTCACTGGTAGTCACTGGTAGAGTCACAGGCAGAGTCGAAGGTAGAGTTGCAAGTAGAGTCGCATGTAGAGTCACATGTAGAGCCACATGAAGAGATTTAGGTAAAGTCACATGTAGAGTCGGATATAAAGCTAGAAATAGAGTCACTAAAATCACCAATTATTAAGTCCAAAGTAGGATTAGTGAGTAGAATAGACTCTTGGTATTTATTTACTACATTGGACACTGATTGTTCTTCTGAAAATCAGCCTCAGTTGTATTCTTTACTCAACGAGTTTAAAAGTGAATTTATTAGTGGTACTTTTAATTTAATGGCGAAGACTAGATTAGACTAAACGATCCCAATAAAACAGTATGTAGTCGACCCTATAGATTGAGTCCAAGTGAAAGACAAATAGTGAGCGATAAGATTGAATGCTCGGTAGCTCAGTGGTTAGGGTAGTGGGCCGGATACACAAAGGTCGCAGGTTCGAGTCCTGTTTGAGAATATGTAGACAATATTTTTTTCTTAAAAAAATAATAATCATAAGATTGAATCGAACTCTTACGAGCGAAGGTTATTCGCTCGAGCAGTTCGCCTTTTGCCAGTCCTATTTTCCTGGCTAAAAATGGAAGGCTCGAATCGAATGGTAGTCGACTATCGAGAGTTGAACGATAACACCATCGTTATCGCTGCCGCTAGTAGCAGAGTGCTGGTTAAGCACTGTATTTTGCTACTGCTGGTTAAGTGGTAGTTGCAGAGTGCTGGTTAAGCACTGTATTTTGCTACCGCTGGTTAAGTGGTAGTTGCAGAGTGCTGGTTAAGCACTGTATTTTGCTACCGCTGGTGAAGTGGTAGTTTCAGAGTGCTGGTTAAGCACTGTATTTTGCTACCGCTGGTTAAGTGGTAGTTGCAGAGTGCTGGTTAAGCACTGTATTTTGCTACCGCTGGTGAAGTGGTAGTTTCAGAGTGCTGGTTAAGCACTGTATTTTGCTACCGCTGGTTAAGTGGTAGTTGCAGAGTGCTGGTTAAGCACTGTATTTTGCTACCGCTGGTTAAGTGGTAGTTGCAGAGTGCTGGTTAAGCACTGTATTTTGCTGCCGCTGCTAAGTGGTAGTTGCAGAGTGCTGGTTAAGCACTGTATTTTGCTACCGCTGGTTAAGTGGTAGTTGCAGAGTGCTGGTTAAGCACTGTATTTTGCTGCCGCTGCTAAGTGGTAGTTGCAGAGTGCTGGTTAAGCACTGTATTTTGCTACCGCTGGTTAAGTGGTAGTTGCAGAGTGCTGGTTAAGCACTGTATTTTGCTACCGCTGGTTAAGTGGTAGTTGCAGAGTGCTGGTTAAGCACTGTATTTTGCTACCGCTGGTGAAGTGGTAGTTTCAGAGTGCTGGTTAAGCACTGTATTTTGCTACCGCTGGTTAAGTGGTAGTTGCAGAGTGCTGGTTAAGCACTGTATTTTGCTACCGCTGGTTAAGTGGTAGTTGCAGAGTGCTGGTTAAGCACTGTATTTTGCTACCGCTGGTGAAGTGGTAGTTTCAGAGTGCTGGTTAAGCACTGTATTTTGCTACCGCTGGTTAAGTGGTAGTTGCAGAGTGCTGGTTAAGCACTGTATTTTGCTACCGCTGGTGAAGTGGTAGTTTCAGAGTGCTGGTTAAGCACTGTATTTTGCTACCGCTGGTTAAGTGGTAGTTGCAGAGTGCTGGTTAAGCACTGTATTTTGCTACCGCTGGTTAAGTGGTAGTTGCAGAGTGCTGGTTAAGCACTGTATTTTGCTGCCGCTGCTAAGTGGTAGTTGCAGAGTGCTGGTTAAGCACTGTATTTTGCTACCGCTGGTTAAGTGGTAGTTGCAGAGTGCTGGTTAAGCACTGTATTTTGCTACCGCTGGTTAAGTGGTAGTTGCAGAGTGCTGGTTAAGCACTGTATTTTGCTACCGCTGGTTAAGTGGTAGTTGCAGAGTGCTGGTTAAGCACTGTATTTTGCTACCGCTGGTTAAGTGGTAGTTGCAGAGTGCTGGTTAAGCACTGTATTTTGCTACCGCTGGTGAAGTGGTAGTTTCAGAGTGCTGGTTAAGCACTGTATTTTGCTACCGCTGGTTAAGTGGTAGTTGCAGAGTGCTGGTTAAGCACTGTATTTTGCTACCGCTGGTGAAGTGGTAGTTTCAGAGTGCTGGTTAAGCACTGTATTTTGCTACCGCTGGTTAAGTGGTAGTTGCAGAGTGCTGGTTAAGCACTGTATTTTGCTACCGCTGGTGAAGTGGTAGTTTCAGAGTGCTGGTTAAGCACTGTATTTTGCTACCGCTGGTTAAGTGGTAGTTGCAGAGTGCTGGTTAAGCACTGTATTTTGCTACCGCTGGTTAAGTGGTAGTTGCAGAGTGCTGGTTAAGCACTGTATTTTGCTGCCGCTGCTAAGTGGTAGTTGCAGAGTGCTGGTTAAGCACTGTATTTTGCTACCGCTGGTTAAGTGGTAGTTGCAGAGTGCTGGTTAAGCACTGTATTTTGCTACCGCTGGTTAAGTGGTAGTTGCAGAGTGCTGGTTAAGCACTGTATTTTGCTACCGCTGGTGAAGTGGTAGTTTCAGAGTGCTGGTTAAGCACTGTATTTTGCTGCCGCTGCTAAGTGGTAGTTGCAGAGTGCTGGTTAAGCACTGTATTTTGCTACCGCTGGTTAAGTGGTAGTTGCAGAGTGCTGGTTAAGCACTGTATTTTGCTACCGCTGGTGAAGTGGTAGTTTCAGAGTGCTGGTTAAGCACTGTATTTTGCTACCGCTGGTTAAGTGGTAGTTGCAGAGTGCTGGTTAAGCACTGTATTTTGCTACCGCTGGTTAAGTGGTAGTTGCAGAGTGCTGGTTAAGCACTGTATTTTGCTACCGCTGGTGAAGTGGTAGTTTCAGAGTGCTGGTTAAGCACTGTATTTTGCTACCGCTGGTTAAGTGGTAGTTGCAGAGTGCTGGTTAAGCACTGTATTTTGCTACCGCTGGTTAAGTGGTAGTTGCAGAGTGCTGGTTAAGCACTGTATTTTGCTGCCGCTGCTAAGTGGTAGTTGCAGAGTGCTGGTGAAGCACTGTATTTTGTTACTGCTAGTTAAGCGGTAGTTGCAGAGTGCTGATTAAGCACTGCGTCTAGCTGCCGCTAGTTAAGTGGTAGTAAGCACTAAGCTTTAGTGCACCTGGTTATGTTGTGTTCGCAGAATGCTAGCTAAGCATGACTACAGAGTGGCTAAAAATCAAGTTTGTAAAGTTGCAGATGTGGAGCACTGCCAGGTTATTTACAACTGTACATTTCAGATAGATGGTGAAGTTATGGTGATTCAATTTGTGTTAAAAGAAATGTTGTAACTGTGACCTTAATTTAGTTTCTAGCTAAAACTTAATTTCATTGATGACCCCGCTAAGTTGTTGGTCAGAAAGGCCGAACAGCTAAGTTACCCATGTTGCTAGTCTTGTTCAGCACCGTCATGCAGAGACGCATGACTGGTCAGAATGGCCGTGTCGGGTCGGGATATATGGACGTCGAGCGTAGCGCATAGGAGAATGCTATTATCACTTACTACGCTCGGGTGTAATCGGAGTGCGGTGCAACAGCGAAAAAAAAACGCTAGAGGGTATCTAGCGGCGGGACAGTCTGGCTGGAGGCACGACGGACGGCGAACGCTCGCAGGTGTCGCACGCGCATTCCGAGAATACCGCGTCCTACCTACATTTTGATTTGTGCACCAATAACTGTTAAGAATTTATTTTGTTTCGGTGATTGCGATTTACCGATTATACGTGTTTTGTGATCTTAAAGTGACTGTTTAATTATTTTCTAACGCCCGCATGTATGACGATGATATTATTAACCCGCATCTCGGTCCATCCCCGACATATATATAATAAAAATTAAAATATTACATTTTATAGTTATTGTAACCGTAAACAATGTTTAACTGGCAAAGAAAGACTTGTCTATCATACATTACAACATTTCTCGCATTACAAGATTACTATACTGCAAGTTGTGAGGGACATACAGGTCAATATCAATTTAGTTTAGATAAAAATATTTAGGCTTTAAGCACAGCATTAAGATAAGCAGACTGAGGTAGATCCATTTCCGCTGGCGGCACCCGTTCACGAGCATGACGCATGAACCAGCCATCGCTTCGTTCAATCATATTTTAAGGAACGTAACGACCCGCCTCACACGACACCGCCGAAGAAACGTTTGAGTGAGCATGACGTACTTCAGGTACTTATGCTAAGCTCTATAGATATAAAAAAATACAATGGCAACAGCAAAAAAAGAAAGATAAAAGTGCATTAATGTAAGACACAACCTACAATGTCACTAGAAGACGCATCAGCTGGGTCACAATCTCAAAGCGTACCTAATAAAAAAAATAAAAAAAGCTTTTATATATTTGGAATAATTGAAAACATTATTTACCTTTATTTACTCTAATCAAGCAGTGCCACGCATCTAATTATAACTCTAACGCATCTAATTATCAAGAGCAATCTAATTATAACTTAAGTCAAATAACAAAATGGTTAACAGACCACAATCGAGAAATTAATGCTTAAACTAAATTAATGCAATTTATGCCAATTCAGAAAATACCATTAGAAACCAACTTACAATTTAAAATAATAATATAGATTGTGTAACCTCATGTACATTGCTAGGCGTAAAAATAGATACTGAAACCACACGTTGATAGAATAGCTCAAATCTCTCAAAATTGACCTATGTACTTTACGAACTAAAGAAAACCACATACTTAAAATCAGCTAAACTTGATATACTTACCCTCACCTTTTTGTACATACTTGAAAATTAGTGCGTAAGAACAGATTTTTATATAAACAAAGAGATGAACTTCGATCTGTTATATGTACCTTACGAAATAGAAATAAATTAGCAATTCATTTCACTAAACTCCACATGGTTAGCTCTGGGACTTATCATAATAATGTCCATAAAAAATTATAACAAACTTCCTAATAATATAAAAGATACAGAAAGTGATAAAATATTTCATAAAAAACTTAAAGAATATCTGATACTGAATTGTTATTATGATTTAAAAGATTTTTTTAAGTAGTGTATGCTTATAGATATAAGTTAGATGTTTCTTCAGTTTGTTATTAAATTATAGTATTAAGTTTTTAAGATTCACAATGCCATTGCAGGGTTCATATTGCGAGCTATTCTGTACCTACTTGTAAGACCATAATGTACTCGTACCAATATGGAGCAATACATATTATGACTATGAGACTTGACTTGATGAAATAAAAAATATTAACCAACTAACTATCATACTAATTTAAAAAATGCGAAAGCTTGTGAGAACGCTTGGATAGATGGATGTTTGTTTGTTTTTCAAACTACAGAATGAATTTGGATGAAATTTAGCAAAGAGTATAAAGGGTATATAGCCTGGGTGAAAACATTAGATAGGTTTTTCCGGATGAAATTTTTGATTTCCAAATTCTCACGTGGACAAAGTCACGGTAGGAAACAATTATGCCTTTGTTCGACAGAACATTATATTATTAATTAGGCGGACATATCGTCGTAACATCTCGGACGACTTTCTGTGGCAAACTCTGCAGTGTTTTATCTAAGACCTTTAGTCCGATCAACCGCTCTGGGCTCTAAAGAAAATACCATTTAAAAGCGAGACTTCTTACCTATTTACTTTGTTCGGTCGAACAAACCGACTAAAGGCTTTTAAGGAAAATGCTGTCCTTCAGCGCAAAAAAGTAATATTACTAGTCTTTATATCTCAATAGTAACTTTGAAAGTGGTTTGAACGAACCGTTTCAGTATAGTGATTCTTAAATCGCCAGGATGTTTCAAAAGAATTATTTTTGTTCATTGACTTCAATCAATATTGTTTATTTATAATAGGTATAAGGGCATCAAACGGTCGTCCCTGGATCGCGTAGGGGCGGGATAGAATTATATTTTATAGCAATGCTATTTTAAGGCTCGGTAGCTCAGTAGTTAGAGCAGTAGGCCGAATACCCTGTCCTGTTTGAGAATAACTTGTGGCCTAGTCGACTTTTTCCAATATTTTTCCATTAAAAAAATATTATAAATACAAATTTAACTAAAATTTTCAAGGGAAAATATTTACTTTCTTATTATCTTACGATATTAGCAGCTTTAACTCGAATAGGTACTGCAGTCTGCTGATTTACAAGCACTGCAAAATTATATAACAATGGACTGCATTATAGAACAGGCTGGTGCATGCAAGACGAACAGCCTTCGTGTCTTTGCCATATGTTGCCTTAACAGACTAAAGGAACCTAACAATTAATTTGTGAATACAATTTCTGAACATAAAGTACTTAATATCATAATATCAGAACCAAACATGTTAAATTAAAAATAAAACACCCCGACAACAAATCTCACATCACATGAGCACAATCCGGACAGTCTTTGCACTGCCTACAAACGACCAGTATGACGCACTCACACAGATACGCGCCGCTACACGCGTGCTCGCAACTGTTTTATGCTCCGACTACAGTGAAAACCAGTGAGATCGAGGGCACAGAATATACAGGGTAGAAAAATCTATGGGCCCTGGATGGGAACTACCTTAAATCCTTTAGTTAGCCCATTTTACTGAAAGGAAACATTACTTTATTTTTTAAAGAAACAAAACTAGATTCAAAGATTTTAATAAAATTTTAATAAAACTCAAAGTGCTTTCTTCGGCCCTTTGAGTTTATAAGTTGAGTTTTCATGTGTTTCCTTTAATTTAATTTGCTATGTTTGTTATAGAGAGTTCATCCTTTTTATTTTATTGAATTTTTTAAGAAAAGGATAGTTTACAAGACTCACACTTATACATAAATGAAAAACATGATCGAGTACAAAAGACACGTAGTGTGGCCTTAGTTACAAAATGCCACGGCATGGTAGGTTCACAAATAGCTGTATATGAAACAGTTCATGAAAAAAAAATATGACTTTTGATTGACTCTATCGATTGATGGTATAAAAGTACAGAATTTAATTTTTTACAGATTTTAGCTGGTCGATTCCTGGGTGTGTAAAAAAGTTTTTTTGTTTCATAGATAGAATAATCTTATAGCCCCAGAACCAAATTTAGAATTATTTAAAAATAGCTCTTATTATAAGTCTATTCAAAAATATAATAAACTAGCGGCTCCACCCGCGTGGTTCCCGTTCCCGTGGAGAAAATTGGGATAAAAAGGATCCTATGTTCTTAACCAGCCTATCTACTGTGTACCAAATTTCAACCAAATCCGTTCAGTAGTTTCGGAGCCTACTCAATGCAAACAAACAAACAATCAAATCATTTCTCTTTATTATATTCTCTTTAGTAATAGATCACCCTCATGTTTAACAGATATAAAAGAGCCCAAACTATATTGTAAAAAAAACCGGCCAAGTGCGAGTCGGACTCGCAGGTGACACCGAGGACGAGGGTTCCGTTTAAAATTTTCAAAAATATTTTTTATTATATGATGTAACAAAAAAATTACGGTTTTCGCAATTTTTCCTTTATCTGTACTATAAGACGTTACTTCGTACCAAATTTCAAAATTCTAAGTTCACGGGAAGTACCCTGTAGGTTTTGATTCCCGTGCGAGTTTCGAAAATTTGCGGCATAAACGGCTCTATCTTTTGATTGCTTTGGCTTAGAAGTTTGATTTTTTCACAGCTCCAAGGGACAGAAGACCTGAGTATTAGATATAAATTTCAGTTTGATACCTCCACGTGTTTCTGAGAAAAACGGTCTTGACAGACGGACGGACGGACACCGAAGTGATCCTGTTCCGTTTTTTCCTTTTGAGGTACGGAACCCTAAAAACTAAAATTAATATTATTAAAAATTATTACTGTAGTCTAGATGTCTTTTTAACGATAAGAAAATAGGTAAAAAAATAGAATAAGTTAGTATTAATTTCTGTCATTAGTCATATTAACATGTCTTTATATTTATTTTCTTTCATAACTAACTATGCATGAGTTCACGTAAGTGTAAATATTCTTTGTGATACCCTTCAGGTGCATGTAAATAAATTTACTTAAGAATTTTACATGTATGTGCATATAATAAATAATATCTATATAAATTTTAGCTAGCTTTAATAGTTACACGACACTAACTAATCATAATAGTTACTAAACATCATACACCAAAGTATCTGTATTAAGTAAAATACAACGAATACTCTCAGAAAACCCTTGTTAAACAAATTCATATAAATTTCACGCCGTACTTCAAGAGTTCGCAAGTCTGCATTAGTCCACGTTTGTTAGGGGCATTATCATCTCATAGAGAGGGCCACTGGGGACCGAAAAGGGGCCACCCGCATTATAATTTTTTTATCTGGAAACTGCTGTATAACTTTAATAAAGCTAACTGAAGACATTGTTACAGACAAAATACGTTATAACCAGATAAGAAGAACTAATGTAAAATCTAAAGTAGTAATTATTTTATGATTTTGTAATTTTTGCATTTTTCAATGCTATTTTTATACTTATGGTAAATTTTAAATAGAAAAATATTGGAAAAAATTAACTCGGCCACAAGTGAATTCTCAGACGGGAATCGAACCCGCGACCATTGGAAATCCGGTCCAATGCTCTCTCGGATTTCCAAAGGTCGCGGGTTCGATTCCCGTCTGAGAATACTTTTCTATTTAAAATTTACCATAGGTAGTAATTATTGCTTGATATAATATTTTTTGGGAAATATATATAAGCAACAACCGAATTGATGCGATTGTACGTTAGTACACCGAGTCCATAAAGAATGTATTTTTATAGGTAAAATATTTGAATTAATAATTTTCGAGGCGTATTCTTTTTTTTCTCCCTGTCTGACCCCTAAAAAAATGATTTCTCCGACAAAAAGTTGTGGTTTAATCGTTAAAGGTAACAAACAGACAGAGACTACAAACAAGTACGTTAGTAGGTAATAGTTTCTTTGCTCTAGGCTTATTGCTTAATCATTAGCATTTATTGCAACTGAAACAGTCTAAGCAATATGAAAATTTATCTCCGATTCCATATCCGGTTGTAGTTGACGGCAATATCCGTCGACGGGCGCGCGACGAGGACGTAACGACGGCGAGGCGAAGGCGACGACGCGACGTTCGGAAATCGTTCCCATTTCCCTTCACCTCGAGGAAGTGTTTTCTTAAATATCTTTATCAAGTGCAAGTGGGGCCTTCGAGTTGTATGAAATTTTTATCAGTTCACCCGCGTAGTTCCCGTTCTCGTGGGAATATCTGTATCAGAAGTATGTTTTTAACCGACTTCAAAAAAAGGAGGAGGTTATCAATTCGTGCGTGTTGTTTGTTACCTCAGTACTCGGTCATTTATGAACCGATTTGAATATTTTTTTTGTTCGAAAGGGTATACTTTCAAGTGGGTCCCATTGTCGTCAAGACAGGATCTGATGATCCTGGAGAAATATAGGGAACTCTTCATTTCGGTGGATTTCGGTGTTTTCTTAAGTAACTCATGCTGTTGCTTCCATAAAGCACCATTTGTTGTAGTGGAACGGATGACGAAGACTGCACATATTCATCGGAACTATTAAATACTCAGTAGGTATATCTCGGGTGCGATATAATTCTTAAGGTGGTACGACTTCCATACAAACAAACATTACACATTAATTGGTTCATCATACATTAATAATTCATAAATACATGTGCAACTAACTCGTTTCAATTATTTGTTTGCGCGAAATTATAAAAAAAATGTACTTTCATACATGAGGTATATAAATGCGATGAGTCTCACACACATAGGTACGTAGAATTATTTAAATTATAAGATATTAGTTTATTCGTGATTTATGTATGAAAGTACAATTTTTTAATTATTTCGCGCAAACAAATAACTGAAACGAGTTAGTTGCGCATGTATATATGAATTATTAATGTATGATGAACCAATAATTGTGCAATTTTTGTTTGTATGAAAATCGTACAGTCAGCAACAAAAGTCCATGAACACATCCAAATTTTTAAAACCCCTGCACTCTATAAAGGTTAATATGTAACTGAACAGGCTGTTGTACAAATGTCCGTAGACATTTGGGAATACCAAAGGTCGATGTACATTATTTTTACAAAAGTAGCTGAACATGTTTAATAACATAATTAGCCTGATCTGTTAAATATCAAAATTTAAAATAAATCCACTCTTATGTATAGTACTCAAAACTTGCTGAACATATTTTTTACAATAATCTCCTCTAAGTAGCGATTGCAGCCACTTATATAAACCACTTAAGTATATTGACAGAATTAAAAACAAAAGATAGAAAGAATGTTTGTGGAATGTGCAATTCAAAAAGAAGAATAGCTACTTGTTTTAATAGAAAACAAACAATTCAACGGAAAAATCTTGTAATAAACTAGAAGGCTAGGAAGATTAGAAATATGAAGATTATTAGAGAAAACTTTTTATAAAAAATATGAAAACCTTTTGGAGTCGGTGCCAGCCAAAGCATTCTACTTTGCGGTCCTACTATTTTATTTTTCTTGCCTTGGCTTGCACCGACTCCAAAAGGTTTATTTTTCGCTTTTTAGTGTTTTGAAGAAGAAAAGTTTTTATTTCACAGTTTTTAAAGGAAAATAATATCATGTCATCCAAGTAACAAATATGAAATAAAATATATAAAAATGCTCAAAACATAAAAAGTACTGGGTCAAACTAAACCAAATTTTTATGGGACCAATTGGCAACTATTCTGCATCGAACAAAAAAAGAATCACGGAAATCGGTTCAAAAATCTCGGCGTAATCGGTGTACATATATTAAAAAAATAAAAAAAAGTAAAAATTATACCAGCCGAATTGAGAACCTCCTCCTTTTTTGAAGTCGGTTAAAAATAGAAAGCGTAGGACTCGATTTTGATAAGCCCGACTGTCAACACACATGAGTAATTTTAACTAAGGCAATAAGGTAAATCATTTAAATATCATGTTTGATACAGTCATCTTCAAAAGTCGCTGAACATATCAAGGTCATAAATATTTGTACAATCATCATAAATAGTCGACAGGTAGAACAATATTTTCGATCTTACAGTCCGATCGATACGCATTTCTGAGAACGTGATATCAAGGAAACAAAAAAACAAAAAAAAAATGTTATAGACGTAAGTAGATATTAATAATTGAATTCAGTCATGTTATTATCAAATATTTCAGTGGGTATAAATTGGAGCTATAGGATCTACAAGTAACACCGCGAAAAAACCTTGAACCGCGAAAAAGTCAAACTATTAAATTGAAAATTTATAAAACTTACTTCTACAATTCTGAATAAAGCCACCACCACCCCTTGCAGTGTAACTTTTATCCATTAAAGAAAATCATTTGTAAAATCTATTCATAAATGTCGTAAAACACAAAACCTCCTCTTTTTGTAGTCGGTTAAAATCTAAAATAGTAAAAAAGTGTAAGAAGCAAGAGACTGGCATAAACAAATGACATGTCAATGATGTCACGACCAAAATTAAAGAGACAAATGTATTATATGACCGTGCTGTACTTTTTACGATGACTGTCATCAGTCTAAATTCGAAAATTGGTCCGGTTATGATCTAACAATTCACTTTTAGACGATACTACGTCCAGCAACTTTTGGAAGTTTACTATACAGCCACTTCTGGAAATATACTGTCCAGCAACTTTTGGAAGTTTACTGTCCAGCCACTTTTGGAAGTCTACTGTCCAGCCACTTTTGAAAATATAATGTCCGGCCACTTTTGGAAATATACTGTATAGCTACTTTTGGAAATTTAAAATGTTAATGGAATTTTGTTTGTAACTATGTTCAGTAACTTATGTACAATTCATGTGTCTAGTGTCTTTTGTAACGTTATTTTGTTCGGCAAGTTTCGTTGCTGACTGTACCACCTTAAGCAATTATGCTCCTCACAATGAACATGGTAAAAAGTACTGGGCTTATCTTACACAAAAAATAAAAAAATAAAAAATAAATTAAACCGACTTCTAAAAGGAAAATATAAAAATGAAAACAAAAAATACCAAATAATAAAATTTAATTATTTATTTATTTAATGGTGCATTCTACATTGCACTTCTATCGTCTTCTTCGATCGCACTAATGTTATTTAAAATATAGAATAAACGAAAAAAATACCTATTAAAATAAGAGTAAGAAAAAAAAACACAAACAAATCTATGAAATAACAAAAATATAACAAAAACAAACAATTTCAAACAAAACATATTATATACATTCCATTAAATTGAAAAAAAATGACACGATGGATTTTAATAAATGATGGTAAGCCCGCTGATCGTAAACAAAACTACGAAATAATAACAAAATAACTTAAAACAAAGCCAAAACGTTTTAAAAAAAAACATCGAAAATCAACCGATCACGCCGTCAGTCTGAAAGTATTTTTAGACTGAAATATTTTCAGTGAGATCGTTCTGAAAATTCGTGTTTCACCTCGCCCCGAGCCAATTACCTTTGCAAACATTCCCTCAGAGCTGTAGGCTCAGTCACCTGAAAAAAAACTGGAAAAAAGGCGTGTTGCTACTTATTCAATATAACTTCTGGCAAAATAAATATTTCGAATTTCTTTGCTGTATTTATAAAGCGGATTAGCAATCAATTGGCGTTATTTGAATTAATAAAAAAAGAAAGCCTAATTTTACTATTATGAAGTGAATCATAAAAAAAATATGATTTTTTAAAGCTGAAAGAAGGAAATTTAATATAAAAAAATCTTTATCAAAATATTAGATATATAAATAAAACAAGTGTGGGGCAAAAAAATATTTCCCAACGTGTTTCATGTTGGTGCAATTGAGGCACATTTTTTGGTTCAATCATCCCAAAACTAATTTAAAAAACAAATCTGTAAAAAGGAACATGGTAAAAGCGAAAAGTTTTTTGATTTCTTGAACACTTGAAAATAGTTATACCCTTTCAAACAAAAAATATTTATCCAAATTGGTTCATAAATCACAGTGTACTGAGGTAACAAACGTTAAGAAAACATACAACCGAATTGACTACCCCGTTTCTTTTAAGTCGGTTAAAAATTTAAGTACGTATTTAACTCACATCATTCCCGTCCTACTAAACTTAAAATAACTTACTACAGACCCCGTTTCTTATCGAGAACTAATTTGTGTCCGTGCAAATATCGCCTGTCAAATTAATTAAATTAAATGATTGTTATCAATTATTATTCGGAAACTTTGTTGCCAATTAATGAATTGTCAAATTACAATGGTAAACAAATTGATGATTTCGCAATACTGTTATTTAGATCATATCGGCACTTTAGTGATACATGATACTCATGTTTGTGTTTACAAAAATGACATGAAATGAATGCAACAAAAATGAATTTGAGTAGTTTGGTCATTATTTGAAAAGCATCCTTCACGTAACTTTCGTGGCGAAAATTTATTTTAAGTTATTCAAAAAATAAAAAATACCACATGAAACTTGACGCAAAATTAACAAATAACATCTATAAAACTTTTTATGTACTTTTCAGTCCTGTCCAGTCTTTCAAGATTCCAAGTTCTAAGGACTTTTGTTAAGGATAACACAAGTCCTTCGAACTTGGAATCTTTGACTGTATGTTTAATTGATGATTGTAGAAGAAAAAGGGTCGGATCCCACCTGAGCCACTTAGAGACTTTTTTTTTTTTTGTATAAAATTTATCTAAAAAAATATGACTGAAGCGAGATAGCAATGAGAAAACGACGCGCGCGGGAGCGAGACCGATTTCGCAGATCAGGCGAAAAAATCCACGAAAACACTTTGTAGTCAATAACTATAGCGATTAAAGAGAGATGAAACTACAGGATGCTAAATATGATTGGTGTCCACTAATTAAACTAATTTCCAATAGTATAAGTAACCCCATTCGAGAATAATCTTGAAGTTTCGTATTTTTAGGGGTCTTTTCGAAAAGAAAGTATGTGTGTATGTATGTGTTTCTGAAACTACAAATTTAGATAAAGGTATGAAGAAGTATATAAGTATCTTATTACCAGATTTGTAATACTTATTTCTAACTCTATTCTAAGTTTTATAACAAAAAGTATGTTCCTTTAACCACAAGTATGCAATGTTGACTTGATTATTTATTAGGAAAATACAAACATCAGAAATGTAGCTTTTATCTGGGAAACTAAACCAATATGCGAAAAAAACGAATAACTTTGAAATAAAGTGTAAGAATTTACCAAACGAATTTCCACTCTGAAAAAATGGCTCTTGGCAAATTGTAAAGTAATTGTTTTATTAGAAGAAGGAAAAGAAATGTTTCGCTTAAATTACATCTCGACTGTAGCAAAAACAAACGTACAAAATGAGTAACAATATTGTTACTTATTTTGTACATCTCTCTGAAAGCCGTGAAAATCAATAAACAGATACACATTATAGTATAGACATTAGTATATTATTATTATTAATATGACATCTTACCGGGATAATTACCTTAGGCATTTTTGTTATGGATATGTGTAAAAAAGTCGTTTCACATGTTAATTTTGCCTTTTTTATGTGCTTACCTATCTCTCTTAAACTTATTTAATTTAATCTTCATTACTAATATTGCACATATTTTGGTTATGCATCCTATTTAAATTTAATATTTTTTAATTAGTCATAATTAGATTTTAGTTTAGTTAATTACTGTGTACTTATACTATTATATTTAATGCATGCCGTGGCAGCCTCTCAGTAGGGCAACACTATGTCTAGAGTACTATTAAGTATTCTGTGGTCTAGATTAAGGTGAACTGTGTGTGTTTTTAAGCCAAGTTTTTTGTGTATGCCTTGTTGGTTGTCCATAAATAATGAAAAAAAAAATAATAAAAAAAAATACTAGGTAACCAAAGTTACACCTACTTTTAATCTGATGCTGTCACTTTTATTCGCTTTCAAAAAGAAGTAAGAGAAAACATCAGAATTACACAGCTATAACTTTACTTCTCGTTTATAATAATAAAATAATATAAGAGTAAAGTTCCAATCACTCGCGCCCAAAAATAATAATTAGGCCTCTTTATGCACAAAAGAAAGTTTCGTGGACTGCCTAGGCTCTGAATCTTATCCCTAAATCTAGGTACCATTCCCATAACTCCCTCATTTTCTAAACTGCAGAAACCAAGAATACTCGTTCTATAATGGGTGCTTCAAGTGTCATCGTGTCAGCCGGGCTGTCCTAGCCTGTCCTTTCAGTAGTGCTAAAAGGCTGTCACCCTAATTCCATCATTAGCATTGAATGGGGGCGCCACTTTCGCTACGACAGGCGCCGACATGTCGACAGCCGATTGTCCTAATGTTTCGCTTCAATTGAAAGGACATTGTCTATCCTAAGGACAATATTGCGGTAAATCACTGAGGAAAGACTTGATTAAGGTTTTAATAATACGAGTAAAATACATTACATTAATGTTTAATAGTAAAGAGGTAAAAAAACAAAAATGATACAAAAATAACCGTATTTGATAGAGTAAGGCGTTACTTGGCTGAAATCCATATCTTAGTAGAAAACAATAAATATGTAACTTAATTCCGCAAGAAAACTTACATTCAAGATGCACCGGCCCGCCCGCAAATAAATGCAGATGCAACACAGTGACACACCTTTGCACCTTCACCGTTTAATACCAGTACCGAGACAGCCTCAGTACTGGTATTGCATGGTCTAACAACTGCTGAGGAAGCTCCGTGTGTGGGCGAAACTCGTGTAGAGTAGTCGGTGAAGGTGCAAGGTGTGTCTGTGTTTTTATCTGCGGGCGGGCGGGTGGTGCATCTTGGATGTAAGTTTTCTTGCGGAATTAGGCTACATATTTTATGATTTTGTATTTTTTTCATTTTTCAATGCTATTTTTATACTTATGGTAAATTTTAAATAGAAAAATATTGGAAAAAATTAACTCGGCCACAAGTGAATTGTCAGAAGGGAATCGAACCCGCGACCTTTGGAAATCCGGTCCAAAAAGTATTGGAGAATTTCGACGGTGGTTCGCAAGTCTCAGTAGCTCAGCGGGTAGAGCATTGGACCGGATTTTAAAGGTCGCGGGTTCCGTTCCCGTCTGAGAATTCACTTGTGGCCGAGTTAATTTTTTCCAATATTTTTCTATTTAAGATTTACCATTAGGCTACATATTTTTTGTTTTCTACAAAAATAAGCGTTTTTTTATATTTTCTATTAGCAGTACCTACACTTAATAGAAATTACAAGAAGTGCTCCAAACTTAAATTCATTTAAATACTCTTTTTAATTTTGTCATATTCATTTAATTTGATTTATTTATAAATACTTAACGCAGGTGCAGCAAAACCTTGTGATGTGTTTTGAGGTTATTCAACAACTTTCTTTTAAAATATGGTTCATGGTGACAAGAAAAATTATGTATAATATCCAAATTTTATTTTATTTATTTATCTAAATTTTTCATAAGTAATTGAATGTCAAGTCAAGACTACTTTAAATTCGTGTACCATCTTAAGTATTCTCAAATCTAAATTAGATTTTGAAGCACCAACCTCTCTGAGTTAGTCAATTGTTTAACACTCTGGATATTTTGAACTATACTAGTACCTAAATTGAGTTTCAATATTACGAATAATTTGTGTTAGATAATTTAGTAGGTACTACTTTTAGAACATTATAACCATAAAAATTTCACCGAATTGTTACGTACTACCTATGTACAGTCGGGGAACACCCCGGTTCACCAAAACAGTGTTTTTAGGAGCTTTATTTAAAAAAGCAATAGATATATAGAAAATGTTCTTATCACAAATAATAGAACATTAACAGGTTATAATAGAACATTAACTTTAACCTTAGTACTTTCCGAGAAAACGTTTGCCAAAAAAATACTACTGGTCAACCAGGAAGTTCCCCGATTATACAAGAGAAAATGTCTGCATTGCATACAGTCGTTTTGTTTGTCACTAATTGTCTCGGATGGAAATCGAATCAATATAGTTATATATATTAACCAAGAAAATCCCGTCAGGGAGACATGAGACTAGTTGCTTTTTTCAAGTATATTTTCTCGTTTAATATTTATCACATAAAAATAGCATTGTAAAATGCAAAATTAAAAAGTAACAATAATGTCCCCTTAGTGGTAAAACCGATTATTGGCAGAAGATCGGCATCCAAATATAATTATTGTAATTTGTTAACATAACTATTCGTCCCCTTAGTGGTAAAACCGATTATCTGCACTTTTTTTTTTTTGCAACATTTTGTTATAATAAATTCTTAAATTATTGTCAAGATGGCAAGGTAATATACACCTTAACTATGTGACAATAATTTGAGAATTTATTATAACAAAATGTTGCAAAAAAAAAAAGTGCAGATAATCGGTTTTACCACTAAGGGGACGAATAGTTATGTTAACAAATTACAATAAGAAGTTAACCGACATCCAACAAGGAGGAGGTTATTATTTGAAAACTTTATATTTGGAAGTAATCAATTGCTTTTGTTAACTAAGATGTTGTTAAAAACAAACATAACAATTTACAATTTAGGTAGTAGCAGTGCAATCCAAATCATGGTAATAAGTCATTATGAAACATGAGCTTTATATTCTACTAGCTGCCGGTTTCATCCGTGTGGGTCCCGTTCCCATGTGTGCCAAATTTCATCCATTCCAGTTGCCATTTTTGCGTGGTTAAGTATCAAACATCCGAGTTTTCACATTATGTGATATTTAAAAAGCTTATTTTATTTTTACCTCTCGCAACATCTGACATCTAGATACCTAGATACCTAGGATGCGGGTTCGAATCCCGTCAGGGCGCCATGAGACAAGTTGCTTTTTTCTGGTATATTTTCTTGTTTAATATTTATCACATAAAAATAGCATTGTAAAATGAAAAATTAAAAAGTTATAATTAGCTGGCTGTTTCATCTTAATCGAAAGTCAAACATCTGTAAAGATGTTTCTTTCGAATGCGAGGATATTTCTCTCATTGATGAAACAACGGTGGTCAACTGCACCTAAGAAAGGCGAATATACAAGAAAAAATTGACGTACTTAGCATAAATGGTAAGTACATTGGGCCGGATTCCCAAGGATGCGGGTTCGAATCCCGTCAGGGCGACATGAGACAAGTTGCTTTTTTCTGGGATATTATCTTGTTGTGCAAAATTTAAAAGTTATAATCTATATACCTCTCGTATGAACTGATGGAACTCAACTTATGGAATCTCTATTTCCTTCCTAATTCGATATCTAATGTCAGCAAACTGTCAAATATGTTCGACACACAACAGGAGCAGGATCCTTGGTGATGCCATGAATGGAAGCTGTATCGATCGCTGCACCGTCGCCATGGCAACAGCGACGCCGCCGGCAGCCCGTCTATCGCATTCACTAATCACCCTCGAATGCGCCGGCCCGCCTCCACTACGAGCGGAGCGAATGATAAACGAAGACACATTTATATGCACCTACGTGTTTTTAACCCCCGACGCAGCGCAAAGAGGGGTGTTATAAGTTTGAAGCCTATGTCTTTCTGTCTGTCTGTCTGTCTGTCTGTACGTATATTCGTAGAGCCTAAACGAATCAAGCGATTTCAATGTGTTTTTTAATTGAAAGCTAAAATAATCGAGATGGTTCTTAGCCACGTTTGATGAAAATCCATCGGGCCATTTAAATAATAAATAAATAAATATTTCCATACAATCACAACAATTATCTAGCCCACGTTAAGTATCATGAAGAACTTGTGTTATGGATACTAGATAACGGGTAAACATACTTATATACTTTTATTTTTTTTTGTAAATACATACATAATATACATATTAAACATCCAGACCAAGACAAATAGACATGTTCATGCACACAAATATTTGTCTTGTCCGGGGATCGAACCCGGGACCTCTGGCGCAGAAGGTGGGGTTAGTACCCCTGCGCCAAACAGGTCGTCATTTATGGAGATGGTCAACTGCCTGCCGAAACGCTAAAAGATACAAAGGTGGCGCTTTGACTAAAATAATGTACACCCTGGGCAAATTTAGGTACAGCTAAAAAAACAAAATGGCGGCAGTATTTTTTTTTCTTTCTGTAAGTACATAAATATTCGTCATAAATTTAATTTAAAAAGGATGAAATAAAAATAAATTTTAAACATTTTAAAAACCCCGCCACTAAAAAAAAAACTGAAAAAAAAATAAAATTTCTCTCTCGGTCGGGGGACCACAAAAAGAGAAGTACTAAAAGGGTTATACGTTTACGTTACGTTAATTTTTTTTTGTGTCGGGGGGTTTTTTATTTTTTTAAATTAAAAATTAAAATTTTATTTTTGTTTACAGCAGCTCCCAAGAAAGGCAGATCTTATGTCCCGGCTACACGCATCGTCTTACCTGACAGCATACCTGCACAAACCGGTGGGGCTATTACCTATCCTTGCACCAGCAACACGACAGCAATGCGACAGCAAAAATTTGCTTTACGTCAAGTATCACCATAGGAACCGTGTGTAGCAACACCTATCACCATAGCAACTGTTTATATTGTAACAAAAAAATAAGTTTCAAAAGAAAAGCTGTTACCACAAATATAATTAGAACCTAATACGAAAACATAAAGAAAAGTTTAGGTTGCCGGTGAAATGCATTTAATCTCCGACAAAAAGCTGCTTATCTTCAACAGCACATATTGGGGCTTTATTGGCAATAAAGTGTACCTCAGGGTAGTAATCTAGGCCCCCCGGTTCAATAGAAAAATTATCGCACCGGTACTTTAAGCTAATTCTGATTTATGCTAAAGGGGGTGAAGGGATTTTCAATCGTGTCTTTAAAGAGCTCCTAGAATGTGTTAAGGTTGATATTTTATTATCTTTTTGAACTAAGTCACTAACTACTAATATTGGATATAAATAAGTTAATTAAGTGCAAAGAATTATGTGATAAGTATATAAAAATAGTTTTTTTTAATTATTAATTTCAAGCGCACTAAGTTTTTATAAAAAAAAAGTAGGTAGATATTTTTTATTGTCACATTGAAACTTTTTCTTCAATTTAATTTCATTTATGTATCGAGTATTTTTACTCGAATGTTTGTTAATTCAATAACATTTATTTACCTAGTTATTGTATTAAATATCTTAATTACTTAATGATTATTACTGACTACGTACACTACTATACCTACTGATTGATTGAACGTAGAAATATGTTGACGGATTTCTAAAAACAACTCGAATCAATATTAATTTACTGCAAACATATAAATCTGCATTATAAAAATAACTTACAAAATAATATTTACTAGCTTGTACACCCAACAGAACCCTTCGTTCAAAAGTTATAATATATTTTTAACAAAATATTTTTTTACAATATTAATGAAACAAAATATTTTTTATACCGTTCGCCAATTTCTGGACAATTTTGAATAAATTGTTATGATTGCATATTATTCAATAGAATATAATGAAAAATATTGGTTTGTATACTATGAATTTAAATAAGATAATAATTATAATTAATGAATTTAATTGGAAATAATGTAACGTGATGATAATGTGAATATGACATGGTGATATATTCATTTTATATTAGAATAATTTCTTAGATTACCTATTGACATGTATGATCTTATTTAATCTTTTAGTCCTGTATTTACCGTCTTTCTAGCAAATAAATGAATTTCAATTTCAATGTGTTACTTAACATGCCAGCTTTAGTTTACCGACCTGTACAGCGTGACTTGCTGTTAACTGTACCGGGTCATTGTAGATGGTCCTGCAATCATTATATACTTATTATGATTGCAGGTATGCACAATGGCATCGGTGCACCAGTCGTAGGATCCTCAAATTGCACTCTCACATTACAATGTTGCAAATGTATGATTTCACTGACGTTGATAAAACCGTTCCGCCTAAGGGAAATGCATTAAGCTTAATGCAATAAGCGCAAAAGATCTATAGCAACGATGCTGCGTCTATATTTTTATCTGCACCACGCACCGATTAAACGCTCTACCTACTTCATCCCTAGCATTCCACCTTCTCTGGAATATTTGAAATCCAGATTGAACCTCATCATAACCGCTAACCTTGGTCTACTAACACTCTTTCTCTCTCTACTCCTCTCTTTTATTCTGGCTATATGTCCAACTCTTTCACTCTGCAAGCCTTGCGTCTCTGGAACCGTCTTCCCCAATGCCATTAGAGAATCACCCGACAAAACTTCCTTCAAAAATAATGTGCGCACATTTCTACTTGAAACTGGCATAAGTTCGTAGCTTCGATGACTTTGATCATTTAACATCATCATCAATATCTTTCTATTACTATTATTATTATATTTTTTGGTAGGGTATGTATTTATATATTAGTATAAATATATCTAAATATTGTAAGTTGGTGTACCTATATACTATTTATGTATGTAGATCTTTGAATGCAAAGATTCTTTTAAAACGCAATTCGTACCGCAGTCGCTGTTTTCTTTTTTCCTAAAGGTTGACTGGCAGAGAATACTTTTAGTAATTAGTCCGCCTTTTGTACGTAAGCTGTTTGTTCCATACTCAATATGGAACAAACAGCTTATAGCAAAATTTGTCAATATTGATGGATACTATCACTCCCTAAAGTGTATAAGTTCCCTATTTTTGTATATTAACTTACTTATTTTAAAACTATCTAGCAGACCCCTGTGTAATCATGCCACTTTGTCTTTTGTAACGTACGCGACCTAATTAAGGCAGAAGCCCCATTTGTGGCCACGGACCCAGTTGTGGCTACAGACCCTGACCAAATCTAAATAAGGATTAAATTAAAATGACCACAACCGAGGCCTAGCTAGAGTGGCTAATACCAGGACCTATAGTGGCCAAAACCAGGTTGCCTGCCCTACCTCTCGCGCTACGCCCCGATTAGTTGCCCCGATCCCGGGGGCACCACAATTGATGGCCCCAATCAAGCACTAATATTGCGCTTTCGGGCACTACACCATCATTTGTTATCTACGCGGTTTATTTCACCATCAAACAACCTTAATTCGATAGGGTAAAATAGCAATACAATACTTTAGAAAAATAAGATTTTTTTAAACAGGCTTTTTGTTGTTAACTTGTTATTTTCAAATTAGGTTTAGTAGCTTTAGTAGTAAGCACAATGTTTTTTTTGGGATTGAGAAAGATTCGACCATGAGGCAGGTTGCAATGGCTAAAGATTCCGACAGAAGCGCGCTTCCACCTTGAGAACCTCGACTTCGTTTACTTTCCTATCTTGTCCACTTCCTAACTCGTCCACTTTCCTAATTCGTCACCCCACAATTCCTATCTTGTCCACTTCCTAACTCGTCCATATTCCTAACTCGTCAACTTCTTAACTCGTCCGTATACCTAACTCGACCTAAACCTTTACGAAATGAGGTAATTTTGATATCATTCGATTCAGTACATCTTAATCTAGGGCTGTACAGTTTTTTGTTTAGTAATAACTTAAATAAATTGAATCGCTCGAGGTAGTTTATTAGTAAAAAATTAAAGATATTGAGATGCTAATAATTTTTATTATAAGCAATATTTCTTTAAAATAAATTTGTACGGCCCTACTTATCAAATTATGTTTATGGAGGGAGAAACGTTATCGCTTCTCCCCCCTTTTTGTACAAAAATTTACTGCTATACAATCTTCTTAATATGGTACGGTATGATGAAGGCCAAGTGTTTCCCCGTTGTAGATAGAAACAAGTTAGCAGCACAAAATAGACTTCTAAACCACGTGACAGTTGTTATTGTTTTGTTTTGTAGTGTAGAAACTAAAAAAAAAAAAAAAAAAAAAAAAAAAAAAAAAAAAAAAGTACATTTGACACATGTCCAAGGTGTCCTAAACTCATTCCCGTTGACCGTTTGTCTCTATCTCTTATGGTTTCTGAGATCTCGATGCGTACATACATACGTACGTACGGACGGACAGAGAGGGATTATAAGACTTTTCTAAACTTTAGAGTTTAGAAGTCTAAAAGGCGAATTTAAGGGTGAGCGATGATTGATGATTCTAAGTTCACGGGAAGAACCCTGTAGGTTTTGATTCCCGTGCGAGTTTCGAAAATTTGCGGCATAAACGGCTGTATCTTTTGATTGCTTTGGCTTAGAAGTTTGATTTCTTCACAGCTCCAAGGGACAGAAGACCTGAGTATTAAATATAAATTTTAGTTTGATACCTCCACGCGTTCCTGAGAAAAACAGAAAAACGGTCTTGACAGACGGACGGACGGAGACGGACGGACAACGAAGTGTACCTATAAAGGTTCCGTTTTTTCCTTTTGAGGTACGGAACCCTAAAAATATCCCTGTGGATGAAATGCAGAAAGTTACTATAGGTACTCTACCTGTTACCTGTACCAGAATGTTCACAAAACATTATGAGTGAAATTTAATGTAATCAGGGGAACACATAAATAACGCAACCAATTTTGCGTGTAACTCAAACAAACATGGCCGCTACAAGCTTTCTACATTACACCAAATATGTTAGAAAGCTCAAGTCTCGTAAATATTATTATAATTTACTGGAATAAACACTCCACTGAGAATTGATATTAATAAATAATGTTTTAACACATCTATCCGCAAAGAGCTAACTCATTCTTCGTAAATAGCTCTTTAATCCTAGGGACTAAAAGTGATTCGAATTTGGAATGTGAAAAGTTCTAATCACCAAATAGATCAATCATGAAAATCGTATTCCATGTATAGGTTATCTCGCGCGAGCCTCCTTAAAAAAAAGATTGTGAACTAATATTTTATACCATAGCACCCTCTATTTACCAAAGTACGTAAATAAGGTATATTTTAGCTTTCAATGTTAGAAAACTCAAATCTCTTAAAGTCAAAGTCAAAGTCAAAGATTTTTATTCAAATAGACTTATAGATAAGTACTTTCGAATAGTCCAACATTTTTTTCCCTACCAGCCATTCAGGACATCTTTTAACTGATAAGAATTTCTGCTAAGGCTGATAAGTTTCTTGCGGCCGTTCGGCCGCAAGAAACTTATCAGCCTTAGCAGAAACAACAACATTTACAATGGAACATGTTGTTGCCAAACACAAATCTACAATCTTGAAATATATTTAATATATTTCAGGGGTCCCGGGTTCGATCCCCGGACAAGACAAATATTTGTGTGCATGAACCCAGACCAAGACAAATATTTGTCTTGGTCTGGGTGTTTATTATGTATATTATGTATGTATTTACAAAAAAAAAAAAAGTATACAAGTATGTTTTCCGTTATCTAGTATCCATAACACAAGTTCTTCACGATACTTAATGTGGGCTAGATAATTGGTGTGATTGTATGGAAATATTTATTTATTTATTTAAAGGACGGAGAGTAATAGACTACTTTTATTAAGAAGAAAATTTTCTCATACTCATATTAGAATATTTTCCTCTTACACTATTTACAATAGTATGTTTAATGTTGGTATCACGTCCAAGCATTTTGGTCTTTTAAATAGTCATCTACCTTGTAATAACCTTTGCTTAAGAGCGTTTTCATAACATATATTTTAAATTTATGCAAAGGCAGCTCAATAACTTGTTGTGGAACTTTATTAAAAAAGGCTAGCTAGCACCGACTCCAAAAGTTTTATTTTTTACTTTTTGAAGTCGGTTTGATTTTTTTTATAAAATGTTTATATTTCAGATTTTTTAGTTACATCATGTGCCGTTACTTACACAAAAAATCAGCCCATACACAACAATGGTGTCATCTAGGTAAACGACTACTTGCTAAAACGTGATTGATATTTTTTCAGGATTATGAAAAAACTACTAGTCAGATCTTGGTAAAAATTATATGGGACCACACATAAATCATTTTCTTTCAGATAAAAAAAGAATTATAAAAATCTGTTAACAACTGGCGAAGTTATGGTAAAACATACATTAAAAAAAACCGTCGACATGAGAACCTCCTCCTTTTTCTCGAAGTCGGTTAATAAAAATATAAAGAGTGGAATTGCGTATTACACAACTGTGTGTGTGTGTGTGTGTCTGCGTGTGTTTGTGAGTAAGTAAGTTTTATGCTGTTTTATTAATGATTATTTTTTTATTTTTTGCATTTTTCAATGCTATGCTATTTTTATACTTATGATAAATTTTAAATAGAAAAGTATTGGAAAAAATCAACTAAAGTAAGTTTTTGTTAGTATAGGTACATTATATGGCCGGGTACAGTCACCATCAGATATATCGTAGCAGCCAAGGTGACCAAATACATGAGAACAGTTGAGACGCCAATAAGTTCCTTCAACTCTAAACATCATTAATATCTCAACATTCAATACGTCATTAATATCTGAACAGTAGCAGGTCAATAATTAAATGTTAATCTTGTTAATCAGATATATAGACCAAAAATGGTCACCTTGTCTGCTACGAGTTATCTGATGGTGACTACATATTGGTAACAAACGAAACGAGTGTTCCTGAAGCACACGTACCAATTTTTTTAATTTTCATGCTACATCCGGATTGACGATCCGACCCTAGTTGGTACCAATAAATATTAGAATTTCATATCGGTTTTACTGTGTTCTTTAGACTTTACCCATTCTATAAAGTTAATTTAAATGACGAAAAAGTTAGTAGTGAAAACATTAGGGGACAAATTGCTTTCGGAATAATTTGGGAAAGTGGATGCTCCTGGGACAAAACTTTTGGACCCAAAAGTGGTTTCTGAGTGATCATGAAGAGCTGCGTTTCTGAAAACAGATCCATCTATCTATACTACATAAAGGAATAAGGTTAAATTATAATAATAAACACCTTTTTTTTAATAACTAACACGATTTGTAACAATCCGTGTTTTTTATAATTATTTTTGTACTTTTTGTAGCGATCTTCGTTATCATTTTCATTATAATAATATTTGCATTGGCTGGAGTGTTTCTGCTGCATCATAAGTATGTTTATTTACAAAAAATAGGTTTAAATGATTGTAAAATTAATTTTGAACTATCAAGATATTTCTACTAGTCTCTTTCAAAAATGGTCTGGTGACAAGTGAAAAATTTGAAAATTAGGTACTTAGTTAATTTTTTCTAGGAAAAAATGTTCACATTAGTATGACGTTTTAACCGCCACTGAGGTCTAGTGGTACAGCCACCGGTATCACACCTAGGGGTCCCGGGTTCAATTCCCAGTGGGGGTACATATTGTATTCGGTTTGATTGGTGGAAGGAATCGTTGTAAGTCCGACTAGCTACCACCATCTTTACTAAGTCTGACGCCATAACAACGATGTTTTCAGCATTGTTGTGTTCCGGCAATTAGAGACAAGATAGCCATCTTCAGCCTTATCAATACTTAACATCAAATATGATGAAGGCTAAGAGTCTCCCCGTCGGTCATAAATAAAGGTGGGGTATAGATACGAGACGAGTATACCTATTGTAGTAGGTATGTACCTCTACTAGGCTTGTACTTACAGCTTTTTGGGTCTGGACGAAGGCACGGATAAGGGTCCAAATATTTGTTTATTGCCATAAAAGTTTAGTTATCCACTAACTCTGATGGAGAGCACTTATCGACAGATGTCAGAGGCGCGGCTGAACAATCATCAATCTACAAATAAACAGGTTATCCCGAAAGTTCGTATCCCTCGGGCGATCCTTCGCGCCGGCCCGAACTTAGGTCACTCATAAATAGGTAGGTACATATTGGCTACGAATTATTAATCGCATCGCTCCGAGACATGAGCGAATAACTTGAATTTATTTGCTTGTAAATAAATAATAAATTGAGTAATAAATGTGAGTTTTTAGGGTTCCGTACCTCAATAGGAAAAAACGGAACCCTTATAGGATCACTTCGTTATCCGTCCGTCCGTCCGTCTGTCAAGACCGTTTTTCTCAAGAACGCGTGGAGGTATCAAACTGAAATTTATATCTAATACTCAGGTCTACTGTCTCTTGGAGCTGTGAAAAAATCAAACTTCTAAGCCAAAGCAAACAAAACCTACAGGGTACTTCCCGTGAACTTAGAATCTTGTAATTTTGATACGAAGTAACGTCTTATAGTACAGATAAAGGAAAAATTGCGAAAACCATAAATTTTTAGTAACATCATAAAAAAAAAAAAAAAACATTTTGCAATAAAAATACCATAACTATTTGATTGTCGTGATGGGTGAACTTTTACCTATATACAGGTTTGTACGGAACCCTCGGTGCGCGAGCCCGACTCGCACTTGGCCGGTTTTTTTTATTAAGTAAGACGAGGCCTTTGTCTGCGGCAATATCAGCTCTTTAGATTGATTAATTAATATAATTACTTACTATTTTATATTACAATGATATATGACGAAAGTTTTTTTTATTCCTTGGATAGGTTGTCTTATCTATCACGCATAACAAAAAAGGAAGAATATTTAATTTATTATTTTCTAAAATAAAAGATACATTAGGTATAAGTCGACATTAAAAAAATTTAAGTTAATGTCTGCTACAATCAGTGAAAGTAACTAATATAAATAATAATTCACAATTAACCCCAAAATAAGCAGATCTTGTACTATGGGTACTACTCGGTGGGTGTGAGTACTAGACTATAACTATAATTCTATATTTTGTATTTATCTACTTAAAAAATATTTTGAGGAACACCCAGATAGACCAACACACATTTTTATCTTAATTTGTGTCTTGTGGGAATCGAACTCGTCTGTGGCACCCTTAGCAATCTACAGTAGAACCCCTATGGGTACTACACCAAACCCGTCGTCGAAAAATAATCATCTTATTATAACTGACAACTTTATTGAAAAAATATGAACAAATAGTGCCCGTGGCGCAGTGGTTCGTGCTTACGGCCTGTTATTGTTGAGGTTAAGAAACTTTCGCAATGGTCGGGATGGGTGACCAGAAATTTACTATCTCGGGCTCCTCCGTGCTTCGGAAGGCACGTTAAGCCGTTAGTCCCGGCTGCAGTTGCAGTAGTTTAAACCCACCAACCCGCATTGGGCCAGCCTGGTGGGACATGGCTCATTCGACTTATCCATCCATAAGGAAGGCCAGTGCCCCAGCAGTGGAGACATTAAAATTGGCTTATGACACACACTGTGGACCTTGTCTTAATTATTAAAACTGTCGACATTTCAATATCTTAATTTAACCTATGCACTTATTCCTTTTACCTTTACTGAATATTAATCTACTAGCAGCTTAATATCAAACATGAAACTACAAAAAAAGCCTTGCAACGGCTGCAACATCAGCGCCAGCAGAGGCTGTGCACGCGCCGACTTGGCGCCACGGGCTAAAAATAGGGTTACCACTGATTTTCTTCATATTTTTTTTACTAGCGGCCGCCCCTGGTTTCACTCACGTGGTTCCCGTCCCCGTTCGAATATCGGGATAAAAAGTTACCTATGTTTTAATCCAGACTATCTTCTATCTGAGTGCCAAATTTCATCCAAATGGGTTCCCTAGTTTTTGAGTGAAAGAGTAACAAACAAATAAGCAAGCTCCTACTTTCGCATTTATAATATAAGTATCAATATGGTATAATTTGATTTAATGAAACCTAAGTAAATAGTGACGGCCTAAGAATACAAGTGTCACCACTCCCTTACATGTCTGGGATGTCGTAAGAGTCGACTAAAAGGCTCGACGCATTGTAAACCTGTGCGAGAGAAGGAAAACTTAAAACAAACCCTCTACCAACCCGTCAGGCCAGCGTGGTAGCAGTAGGCTAATAGCCTCCTATGAACGCCACAATAGTCGTGAGCAAGGAGAGACTTATGTCCAGCAGTGGACGTCCACAGGATGATGATGACTGATGATGATTATGGTAGTAGTGATTATTATTGTCTAGGTGTCATATTCGAAATAAAATGCCATTATTTTTCGGTATAACAATAATCACCAGAAAATTTCGCTCTAAAAAGAAAAAAAAAATAGTTTATTGGTTATCTTTGACTGGGTTTTCAAAACTACAGCGCATATTCTTTTTCGTCAGTTGGTACTTCCTAATATTATAAATAATACTAAAGTAAATCAAAATTTCTGTTAATGATTCAACGCCTGCATCGTAGATTCAATTACGATGGGAATAAACCATAGAAAAAGGTTGCAAAATAAATCTTTGAGGTGATGTAGGTATTAGCGGATAAAAGTTCGTAAGTAGGTACGTATAAAAGGATCTGACGAAAATAATGAGATAAAATTGCAAAAAATATTAATTTATTTTCTGAATCTAAAATAATCTAGATTTTTTTGCCTACCCATAGTAAAAAATAACATAACTGACAACCCTAGCTTCAAGTCCCGTCAGCATCACTCAGTGGCCAGTTGCTGCCGCGAGCAGACGTCCGATGCGATCTACAGACGTGCTTAATTCAATTTTTCACGCTTTATTATAATCTCATGATCAACAATTTTACTCTTACACAAACATGCATCGTATCAGAAAGCAAGAAGGATAATTTTTCAGAAAACAAAATGAGTTGGTTGCAGTTTCCTTGCGTAGTGAGACCTCGTTTGATGCTCAAGATAAGATGCCTAAGGTTATTTTTAACGATTGTGCACATATTTATGAAGCTGTTAAATTCGTAACATGCCTATCGAATTGGCAGTCGACTGGATCATTCTCACGACAACGTTCGTTTTATTATAAAATTTCCTTCACGCTTTTTATTTATCTTTATACCGATAATAAAACTTGAAAGTCACGTTAAGCTTTATATATTTGTACATTTTGCACATCGATTAACAATTACGTTTTGGATTTCTGAAGTGATCACTTCACATAAATAATTTAATGATAAATCAAAAGCGTGACGGAAATTATAATAAAAAGGACTTCGTCGTGAGAATGCAGTGAAATGCGAATGTATGATGGTTGTACAATCGACATTATATCAACCTTTAACATATTGGGCTTCAGCGGAATATTAGCCCTTATTTCTAACGTAATAAGTGTTATTGACACCTTATAAATAAATACACCTACTTTGACACCCTAAAATAAATATATATATGATTTCACCCAACTTTGATTGGGTTCATGATTGTACCCAACTACGAGTATTCCTCGAGTATCAAGTTAATGCGGTAAATATGAGTGGACAAAAAATGTAAGTATCATAAAACCTTAAAATCTGTTTATTGCTGCAAATGGTTCTCATTTTGAGTCACTTAAAAGTTGAATAAGTGAACATATTTTATTTGATTTAGTGGGTGTACATTTGGGGGTGTTATTTATTCTAATTTAAGCCGGTTCGAATCCCGGGTCGGTCAAAAATAAAGGAATTCAGTAAAATTATCCGACTCCTTTCACTTAGATAACATAGAACAAAATGCAAAAAGAAATAAACATGATTTCACGTTTTTTTTAATTATTTAAAACGAAAAATATGGTTACAAAATTTTTTTTCATAAGAAAATCGTGTTGTGTCAATGTTGTGTATTACCCCAAAAACTGTCAATGTTACCCACAAAGTCAAAGTAACCCCGTTTTACAGAAATTAAGGTACGATTTAGTTAGACCGTCCATAGCTTATTGACTTATGGTTTAAATACAGTAGTGATTAATTACATGATAATTTAAAAATGTTAAATTAATTGTATAAAAAATAACGATCATGCTCGAACTCGATTAGACTCATAATATAACGTCGTTTTCCGTATTTTTCTTGTAGTTTCTTGGTAGGTTTCCTCTCTTCTGTATATCTTCTGTGTCTTTCTCGGTTCTCTTCTCTCCTTCTTCTTTTTTAAGCTGACGGGTCCAGGTCGAGACTTCCACTACGTCACATCACACGTTGTACCATGAAGACCACGTGACTGTGAGGTAATGGCCATTTCAACCCTGAACTTCTTCTTACTTCTTTGACATGCTTTTTTCTTCTGTTTTATCTTCTATTCTTCTTTTATTGAAATAATGTTCTTTGTTAGAATTTTCTAAATCTCAGATCTATATACTTAATTCAGGTTCGCAAAATCTGTGACGACTCGATAGGGACTTTGGCGCGTAGTACGCGGCCGAGTAAGGTATCAAATTAAAGGTACTCGAGTCTATTTGTTCCGAAAACTATAAAATATACAAAATGTTAAACGTGATGATCACAAACTGCAATTAAAGATTTTCGCATAATTTGGGAATTTTTCGTCGATCGACGAACCCGAGTATCGGGTTGTAACCGCCCTAGTAATAGACTAAGATAAGTACATTGTAATCATATAAAAAAAAACTATATTTAAGTATTAATATTATAAAAGAGAAAAGATATGTATGTATGTTTGTCTATACTATCTATACTATAATATTATAAAGAGGAAAGATTGTTTGTTTGTTTGTTTGCAACGAATAATCTCGTAAACTATTGAACAGATTTGGCACACAGATAGTATATCTCAGATATATATATATATATCAGATAGCCTGGTTATGAACATAGGATATTTTTTATTCCGATATTCCCACGGGAACGGGAACCACGCGGGTGAAACCGTGAGTGGCCACTAGTAATAATAATATTAATATAATAATAATCTGTACTATTATTATAAAGAGGAAAGATTTGATTGTTTGTTTGTATGTTTGCATTGAATAGGCTCCGAAACTACTAAACGGATTGGAATGAAATTTGGTACACAGATAGTAGATAGCCTGGTTATGAACATAGAATACTTTTTATCCCGATATTCCCACGGGAACGGGAATCACGCTGGTGAAACCGCAAACGGCCAGTAATAACGAATAAACTCAATAACAACTGAACAGATTTGGCACGTAGATAGTAAAAAGGCCGGGATTGAAACATAGGATTCTTTTTATTCCGATATTCCCACGGGAACGGGAACCACGCAGGTGAAACCATGAGCGGCCGCTAGTCGCTAATTATCTGCCTAAAACAATAAAACTTCATGGCTATTAAAGGATAACGATTGTTAAATTATTAATTTTTAACAAGTATTTCAATTTGTGCTAGTTTCTAAAGCATATGATCAAAAAATTATTTGTTCTTTGGCACAATCACTGTTATTTATTTAAGGTGATTAAAGTGATATAATTGTTTTATTGACAACCCTACTAACAGTAACGGAAGCGATGTAGTCACAATAATATTGTTTAGACGAACGGAAGCTCCGCGGATTGATAAATATCAATACTTTAATAAAACAATTGTAATGATTATAACTTTTTAATTTTGCATTTTACAATGCTATTTTTATGTGATAAATATTAAACAAGAAAATATACTAGAAAAAAGCAACTCCGTCCCGTCCCCCAACTAAATCCCGTCAGGGCGACATGAGACTAGTTGCTTTTTTCTAGTATATTTTCAGTAGAAAACGAAAAATATGTCGCGTAATTCCGCAAGAAAAAATGCAGATGCAGCCCAGTGACACACCTTGCACCTTCACCGACTACTCTACACGTGTTTCGCCCACACACGGAGCATCCTCAGGAGTTGTTAGACCGTGCCAATCTCAGCACCGAGTGCCAATCTCGGTGCTGAGATTGGCACGGTCTAACAACTCCTGAGGATGCTCCGTGTGTGGGCGAAACACGTATAGAGTAGTCGGTGAAGGTGCAAGGTGTGTCACTGGGCTGCATCTGCATTTTTTCTTGCGGAATTACGCGACATATTTTTCGTTTTCTACTAAGATATGGATTTCCGCCAAGTAACGCCTGATTCTATCAAATAGTATATTTTCAATTGTAATGAGTTTATTTCATTCTTACTTTATAAAACGGGACAGAAATTAACAAACAAGCAAGCGCATTATAATTTTTTATGCACACTAGGTATAATAACATATGTTCGGGAAATCAGAAAAACCATAAAACCAACCAAACTATCTAAATAAAACCTATCTCAACTCTAAATTAGTGAAAAAAATAAACAAGGCCCTTTTAGTCCTTAAAGTTGTTTTTTTATACTTGCGTACCGCCCGTTACGTTTGCGTGTTATTCGAATAATATAAAAAATAAAAACCAACTTCAAAAATAAAAAATAAACCTTTTGGAGTCGGTGCCAGTCAAGGAATTCTACATTGACCTTCTATTACTTTTATTTTCCCTACTAGTTTGAGTCAAACCACTTGACCGAAAAACGACAGTTTTTTCAAGATTTCTTCAAACTACTGAACCAATTTCAAAATTTCAAAAATTGGGAGCAATTTGGGAACGTACCCGATGTTAGAACGTTTCAATCATTACGATCGGTTGCGATCTCGAGTAATCGGTGAACATACATAAAAAAAATATACATATAATAATAGACGAATTAATAACCTCCTTCTTTTTAAGTCGGTTAATTTAAAAGTGGGCAAGGGATCAAGTACGTTTTAAAGTGCCGCCGCTATTCAAGATTATTATTTTATCTTTTTGGGATCGTCAATGATTATTTTTTGTAAACTTCACTATTTGATTAAAGAAAGAATTAAAGCAAAAAGCCAGTCTGAAAGACATTTGGTAATATTAATTAGATATTTTGTCGTCAAAAAAGTACTTGAACCCTAAACGCTTTAGAGTGTGTACTTATAACTCTCCTTAAGGTCACTTAATAAACATTTCTTTTACACGGTAAAGTATTTTACTTTCGTAATTATAACCTTTATACATATAATTATTTATTTATTTAAGGACAACCAACATAACAAACGATATTCACATTTACAATAATGACATAAGCATTGCAAATCGTTGTCATACTTAAAGGCTGCCACAACATGCGCCAATGTTTACTATTAGAAAGCAAACAAAAAACAACTTAATTTAAACACTTTCCTATTTAAAAATTACCAAAAAGAAAAAAAAATATATATATACAAGAGATGCGTTCATACCTACGATTCCTACACAACGACCTACAATTTCGGCACAATTATAAATAACAAGAATGATTTAAACTTGCGTGGTGAAAAGGACATGTCAATGTTAATTGGGGCTGTTATAGACGAGCGTGACAAGCTCGATACAATTATAATAAGTATGAATGGATGGATTATTACGAATATTATCATTCCTACTAATATTACAGTATGTCACTTTGTTTGTTTGTTTGTTATTCTTTCACGCAAAAACTACTGAACGGATTCGGTTGACATTTCGCACACAGAAAGTAGATTAGAACATAGAATACAGGGGTGAAACCCCACGCGGGTGAAGCCGCGGACAGTCGCTAGTAAAACATAAAGTAACGAATTTATCAATAAAACTTACCCAGCAGAAAGTTCAGCGCTGATATTCGCACGCCTCGCCTAATCGATGCGATTCACTGAAATTCATAACAATGAAAATATTAGACAGGACCTACAGAAATTAATTAGGTACCTAGGTACCTACCTATTTATTTTTCAACTGTTATATTTTTATCATAACAGAATTTAGGTGTGGAAATAAAACAACTTTTCCGAATATTTAACGCGCTATATTTTACGAACTGAGATCTAATTGTCCGTAGTCATCCCGTGACCACGGCAGCTGAAAAGGTGCCTAAACGTCGGGAAAATAAAAAAAAAACTTAAAAATACTTACAATTACATTTTAGTTCGTGAAATATAGAGCGTTTAATCGCTTTATCCGGAAAAGCTGTTTTATTTCAAGAGTGCGAGTTAAAACTTAAGATGAACGTATAGAATTTAGGTGTGTTGTGTGTTATTATTAATAAAGAATATTCTTTGGATTCGCAAATAACTAATATTTTCTGTAAACACCCGAATAACTCAAAGTACCTATCTATTAAAATACAGGCTTGCGGAAGATGCGGCGTTATCGCACCAGGCTATTATAAAAAGTTTAAAGGATAAACATAATATAAGTCATAGTTCTTGAATTGGTCTGTACTCACACGAAAGTTGTTAAATTGATTGCTATGATTGTTTTTCAAAACGATTCCGTCAAGGGAGATAAAATCAGGCAACACATTGAATTGAGACCTTGTCACGTGTCTAGATAACAAGTTCGATTTATGATATTCCCCAGACACAACTTGATAATATTGGTTACTTTTAGTCAACACGACATCATATACCTGACGACCTGTCTGGTGTAGGGGTACATAGCCGGCCTTCTACACAGAGGGTCCCGGGTTCGATCCCCGGACAAGACAAATATTTGTGTGCATGAACATGGCTATTTCTCTCGGCCTGTTGAATATGTATATTAAGTCTGTATTTACAAAAAAAAGTAAAAGTAAGTTTATCCGTCATCTAGTATCCATAACACAAGTTCTTATGAAATTTACCTTGGGCCAGATAATTGGTGTTTTGTATGAAATTTATTTATATACTGCATGAATACCAATTCACTGGAATTCGATAACTGAATATTAACACAAAAATTATTGAGATTGCCTATTTCTTAAAAGTTGTAAATACAAAGCACGTCTATACATAATTCATTTGTAAATATTAATATTAAAATTTTGCAACAAAAGTGTAGTACCTGCTTAATTTTTTTTTGGGTTTGTTTTACCGGCCCTGGTTTCTATGGCCATCAGCGGAAAGTGTGGTGAACAGTGAGTACTACCACAGTCTGTATAACTTCTCTTTACGTTGTAGTAATACCACAGTTACTTGTATATCTTATTTTAATTAATTTGTAAGCAATAGCTATCTTTATAACGAGATATTTACTTCTAAAATACTTAATAAATTGTTTTCAGCACTCTGATAACATTAAATCGGATAAAACTATTATAACAAACTGAGTTAAGAAGGAAAATCCATAAAACCTTACTATTTAAAAAAAATGTGGTAAGAATTGACATAAATTGTTGACTAACTGCTACCCTCAAATCCGAATATTACCTTTTTCAGCGGCGGAAACTCGAACGAAGTTACAATGCGATTCGTTTGACAAATGAGGTTTAATTTTAAGCCTTAAATATATGAAAGTTAATGATAAAACTTTAAAAAATGTGTTATTTAGCTGTAGAAAATATTTAGGTTGGTTTCCACTTTTCCCAAACATTTTCTATCGTGAAAATAGGTAATTTTACCTATTCTACATCAAAATACAAGTAAAAAGGCAAGTACAGATTTTTTTTACTTAAAAGTAACACAAAGTAATAATTCTGTTGTGTTTTGTTTAAAAGAAAATAAAGGTACTGAATTATTTTGATTATATTGAAGGTCATTTGCATAAATGTAAAAAATCCCACGATATATTCTTGAACGCTTGCTAATTGTCTCCCAAATTACAAAATGGCGGATAGTCAGCCATTTCGATTTTCAAAAACTACAAACCGCATGGCTTATTGCATATCCAATTCTTTTGACAACAACTAACAGATTTTTAAATCAAATTGGATTATCCAATGCAAGAACGTATAGGTAATTACTTATTCATATATATATATATTTTACTTTGACTGTAATTTAGTATTATTATACAACAAAAAGTAATCAAAACTAACAACAATAAACTGTTATTAACTAAGATTCACTTTCATGTGCCCAAAAACCGATATGTTTATTAAAAACAAATCTAATCTAAACCCAAAAAATATGAAAAATCTCTAATAGAGACTTCTCTATATTTAAAATTTTAAAGACCGAACTAAATAGATGTCATAGAAATAGGGTGTAGGAATTGTATATTAAAGTTTTATTGAAATAAAAAATAAATGTAATAGTACTCACATGCCGCCTCGACCGCCGGGTGCGCAAGAGTGGGCCGATGCGCGTCGCCCGCGCACTTTGCAAAACTGCTGACTTTGCTAAATGCGAATCCAGTGGCTCTACACTCGTATGCCACATGTGCCCTTTACATTTTATTAATTTCAGTGTATTTTTTTAAGTACTTTTAGAAAAAATCGTTGGCTTTTCAGAACTGTGAAACGAAACCAAAAATATCTATCTTTTCTGTTATTCTTCCGAAACTTTTGTACTTCGGTATAACCTTTTGTCAGGTTAACTTAGCTTACTTAGCTTTATTATTATAAAAAAAGAAAAAACAAATTATTTTTCCCACAATTATGTATTATCATATCTGTAAGTAGTTAAATTGGGCATACGACAATAAAAAGTCTGAGGCTCAGTGTGTTTTTCCTTGTCTTTGTAAGCTCAGGTTTGGCTATTATTTTATCGAATGAAATGAATAAAAATTTATCAATTAAATGTAGTTTTTTATAGAAATCATTAATCTGATCCTTAGTTATTACCCGATTTCAAAGGAAGGGTTATGTATTCGCGTATCTTGTATGTTTATATGTAGCGTTGCCACCTGCCTCTTCCTGACTTTAACGTCTAAAATACGGGTTTTTTGTTTTTTATACGGGAGACAATTAAAACAGTAGTGCTTTAAGAAGATATATTTTTTTTCGCCTATCTGTTTAAATCAACAGCTTTTAAACAATCTTCATTTTAAAAAGCATATTTAAAAAAAAAATACGACATGGCCATTTTAAACCACAAAGCCTGACAAAACGTCAGCATTTGGTTTCGCCAACCAGCTCTTGGCTGAATTAGTAAAAATAAGGGAGCTTTACTTACCCCATATAATATTTTGTCAATTACGGGTTTCTGTATTATCAATGCCTGAAAAACGGTGTGACCCGTAGAATACGGGGCATCTGGCAACCCTATTTATATGTAATATTCTTTATTACCTCTTATCTCTCAAACGGCTGAAAAGATATTTATAATTAAGATAGATATATATATATAGATTTGTCTTAACAGCCAAAGTGCTCTTAGGTAAGTGATGTTAAAAAAAAGCAACATAGCGGCTGTGAGGTGCTATTATTTGTAGAGACCACAAAATAAATTTTTAGAATACTTTAAATCAAATTAAAGGGCTGATCTTAAGGATTTAAAAAAGTATATCATGGCCGATAAATAACGCAAAAGATATGCAGTGGGAGGCATAGAATTTAATAATAATTCGAATCATTAATATTGTCATGACTGCATGTTATGTTGACCAAAATATTTTTATCTTATTTCCTTTTCAGGTGGCTTGTATTTTGAGGCACGCGGGTATTTTAGATTTTTTTTTATTTACGTATTTTATAGCATAAGCAACCAACAAAAGCAGCTAATAAACAATTAATATCTAATTTGAAGGAAGGCGCAGTGCTATCGTTGAATAACCTTACTCGGCCAGGGGTTGTGTGTTTGTTCTCCATCCGGAACCAACATGTACGTTTATGTTTAGTGAACATGTGTTTTTCTTATTCAATCTATCTTATTATCCGTGTCTTGTACCTCTGCCAATGCTAACTAAATTAAAAAAAATAACATCGCTATAGGAGGTCAAGGTACGAGTACCTAAGCATAGGGAGGTAGGTAGGTACTTATTATATTTAGGTATACTTTTAAGGAGGAATATGTGATTGTCAAAATGAATTTAATTCCATCGGCCTGCATTTTAGATGTATGTACTACTAGTCGTTATTTTAGTATAACCACGTAGACTTGGATCAGTTCTGGGGTCTACTATGAAATTCGGATCCGATAGGTCGAAGATTTTCGTCATATACTTTACTAACTAAGGCGAATTTTCCAAAATCTCACCAGCAGGCTGATTCACAAACCATCGGATACGGAATCGGATTCGAAATCTATGCTTTGTCTTTCTCTATTTTGAAGTGACTGACAGTGACAAATGTATAGATTCCGCTCTCGGAAAGTTTCCGAAGGTTTGTGAATAAGGCGGCAGGCAGGCAATCATGATTAACGCTGAACATGATTCAAATTTCGTCGGATTTCAGTCGTTTCTTTGAAGTTTAAAGGGACAAAATATATATATTATTAAACACAATAGAGTTAATTTTGTGATCAGTGATAGTTCGAGAAATTGGCTTTTTATTTGGACCTTACTTTGTAGCCAACAAAGTCCGGAAACTGAACGAACGTTCTTCCGATAATAGTTTTTCGTTTTTGGAGTAGACACCCGAGTCTTTTACATTTCCCCACAGTATACGAGTTCCCGCTCCGAAAATATCCCGTCCGCTGAAATGAAATAACCATCAACCGTAGGGAAAGTCGCTCGGGATGTATGGAATTTCGCTTTTATTTACTTTCCACACGAAAACTGAAACTGGTTAAGTACTTTGTAGGTACAATTACAGTTATTTTTTTCTCGTCGTCGTCGTCTCAGCCACATGACACCCACTGCTGGGTATAGGCCTCCCCCAAATTTATTTTTTTCTATAAAACATTAATTAAAGTAAACCTCATGTACGGAAAAAGTTGGTTGTAATACTTATTACTTTTTTCTTATATTATTTACCTTGGTAATTCTGTGTAGTCTTTTTTATATTTAGCAAATAATAATTGATTAGTTGCCTACTTACTTTTTAATTTTCAAAAATAAAGGTTGATTAAATTACGCTAGTATTTTTAATATTTTCTTTTCTTTGTGTAAAATTCTCGACCATTACCCACAAACCACAAAATACAAGAAAGAGGTTGCGCGCAACACTGCAATAGTCTGTACGATATTTCCCTTTTGTACGATTTTGTATTTTTACCGACTTCAACAAAAAAGGAGGGAGGCACTCATTCCACGCGTTTTTTTTTTTTTTTGTGTCTGATGTTAATCGGTATACATACATCAGTGATGTATGTATACCGCTTACTCCGGTGTTGGTGATCCGATTTTAATAATTGTTTTATTGTTCGATCGGGTACACTGTCAATTTGGTCCCATATAAGTCTCATTGAGATCCGATGATAATCTTCGGAGATATGGGGCCTAATGTCATGGAAGTCATGAAACAATTATATCATCCAGGTAATTGTTAGATTCTTGTTCGAGCTGAAGTTTCACGCAATAACTACTGAGCGGATTTTGATGAAACTTTTTATAATTCTTTTTTTATCTGAAAGAAAATGGTTTATGTGTGGTCTCATATAATTTTTACAGAGATTGGGCCAGTAGTTTTTCAGAATCCTGAAAAATATCATACACGTTTTGGCAAGTAGTCGTTTACCTAGATGATATCATGGTTGTGTATGGGCTGATTTTTAATGTAAGTAACGGCACATGATGTAACAAAAAAATCTGAAATAAAAACAATACGACTACAAAAGTTTTATTTTTTACTTTTTGAAGTCGGTTTGATTTTTTTTATAAAATGTTTTTTTATTAAAAATATTGAAAAAAGTCAACTCGGCTACAAGTGAATTCTCAGATGGGACTAGAACCCACGACCTTTGGAAATCCGGTCCAATGCTCTAACCACTGAGCTACCGATACTTAAAAAAAGTGTCGGTAGCTCAGTGGTTAGAGCATTGGACCAAGTATAAAAATAGCATTGAAAAATGCAACAATTCAAAGATCATAGATTTTGTGTTTCTTTGCGTTGTTACTTGTTATGGTTAGGTAAGTGCAGCAGTGCCTGTTTTCAAGGGGCGTCACATTTAAAATCAAATCAAAATATTTATTCGGTAGTAATTAAAAATTATAATCTTACGTCTAGTTCTTAAGTACCCTCCTTGCTTACAATCTACCGTTGCAGCATTTTGCAACGCTGATCGCTGATCTTTCGTGGAGCCAGTACAAAAATAAATAAATTAGAATAACTTTCAGTATATGTATATAAAGATTAATGCGTATAATATTGTGATATAATACATAATATACTTACATAAAAGAATTAAAATTATACAGTATACTCTAATTTTTACTTACTGTATTTGTTAAATTCTATAGTGAAATAACCGTTTGATGATGATACTGTATGCTAAATTACTGTAAGAATTTCAGTACTAAATACGTAAAGATACGAATAATATATACCTCCTAACCTTTTTAGGGTTTCATAGCCTAAAGGCAAAAAACGAAACCCTTATAGATTCGGCCAAACCGATGTATGTCACACACTTTTTATTCCAAAACTATGATGATTACACAGTTGAAACTTGGTAGGTAGATGTATTCTGTAAACCGCTTTACGGTTTTTACACAAAAATAAAAAAATATATGAATTAAGGGGGGGCTCCCCATAGATGGAACTGACACTGAACAATTTTTTTCATCAAACCTATACATGTGGGGTATCTAAAATAGGTCTTTAAAAATTGCATTGAGGTTTCTAAAACGAATTTTTCTCAAAGTCAACCGTTTGAAAGATGTACACTTCCAAAGTGGTAAAACGTGTGCCCCTCTAACTTTTGAAATAAGAGAGTGTAAAATTAATAAAAATATATATATGCTGTAGATCTTAATAAAAACTTAAAACCAAAATTGGTTTGAACGAAATATGGTTGTCAGTTTTAGAAATATAGCATTGTCCCGAAAGGGATTTGAAAAAAAAAATGTTTTTTCATCAAACCTATACTTGAGGCGTATCTATAGATAGGTCTTTAAAAATTACATTGAAGTTTCTATTACAGTTTTTTCTCAAAATCAACCGTTTGAAAGATATACACTTCCAAAGTGGTAAGATGTCACAGCCACTTTATTCCAAAACTATAAAGATCACACAGTTGAAACTTGGTCGGTAGATGTATTCTGTAAACCGCTTTACGGTTTTTACACAAAAATAAAAAAAAAAAAATTAAAGGGGGGCTCCCCATACATTTTTTGGTTCTGTTCTTGGTATTAATTTATTACCTACCAATGTTTTTATACAGACCGTCTACTACAGAGTTGCAGAGTTCCTTCGCTCTTCGAGATTTGAAGTCATCTCGTTGTAATCCCCATGTAATTTGACAGACTTTTTTAAGTATCTGATTGAAATTAATCTTGGACGAATTAATTCGTCCAAGAAATTAATTCATATATGATTAATTTTAAATAGAAAAATATTGGAAAAAATTAACTCGGCCACAAGTGAATTCCCAAATGGGAATCGAACCCACGACCTTTGGAAATCCGGTCCAATGCTCTAACCGCTAAGCTAGAGGGACTTATTAATTTTTTCCAATATTTTTCTATTTAAAATTTATCATAAGTATAAAAATAGCATTGAAAAATGCAAAAATTAATAAAAAAACATTAATACATATACTTAATAAATAGGTAACGAACGGCTAGCTTGTTCAGCTTCTTGTGAATATTTGATAGGTAGGTACTTAGGTACTCATATTTTGATTAAAAAAGTGTATGGTATGATTGTGAGTTACTTTCATAAAATAATGGAGGTGTAATGTTACGGTAAATGTTAATAATTTTCAATTATTTATAATTACCAACAATAATAAATGTGATTAATAAATTCTTTTTACCGCAAATTGTTAATAATTGCTGCACCTTACTTTTGATAAATGCAATTAATGTTCAATGAAGTCGGTGAAAAATATCAATATTTATAGCCTTTTAACATAACAAATCGTCAATAGAAGCAGGACGAGCTTGGTACCTATTATATTTTAGTAGTTTTAAAGAAAATCGTCTTCGTCGCACTTCGCCGCCCGCTGCCGCGCCCCGCCAAGCTCGCTTCGCTCGCTCGGCTCGCGTATCTTTTAGACCTTTCGTAAAGTGATAAATTTCAGATTTAATCACATTGACCAAATCACGTGGTCAGTATTAATAATTACCGGTTATTATTCATAATTTTCACACGTAAGTATTTAGGTACATTCACGTCCATTCAGATACTGTTATCATACCATTGAAACTCTAAGTATTCAGTCGATTGTTATTATTAACTAGCTGCCGCCCGCGGATTCACTTGCGTGGTTCCCGTTCCTGTACGAATAGCGGGATAGAAAATTATGTAGTATGTAGCCTATGTGTTAGTCCACTACTCGAAGTCCCTACATACCAAATTTCATCCAAATCCGTTCAGTAGTTTTTGCGTGAAAGAGGAACAAACAAACTGACATATAATACTTTCGCATTCATAATATAGTAGGAAGTACTAATAATGAATAGTTTTTTTTATAAACTGAACTTTTTAATATTAATCAGAATCAAGGACAGTGTCTGTCTACCTTTAACATTTTAGGCAGGTATCTAGCCAGAACTGATTTTCCACTTTGAAGAAAAGCTTGCCGCTGCCACAGAAATAGAAATAGAAATAGAAATCATTTATTTGCCACAAACATGGTACAATTGATGTCATAATTCATTAAAGTTTCACATATACTTAATAGTTTCAGAATACTTAATAGTACAAGTCCGCTGCCGCCGAATCATTGGCCAACAATCGGTCAAACAGTTGAGCACCCCTGGCCCAATATCGGGTTGCCTTGTGAAACCTCGGTAGCCAGCGTTCCCGTGCTAAAATACCTACCGCCCTACCTACCTTTGATTGCAACTAATGCATCGCAACAATGCGCTATGATCGCATCGCATGTAGTAATCCGAAACTCGGCCTTGAAGTGCTCGCATTGACGTATTCGCTCTGTTTTCCAATAATTTAGCATTCCAAATAATTATAAATATGATTTATTCCAAATGTAGGAAATCTAAGTTTGTTATTAATACTACAAGCGGCCACCCGCGACTATGTTCGCTTGGATAAAATGCGATAAAAGGGTGGTGGTGGATAAAAAGGTTTGTATGTAAAAAGTCCAGATATTAGGCTTCTTTTTAAATACCTACAATTCTCATTATAGGTACCTCAAAAGCTGAGTTGTCAAATGAAAAAAAATTACAATAAGACCGAATCCATAGGTAGGGTTCTTCAAAATAAACAATTGTTCTTCAAACAATCAAAATCTAGAACTTCTGAGTAGAGCTATTACTCAAGGAATAAATGCATTAATGAATAAGAAAAGTGATTGTCAGATAAATCTCAGCTGGCTAATGGAATCCACTTGTCTGCTTTACAAATGATCTGATGGAGCTGCTTACGACGGCATTAATCTTACGATAGCATTTTCTTACAATAATTAGATTCAGCCCTTGTAACAATATTATTGTGATTTGTTAAACATTAGGTACCTATTTACTACTTATTAATAGAGCATTCGGAGGGGGGGGGGAGGCGTTTGGGACCGGGACCGCGGTCCCAAAAGCCTCTTGGGAATTAATTCTTATTTTTGATGCGACTTTCGGGACATCTAACCGTGGTCCCAAACGCCACCTTAATATTAATCATTATTCTTAGACCACAAATAAAGAAAGGAGTTTTAGATTAATAGTACAGTTGACGACGAAATGAATAATTTTATAATTGTATTATTATTTCGATTCAACTAGATTTTAACATGATAATTAATAATTATTTACAAAAAAACCTTTTTTTATCACATTTTTATCAGACCCTGAAAACCATCTCCCATCAGAGTACTTGTAAAGACGAATCAGAGGAGCCCATACTCAATGGGGTAGCATTGTTTAACACGAGTTCCTGTGGCCATCTTCCGGCTGCATCACCAGACCCTGGACACCATCTCCCATCAGAGTACTTGTCAAGACGAATCCAAGGAGCCCAAACTCGATGGGGTTGCACACATTACAGAGTTCATATAGCCATGTTCATCCTGTATATGTATAATTATATGTATAGTATAGGTACCTATACACATAATTATACATATACAGGGTGAAAATTAAAGACGGGGCAGTAAGGTACCTTAACCATTGTTGCTACATGAAAACATTCTTAGGAAACCATCCATATTTTTTGAGAAATATTGAAATGCATTCACGGAATTTGAAAAAAATTACAGTCAGCAGGGAAATAGTCAGTTTTCAAAAATATTTTTTATGCCAATCGATCATCTCTCATGAGGATCAAAACAATCTAAGACACTTACTGAGGTATGAGTGCTAAAAAAGTCAGAAATCGTGAATGCAGTTCAATATATCTCAAAAATTTAAGGATAGTTTCTTAAGATTTTTTTTTTTTTCTGTCGGAGGCAGCCAAGATGTTACTTAAGTAATAAAATGTTAAGAGATAATATGTTAATTATGTAGAATAAGGTTTATGATAGGACTGACATGTCTATTTAAGATAAAAGCCCTATAATTAAAAAAAAAAACTTTTTTCATGTAGCTACAACGGTTAAGGTACCTGCCCTTCGAGCCCCGTTTTAAATTTCCACCCTGTATAAGTATTTATGTGTAGAAATATATAAACGTCCATGACTCAGGTTCAAATGCGCGTAATCATCATACAAACATTTGCCTCTACCGGGATTCGAACCCAGGACCTCAGAGTAGCCGACACCTTGAAACCGGTGTACGTACCACTCTACCAGGGAGGTCGTCCAAAAATGTGGAATGGCGTAACAATGCCAAAAAACAAGTGATAGAGCTTTCTTAAGTTTAAAGCTTTGTTAAGTTTGTTAGCTGTAGGTCAGTTAAACGAATTAAATTAAACCAATGAACATAACTCATGCATGACGTCCATGGTCAAGTGATTTGTCCACAACTTACCTCGATCTTAGCGATCCCGGGTTAGTTCCCAAACAGGTCCATCTAGAGAACCTATCTTATCGATTTTATTTAATGTTCATAACACACAAGGAACAATCTTTTTTTTACTAATAACTGGGCAGGCATTTGACCACCATCGTGCTTAGTAAACAGGATGTGGTCTAAGGGGTTACTAAGGTGTCGTTTGCTTACCGAGGAAATGCTTATTCACTATCGTCTTGAAGAGGCACCTCTATTAACCGGTATCAGACTAGAGATGAAAACTTCCAGGAAAGATTCCACTTCTAAGGAAGTATTCCTGAAAACTTCCAAAACTTCCGGCAACTTTGGAAGTATTAAAATTCTTTAGAAGTATTAAAAAATATTTTTCTAATTACAATTATGTATAATAATTTCGTTATATTGAAATAAATAATTGGATACTTATATGATATACTAGCTTCTGCCAGTGGCTCCGCTCGCGTTAAGTTGGATTTTTCAAATTTAAGCGGGAACCCTAAATATTTCCAGGATATAAAGTAACCTATGTGTTAATCCAGAACCTCATCCATCTACCTGCCAAATTTCATCAAAATCCGTCTAGTAGTTTTACGTGAAAGAGTAATAAACATCCAAACCAACTTTCGCATTTATAATATTAGTTTGATATGATAGGTAGACACTTAAAAACACGACAATTTATATGAAGATAAGTAAAATAAAATTACGACGAAGCGGTTTTGTGATCAAACACTGTTTATTTGTGATATTCAGTAACACAGTAGGTACGTAAGCTTCAAAGTATCCCCAGTTTTTCGAAGTCAATAGATCTATTTTGGAAACTTCCAAAGTTGCTGGTAATTTCGGACGTTATTAAGAATATTTCCGGAAGTATTCCTGAAATATTCCAAAGTTTCGGAAACATTCCGAAGTTTTCACAACTATATCAGACCCAGGGGTCCTTGGTTCGATTCCCAGCGGAGGTACATATTGTATTCGGTTTGGTTAGTGGTAGCACTTGTTCTAAGTCCGTCTGGCTAGCTACCACCATCTTATCTAAGTCTTACGCCATAACTACAATGTTTTCAGCATTGTTGTGGTCCGGCAGTTAGAGATAAGATAGCCTCAGTGATTGAGGATTCCGGGAGAGGCTTCCATCTTCAGCCTTATCTATACTTAACATCAGGTACAACATTTTATAGTGAAAGCTAAGTCTCCCCGTCCGTCGTTCATTAAAATAAGACCGACGTAGGAAACGGGGAACGAACACATGAGTAGGCAGAGCATTCCATTCTTTAGCGATTCGCATAAGAAATGTGTAGACCGGCAAAGCGCTTGGTAGGTATGGACCGTTGAAATGTCTACAATGTACGTACGGGTGATAGGCTAACCTGCGTCTGGTACCCCGAATGGTAGAAAGGGGCTGGGCTTTGACGAATAAGGGGCTGGGTCAAGGAACAATGTCGTGCAATTCCCTTGCACACTCTCCAAAGTGTAGTCTACAAATACCGATGAACATACAACTTTGCGGCGGTTCCACCGTGGCCACGTTGTACCGTTTGCACCACCGATTTGCTCCGATGAGCTTCCTGGCACGGTTTTCGATCGATTCCCGGTAGTTCAATCTGATACTTAACATAACCATCCCATAGGTGACAACAGTAGGTACTCCATGCACGAACGAATCTGCACTTTGTATAGCAGAAGCAGCTGTTTCCGTGACATTCTAGCCTTTGAGAGGACACTCACTTTTTTAGCAGCACACTTTGATGTACTCGAAGTTGAAGTTGGATGATACGTTTACTTAGTTATTTTTAAGTATTTATTAGGTAATTATAATTGGTTGATCATGAGTCATGACTAAGAGAAAATTCAGGTGCAGTTATGAAAGCAATATCATATATATCCAAATTAAACATAGTAAACCTAATGTTTCCTTATTATAGTTTAGGTAAGTAGTACTTAGTAAAAGCCTTCCGCCTGTGTGGAACTAGTAGGTTACCGCGCGGATTATCATGTGCTGCCAGCATTTATCGGAGTAAGAAGTAAGTATCCTATAATATCCATCTCCAGGGATATAAGTTATCAGATCACCATACCAACTTTCATTTAAACCGTTTCAGCGGTTTACAAGTGAAAAGGTTACAGAAAGACAGAGTAACTTACTTTAGCATTTATAGCAGTCTAAAATTCTACTGTATTAGGCAGTAGACTAGATGGTGCATCATTGATCTTGTGGAGGGAGCGCATTTCTGTGACACTACATCTTTTAAATCGATTCAGTAGTGTCCTGTCGTTCATTTTCCTAGGTATCTTAATTCCATAATAATTAACCATTTTATCTGTAATCTACTTATTCTCCCGGTTTTCTTTATTTTATCCCTTCCTTGCATCTCATGGGGACAAAATCACATTTAAAAATTGCGGCTATATGGTTCACCACACAACCCTCTCGAGGGCGGAAAGATAACAAAAAAAGCATTGCTATGTTGAATATTAAAGGAGGAATAAAAGGTGTAACAAATGTAGAACCTATTTAAGATGATGAAGACATCTATTTTTATTCCGATAAATATTGGCAGCACGTGATAATCCGCGCGATAACCTATATTTCCATACGGGCGGAATGACATGACTCCCACTACTGGGTATGGCCTCCCTCAAGGATCTCCACGACGATCGGTCCTGTGCAGTCCACATCCAGCGGTGTTCGAATGTTTTTATTAACATTCTGCACAAAATAGAGTTAAGAGCTATCTTACAAAATATGCTTACCACTTTACTGGCCGCCTGCGGTTTCACTCGCATGGTTCCCGTTCCCGTGGGAATAAAATACATCCTATTATATATGTTGCTCTATATTTATAATATTAGTAGAAATCTATCTTAACAGAATCTCGAAATTTATTAAATGATTGATGCATAACTTGGCAAAGGCATCAGCTATTTATAAATTGAATCGTATATAATGCAAATACATATGTATTAACCAGACTAGTGTTATTTTAATGATTCAACGATATGTAGGTCTAAGATAAGGCACATATGGGTACCCACTTTGAAAATGTCGGTTCTGTCTGTGTAATGCAACTTGTTATTGATAGGTACAGTCAGGAGCAATAATATTGAGTATTATTTACATTGAAACATTCGGTAACAAACTAAGATAATTAGTATTATTAAATAATTGTTCCATATTCTATGGTTTAAAAAAAAAAACTATTGCTGGTGATTGTGACTTGTAATTTGGCCGCCTGCTCTTTGCTCAGATGTTTATTATTGCATAATAATGAACAAATAAAACAAATGTTATCAATCATACAATATGTATTTAATATAAGATACATTGTGACAGATGGACAAACCATTGTATTTAAAAAAATCTTAATAATCACTACATTGAACAAATTTCAAGGTTCGAGATTAAATTAACATTTACTATTATGCCCAAATGTGCGATAAATTAATTGAGGTAGATTACCCATCGTCCGCTGTGGGTCAAATTATAATTAATTTTCGGAATTCACCATCGAGGGATCAAGCAAATAAGACAACGCATTAAACATTATACTATATATAATTAAATATCTACAAATTGAATATAAGTAGTGCACACTATCCGGGATACACAGGCTCCACATATAGTTACTATTGTATCTCGTCAAACATTTACAATAAAGGAGAACATTCATATAATAAACGCATAATATAGGAAACATGTTGAAAGACAACTCCATACTACTTCACACTACGCTACCCACGCTCCTCGACCAGACGCGAAGCAAATTACAGATTATGCAGAATAATACTTAATAATAAATACATTTAACTATTTACATCCAGGCGAGTCTGGCCAGAAACAAATGCCGCCTCCTGCGGTAACCAAACGTCGATTTTGCTATTAAAATCTCATCAGCGCAGATTAAAAGTGCCCGATTACACGGGCTGTTTCGTCTGCATCGCAGCTGTAATGTGTTTCACGCCTTCACAAACATTAGCTAGGTATCGAACGAGCCACATCACACCCACAAAAGAGTTAAAACGAAATAAATATTGGCAGTGATCATCATTGTTCCCCATTACAAATACTCGAGTGTTACATTAAAAAGAAAATACTTTGCGCGTGTGTGAGCGAGCGTGTGCTTCGAAAGGACATTTTGATGAGCTCGCAATCGCCGCCGCCCACACACGCGCGAAGTTTACAGTAAAAACTTATCGACCCAACTCTATGACTATTGTGGCAGTGATAAAATATAAAATCTTTTTGCGCTTACGACTTATGTATTAGTTTTCCGATATAATTTAGTACCTCGAGAACGAGGTTCGCGTCACAAAATATCTCTCTGCCTAACTTTCCGAACGTTCTAAATCTAGTCTAAAGGAAATAAGATACTTAATTCCGGTAATTTATTATTTTAAAGTTTAACGCCTCAGAAATTAGCAAACGAAATTTGTACTAATCTTTTTGTAGGCCAGATCGTCTAGTCTCATACTGTTTTTAGATGAACATATCTATGTATTTAGAATTGAGCGAAACTTAACATCAAAAGTGACAGGAACCTAGCGGGACCGACCCGAGCTGAGCGGTTTATTACTGCCAATTATTTGAGATCAAACGTAAGTCCATAATAGTTCCGATGAACAAATATAAAATTTTGTCTTTCTGATTTTGGTGTCGAATTTCACTAGAAAAATAATTTATAAAAAGCGAGCCAATAAAATATGGCACTACTATCAGTGCTGAAAATAATTACTCTAGTTCTTTAAATTTATTTAAAAAAATAATCAGTACATTGGAAACGCTCCAAAAGAAGTCTAAACTGTAGATTAGCATACGATCCCATAACACACCGACAATCAGGCACCAACTTGACTACAGGAGAAATTTTCCTAAACATTTCTTAGGGCTCGCGCCCGCCCCAACAATCTCATCAGCCGCAGCTTGTTCTAGGGTCATTACACTACATCGACCTATCGTAATCTCGTACGTCATCGAAAGCGAAAATCTGAAAAACACTAGCGACGATCCCCGCCGGGACCGCCGCGTCCACACGCAATTCGTCCTAACTTAACTCTATAGGCACTAACTAAAAATACTAGCGAGATCGTGTGAGCACAGAACACAATTTACTTTATTCAATTGTATAATCCTAAATATTGCTAGAAAGGCATTAATCTGTTAACTTCTGTATAAGGGGCCTCCAAAAAGTTTAACATCTAAATTCGGTCATCTAACGTCTGCTATGGACACTAATCGATAACATCAAAATCATTGGCATGTTGCGATCGCGCATGAAGACGCGCCGCCGGCGAACGGCCAGGCCCAATACTAAAGCGACGACGTAGACTTAGACAATAGTTTAGAATATCAATAGTTGCATAAATTGCATAATGTTCAGGCACGTTTGCCATCAAGAATGACGCTCACGACATCAATCATTCACGCACTGCCATGTTGCCACTGTTCTCCAATATGGTGGTGTTTTGAGATCTCATTACAAGGTTACAATATTGAGAAGAGTGACAGTTGGCTGCAGTCTTTCGCGAAGTAATAACAATATTTTTGTTCGATATCTTTTTAATACAGGCCTGACCGCTCGTCTCGGAACTGACTCGATATTAGAACATATCGAGGGCGGGCGCCTCTCGGGCGCGTCGTACGAACAGAACTTCTCGTGCGTGGAAATGAACACCGGTACTTTAATTATAAGTCTCTTATCACAAAACTTTTATTGCTAAAATTACAATCGTCGATGCTAAAGTACAACGGCTCGTCGGACCGAACGCGTCTCGACCGCGGAGCGCATCGGACGCACTAACGGACAGCCGCCGATTCCGCGGAGCGTCATCGAGAACGGCTCGAGATCGACGTTTCGAACACAGAAACGGGACAATAAAATCGAATATCAAAATCGAACTCTTAACACGCTAACGCTAACTGCGAGTTTCGTCTGATATGACTACGCGGGTATACCTGATATAAAGTGAACACTACGTAATCGGTAATCTGCGCTAGGAGGCACTCGCGGGGCCGCCGAGGCCTATGCGAGCGCGGCCGCTCGCACTCAAACTTTAAACTATATTATACATTCGCACTAACTATTTACAACTCGCTCGCCGGCTCGCAGGGCGCGGCTAAGCTCGGATTTCCGTCGCTCAATATCGTTATAAAAATTAAGCATCAGTCTTGTACGTAAATTTTAACGCGGGTCGTCGACATCTTTGGCGATAGATTCCCGGGGCCGGCGCCTCCGACGGCCCGGCGAAACGTCGACTAAACCGACAGAGAGTCGGAAACGAAAATTACTCGTTTCGTATTTACACGCCGAACGCGCTACGAGGCGCCGACCCGGAGTCCCGAGTCCCGAGTCCGCTCGGGCCCGAGCAGGATTACCGGCCGGAGGGCCAGAAGCAGTCGCCGCCGTAGCGCCGGCCCATCTTCCTCTTCTTGGCGCCGGACACCTCGGGCTCGCGGGGCGCGTCGGCGGGGGCGGGGGCGGGGGCGGGGGCGGCGGGCGGCGGGCAGGGGGCGCAGTCGCCGCGGCACTGGCGGCGCGCGAGCAGGTTGGCGAGAGCCCGCGGCGCGCGAGGAGCTCGAGGTGGCCGCGGGGCTGCAGGCTTCGGCGGGGCTGCGACCGTTTTAGTCGCCGCCTCCTCGTACGACGAGCAGAACAAATCGTACGCTCGCACCTTAGCGCGCGCCGTCAGCTCCGAGATCTCGACGCGCTTGATCCTCTTCACGTCGTCGACGGCCACCCACTCGTCCTCGATCCTGTGGAAGAGTAGACGGTGAGAGAATGTCGCTCGCGTGCCACACGAAGGCAGCTGCAAACACAGGGCCGCGGCCGGAACGATGCGTTCTGACGAAAATTACGAGCACTTTCGCTTCGGATATTTTAAAAAAAACAGATCCTCGAAATAATGGCCTCGCGGCCTCGTCGATTTCGATATTGAATCGACTATCAGAATAAAAATTAAGATCTGGTAGCAATAATGTAGAATTGACAACCAAATGAAAATTATCTGGCAGCAATATCAGTAAAAATATTCACATAATCTATTGCTCAAAAGTTTAAATATTATAGGAATTACACTAAAAACTCAAATAAACAACATAGCAACGACGACTGGACTGATTACGATAGAATTTAGAAACTTGCATTTATTCTGTGAAAAACAGCGTTAACTTTTAAAATCTAATATTTATTATTAATTTTTCTTATTCAGTAATTATCAGGCATTTATCAAGAATGAAATGAGCTCGTCAATTCTATAATGATTAAAATAAAGCTTAAGTGCTCGATGTTTTGCAATAAATCATATAAATGTTGCAGTACAAATTATGTACTCTCCATCTGGAAATAAGTATATGAAATCGCGAATATCTATCAAATAGTAGTATTTTTCGGTTGGGAGTGTGTTTGCAGCGTTGGGTTGCAATCCGTTTCAACTTAAAATTTAACCTCAAGAAATGCTGACATGCACCTAAAGATATACATCTTAGAATTGTGATTGTTGATGATAAAATCATCGAGATGTAAGTAATAGAAATATTAATTACACATGCATCGAAACAACTGTTTACTTGACTACAAAATAAAATTAGTGCTATGGTTAAATCATAAACTGTTACAACTCTAATTGACATAGAAAAACGGGCAACCCAAATAGTTGCTAGCAAAATCTCAGACATATTTTGTAGATTCTATGCCAATTTGGTAAAAAGACTAAATCAAATTCAAGGATAAAACAATTTGGAAAAATCATTGGGAGCGTTTATGTGCTAGCAACTTCAGATTTCTCCGATTAGTATTTTCCGTGTGGCACATGATGGCAACATCGAGCATGCTAAGCATGAATGTTGCTTGCTAGAGATCAACTGCATATTATTGCCTATGGTACGCTAGCGCCAATATTTTTATTAGCTTGCCATCAAGCCGAACAATGGAATTTTGGTACAAGAATGTGTTAGATTAGATCTCTCTTTATTATTATATAATGCAAGTGACCCCTTAAGAAGAGCATAAATGAAAGCGTTACAGTGCAAGCTATTTTAAAGATGAGATAAATGAAAATTTAAATGGAAATACCTTAGGTTTGCATCAAGGAAAAAATGGTGATTTAAAGGTCAATGGTTCCAACGTAACTGTAAGATCATTGATCCAAGAGTAATAGATGATCCCCTAATGGAAATCAATTGTAAGAGGCAGATATCTCTGGAAACTTTAGTAAAGTCATTGTTGGCATTAAAAAATAAGGAACGCTAAGCAAATCATAAATGCACTAGTCTAACACTGAAAATGTAATGGACTAAATCAAAATAAGTTATAATTAACATTAGTATTCTAACTGAACTGAACCTGTGTGGATTTACAAGACCCACCTTCTTTACCTGGTCATAAATGATTTAGGTAAACCGACGATAGAGTCTGAGCTGTAGGCAGTTGAAGATGTGATTAGTTTCATTGAAACAATCATAATTTTTTTATATCTTAGATAAAGTAAATGCCAAATAAGTATGCAATAAATATTGAATACCCCCGAAGTTCGCTCAGTTTCGCAGGTAAAAGTAATTTTAGCTAACTTGCAAATAACCACACTCCCTTTACGATAACCGATAATACCATCCATCGGTGCTTATGACACTACAAATAAAAACTCCAAACAGGCTTACCTGAAAAGATAAGCTATTTTGTGAACTTAATTAGGACTATTACCTATTCATATTTTTCATAGCAACCTCATTTTATTCCCGTTACTTTAATTTATAACCACATGAAATTCAAACATCATTGCATTTTTAAACTGGAAGTTAGGAAACGGAATAGTGATTCCGATTGGTGGGCAATAATATTTGATTAGGTCTGGAAAAGTACTTATGGAAATAGAAGAAAAACACAGACCACGATTAATTTGACAGGGACAGACAAGGTGTCACAGTCTAAAAACATAAGCCTTCTGCGCCAGAGGTCCCGGGTTCGATCCCCGGACAACACAAATCTATATGTGCATGAACATGTCTATTTGACTTGGTGTGGGTGTATAATATGTATGTATTAAAAAAAAATGTATATTAGTATGTTTATCCGTTATCTAGTATCCATAACACAAGTTCTTCATGACTTAACGTGGGCTAGCCCACGTTAAGTCATCAGTTATAACTGATGTGTAAAACAAAAAAGAATACACTTGGCCGATATGATGCGCTCACACACATCGCCGCTCGCCTTCGCTACGGTTTTACCAGTGTTGGGTAAAACAGTAGCAAGCGTGTATCTGTGTGAGTGCTTCATTTCGACCGTTTGTAGGCAGTGCACAGACTGTTTAAACCCTGTAGTTGTGCTCAAAAATTTGTTAAAAGGTAATGTCTAGTAATGTATGAAGTCTGGGCCACGTCTGTGTACAGTATACCAACAGATAGATGAAAACACGATAAACAGTTTCTAATTATTCATTTTTTTTTTGTTTTTTGGAAGGAAAATAAATATAATGCATAAACAGTTCAAAAATACATCATGGCGAAAGATGCCATTTTGTCACTGTCACTGTCAGTCAATAGAATGACAAAGTCGAACGTGTAGAACTCAATAACAGTGACACTAACAATTATTTTTTTACGTGTAGTTGTCATGGGTGCGATTGCGTAAGGTAAACGACTGACGTATTCATTTGACAGTTCATATCGTATTCAATTCGTATATTTGCTGCAATTTGTACGGAATGACATTGAATATGATACGATACGAACTGTCAAATGAATACGATTGACTTTACGCAATCGCCTAGCATATTTGACGCCCTATTCCGAATAAAAAATATTGATTTGTTTTTATTAATAACCACATAACCGTGCATTTAATAAAATAATTTTTATTTTTATCAGTATTAGTAACTTTTTCTCCATCGTTGAGGGTAGTGTACATAGACGTGGCCTATTTTGGCCCCATGTCCTTTAATAATAAAACATTATCAACCAAGGAAGAATATAAAACTACCTGTGTGGGCTGCGAGGTGCTATATTGTATAATTTAAATAATAGACGTTCGTTTTTGTAAATGTCTGAGACAATATATCATGTAATGGTGCCACGACACTGATAGTTGAACTTGGCATTATGCCCTATTTATTTGAATGGTTAGAACGTTGTCGTTATGAACACGTGTTTAACCTTATGTCTAGACAAACAGGAAATAATTATTTCCATAGAAACACAATTTTATTATATTACGCTTTCGTACCATCTGGCCTGATTCGATACCAAACATTTTCTAAATAAATAGGGGTCAAAATCCTAAAGTGTGAAGATCGTGTCGTTTATAGTCCATTACAATCAAAAGTGATTTATATAGAGGTAAATAACATTTTCGTCTTATTTTTATTCTCTTTAACATTTGAATAATAAAAATATGATTAGGTACTTATTGTTTTATCTATCTAAGATTGTTTTTAAATTTTTCCACAAGTAATTTTCGCTTTTAAGGTGGTACGACTTCCATACAAACAAACATTGCACAATTATTGGTTCATCATACCTTAATAATAAATAAATACATGCGCAACTAACTCGTTTCAGTTATTTGTTTGCGGGAAATAATAATAAAAAAATTACTTTTATACATAAATTAAGAATAAACTAATATCTTGTAATTTCAATAATTCTACGTATGTGTGTGTGATTCATCGCATTTATATACTTCATGTATGAAAGTACATTTTTTAAATAATTTCGCGCAAACAAATAACTGAAACGAGTAAGTTGCACATGTATTTATGAATTATTAATGTATGATGAACCGATTAATGTGCAATGTTTGTTTGTATGGAAGTCGTACCATCTTAACGTAGATTCATAAGCAAAGCTTCTTTAATTCTACGAAAAGGGGCCAATGAAATTTATGTTTTCTTTTACTTTTGATTGAAACAGAGTACAAATTCTGACATCAAGACATATATGGTGTCCTTTCTTTCCACGATATACTATTCTTCGGTAAGATTAAAACGGACTAACTTTCGACACTCACGTATACAACAGTAGACCAGCATGCGCACTGACAAAATTTTATAGCTCCTTTTATTCCTACAGCGCCCGACAACTTGAAGTTGTAAATCAGTCAGGGCCGCCCCGCGCTTGTGAATACACGCGAACAGTTCAAAACATGATTTTTACAAAACATTAACTGCACCATGTGTATGTTTTCTGACATTATAACTTTTAAAATTGTTTGTTCGATTTCGAATTTTCGCAACACTGAAGTTTAATAATAGGTACTTTAGAGATGGTAAGAAAAACATACAACATTACATTAAATTTAAACAATTGTAAATACAAAAAATGCTTTACAAAATTATGTTGTTATTTATTTTACTTTGCTTGTACAACCCTGACTCATGGGCGACAAGGCTATATATAAGCCTTGTAAGGTCTTTAATGAACGTGGCAAAAAAAGAAACTAACACCGCCATCTTGTGTTTACGTCAATTTTGACAGTAACAGCGTCCCCTTCCACGTTCAATAAATGCCTTGTCGGACTGTATGATGAAGGTTAAGGTTGGCAATAGACGTCCGGTTTGCTTCCGATTATCGGAACTATCTGATCGGATCACTCGATACACGTCCGATTTTTACGTCAGTTTTTTTCTAAACTTAGTCGAAAGAGTAAAATAATATGCGCTAGAGTCAACTGGCAAATCGGATGGAGAATCGGACGTCTATTTCGTCTCTGTACAGAAGTATATGTACTGTTTTGTTCTCTAACTTGCTGGTGCTTTGGATAATATCTGTAAACCTGCATGTATTATATAAAATAAATAAATACAGAGCCTTCAGACAATTGGATCCGATAATAAAATGTTTTCGCTTCAGACATCCGATTATACTATCAGATCGTATGTGTTTTGTGTATTCAAACAAATGTATGGCACGAGCGCCTTCCGATGAGACTATCGGACAGAAATGTGACGCGTATTCCCAGCCTAAGCGTCTCCCCTTCGTTCATAAAAGTTGGACAGTATACGTACACATCGGGCGGGTGGTAGGTGATGAGCGCCTCCGTGGTGGCGCGGGCGTGGTTGTAGCGCGTGGCGCGCAGCGCGGCCGTCAGCGTCAGCGTGTGGCGGCCGGCCGGCTCGCGCAGCGGGCAAGCGCCGCCCAGCCGCCAGCGCGTCACGCGGGATAACCGCCATGCTAACCCCTCCATCGTGCCCGCGTCGAAGAAATCGAACATGCGCGCTGGAAACATATACATTTATTATAATCAAAGTTAAAGTCAAAGATTTTTATTCAAATAGACTTATAGATAAGTGCTTTCGAATCGTCCAATATTTTTTTCCTACCAGCCATTCAGGACATCTTTTAACTGATAAGAAGAACGGAAACGGGAAGAGTTATAAATGAATAAAGGTGTGTAGTGTCGGCTTAGAATAGCACTACCCCCTGTCATCCCGTGGGTGTCGTAAAAGGCGACTAAGGGACTCAGCCTTCAGGAAACGGGCAGCAGCGTCTCCTTCAAACTTGGCCATACTGCGATTGCCAACCCGCCTGCCAAGCGTGGCGATTATGGCAAATCCCACCCCTATACCCAGCAATGGGTGTTATGTGACTGAGACGACGACGACGAAATAAATTAATATTACTTTCCCTCACACCGATAAACCTTTCCTCAAGGTGAACACTGTAAGGCTTGCGTTATGGGATACTAGGGTAACGGATATAAATACATATAATTATTTACAGTTGTGGTCACATAATTAACGACACTAGCAGATTTTCATACAATCGAGGTAACTTTTAGGCCTTGGTTCTCTACCAAGGATTGACCGAGCTGCGATCTGATAATGGCCATCCAGGGAGGGTGGATATCCAAGCTAATCTGATCAACATTCTAAAGATCTGTATGCTAATGTTTAGGTAAAGGTAACATTCGAATCCTGGCGACCGCGACACGCGACTGCGACCATGCCGCGTCGCTAGCGCAACTCGCCTGCCGCGCCGCGACCGGTATCATTCCGATGCACGTGACCGCGACTGACGCGACCGGCTGTCTTTACGCAGTTTTTATTATAAACGGTTGTGTTCTAGCTAGATAGCGCTTAGTATAATTTTAACGTACAATTTACACTGTAACAAAGAAAAGAGCTGCGAGCTGTTGTTAGAGGAAGAATTTTTTTTATAAAAAACTCATTTTGTTGGTTTTGCTTTCGGAACAAACAAACGTCGAATCGAATACGTACGGGTTATTAGACACCAAATCTATTAATAATTCGTCATCAGTGGCAGTAAATGACGACATTATGACGTGTTAATTGACTGGGTCGCGCGGCGGCACAGCTCTCGGAGCAGCAGGGTCGCGGGCTGGCCACGCCCACCGATCGCGCGACCGGTCGCTTGCATTGTTTAGTGCCTCATATAAATTCAAACAACACGCGGCAAGGCGACGCGACTGAGATCGCGGTCGCGTGCCGCGGTCGCCAGGATCCTAATGCTTTTAAGCGTTCGACTGTCCTTTAAAGATAAGCACTTTAAAGAGTTTTATAAATCTATTCCCGTTTCCATGGATTATTTTAAGCAAAGGCGCGTTCGACTGTCCGATGAGCACTTTAAAGAGTTTTATAAATATCTTTCCGTTTTCATGGATTCATTTAAACAAAGACGCGTTCGACTGTCCAATAAGCACTTTAAAGAGTTTTATAAATCTCTTCCCGTTTCCATGGATTATTTTAAGCAAAGACGCGTTCGACTGTCCAATGAGCATTTTAAAGAGTTTTATAAATCTATTCCCGTTTCCATGGATTATTTTAAGCAAAGACGCGTTCGACTGTCCGATGAGCACTTTAAAGAGTTTTATAAATATCTTTCCGTTTCCATGGATTATTTTAAGCAAAGACGCGTTCGACTGTCCGATGAGCACTTTAAAGAGTTTTATAAATATCTTTCCGTTTCCATGGATTCATTTAAACAAAGACGCGTTCGACTGTCCAATAAGCACTTTAAAGAGTTTTATAAATATCTTTCCGTTTCCATGGATTATTTTAAGCAAAGACGCGTTCGACTGTCCAATAAGCACTTTAAAGAGTTTTATAAATATCTTTCCGTTTCCATGGATTCATTTAAACAAAGACGCGTTCGACTGTCCGATGAGCACTTTAAAGAGTTTTATAAATATCTTTCCGTTTCCATGGATTCATTTAAACAAAGACGCGTTCGACTGTCCAATGAGCACTTTAAAGAGTTTTATAAATATCTTTCCGTTTCCATGGATTCATTTAAACAAAGACGCGTTCGACTGTCCAATGAGCACTTTAAAGAGTTTTATAAATATCTTCCCGTTTCCATGGATTCATTTAAACAAAGACGCGTTCGACTGTCCAATAAGCACTTTAAAGAGTTTTATAAATCTCTTCCCGTTTCCTTGGATTCATTTAAACAAAGACACGTTCGACTGTCCAATGAGCAGAGTTTTAAAAAATTCTTACCGTTTCCATGGATTCTTTTAAGCAAAGACTCGTTCGAGTGTCCAATGAGCACTTTAAAGAGTTTTATAAATCTCTTCCCGTTTCCATGGTTACGTCTGATTAAACACTACACGACCTTATTATTAAGCCAGGCTGACTAGATTGACTAGATGATCTAAGTTTTCAAGTTAGCAGTCTCATAAAAGTGAAAGTGGCTAGAAAAGTGAAACATAAAAGAGCTCTAGTCTATTCTATACTACGATTTATAACCGCCTCTGTGGTCTAGTGGTAACCAGTCAACCACCGGTATCAAACCCAGGGGTCCCGGGTTCGATTCCCAGCGGGGGTACATATTGTATTCGGTTTGGTTGGTGGTAGGACTTGTGAAGTCCGCCTGGCTAGCTACCACCATCTTATCTAAGTCTGGCGCCATAACAACAATGTTTTCAGCATTGTTGTGTTCCGGCAGTTAGAGATAAGACAGCCAGTTCCTTAGTGATTGAGGATTCCGGGAGAGGCTCGCTTCCATCTTCAGCCTTATCAATACTTAACATCAGGTATGATGAAGTCTTAAGAGTCTCCCAGTCGTCCATCAATAAAAAAAAATTTTAGAAGATACTAACCGGACCATGGTTGCCTCCGGTACCGCAGTTTCTTCCCATTCCTGCGTATGAGCTTGGAGGCACTGTCCGCGGTCTTCTTACTGCCGCTGGTGTTCGGAGACGCTTCGTTGAAGTGGTTGTTCACGTGCCTCTCCAATAACGTCTGGAATGGCATAAACGAATGTTAAATTTTGAAGAGACAGTCTAAAACACCATACGAAAGAGTTTTGACACTTCTGCAAATGATTTGGTAAATAATAACTTTTGCATTTCATTACGCTTTAGGCAGAATTTGGTTATGTAGTAAGTGTCGAAACGCCATCTTATCATGTCGCTACTGTTTTAAAGATAAAAGCTTCTTCTTTAGTCAGTTTGGTTGCTTCGGGGCCGTCGGAAGATGTAAACATTTCAGATTTTGGTAGTCAAAATTTGAAGTTTTATAGTACGTTATGCTCGCTATGCAACGTTTTTATTGGATTTACAATGATGGGTAAAAATAATAAAAGCTAAGTCATCATTTGACTTCTCTATCTGTAAAAAGTTATTACATTACACCAAAATGTTACAAGTCCCTCCCCTTTATCAAATCTCCTCCATCCAGTATCCAGCGAAGTCCATACAACTAAATCTGAAAAAAAGGCTTATGGATAATCGTAAATCCTATCACAATACTTGTTTTTAGTCCTTAAAGCCTCGGAGACACGCGTGTAGTAGACGAAACGAAAATAAATAAGTCGAACAATATTTTTATAGGTATAAACTACATATGTATAAATCTATTGACCGACAAAAATAATAAGACTTGTAAATCCATTCATCTAGATCACCTGGGCAGTAGCTTCATCTTCGTGTCCTTAGAAAAGAAAATGTTACACTTTTATATCTATGGTATGTTTCGTAGAAGATCGAAGACACTTAGCATCACCTAGTGGCCACATCACTGACGATTTATTTGAAGATAATATTAATTAAGACAATGACGACGAAGAAGAGATGAAGATCGATATTGACTACATTATTCTATCGATAAAGTACTAGGTACTTATTATTGTGACGATATTTAGAGACCAATTATAACAGAAACTTTCAAGTTTAAGTTTATATCAAGTTCACTGAATTATTTAGATGTAACAGTCATTTGAACTTAGATACCCATTATGTAGTTGACGACATGTAATTTAATGACGACCAAAGTATTTGACGACTACAATGTGATGTGCCACTGACCGTAGTGATTGCATCAATACAGATTGAGCTTTGATAAAGTCAACAACTTTGACGACTGATGTATGAGTATGAATGACAATGACTATGAAGAAGGCAAATACGATGACGAATTTAAAACAGCTTCAATCACATATAGATCCAATCACTAGGACTGGATGTGATTTGAAGAGTTTTCTATAAACTAATAAAAAGTTTGGTAAAGATACCAATATTAACGAAAAGCCTATCTGAAGAGGTGTTAGACTGCTGGCAGAAATTCGTTAATGGAAGCAACTAAAGTCGAAAATACAATTAATACTAAAACTAGAGGTTAATTTCACAGGATACTAAACAAGAGCCGCAAATAACAAAATCTGTAGATCTGAACAATCTCAGGAAAATCTGAAAAAGTTTGTTTTACTTAATGGAACTATCCACAGTAGAGATAGGTCTACTAAAGATTTCTTGTTAAGATGTTTATGTTAAAAGATGAGAAATAAAATAGTGTAATAACAATCACTAATACTTTACTGAAGCATCGTAAACCTATCTCTTACTGAAAATAGATAAATGGGAACAGCTGTAAGTAAATATCCTGCGGAGAAATATAAACATTCAAGATATAAGCGAGCACTGAATTTCAATAAACTTATATTAAACATTTTGACTGCACGGTGCAGAAATAACACATGCTATACAAAATTACAAACATTTTGTTTCGCATTCTATATAATGTATCATATTTCCACTGTTACTTAGCAGTGATTACGCTTTAGCAACAGTATCGCACATTGTTTTCTAAATGTACGCTTCAATTTGTGTACGCCAATGCAAATTCATACGCAATACGCAAAACAGCGCACATATCTTCATAAATAAAAAATATTGTAATTGATACGAGTGCGTGTTTTAATTCTGTCAATGTTTGTATTTTTGTATAAAATTAAAGTATATCAAATAATACAAATTCAATATATTAAAAACTCGATTCATCAACATTTCAGTATTGTTTATTTACTCAGCTAATATTTAGAAAGAAAGAAAGAAAGATTATCGTAGCTCAAACGAAGAATGACTTCGGCAGCTGAAGTCCGTTCGCTTATATAGCATGTTGTTGTCTTTTTTTTAAAGTTAGCGTTGCAAGTAGAGCTTTAAAGTCTTCTTTGTATCGTTTGTTAAATAATAATTATCATCGTTTTTCATTTAAATTTAGAAGACAAAAATGTTGAAGTAGCTAAATTGAACTAGCTCTTTAATAGCTTCTATGGACCTGACACCAATGCATCAGAGCATTCTTGGAAATTCCGGCAAGCATATTCTTATAGTAGATACTAGTCAAAAGACTCTGCTTGCACACGCTAACCCTTAATATTATTCCTACCACACCACTTCAGAAAGTGATACGGCAGAAACAACGACCACCAAAGTACTGGAAAAAGAACATTACCTGAGTGGAGAATCGTCTGTCGCAGCCGTCGACGATGCACTTGAAAGGCTTGTTGCCGCCATGCGAGAGCGCGTGCCGCTCCAGCCACAGGCGCGAGCAGGACGGCTTGCCACGGACCTTGCAGCGCTGCCAGAGACACACATAGTTCTCCTTCCCCGCTTGCGATTCTACGTGCACCGACTGAAAAAATTGAGATGAATAATGAGTCATTTTGCTATCAATAAATATAAGTATTGGAACATTTGGAACTCTGTTTGACGCGAAATTTTTCTATCTGCATCAACGAAATCATTGAAGGGTAACCTGTACTAATATTGGCACCCCCCTTTGGCGGGTTGTGGCCGCTGATAGCCCTGTCGCCACTTACCTGACAGTGATCAAGTGTGACCACTGACTTGATCTAATTGTGGCCACTGATCCAAATGTGGTCACTAACCCAAATGTAGTCATTGACCAAAATGTGACCACTGATCCAAATGTGGCAACTGAGCCAAATGTGGTCACTGATTTAAATGTGGCTTTAACCCAAATGTGGCTACTGACCCAATGTGGCAACTGATCCAAATGTGGCCACTGAGCCTTAAAGGGCAACTGATTTAGATGTGGCCATTGACCCAAAGAAAGAACTAAAACAAAACAAATAAAAAAAGATTGTACCCTGTGGCTGCCAATGATTGTACTAAGAGTGCCAATGACTGTATTTTTGGCCGTTTTAGACACTTTTATTGTTATAAAATGAGACTGTTTCGTACTAAATGTTTTGTGAATTTAAGAAACGTTAATCAAAGAATATATTTAAATTAGAAAATATTGTCTTAGTATGTTTTAGAAATAATAATCAACAAATGTAGGTCAGGGTTTTCTTAAAGTGCCAATCATTATACAGTTTACCCTATCAGTTAAAAATCTTGCATTAATGTGATACGGAATATGAAAAGTTCTTTGTTTAGGGTTTTTATGCGTTTATAAATAATCTATAATAAGATGGGACACAGAATAAACGAAAACTTAATAAAGTAATTTAGGAAAAGAGGAAGAATAAACTAAATCTGAACTGACCTGTAAGTGTTCCAGCAAATCGGAATCACTCTCGAACTCGCTCTTGCAGTTTTCCCATAAACACAATGTAACTGTTGATGTTGTATCTGTGCTTGACGTCCTTTGATCACTATCCGTTTTCGTTAGGTTCCGCGGTGGAAACCTCAGCGTTTTCGGCTGTTTCAAGATTGGACTCTTCTGACTACTCTGCACATCTACAGAACACACACTCACACTAAGCGACAACGACGAGTCCTCGTCACATTCCTTACTCGCTTGAGAATCACTAGGAGAATCGATCGACTTGTCGGTACCTATGCCCGATTCAGACGACTCCGTAGTAGCACTACAGAAATTCGCTTCTATCACAGTATTTTGGACGTTTGACGATACGTCCTTTAAAACTGTTATTTGTGTGAAAATAGTCTCCTCTCGTCTCGCGACTTCTTTAACTTTTCTTAAGTCCTCTACCGATGTTTCTTTCCTCGCTGCCTCACGGTCCTCTTCTTCATCTATTTTCGAAACCTTCATACTTTCTACAGCTAATTCGTCAAATTTTTCCGAAAAACTAACTTGTGCAAAAGGCCTCGATGAGAATTTATTAGTATCAAACGGAACAATGTTATTATTAACAGTTTTTGAAAGCCATGGTATATCACATTTTGAACTAGTAACTTCATTAATTATTTCATTACTATCCTTAACTGTGCTACTGGGTGGATCTGTTCCTTGGATAGGATTGTCGGGTGGCTTGACTGGCGCTATAGGAATACTACTCGTGTGCAAAGCCTGTGTAGTAAAGCTTGCTAGCATCGGAGAAGGATGGTGTACAATAGGATTGGAGCACGACGTCTGCGACGATGACGGTATATTCGTATTTGTATAGCTCCATGTCTCTTTCACGTTCATATTTGGCACAGATGTAACTATATACCCAGGTTGCGGCATCAAGACAGGGTGACTGAAATTCACCGTAAAGTTTGGTTTAGATTGAACCGTCATTCCAACAGGCGGCATTCCAGTTACATTCTTGTTTATCCCAGGAATAGACTGACTCGTAACAGGGGCAGGCTTGTTTACGTTTGGATATGAAGACGGCATTGTGTTAGTTAGTTTCAAGAGCGTCCCATTTATAAGAATTTGTGCTGCTTGTTGATTATTCAGGTGATCTTGTCTTTGTGACGTTAATTGCGGAGATTGTGGAAGAACAAAGTTCGGCATTTTTGCCATCAAATTAGGTATTTGAACAACAGTGCCATTTATATTTTGCATGAGCGGAAACACGAATTGACCGTTCAATTTTGTCGGACTTGACACATTGACGTTTTGTCTATTGAAAGCTGTCATATTGTTTTGTTGTGCCTGTATTCCATTTTGAGGTATCCTCAAAGTAGTTAGCATAACATTCTGAGGTACCGCCACAAATGATGTTAAATTATTTGAAGGTACTGTTCCATTGCACGGCTGTTGCATATTGATTTGATGGCAATTTTGTAAATTTGGTACAGGTACATTCAAATTGCCAAGGCTTCCGTTTACTGTCATCGAAACCTGCCTTACACCATTTGGAATATTCATCTTTGGTGCTGTACTCGCTTCATTACAAATATTCGCAGGGCCCTGCGACGAATTAACACAGTTTTGCTGCTGTAATTGCACTTGCTTTAAGTTATTAGCTTTTGACCAAGTAAGGTTTTTACTATTTGCAATGCAAGCTGACGACTTTCGGTTAGTTCTTTTCGATGGTTGCGCTTTTCTGGCTGGTTCTTTTTTCACCATCGATGATTTCGAGGTGATAGAATTTAAACTTAAGTTATTTGATCCACATGTAACGCCGTTCATCCTACTATCTAATTTAGTAGTGGAGCTTACAACACCGTTCATTCTACAGTCCGGTCGTAAGGAAGTTTGTTTTTTTGGCGAATGACTGGCTGACGTCGCAGGTGCAATCCTCATACCTGTTAATTCATTTGACATTGGTATGGGTATTTTCCTACTAGCTGCCCCGGTTGATGAACTACTTTTATTTGCTTTACAATTGGCGGATGGGTCGATGGTCTTTTTGATACCGATCCCCTGCTTTTTACCGTCGTGGAACCCGTTGTGAAGACCGCTTCCTTTTTTAAGTGATTCAGATACATGCCGAACTTCCATAAAACCATTAAAACTGGTATGACCTCGTTCCTTAGCTTCCTTTGATCTACCAAAATCAACTATGCCATTTACATTGACATTTGGCGTCATTTTGCTGAGATCTGTAGGTTTGACGCATTCGGTCGTTCCATTAAAAGTAGGATTATTCTGTTTCTTAGCGGCAGCTTCAGCCTGTTTCCCTACATCCAACAAAACTTTAGGGCTAAGCGTTTGTGATAAATAAGAGATGTATTTCTCTAAGTCGTGGGTAACGCCATTTTTCGGAAGGCACTTTCTTTTGGTGTCTTCGTTGTTAGATGCACTAGAATCACGCTTGAGGCCATTTTGGGGCTTCATTTTATGGCTGAAGTATTCGGTGATGCGTCGGTGCAAGGGCGGGTGCGGGCGGCGCACGGGCGCTGGCTGGGCCGCGAGGCGTCGCGGCGGCGCCGGGTCGTTCGCCCAAGGCGGCATGCGCGCGCCCGCGCCCGAACTGTCTTCTGAGGTGCTGCACGTTGACTCGGGGCTGCGAGGCGAGCCAGGCTCGGTGATGTCGCTACTGCTACAGCCTCCACTTTCTGTCGGACTCAGCACCGCTACGCCACTGGAACAAATAAAACGAAATTGTTTAAATTGTGTATTGAAATACATAACATGTGTGTGCATGTGAGGTAAGATAGCGCTTAATAACAATCAGCTGGTGAATGGTGACGATCGATCGTATACGACTATGAAGCGGTTGCGTGAGCAGGACGGCATGTTCGATCGTCGTTGTTGTGGGCAGTGCACGGTGCATTGCCCTGGCGGTCCAGTGCAATGACGCAACGAGACGCGCCGCCCGCTGCGAACTCAAAAATTATTTTCGGCAACGTGACATTCACCGTGCATACACTTGACGTGTTTAAATCTGTGGGGTTAGCACGAATAACTTTCGAGTAAGTATCGAGGAAGTAAAGTAAAAAAATTAATGACATATTGAGCAGAGTTCCTACCGGACGTAAACGGAACTACATTTTCCTATACCTTTTTTGATATTACGTGCTCGATACTTACTCGATACTATTTCGATAGTTATTCGTGCTTGCCCTACTGATCCTAGCGGCTGTTTAAATTATACACACACATATATTAAGTTTTGGAACTGAATAAAATGGTCACTGATAAAGAAATCCTACAATGACACATTTCTTTAAATAACAATTCGACAAACGTTCTCTCATATAACTTGGTTTGCCACCGAGATCCACAGGTAACCGATGGGATAACACAATTTTGACTCGTAGCCAGAAGCTTCCGTCGTGCGATTATAGACTTTGTGGTTCAGTCCGTTTGTATTATTTTTGTGGATTTTTTCTTGTGAGACTTTTATATAAGGGTGGCTGAATCAGGGGGTGTTGTGGGGTTCGTTTGTGCTCGTGGAGGGTGCCAGCTTTGTAGGACCTCGACTTACTAGGATTGTATTCCCCCCTCCTTTTCGCACTTCACTGGGAGCTTTGTCGTTAATTGACCCAATTTTTAAAGCTACATTTTAAAAGAAAGTCTCAGGTATCTTTCGAGGGATCTCAATTTGATATTAAAGATCGTTAAGTCTTTTTGACGACTTTCCAACATGATCGTGGTAAGTACATTTTTTTCCTTGATTTATTTTAGAGCTGATATTTTTATAATGCTATTATTAAGAATAGATGAAACCACTCGTAAACGTAACCTTGGACCTTAGGTCGGTTCGCAGTTCGCACATTGTTCGAGTCGGCGATGTTTTTTGCGAATGTCGAAAGCAAAAGTGGTCGCCTCGTCGTCGCGCCGAAAAGCGACCGGCGTATGTAGGTGAGGCGAGCGATGCAAGGTCGCGCCCGCGCCGATTTCGGTCATCGACCTGTCTCGAATCCGACGTTACATTGTATCTTCGAATACTTACATCTGTTTATAAATTCGTGCAGCCGTTTTTTTTTTTAATATATGTTAAATATATACCTACGTTTATTCACGACGCAATCTCCGCAATCGCAACAATGAGCTTTACCTAATAAAAAGCTTCCATGAATGATTAAGGCTCGTAACAGATAGGCCATGAACCGATCGTAAGGAACAATTTGAACAAACCATAAATGATTGACAATAATTATTTCAATTGACGCCTACAACACAGCACCCACCGCATAGTATTGTTATTGTGGTTTTTAACGACGCTTCCGTAGAGATTGATAATTACCGTCTGTTTTTAAACCACTATAATGCGCGACAATTGAGCGTGACGACCGACGACGATACAATCGCGATCGCGACTATGTCGGTCGCGAGTCGCTAGCCTAGCGTGTCGCCCTACGTCTGTCATCGCCTCACAATCACGAAAAATTTGCCTTCACGTATCTTGCATTGCATACAGCAAAAAATCGACACCCAATCAACCACAATCATCACTGCAAAGTGATTTTTTAAAAATTGGATGCAGAAGAATTGGTCCATTGAATTAACTAATTTTTGAAAATAACGGAATGTTTCCTTAAAGTAAGCTTACATGAAGATTTGGAGTAATTTCCCACCAGCTACCGCCTTCTTTCAATTTTTTTTTATGTAACTTTCAGTTACTTCTGGAAATCGACTAACTAATATTGATTTTGTGAAACAAAATGAATGCGTGCGTGTATTTAATCGCTGCCACAATTACAAACACTGATGACAGTACGAATTACGATATAAAATAATGCATATTCAGGGGTTAACTTTAAAATTAAGTTTGAAATTAATGAAATTCTGCTGTATTTTAGTTAAAACTAAAGAAACACATTCAGCCAGCTAACGTTATTTTGTGCCGACGGTGAAATCATTAGTTTTTTTCAGGCTATGTAAACAATCTTAGTCAGCAACAGTTGAATTACTGTTTTGAAATATTTTATTTTGCCACGTAGAGAAAGAAAGAGTATAATTACACTGCAGTGAAGTAATTATAAAGAAAGAAATGCAAGATTCCATCATTAAAAATGAAGAAAAATGTAGCGGCACTACACAGAAACTACGAGCGGTCAATCTACTCATCAAAGCAATTTTTAATTAAGTCCGACAAAAACAATAGAAAATTACTCTTGCTTGGAGGTGATAGATTCAAGTAATGTTTTTTTTTATTGTTGCATATATTTGACTTCCCTAGTCAAAAGTTTTCTTCTTTAATTTTCCAAACAAATACAGCTACGTAGTTCTGGCGATTGAATTCGTTTGGAAAAGTAAAATAAAAAAAATATTTGGAAAAAATATATAAGCCGTTGGTTTGTTTAATTTTATTTACTTGGTCTGATTAAAACCCCACGTTATGAAATATAAAATCATGTTGTATCAAAAAATTAAATGAAACACAGATGTGTTTCATTTAATTTTTTTGTTTCATATTTTTATGACACTTTAATCATAAAGACCCTTTTTATTTTGATCACGCCAATTATTTATCTTGCCCTAGCTAACCTAGCTTAGGTACCTTTCATTAATAAAAAGTGTTACAGATACTATAAACTTAAGTACTTATTTATAAAACATTAATCGATCGTTTTTTTTCTCACCGCTGTAGGTACAAGTAATATCGTTTAAAAAAAACGTCTCTAATTGTCACAGCAAACTTTACAGTGTCTACGTTGTTCGTCCTAAGTGCTAGCCACGGATTATCATATCAATCAAAATAATCCAATGATTCTACGACTTTTTACACGTGCCGGTGGGCGTAGTAGTCGCGTAGTATTTCTCGCGATAACGTCAGTTCCCGCGAACTGTCGCGATAATTGTTCTAGGAAATTACTATAGGATACTACGAGCGAGTCAATTATTACATACCTACGTATTTAGACGGTTAACGATTATTACGGGCAGGTAGTTTTATTTTTAAACAACATATAACTAGGGTAATTACCTACCTAAGTAATTACTTACCCTAGTTATTTGTTGTTTCGGTAGTCTCGGTAGCTCAGTGGAGCATTGGACGGACACCCAAAGTTTGCGGATTGCCAACGGGTTCGAGTATCATCTGAGAATTCACTTCTGGCCGAGTTAATTTTTTACAATATTTTTCTATTTCAAATTTATCATAAGTATAAAAAAGCATGAATTCAAAAATCATGAAAAAAATAACTAGTTTATAAGGAAATTTTAGTCTAGCCAATATGTAGGCCTGTCTAGCTAATATTTTATATTTTAACATTGTAAACAATATAGTAGAGTTGAATTTGAAATGTTTGATTTAACACAACCCTGTCGGTTTTCACTGACAGGTCAATGGAATTTGAAAACGGATGCAAATATATAATTTATCAAACTGACTGGAAGTTTTGACTAAACACGACAAAGGAAACGGGTATTTTGAAAAGTATCTTTACTTTACCAGCGCGGTCATTTCGATAGCACAGTGGGCAAAATATGTAATTGTTCGGGTATAATAATAAGCTACTAAATAAATTTAGTACCTATAACGGATGAGACTACACGCCTCATGAAGCAAATCAACGTCGAATTACAGCTAAAACAGCTGACATATCTCTAGTCGATACGAAATGGAGCTAAGTCGATCTTGTGTGGGAATAGTAACGCGATGCCAGCAGTGCGAGATAATAATGATTTAACTATACAATGACTACCTAATAAAGCATAAAACGCAGTTAATAAAATAAAGATTGAATTTCACTTGCTAGATCATATCTGATTATTATCACTTAAAAGTTAATCTCAATCCCGAACAGTAATTCCATACACGTGAAGCGAGGAATCTTATTTCCTATTTTAATCGTCTATCAATTGCTATGCGTATGCTTTTATAATAACCCTTTAAGTGCATAAATTGTTATTACGAGCGTTCCCTTTATTTAGACGCAGCGTTCCATACATAACGACATTAACGTGACACATCGTTCGCAGCAAGTTCGCAGCGACTAATGAGTGGGTGTGCGAAGCGCAAATGATACGTCGGGCGCACATGCGTCTAGTGCGTCTACTAGGCAAGCCTTTTGTGCGTTTGACAGCCTGCAGAACCAAGGCTTGAATTTGTGTAATTAAAAGCATGTGTGTATATATAATTGTAAAAAAAAAATTATGTCTGCAGTGCAGTTCTTTTTAGTAAACATTGTGACAGTCAGTAGGTACAGACAAATTGATCTAACCCAAAATGCTTACATTTCCTAGCTTACATAAAAAAAATAACAATTAACCTAGCCCCAAAGTAAGCACTATAAGGCTTGTGTTATAGTATACTAAGGCAACGGATATAAATATACATAATTATACATATATATGTACTTATGTATGTGTAGAAATGTATATAAACGTTCATGACTCGGGTAAAAACGCTCGTATTCATCATACAAACATTTGGCCCTACCGGGATTCGAACCCAGGACCTCGGAGTAGGCGACACCTTGAAACCAGTGTGCGTACCACTCTACCACGGAAGTCGTCGTATACAACATACCTACGTACTTACATATTGTAAACAACCCAATAAAAAGCCACTCAAACCATTCGACTGAACTTAAAACAAATTGCTAATTACTTGGATAGGACAAATAATTGAAATCAGGTCCGCATTTGCTCATAAATCGAAAACTGAATTCTAGTCACCCTTACGAATCTCCCAGGGGGCCTGATTATGCACCGCGCCCCATGATGGAATAACTACAGGGTTAGTGCCGCTACAAAGGACCAATGTATCGAATATTTTCCGACGCCCCGTGCCGTGTGACTGTGCCTGTCATTGATGCAAGCGAAATCATGTTAGGATTTTTTATGCTTTGCTAAGCCTGTGTTTTAAGACTGCTCTGCTCAGCAGATAAGCTATACAAACTTATCAGTCGGTGGTTAAACAGCCCTTTAACCTGGAAAACCACTGAATGGTAGAAAAAGTGGCTACTAAAATTGTGTTATTATATTACTTAATCCAGTTATGATAAAATATCAGCTAAAGTACCAAATTCTTTTCCTCAATTCTAAAAATACGTACCTACATGGAGAAAATATGACCGTCTCGCTCCTTTGAAGGAAATTTTGGTAAACTACGAGTATCTAGTTGTCTAAACCCCCTGTTCAATATGAAATCATAACAGATTTTTTAAACTCATGTAGTATAAAGAAGTTAAATATTACAAAAAAACTATAGTTAATTGTAGGTTTTCCCAGCAATAATATTCAAACTGAAATTAGTACTTATATTACATATACTAATTATAATTATACTACTGTAAATAATCGACAGTAAAACGAGAACTTATATTCTATAATTAATCGACATTATAACGAGATTTAGGCATCCGAAATTATTCTTCGTGTAGGAACCCCTGCCGCTTGGGATTTTAATTTCTTTTCAAACTTCCTATAGCTAGCTTACTATGGTATTTGAGATTTTATTACTTTATATTTAGAGTTGAAACTCGAACTTCAAATAACAAATACATTAATATTAAGTTTAGCCGCCCCGCGGCGCGCGTGAACCACTGTGCACGTCAGCTATTTGACAGCGGCTTAAATTCAAACGATTTTGAAACACCTAATCCTTTCGGTAGGAAATAGCAAACAGTTTGCATTACAAATCACATTCTTAAAGCGCAATTAAATAAAGGAAACAGGGACACATATTTCCATAGGCATACCTTAATGTTAGTGTTGATAAAAAAAAAACTTGCGTCAAGCTAGGTTAACATATTTAACCCAGAGTTAGTGCTAATTTTGTACGCACTAACATTGGATTATTGTATTAACCTAGCTTTACAAGGTTTTTTTTTTACTTTGTATCATACACAATTCATAACGTAACATAAGTGTATCTATGATTTTTGCATTTTGAATGCTATCTTTTAAGAAGTTCTAGAAAAAATCAACAAGTGATGAGACGATTTTTCTAGTATTATTCTATTAAAACTTATAATTTACTTGTACATTGTATCACCGCAAATGATTGGTAATAAAACGCGGTAGCATCGGTATAAACAGAATTATAGTAATTAATATTAGGTCTTTACATAAGCTATTTTCAAAGAAAGTTCCTTTCCCATACTAATAATGTTATGATCTTAATTTAATATAAAATTAAGCAATTGATGTATTTTTTTATTATAGAAGCTTTGAGGTTCTCTAGAAATGGAAGAAAATAGTTATATTTCACAGGTAAAGACCTATTATATACTTTTAATATTAAATGACGTAACAAGTTTTTATTTTTGCCATCAATGGGAGAGAGAAATGGCAAATTATTTTTGTCCATATAGGGGAGGGTAGGCCAAGGGGTGCTCAGATTGAATGAGCATTTTCTTGCTTTGTCATCTAGGGATGGGATGCCATGGAAACGAATACCAGGCGAAAACGGTATTAATGCATTATATTTCGCACTAATTAAATATTTTGTTTGATATATCGAGATAATCCCTTGTTTTTAGAGTACTAAACAAATACCAATAGCCACAGATAAATTTATTATTTGTTAATTAGATCGACAAATTTATTTGGTTTAATCTTTTTTTTTAAATCATACAGTAGCGCGTAACGAATAAAAATGCGTGTTATGTCACAAAAACACGCTAACAACATTCAAACATAAATAAATAACGCGCGAAAGTCTGGTCAATACACTTTTTAGACATAACAAGATTTCAATGGCACGGCGCGTAATGTAACGTTTCCGAGATTATGTCACCGGCGTATTTACGTTGTTACTTGTTACCCATTCATTACGAGTTGAAAGGCGCCCGTCGCGTGAGAATCGTGTCAAAGGGAGGGTGGTCCTCCCGTCCCGGCCCACCCCCGCGATTATTATGCTAAGTGTCTGTTGGTTATAGCCGGGGTGAGTTTTTCGCGCATCTGCTATATATTTACGCGCTTTATATTCATGGGCTCGCGTAACCATGTAACTCGTGCTCGCGAACGTCGCCCACTGTGCACTTCATTAAACACAGTTACAAGGTTGTCGTTTATAATGAGTCGTGGGAATGTGATCCTTATGGTGTTTCATTTACGGTATGTAGTTGGGAGGCATGTGGAAATAGGTTATCGGGCGCACCCCGCGTGACGCTCACTCTTGTCAAATGTCGATGGATTGATTTAGCTGGTAAGTGCTTTTTCAAATTGCGCTAAGTTTTATTACGTTTTGAAAGCATTCAGGTCCATAAGTACCGTACATTTTCATTTAGAATAATATAATACTTAAGTCTAAACGCACACTCTAGTCATTCATAGACGTACAAATCTTCCACATGCGGAATATGGCAAATATAGTCTTCAACATGCGGAATATATCAAAATCCGTTTCGTGTTCCGTGTAATCGTAGACACCGTCACATACACCGTAGTTTCAGCTACGCGCTCGTTCAGAAACTCAATTTCCTGCTCAAATCCTGCGGTCGATAGACTAACGCGATAGCTGCACTTCAAACAGTCCAAAGATATTTCGAGGGAAACTTCGGAACGGTTCCGTTTTCCGTTTCTCTTTTCATCGACAAAAGTTAAGACTGTTAGCTGTTAGTCTAAAACAATAATTGTCTCAGTGATTGGCGGCATTAATCCGTAAAAGTTTACAGTTAGAGTACAAAGTGGCTTGTGTTGAACTGGAGCGCGAGCTGCATTGGTAGTTGCATCGTAAAGACAGCGCCGCCCTCTTCCGGCGAGTCTGGGCAGGAAATAAGCGGATCCGCAAGGTTGCTTTGTCTCAAGCCGCCACTTGGGAAAATATCCGATGAGACGCGAAGCACTTTTGGAGAGCCGTTCAATTTTAGGTCGTGTTTTGTTTGCCATTTCTAAACAAAAAATAAACAAAAGACTGTTGACGTAAATGAAATTAGATTCCCAAGTTTGACAAAAGGATAATAAACGCACTAAAAATGAAATACGGAACATTGTTTGACTTCTGGCTTAACAGTGTTTTGTTGTGTACGAACCAAATAATATTGTATAATGTACGACTGAGCAGTTTCAAGAACAATGCATAAGTGTCGGAACTGCAACGCATAAAAAGTAACAGTGCTTGCCTATTTATTCAACAAAGCCTGAAGACTAAACAAGCACATTTTGCTGCAATAATATTTACATTGATATCATAGTCGCGCTCGCGGCACATAATAAATAATAATAGTTAAGGGTGGAGAAAATCATTATTTAATACCAAAAAATATAACTTTAAGTTTTGATAAAATATTCCTTAGGTATATCGTGTTGTGTCATATCATATCGCATATGTAAACATTAGATAAGTTTTAATTGGCAGTGATGCCGATGACACATAAAATACAAACTGATAATGTTATCTCATATTTCGTAACGATATTGTATTGGGTTTGACGTACGACCCGCTACGTTCGGTTCGTCGATAACTGTATAAAGGCGGAGGCAAAATAAACACGACACTGAAACCGAACCGAATTACACTAGTAGTTGGGACATGCACTAAATTGTGATCAAACCATTTCTACTGAATCTATACTAACTATACAGTTATCTAAGCCGCTTCTGGTTTAAAACGGCTATAGCAACGTAATTATCTTTTCTTATAATTCACTTAGTACACAGAAAAAAATCACATCGTCAAAGTATTCCTTCCTACACAACATTTTGATTGCTGATGATGTGATGCTTGTCTGATAAATCCAACGTAGGCGGTTTACATTACAATCCTAACATTCGAAAACTTTTTTTAAAGAAATAATTAAAAACATTTTTTTTCTTCGGAGGATGTCTGTTTTAATTAAAATAAAATGAGGATTACGGATATCAAACGCGCTATATTTCACGAACTAAGTTGTAATTGTCCGTATTTTTTGCAATAATTGTCCGTATTGTCGGTCCTAAAAACTGAGATGCTGTGACCTAATTACTTAAGAGCCACCTTTGAACTTAAATTGGAAACAACTAATCGTACACAAGTTCATTTCGTGATTATCTTGGTTATGCCAAGCTAATTCATATAATTTCTTTGTCTACAAAGTATGTCAAGTGCACAAATGTCATTATGAATCACGTAGCATTACAACTGCATGGCCGATGCATCGGGTGTCATGCAATGCAACTATAGACCAACGCTCTTGAAACTTGAGTAGATTGTTATATTGTATCTATGATTCTTAGGATTACGAAACCTATAAATGGAGTGTCAGGAAATCGTAAAGAAGGCTGTGTAGATTAAAAAGATATCTTAAAAGCGTCATTAAAATTAAAAGGAACGAATTCTAACGAGGAGGCTATTTAATTAAAAATGTACATTTTACTTTTAGAGAGATAGAGGAAGTAATTACTAGGGCATACAGAACCGGGCTCGGTTCTAAAATATTTCGGTACCGGTACTGAAGGGCGATGGAACCGGGAATACCGACACTCCTGGTACTGAGAAACCCCGATGAAAAATAATCAATGTATGTCATATTGAGCGATTTCGAACGCTTATATGAAAACGTCAGGAAAACAAGTTTTATCAACAAAATAAGTCGAAATTACAAAGTTATCTTACGAATTACAATTATTACTTTGTAATAGATTGGACAGTGCTTGATCGTTATCTCGCCTGATGGTAAGCAATCATGCGATCTACGATGATCTAACTACCCTAGATCTTCGGAAACACAGACTCGGGGAAGGAAGTTGCACACTAGCCAAAATGTAGGTATCCAGTTAAAAATCGATTTGCTATGGATATATTTTTCTGTACTTCGGAAGTACGAAAAGCATTGCATCAGATGTGGATTTATATTATAATAGTCAAATAACGTAGTAAACCAGATGGTACAATATAGCCAGTTTCTTTTTCAAGATAGTAAGAGATTAAAAAAATATTAATGATGGAGCCGAACTTTGATAATTAAGGGATAACCTGACCGAAGTGATTGCTGATACGGCCGGCCGAGTTATGCCGAGAAGATTATATTTATATGTTATGTTAGAAATTATGGAGTAACTGTCAAAAACTAGTTTATATATGTACTTTGTTTGATCGTTTTCCATTTTTACCCTTTTTTAAATTATTTTTTCTATTATTGAGAACCGAGAGTACCGGTTCTTCGATATGATGGTACCGGTGTCAGTTCCCGGGATATTTCGGAACCGTGAATTCTGGTACTATGCCCTAGTTATTACCTTTTATTCTTATATAATTTGCATTTCATCACTTAAAATTCCGTACTGATTTAAAATTCACGTCCTTATAGAAGTGGGGACATAGAATGTTTCTTTAGTGCAGTGATGGAAACTTTTTCAGCATATTTAGGTCTGTGCCTATTTATATAGCTTACAGCATCATTTACAAATTAAGTTAATAAGCAACAAGCTTCCACAGATAAAAGCTATGTAGTTAGTTACATAATACTCAGTAAAATGAACAACTAAATTAGCATATGAAGCTATGAGATATAAAAAAGATAGAACAATTTAAACATCACTTAAGCTTTTTTATACTTCAATAATATTTTGCAGCAGTTTTATCATGTTTTCATCAAAGAGCAACTATTAGTTGCTTACTTTTAAAGTTAAATCATTGCAGCACATAAAACTGGTTAATAAAACAATCTTTATGAAATAAAGTGAGTAATACATACTAAAACAGAAGTACTTAGTTAACAAATGAAGGTATAGCAACCTCGCTTTTTACCGCTGCGTATAACTTAGACATTCAAGGACTGACATTTTACTAGTTACAGATTATTGGACTTAGTAAGTACTAATTCTAAATCTAAAGGGCATTCGGTTCTAAAACGGTTTTCAATAGCTAAGGCTTGCAAAAGAGTAAAATATTTGTAACTATATATTGCATAAAATTTTCTGTATCCATCGATTATTTGTATTTGTACCAATTTATTGATTTATCGATAGCCATCTCCTATTAGAATCAGGGTACCCATGTTTTAACATCATCTGACTGGACAGACAAATGATTTGTGTCTTATCTTACAAGCCATAAAAAGCCATAACCACATCAAGAGGCCTTATAGGCGGCTTGGTAAACTCTGGCACCAGAGGTGGGCAGTAATCCTCATACGATATGAAGAAGATCAATTTACCTACACAAAATTGTTACATCTGTAAACATCTTAGTATCAACCCTAGCACAACTGCATCGGCCTTGGCTGCAGCATGCCGATGCCGGTGGCCTCGCCTTTCATTTTCGCTTAGCATCTAATAAGACAAAGGATTACACTGCAACTGCAACTCGACAAGGACCTACATAACATGCGAGATTTAAAGGAAATCTTTTTCAGTATTAATGAGTCTGTCAATGGAATAAATATGAAAATTTTATATTCTTATAAAGGGTCAATTTAATGACTTTACTGTTGAGGCGCAGAACTTCGACATGGATGAATAAGGAGGAGGGGAATAGTGTGAAAGCAATGTGGATTGGCGGGTGTTATGTTAACAGCTGTCAAATTGACAGAAACCAACGAAGTCCGAGATATACGTTTTTGGTCACCCATCCAAAGACCGATGGTAGCAAAATTTCTCTAAACGCCGCAACAGCAGACCGAATGCAATAATTACTGCGCCATTGTACCCATTCTTTACCTAGTTTTGTCAGTTGCAGTTTATAACAAAGTCAACTAAGTCAACCTTTGCAGTTACCTACATACGAAATAAAATAGGAAATCCCTTATAAGTTACAATTCTTTCGTCTACGAAGTAATTACCATAAAGATTGACTTTCACAGCCGGCTACATCGCAGCGTGTCGCCGCTCAACATTAATTAAACTCCACATTCTTATTGTTTATTACCTTATCTACCGAACATAGTTTACATAGCACAGTGTTATTAAGTAACACTAATTAATAAATAGGTTCAACAAACTTGGAAGGTCTCATAATTAGAAATGAAAATATATGAAACCTTGATGACTTTCGGTAGCCGTTCTTGCAACTAGATTTATTAATATTCTTATCGCATTCCCTAGTAATATTAATAATGATTTAGGAAATTGTTTAAAACGTAATTCTCTATACGGACAGAGAAGTCTTGTGTTGTTTTATATTGTCTTCGCATAGAGGTCTTGTAACTCAACTGCGAACTCGCAGTGTGAGCGGACCTCGCGTTTCACTATCACTGTGGCCTGCACTTAAAGATAACCTATGTATATTTCAATCAGGTTCCAAAATTGGAATATAATGCACGATAATCGCCAATACAAGAGGAATTTTGTAGACATCATCGCTGTTTTAAAATGTCAATGCACAAGCAATATCTTTCCGATTCTCTGTGCCAGAAGAAAATTGGCATCATAAGCGATACGTTTTTGATGACAGCATCGACTAAAGTATCGAAATTGACTGACTGGTAAACCTTCGAAGTTTCAAAACACGAAACTCTCCACGACGAGGGTTGGAGATCGAAACTTTGCAGAATATTATGCAAGAAACTTGAGCTGAAGCGTGTCACTTCACTTGAGAAGTCGCACTGCGCCACTGCTGTGATGTAAAATCAGTGATAACACGTACGTTCCGAACTAATGATAAACCGCGTAGTTCTAATAAAGAGTGGGTAAACCAACGGTAAGTTCGCAGAACTATTGCAAATTACAGCTGTGATTTACGGCAACAATAAATCGTACGGTTTCTTCAGGTTGGGCGACAAGACGTTAGCTGTAAATAATGATCATAACTAGGTGTAGTTATGACTTTTACTAATTTATGAAATACATCGCCTTAGCGGTTTTGCTAGCAAATGATGCAAATTAAACATCTTAATAGATATATCGTTAATAGATAATAGATAATGTAGTAATTTCGTTGTTTGTAACTTCCGCCGCTTCCGCGACTTATCAGTGTGGACATCGTCCTTCTATCCCTCGCTACACCAATTCAAGATTGGTGGTGGATACACCAATGCATGGTATGTCTAATTTTCATCATCATCATTTCAGCCGCATGACACCCAATGCTGGTTATAGACCCCACAAAGATCTCTACGAACGGTCTATCCTGCGCTGCCCGCATCCAGCTGCTTGTTGTTCACCAGATCGGCGGTCTACCTTGTCTTGTCAGGAGGGTACTCTCGAAGCGTTGTCCGTTGCGCAGTCGCCATTCCAGAATATTCTAATTTTACTGGATAAAGATAGGGTTGCCAGATGGTCGGGATTCGTCGGCATTGTCTCGTCATTTCGTATGATATCCAGAGTCTTCGTAAACGACTTCCAGAGTAAACGACTTCGTACTTCGTACAATGAAGCACCGCAAGTCAATAACACATCGAGTCAGTATAGTAGCGGTCGTCGTCTGCGCAAGCGCACGTTCGGAGCCGTAATTAGAGGGCACCCGAATTAGAGGAAGTACGCGTCCGGTGTTTAATTAGGAGTCGCCGAACACGTGGCCGCCGGCATGTCTCGCCCTGTCCCAACGCTGCCATTATCAACACGATACACTACTCTTAATTATTAAATTAATCTGTACTGAGACAAAGCAACGAAGTGTTGATGTAGAGTATTTTGAAAAGATTTTGACAAGATCCTAGAAATAACTTTAATAATTAGATTACCCATTCTGATATACTTTTATCATATCACTAGCCTTCTACCATGACTTTGTTCGCGAGGAATCAGATTACAATACAATCCCGTTTTATTCTCTATCTATCCCGTGGGAATATCAAAAAATCCTTTTCTTAGTTCGCCTACATCGTTATGCAAAATTTCAGCTTAATCGGTTCAGCCGCTTTGGGCTGTGCGTCGTCTGTCAGTCGGTCACGGTATTGTCGTCTAGATTGTTTTATTAGTATGTACAAAAAGATAGATTTATTCATTTCAATCAGTCAGCTCAGAAGAATAACCAAGGAGTAGAAGATTATGGTAATAGATTCAACGAAGTCTCCAAACCATGTAGGTAGTCCTATTTACGCCAAAAAATTAAAAGACCAAAATAATAATAATGAGGTTCATTTGATGAGTATATTTAAAAAGCTCAAGGTTATTAGACGGTAATTAATCGTAGTTAGTAATAAAAAGAAACTTTTCATGAATAGGTCAGTTGCGTTAAAAGGCGTTAAAATGGAACCCGATGCATGAGAGGACAAATGAATTGTGAAGAATGAATGGTTCATAAAAGTCTATAAACCTATGTTTAAAATTAACATAAGGCGTGTGTAAATTAATACTATAGTTGGTTAGCACAATGATGACATCACAATGAGCGAGCGCTGCGTGGAAACATCCATCACGTACGCGTACTTACAATTACAAACCGAGACGTAAGCGTTTGAATTTTCGATGATCATACTTAAACTTGCTGACGCATTCAGTCATGCAATGTCCAATGTTACTATATAAATCTTACTATAAAAGTAACTCACTAAAACTTGCATAAAAACTCTAAAATCTGGAAAATGTGAGTATTCGACGCATTATATAACTTCTTTCTTACTTTTATGCGCGCACTTTTTGAATGGAAAATCTTTTAGTTTTTCACTACATTGTGTTTTGTTTACAATTAGATTCATTTCTTCAAACTTAATTATTTACGAAACATCTTAGAAGATTAGAATAGGAAATAAATAGGAAAGTGCTGGGTATAGACATTCTTTGACGTTTATAAAGCTGAATGTAAAGTTAATAAGGCCTACTTGCGCTAAGTCGGGTTAACATTTAACCCAGAGTTAGTGCATATACTGCACCTGGGGTGCGATTGCGTAAGGTAATCGTATTCATTTAATTTTAACAGTTTATATCGTATTCAATCGGCTGCAATTTGTATGGAATGACATTTATTATGTATGTAATTACAAAAAAAGTATATAAGTATGTTTATCAGTCATCTAGTATCCATCCATAACACAGGTTCTTTATGAAATTTAACGTGGGCTAGATAATTGGTGTGGTGCTGTATGCAATTATTATGATTATATAAAAGTAGCGTTAACTCTGGGTTAAATGTCCTAACCCTTAGGGCTTGGCGCAAGTGGGCCTAAACTGACAGCCCTGAAGGATCATATTGAAAATATAACAATGCATACTGCTGGTAATCTAAGAGCATCATTGTCAATGGCTAGGCCTAGGCTACCTAAATGAATAGTGCTATAGCGTTTTGTTGTGCCAATTAAATTTAAGTGGCGCGATCGGACACGTTGTGTGCCAACGGGTTAAAAAAGTCTCCTTTGCGTGATCTTGAGCTAGACTACCTGTCTGTCGGATTGCAATTAGGGTTTTCGACCACGCGATTTGCAGTAATTTACTTTTTGAATGCAAAATGTGATTAAAATTCAAAACCATAATATCCTTATGGTAAATTTTAAATAGAAAAATATTGCAAAAAATGAACTCGGCCACAAGTGAATTCTCAGACGGGAATCGAACCCGCGACCTTTGGAAATCCATTGAAGAGCATTGGACCGGATTTCCAAAGGTCGCGGGTTCGATTCCTATATACCTAAGTATAAAAATAGCATTGAAAAATGCAAAAATTACAAAATCATAAACCATAATATCCATTCCCCGTTGCCAAGAAGAGTATTTCTTTTTTATTTTATTTTATTATCATACAATACAGTCCTCGGTTTGAAATAGCACAAAAAGGGGAAGGAGGTCTTATATGATTGTTGACTCCGAATTTTTATTTATTTCTACAAACTAGCAGTTCCTAATGATTTTTAGTTAAGCATCTTCAAGAATATTTGTAATCTCGAATAAGTTTTGTATGAAGCTCAGTTTCGTTTTATGACAATTTTGTTTCACTTGCCTATTTTTCATAAAAATCTTTTTCAGTCCGATTAACGTAATTTTTTACCCAAAATTTTAATAGGCATAAATATGCAATGCAACCAACCCTGCTTGTTACTATGTTACTATACATACCACAGTGGCGTCGTAAATAGACGCACAGTGGGCGAAAGTGAACTCGGTCGCGCACCGCGTGCCGGCAGGAATGACTTGCGCAACCACTGCGCGCACGGTGAGTCGGTGACGCGCTGTAGCGGAACAAGTATCGTTTGTTTGTATCGGTGATTTGTTTGCCACTGCCAATCAATCATCACATCAATGACAATCTTCGACGAAAGCAAACTTGGAGTAACCTTTCTGTTTCATAGCAGAAACATCGCACGATGACGCGCTGCAGCGGAACAACTTTGTACAGCTTTGTTTCCATTGATTTTATGGCAATCAATCATGATGACAATCATCGACGAAAGCAAATTTAAGTGCTTTAGTAAGGGGAGTCAGTAAGCGTTTATGCTTCGCAGTTCTTATTAAATTCAATGTTATCAATTATAAGGAGTTTTGCTGTATGATCTTCTTCTTTATCGTATGAGGATTAGTGGCCACCTCTAGTGTCAGAGTTCATCAGGCCGCCTATAAGGCCTCGGAATTTGGTTTAACGAATGTTACCAGATGACAACAGCCGGGACCGAAGCTTAAACGTGCCCTCCGAAGCACGGAAGCGCTCAGTTGTAATGCCACTTTAGGGTCACCCATCCGACTCCTGAACTGACTGAACATTGCATAACAAACGTGATCGAATATGATCGTCTGTCAAACGCGGCCATGAGAGCTGTATGATGATAACTTAAGATTGCAATCAATTGTTAAACGATATACAATGTCTCATCTAGGTAAATTAAATTTCCCTATCCTAATGCAGTGTTGTTGGGTAAACCAATAAAGGTCCTGCTCTGGACCAATAATCTTCAATACAAATTGCAATCTACATTTTCGTGAATCAAATACCAATAAAGTTTATTCTTATTGTTCATTCGAATGTGCATTCTTTATAAAAAGTGCAAGATGAAACACTTCTTCTTAACTTACTCGTATAAACAGTAAAGTCACAGAATATCTTGACCTAGGTAGGTCCACAGTTATAACTCATTGATGATATCGTCTAAAGTCATATTGTCCGGTGGACAATGGGCATGCGGGTCCAAGGGTCCAGGGTTCGATGCCCCACCACAAGCAGCCCCTATGATCGTGTGCGACGATACCGTCTCCGCTATTCGCGTTAATAACACGATAATTTACACGTTCGCTCTTCACATGCAATCGTTTCTCGTTAATAAATAATATTCCCAGAATTCATTTCACTTGCTTTAATTGGCAAAGTTGAAGTTAGATCTGACTGATTGGACTATTTTGTACAATTTGTATTTATCATTCTTTTTTATCGCTTATGCGTCGATCAAAGCACAGGAATCTCATACTTTTTAAATAGTAACGTTACATCGCTTTCGACAATAATGCGTGACGTGACCATGCGTTTGTTAATGTGGAAATGTAACCCTCCTAATAGGAATTTCGGTAATGAAATGTATAGAAATGAGGTCAGGAATTAAAATTCTTAAGGCTAACGCGATGCGATTTTTTGCATGTTTATAATACAAACTTATATAAAATACTTCGGAACGCTAGGAGTACAGTTAAGCGTGATTGATTATCGATACCTACAAAAGAGATTAGTTTCCATCCTTCATAGTTTTTATTGCAACCATAACAGGAATATAATGAAGTTTAATTCCACTACAAAAGCAAAACCTTAGGTTACCCGACGTTCCGAACTAAGTACCAACGTTTTAAGTGGTACCTACATCACGCATGGTCGACTGGACCAAGAAATAATAGATACTTAATATTAAAGTTGTTGTCAAATGTACAAATTTTTATATACCACTGACCGGCGTTAGTATGTACAATGAATGGTAATTGGTGTTCCGCAAACATATCAGTTACACTTTAAATGACAACAAAAACATTTCACTGAGAATGAATAAATTTTGCAATAACGTAAGTATGAAACAAGAAATATAAAATAGTTTTTATTGTTTAATTGAGAAGTTCTCTAAACGTTATACTAACGCTATAGTTTAATATCGCGGCACATTAACATCAATTTACATTTCCGATGGTCGCAAACATAAACAGCCAACCGTGGCCGCCTCTAACGTCCCGCACGGCGGTACTTATTAATTGCACAGTATAATTTATTTTACTATTGTTTTATAGGCAACGACAACCCTGTTAATAAACGAAGCGTTTCAACGCACGAAATCAATTACTTTCCTTTATTGCGCTATTAAATGATACGTTTCTCATAATCAACGGCATTTCAGTCTAATTGGAGAAAAACCTCCGCTTAAAACGATAGCGCTGACAAAGATAGAGTGCAACAGATAAATTGATCGTGGGAAACGGAATTATAAATGGCAAAGTTGTTATCGACTTATTCCGTCGCCAATATGGTATGATGTCGGAATACGCCGTTTGCGGCAAATACGACCGCAGGGACGTGGCATGTATTATGGCAGCGTTGTTTAAAGGGTTAATTATTGAAACAGGCAAAACGTATCGCATTCATACGTCGACTTTTCTGAGGATTTTGGTTATCAAATGGGTCGGTCTGTTGTTCTTTCATTTCTACCAACCTACGTAATGGTATGATGCTAAAGCCTTAATGGACTCGTCTGAATTGAGAATTACAAGTTGAGATCACCTCACTCATGCATGATTGTGTAAACATTTTGTTTTGAGTTGAGATCGAGACGTTCTTAAGATGAAATTTTTAAATACGGTCAAAATCTGACCATGACGTTTAACATTTGCAGCCGCATGATGTCGTGATGAGTACAGTACACGGTTGGCTGGTTGGTGATGATTGCAGACCACTTTACAAACGAAACGATCCAAACATATCAGATGCTTTAAATGTAAACAAAAGTGTTGTTGTGTACACATGTAGTGAGACCGTTGGTCGTGTACTACAAACTTGACAAATCGGGTTTGCCCATTCAAGCTATTCAGTCGTTTAACCGAACCTGTCTCGTTTCCGTTCCGTTACTTTGAAAAGAATTAACAAAAATATTAACAATACTAATTTGTACAGAAACCGGCTTCGTACGTTCGCCTGTCTATTTGGTACGCATGCGACTATTAATTTCGTTTCGTGTACGAAAGCAGTGGTTTATTTTGGTATTTGTTTGTATATAGTCATTAATACCAAAATAAACCACACTGCTTTTGGCATCATCAGAATAATGGAATCTAAATCAGAAACTATAACCGTTATAGCAGAAAAATGAGACAATTATTGTGAGGACGGTCGGAGACCATTTCGGCTACTATGATATTATTTGTTAATCTTGTACTATTAAGTATTCTGTGCTATTGCTTCTATGTGTAAAACTGTTAGTTAACCGAATAAAAGTTTTTTTTTCTGACATGAGGCCGCGTGGGATTTACAGTTAAGGGCTGATTTCTCAATCTTATTAGTCAGTTCAGTTCATAACAAACTAAAAATAAATAAATGACTATCAATCATCATTGTTTTTACGTATTACGATATCAGAGGGTTAATTTTTATATCTAAACATTGAAAAAACAGCCTTTAAAAAAAATATTTTTTGAAACAACACATGCTCACTGATACTCCGATACACCTACGTAATGACGAATACGTATGCGCAGGTATATGCATTTAGGTATGATCGTAACAATATTTAGCAAACGCGCCACGAGGTGAACGAACCACCCATTTATGACGGCCGCATTACGTCTGAAACGGCTGAAGACGTGAGTTACGATACTGCTGAGCCACTCATGCGCAATCAAAGTTTCATTGCTTGCAGTAAATATCAATTTATAGTGTCTATGTCTATCTAATCCATATACCGTCTGGGGCCTAGAACCGGGGATAATATTAAAAACGGAGGCTCTTTATGTCACTAGTGATTGAATCATTAGGGTCCTAACTAATTAAAACCTAATCTTTACTTTTTGATTTTTTCTAACAAACTTAATCGTGAATTCAATATAATGCAAACAACAGTACCTACCGCTTAACTTTTTGGAGCTACTCGGAACGTCTTTTTGACAATTTATGTGTCGGCTGATAGAAAAATAATACTGTCTGACTTACTATCGTAATTCATGAATCCACGTAGGTATTGTTTTCTTTCTGGAGTGTTTTTGCACTCAAAGCCATTTTCACATAAATTGTGTAAATAAATCCAATTTGGTTAAGGACTTAAATTGAAATCAATTTAAAATGAAACCAAAGAAATTCCCGTGACAATATTCTGACTTTTCTAATCAAAATTATTCTTTTGAATTTACACTCTTGTAACACTATGATCTTCTTTATAAAAAAGATCATAATGTTAAAAGCGTAGAATCCATGGAATTAGCAGGTACTACGTACTAGTACTTTAATAATTCCATGGCTGAATCTACTTGGTACAAAGAGTATACTTGGTATTGATTGACATGACATGTCATGCATGATGGATAAAATTATAAACAGATAACTGTCATTGCGATATTTAATATTAAACTAATTTTAAATAATTTGAAACAGAGATTTTAAGCTGTGGGAAGTAGCAGGGGCTGTTGCTATTCAATGAGATAAAGGTAAATTTTCTAATGGATATTGATATTGTGATGTTTTGAGGTAAGTTTTTGTTGTCCGCTGTACCACGATTAGTTCGCAACGTTAGCGATAATATCGTTTTGCAATAATACACTGATTATGAGCCGTAACATTAAATTCTTATTGTAAATAATGCATGGGTTTTGATTAACTGAAATCTTTTCAGAATAAATACTAATACTCTAGAGAGTCTCTATTTTCAATATTTTCCCCGATTATAGGCCCCACGCGGTATATATGAAGATAATATTACTTTTACTGCAGACTAATCTTCTTAAAGACACTGGGAGCCTATTGCGCCACGTTTAGTAGTCGATATTATAATGTCGACGAACAGGCTGGCAGAGGCCTGTCGTGCTAGCAGTCTGAGCGCACGTTGGCAGCGTAGTCGAAGTTGAAAGTCTGCTTCAATGTCAACAAAATTTTGCACAATAGGACCCGTCAGCTACACTTCGACTGCTAATCGTACCGTAATAGGATTGGGAGGAGCCTCGGTCTAAAAAAAATCAATTCCTTGCAAATACTCCAGCAATCAAGTTTCCACATGGTTAAATAACCAGCACTTACTTGTTTACAAAGAATAAATGCGTTAACGAGTTTGACATCATTGTTTGCTTTAAATGCAATAGCAAAACATAGGTCCGAAGTGGAACACAATTTAACATAAAACTTTATATTATTACAATCAATATAAATGTCAACAAATCAAAATGTAATCGCGATTGTAAAACAGGGACATTTCACAGTCAATATGTTAGCACGCCTTGGCTCGCCATTGCAAACCATAAAGCTGTTAGTAAGCTATTGTTTAGTTATTATAATAAAATGGAAAAGCGGAAAACAATTAGTAACCATATTACAATTTGTAGAAATAAATTTGCAACACTAGAATCAATCAATCTAAGATACTTAAGATAAGTATTATGTAGAAAAATAAAAGAAAGTGGTGATTGCGGTAGAAGTCTTACGTAATGGTTTCTATCTAGCCATAAGTTAACTATACATAATAATGAAAGCTGGTGTAAAAATAATGAATTATAAAACGAACGCACTAGACAGTTACAATAAAGACCGATTATGAATCCAGTTGGTAGGAAAAGATAAACTAACAAAGCTAATTTGTTTCTTTCTTTCTTCTTAAGCTCAAACGGAGTTCTTGGCATTCAAACCTTAGTGTTAATGTATATTTAAACATTAGACTATTAAATTTATGAATTTATAATTTATGAATACTGAAAGAAGTGTAGCCTAGCCTTGAAACAGGCTTGATGAAGTTGACAACGTGAATAAATCAAGATCAAAAGAAATGTATTGTGCTTTTCGGTTTCGCGCGAAAGGGATATCCATCTTACTTATAGGCGATTTTTATACACTTCATAGAAGCACTGGGCTAGATAAAACATTGCTTTACCGGCTGATAGCACGAAACAAATCGGTTATGTTGGTTTAAGTCGATAATGCTTTATCACTTTATCGGAAGGGTTTGAGTTTGGTGATGTTACACTTAACAGCAGAGATATAGTGAGTTTTTAATAAAAAAAAATACTGTGATAAATATTTAACAAGAAAACATAGGTACTAGAAAAAAAGCGGCTAGTTTCATGTCGCCCTGACGAGATGCGACATGAGACTAGTTGCTTTTTTCTAGTATATTTTCTTGTTAAATCACATGAAAATAGCATTAAATACAATACAAAATTAAAAAAGTTATAAAAAAGTACTGTTCCATTTCGTTAAAACCCATCCGAAACTTAGTATAGGAGAAAATCAGTTTCGGGACAAGAAATAAACTACGTGACAACAAGTTATTCTAAAAAAAGAAAATTTAAAATGCAATGTTTCTCCTCCACAATAGTAAGTAAAGTAAACTAACACTAAACTTCTGTTAGTTGGAAACAAAGAAAAGGATAAAAATAAAGAAGTACTAAAAACAAAAAATATAACATATAAAAGCTACTGAAATGACAAAATAATAATATTAAATCGAAATAATTAAATACACGAATATCATCGTGGAAGGAAATATAAGAAACCAGGTTATAAATTATGTATGACGGTATTGACAAGTACTTGTATAAAAATCTCCAACTGATGGAAAATACGCTTGGAAAATATCGGTTTACCTAATTCTAAACATAATCTGGGAAATATTAGAACAGATAACGATATACATAAATAGTAAGTAAATATTACTAATGTACACAGTGTCAACTGGAGATGTTATTTCTCAGAAAAGATGACTGGTTTGAGTTGCTCAGTAAACTGTGTAGAAAATACAGTGAAATTAAACTAAAAATGGTTTATAAAAGCAACATTCATTCATTCTGAAATAAAAACAGCCGCATTCATAACGGTTCTCAACAAATTCGTGGTATAATGAACTTCACCTTGACCTCACTTGCTGTTACGCTATGCGCTATTCTTGATAAATTACATAACACGTAATTATGTTCTTAGCAGTTATTTCATAGACAATCTTTAGATAGATTAATCTGGATTTGGAGATTATTAAAATGTACAGTTGGAAATGGATGAACATAAATGAATAGCTGAATTAAAGCTAAATTGTTGTTAAGGGTGGAGTACCCAGAATATTCACGTGAACTTGAAATCTGAACGCTTAATCCAGGTAAAGGCCACAGGACTACAACCAATAATGTCCGGCAAAACCGAATTGCCGAGCACTGAATTTATCCAAGATGCATTCACAACATTCAAGTTTTACAAGTAAATATTGATATTTGTATTGATATTGAATCCCAGCAGTAGAGATAATGTCCAACCCCAGAAAATTGTTAGTTAAAATACGAGAGGAGATCCATAAGTCCTCGGAATGGGAAGGATGGAGGAGGTAGGTTCATTTGTCTAGTAGTATTGATTGAGCACCTCATCGTGAGTATATATCCAAATTTGAACATAATCGGGTCATTAATATTTTAGTTATTTAACTTGCAAGCAGGTTGGTAGGGAAAGACAAAAACGAATCAAGATTTTTCGATGTTTTGTCGGCATTTGAAGCTCTGAGCCGAGATAAAGAATGAAGTTACAGTCTGATTTAATAGTGAAGATGAAAGCTATGTTCACCACCGTAATCCTAGTCGAAGAAGGAGTCGATACACAGGCATTCCGCCGCCCAAGAGGGCTGCGTTGGATAATAAGGCGGAAAAATGTTTGCGACTATTTTTTTGTGTATTTTACTCATCGACTATGTAGACTGCGGTGTTAATAGATCCGTACAATAGTTGTACGGATTTCCGTACAAAGCTTCATTTTAAGCTACATTTAAAGGGGTCCATAAAAGAAAAATAATGAGAAAAGGTCTGCTTTTTTGGTATGAAAATGCACATTCGCACAAAACTCACGTTGCAACGACATCCCAAGCAACAATTTAAAATTTACTGCAATGAAAAAACAGGAGCATGGAAAAAATGTACGGCGGCTTAGAGATGAAGTCCGTAATTTCTACTCAAATTCCAATTTTTTCTTTTTCGAATTAGTAATCAATTTATATGAGCTATTTAAAAATGTATTTGGAAATATACTTGAAGGAAAAAATATATGGTGGTTAACCTCAACCGGCTTGCCCCCCATTCCGCGGACTTTTTCCGTATGTAAAGCTTCTATACTTTTATGAAAAACTTATTTGGCTAAATGTTCTAAAATTATGTTTTATCTTTATTGTACTATTTAATACTGTATGTCTCCCATAAATAAACAATAAGCTCTAAATTCAACTAATGAAATAAACGTTATAGATTAACTGATATCCAGAGACGACGTCAGACATATCAATATCAGGCATTTCGCTTGCATTTTTGAAGCGGAAACTTCTCACATGAATATTATTCCATGTAGTTAGTTCAGAGGTAGCAAGATGCAGCGTTATGAAATTGCCTCGGTGACATCGGGATGCAAGGGATCAGAGCATATTTGGCACGGAAATTGGGCGTGAGAGACGGCGAGATTGCTTTTAAATCAGTTTACGAACCCGATGCACCGGGGCATGCTGCAGAACGGTCCGACCGTGATGGAGATGATTACGGAACTAATTTAGGCTGTCCGTTCAAATAATTAGTGTTGAGAGATTTGGGTGCTACTAAACTTAGTGGCATTTCTCGACCTTTTTTTTACAGCGGCTGCTTTCACAGGAATACAAAAATTGTGAGCTTAACTTAATTAGTTGGATGGGAATACTAATGTTGAATTGTAAAGAACATAATTAGCACCCAAATCTCTAAATCTTTAAGAAATAACTCAATTTTGCTCCTACCTCCAGCTCACACGAATTACAGGCAAAATGAATATATTTGGCGTGCTAGCGATAACTTTAACCACTTAAGTAGCTTACACAACTTTGATTTATTCAACACTAGTGTAACTTCAGCGAGGAATGCGTTGAGCAGACGGTTTTTTGACCCATAGTTTTTTATTTTTCTTTTGACCCATAGTTTTAAGTTAAATAGTTCTAAATAGATTATACAGATCGTTGTTGGTATTACAGCTTGTAGGATTATGTTAACTTTAAATTTTTATATTATTCATTCATACATTATGTGCTTGTTAATAGAGGTTTCAGTATTTTAAATAGCTGTTATTAGCGAGGACCTGTAATTGGCTATCTGTTTCCTACTGTGCTAAATATTGTAATTATGACACGCTGTTGGTCTTCCATAAATAAAATAAATAAATAAATAAATAAAAATAATTAAATTTCATTCAGTTCGTTCCGGTCCAAAACTTACCTTTGATAGGTGAAAACGATGCATTAGTGTAAGAGAAAAATGATTTTGAACAAAGAGTTAACCAGACGAATAACAGAGCGCACGAATTTTCTGGCTGGCGTTTTCATTTAAATAGATACTTATTCATCGTTTTAACACCACGTGCTAATACCACGATATGAATGTAGCGGGATTGCTTCGTTGAAGTGATATTTTTCCCTCTTTATCTTAACGATTTAATGGAAGTAAGTGAACCAAATTATCTTTTACGATACAGGAAAAAAATCATTTAATGGTATTTCTTATCATTTGTTATCAGTAACAAAGAGTTCGATTCTTTAAGTGTAAAACTTGACTGATCGGAAATTTGTAAACTTAAAATTTATTTTGTTTTGATAATGAAAAGTGTACGTTAACATTAGCGGTGTTTTATTAATACAGACAAGAGGTTCATACAGTTTTGTATATTGTACTGAATGGCACACGCCAAGCCTATTAAAAATGTCGACTACTTCCTTAGTGAAGTAAATGGCAAGTTTTTCTTTGAAAACTGTCATTGTTCAATAGGCTTTAATGATTGTAACCTTAACAGGAGAGATAAAACAAAGAATAGATAAATTATTCAACGCATTAAGCCGGAAGGCTAAGCACAAGGTGCTAAGAACACCTGCCAATAGATGATAGCTAGACCTTTGCATAAAATGGCAAATGTATTCATGCAATAAAGCCTAACTATTACAGCTGTATTTGGCATAAATTATAATTTTTAAATTATATATCGTTAAACCTCATGGAAAGATATAAGTCACATTCGGAAAATCTGACTGTAAACGTAATGGTAATTTTCATTACTCATCGTGTATCTCGTCTCGTCATGTGCATTCAATGGAAATTGTAATAAATTCCCATACATTCATGACGCATAAAACGAAATCTGTATAATTAATATTACACATCTACGAGTTAATACCAGTAACCATGTAGGTGACGTCTGATGACTGATAAATTTAATTGATGAACATTGTAGTGCCAAGGAAATTTTATTACTTACCAATTATTGATAAAAGAAGAAACTTCGGTCAGTGTTTACTAGATAAAATGGATATTTCTTAAACAGGTGACCAGGGTGACATAGAGTAAGCCGTTGCTTTGAAAAGTGTAAGCCTACCTCCACATTTGTAGCACACGACAGAATCTTTAGATAACGAAATATTAACACAAACCGAGTATTCCGATGTAATATTCAACCATAGAAAGAATACCAAAAGCGACCCTACATTTTGGATGGAGGTTAACACAATAAATACAAGATCTCAAAAAAAGTTATCCATTGTTGAAGGTTTGACGTAAAAAAACATACGTCCTATAACAGGCAGGGTGCACCCGGCGGGAAGACGATTTTTTGTGCCAACATCAAAAAAGCGCCAAAGTTCGTTATGCCATAGCTTACCAGGATTAAGAAAATAACTCATGGCGTCAAAACCCATTAGGAGCACTCGAATCGAAGTCCCACCCGCAAGCATGGTGTTTTTAGGTCCGAGGTTGGGATAATCACCTCGGTCGGTGGCGTAACATCTCATCGCCCGGCGGCTACTACGGTCAGCTCGCTGGTCTCACACTGCACATCCTCGTGAGGGTCACACACAGAACATCACACACACTGGTCGGCACAATCGAGGTTCACTGCACTGTATCACTCACAGAGTCGCGAGACGGGCGGCGTGCGCTGTCAGCGCCGATGCATTGGCGGCAGTGCGCGGCGCTCCCGGGCGCAACAGCTGACGGGACTCCCCCCCTTCCCGTGCCGCGCGCGCAGCCGGTGCGTGCACCTCGCCCCCCGCCTGCCCGCCCCGCACCCCTCACCCAACCTCTCCTCTAATCCATTATTTACGGACGGCCGACCGGTTTCAGGCGCGTTCGTTCTGCCCGTCGCGCCGTTCCACAACGATCGTTCAAATTTAATGCCCTTCGTATGTCCGGCCTCTAATGCGATAAGATTACGGTCTACGATGTTTGGGGGCCGCTCTGCGAATCCAGAAGAACTCATCATATATTCGTTAAAATGTCATTAATAATATATGCCTAAATCCAAAAGATTTGCATTTAATGAAGAAGGTATGCTCATCCCTATACTCAGTTTTAAAAGAAAGGGACAGGTGAACGAACCCAAGCAGACATCGGCTGGTACTGAAAGCACTAAAAACCAATCCTGATCCTCAGTAAGCCACAAATACGCTTTTAAAGCAGTAAATAATCGTGGTGGTCGTAAAAATGTAGTAAATATAGAACTGGAAAAGAAATACTAAGTTTTACTCAAGTTTCGTTTACATGTAGGTAGTACTGATTTTCATAAGAAAATGCTAAACAGTTGACGCATTATTATGCTATGCTCGGTAACATTGTGGTGACTGTAGTTATCAGAGTCACATCGCATCACACTTCACAAGTCCACACTCACACGGTTGCCCCTCACACGTTTATCTCAACATCTTAAAAATTCCCAAAATCTTATCTGCATACCAGTTCATTGCTGAGAACTTTCACGATAAAGATACAATCCATGAAAACTACGATTAACATTGTGCAAATACTAAAAGCTGTGTTTGCTTAAACTTTTCGACGATCGAAAAAAATAATACAGATAAAGAGGAGATGATTACTAATATGCATTAAAAAACAATACATAAGTAAGCAACATTTGTTTGCTGTCTTAAAATAATTTAGAAGACACGCAATAAATTCAACGTGGGAGAATAATAAATTATAAAGGGAAAGCGAAATTAGAGCAACCACCGAAAGATTACGACTCGAGGGACCACCGCGTTGAAGAAACTGATCCTCGTCATATCGAGATTTGCCGGAATGTAAATATAATACGATATTAGATACCCACTGGACTTGTTAGTTCGGTGAGATCGGAGATCCCAAAAACTTGGAAGGATGTCTTGGTTCAGGACGGTGGTGGTACGCAGTGTTCCATTACTGAGTTCCCAGTAACATTAGCGCCAGCCGAGTGGGTCTCAAGTTGCCTACTTTAGGAAGAACTTTCGGACAGCCATAGAAATCACGTAGTTCGCGGAACTTTGTTACCTGTGGTGCGACGGCAACGCAGCGCGCCAAGGTGAACGCTCGGGCCAAGGACGGCCCGACTGGCGGGAGGGAGGCGGCTTCGTCCCCCGCGACCCTCGTTCCCCCGGACCTCAGAAAAAACGCTCCAAACCTTCAAACACGGTCGCGGTGCAACCCAGCAAAAAAAGGGCCCAACGTCGGAACAAATACAAAAAGCACCACACAAAAAAGAATACAAATACAGGGGTCTCGTCTCGAGTAACAGAACTAGTTGGGCCGTTTTCTGGTGCCTGTCGAAAATGTACAGTTCGCGTGTCACCTGCGCCTACGCAGACGGGTCACGCACCGAGAGCGCGCGAGTTCCTATGATGTAATAGGCGAACCATAAAAAACTGCTAACGGAAGAGGCGCGGAACCGGCCGTGGCCGACGACGATACTAATCACCTGCTGATTTACATTTTTGCAACTATAAGTAGATTCCTACGCAACACACTGACAGAATCTTCCGATTTAATTCTTAAGACGTCTTCTTCAATTATTCATGTTATTCTTTTTGTTTGTCAAACGCTAACATTAAACTTTTTCTCAGTACTTCTATACGAGAACGTAGACGATAAAATGTAGGGACTTGTTCCTATCTGTCATTCTCAAACCAGATGTGATGTGCATTCTTATAAACTTTTCATTAAAAAACACATGTATGGGTAGATCTATCTTCATGGTTATCATAAAATTATACAGTGATGTTTCTTTTCTTTATTTATTTTCTTTCATTTTACTAACCGGTGTCGATTGCCTCAAAATTTTGTTAGAATTTCATAGACTCATATCAGACTATGTTAGTAATCTTAGAAGCACTCATAGGATGTAATACTTCCTCAAGGAAGATCATGACAGATAAATTGGTTAACTTCCTATTGATCAGCCGACAAGACAATGAAGTCCTGGTTTTATGTGACGAGTCTATTACCGTATTACATCACCGTTCATAAATAGATACCCCTGGAGCTCGGTGCGTACATTGCGTGCAAGGAGTGTAACACTCCACACTCCTCTGACCAACGCCTATGAACACGAGAGAAAAGGACGAAGCAGTGTTACAGTTAAGCAGGAACTCTATTTATATGCAAATATAGCCTCGGAGTCGACACCTGTTTGCGTATTCTCAACACTCGCCTCGCATTGTACCGACACTGTCTCCGTAGCTTCCTTTTGATTTTGTAAAGAAATGCTGACTTTAGAATATTGAATTTTGTTATTTTTTATGAAGAAGGCAATGAGATTTGTAAAAATGGAAGGTGTATAAAATGTATTATTTATTATGTATGTATTCATACTTAGACGAAATGTTAATTGAGTCATTACCAGGGGCGTGCATTGGTTTTCCAGCGTAGTAGGCATTGTAGATCTTACTAGTAACTTTGCAGTTATCCTATCCTGCTACCGAATATTATAAGTTTGAAAGTTTGTGAGGATATTTGGATGGAGGAAAGTTTGTTACTATTTCACTCAAAAACTACTGAACTGATTAAGATGAAACTTTATAGCAATGTAGCTTATATATCAGAAAACCACATTGTATGCAAATATTTATAATTATCCTGATATTCCCACGGTAACGGCAACCACGCGGCGAGTGAAACCGAGAGCGGCCGCTAGTCATAAATGATAAGGTTCGTAATATTTAGTAGGAATATTAAAATGCTGACGAGTTTGATTGTTTGAGCACGCTAATCTCCGGAACTACTAGTTCGAATTGAAAAATTATTTTTGTGCTGGATAGTCCATTTATCTCGGAAGGTAATAAGATATTTAATATCACGGTACGATTAATAAGAGCAGAACATTAATGTAAAACGTTACAGAAACGGAAAAAAAAGATTAGTTTTGGGAGTTTCCGTTGCGGACGGTGTGTAAACGGTTAAAGTTATGTAAAAATCATGTATGACGAAATTATTCCCCATCAAAAGTTCTAAAAAAAAGTCCGCGACAGCATATGTCTATATTTTATGGTTAACTCACTATAACCATTTTTCAGATAATAAAATTTGTTCTAAACTAATGTATTATTTGAGAAGCTGTTTTCATAAACATGATATTAATCCTTATCTAAATAAATACGTTAATCATTACAAGTATTTAATTTTTAACAAAATTGTCCTTTACATCATTAAATTTTAATGAATATCTTAGGAAATATGATAGTTTTAAAATAACTCCTCAACAAAATAATTCGCGACCAAATTCATTCGTCAGGTAGGCATGCTTACTTTATACTGATATATTCCGGAAGTTTAAGCTAGAACGTTACACGTACAAACAGCGCCCTTCTTGCCATGGGCGGTTTATACTTGAGCAATACTTTTTCTAAATATGTTGTATTCTTGTATGAAACGCTGCTTGTTTCGAGTAGGCAATTTCGAGACTGCCTATCGGTAGGTATTCAGTATTTAGCGTAAGGAATATCTTGGTGGGTCAGTGTTGAATAGAAGTTTAAACTAAAATAAAATAACTTTAACACTTATTGTATATTTATTTAGGTTTTGAATGAGGTAGGCACTGCCTAATTGCCTATATGGAATGCACGCCCCTGGTCATTACCAACAATTAAGATAAAGAAAATGTTAGTAGTAGTGCTGTAAGAAACAATTCAAGTTATACCAAATATAATGTAATATATAACAGTGAGCGACCGAGACTTGGACCGCCGGACGAGGACCACCGTCGAAATTCTCCAATACTTTTATATTTTTAATACGCCTGTAGGCCAGCGTTCCATCTGAGAATTCACTTGTGGCCGAGTTGACTTTTTCTAATATTTTTCTATTTAATATTTATCATAATTATAAAAATAGCATTAAAAAATCATTAAAAAAAATATAACAGTTAATGTAAATATCCCACTGAACGTCAAAAGTTTCGGTATTAAGATAGATATAAAATTCAATGTTCGCAGGCGCTCCGATTTCCCCCGTGGCTCGTGCGGCCGTCATTCCATTACTGTCATCCTACCCACGCCCTCGCAGGAGCTTAAAGGAGGAACTGGAACCGCTACCATTTATCATAGTTGGACGACGCAGGACCCTGAGTGCGTTCCTGTGTACACTGCTTGCTCACACAGTTCTTTTGTTTCTTGTTTTGTACATCTACAGCAGGGGTCATGTACTTACCAGACATTTATAGCACGATACTTTTTTGCAATATTAACATGTACGGTCAACAGCACGTACGGCTTTATATTTGCACTACGAAAACCGCCGCCATTACGAGCGACTTAAGGACGACCTCAAGGTCAAAGTGTAAAGCTGCTGTTGACTGTATATCGTCAGTCAACTTACTTTATATGAAGTAAGTTCAAATTCAGAGTAAAAGTAAGGTTGGGCAAAATAATAAGTATTATGGAAATGGGCCATTAAACAGGGCGGGCCTCGTTATCCATCGCCATTATAGCCATCCGTTATCGTGTGAAACAATCATATCGGGTCGCGCAGGCATCGTCCGCGCCGAATCGCCCTTAGTGTCCTCACTTGCCCTTTTGACGATACTAAACATTGATGCACTAAAGTTTGCCAGTGACGTAAAATGTTAGAGATGTTAAGGATCTTCTTTTTAACGCTTACATCGCCATGATTTTTTTTTAAGCTGAGACTAGTTATAAAAATTAGTGATGGAGTGTAACAGCGGACCTTCCATCATTATTAGAAACCATAATGTCATAAGAACGTTTTGTTTTACTGAAGTTGTCACATTTTGACACACTTCACACGTTGTATGCGGTGATTGAGCGAAGACGTCACAAAACTACCTCAAATAAACAAACATACTTCAAGAGATTCGTTGTACGAAATAGCATGGTAAGATTGAAACAATACTGCGCTAAGAGATGGCGGTAGGCCCCAGGAGTGAGGTCAAGCAATGAATATTAATCAGAAAAGTCACAATCATAATAATTAGCGTTTTCAAAGAAAATCTAAAATTGCATGTGGCGAGAGTCTGACAAGTCATGCATATGTTACACTGCCGCGTCAATGACCGTCAACTTATGACTCACAATTACGTTTCAGACTGGCAATTATCCGTAAACAATGTTTTCCACTCTGGTGCAGCGGACGGCCCTCTCAAATTCAAAACAAACTCATTATTCGCGGATGACGGGACGACGCCTAATAATTTGAGCAACGACACGGACTTCTATTTGGAGTCTCCTTTAATCAGACGAGCACTTCAGTTCCGACGGCGTCTTAATAGGCGAGGATTAAATCTCCGCTAAACTCCGGTAGTGGAGAGAGAAAAGTACTTTTCGCCTCCATTCGGTAACGGAATAATGAAATGTTGCACTTTGATGTCGGCGAACGACGCTCGAGCGCCCGCCGCAGTCAGTATTCGAGAGGGTGGAAAATCACCCGCGGCGTCTTGTTTCCGAGACATCTCTGAATTTCTAAGTCAGCGGAGGGAGCGTCGCGACGGAAGGCGGCCCTAAACTGGAGCGACGCCTCGCCTCTATCTGACCTATAAACGCTGCACTCGTCGCTCTTCTCTTCATACTTCGTAAATATTTTGTTACGCACTCCTCCCATGCAATATTTATGGAGTAGGGACCACCATCGCGATTAGAATGCCGTTTCTTTGCAATATTGAGAGTGTTACTGGCTTATTGAGTTCGCTCCATATGGGTCTTTGAATTTTTTATGAACCAGGGATAAAAGGGCTTATTAAAGTTATTTCACTCTTTTTATTTCTCAAATTCGTAAAAAATATTATGCCAAGAAGTGAATTATTGATGTAGATCTGCTTGAAGCAGGTGGAGTCGTGCCCTATCCTCCGAAATCGGACTTATATTTGTTTAGTAGTTTTTATCGATGATCAATTGATGACATGAAGATTAGAAATTCACCCAAGCACCCAAGTGACAGTCTTGGAGAGGTGGAATAAGGTTCCCAATTTTTATTGACAGCGGACGAAGATTATTAGACAATTATGGGGAAGCTATAGGTAAGCCTCTAAGGCCCAATTGCACCAAGCTAGGTTAACACATTGAACCTAGAGTTAGTGCTACTTTTGTATGCACAAACTCTGGGTTAAGTGGGCTTAAGGCGGTACCCTGACCGAAAGTGGCGCCGCGTTGAATTTTATTTAATATCGTAATTCTAATTCACAATTTTAATAAAACTAAACGTGGAATTTTTAGAGCCCATTGTCTTGTATTTTTAGAAGGTATCGCTACATCTCGTCATAGTCATTCGTAGAAGTAGATAGCAAATGTGTCAAAAACGGCCACTTTTAGCAGTTTTGCTATCTACTTCTAGCAGTGACTACGAGGGAATGTAATGATATCGTCTAAAAATACTAGACTATGGGCTCTAAAAATTCCACGTAAAGTTTTATTAAAATTGTGAATTAGAATTACGATATTAAATAAAGCGGATATATTACAAGTATTACACTAACTGTTGACAGAAACGTCAAAAAGAGCATGAACAGGGAGACGTTGAAAGCAGATTGCGGCGACTGCGACAATTTTCTAATCAATCGGCCACTGACTGGAGTGACTGGCCGACTACCGACGCCTACAAAATAAAAGGCATGACACTTCAGCCAATCAAAAACTAATATTCTACTAGTATCGAACAAGTTCAACTAATAGGTACGTATTATAATGTTACGATGACTACCGACCTGAGAAAGGTGGCAGGTTGTAGTGACTGGATGAAAAAACCGGCAGATCGTGCCTTGAGTCCAGCAGTAGACTGCTGCATGATGAATGAGGAAGACAATGACGCTATTGTTGAACGATTTTCAATAAATTAGATTTTCAATAGTACCTACCTATCTTACTAAATATTAATTAGTCTCATCAATTAGTTTTTAGAGAATCCAAACACTTTAAATGTTAAATAAGTATGTAAGTATGTGAAATTAATTCCACAAGTTAAAATTAAAACGTATTTTATGGAAATCGGCATGGCAGGTGCTTTTTGCAACAAAAGATGTGTATAATATATAATTCTACTATTAAATAGTATCCTCAATTATGAAGGTGACACTTCGGACAGCCTTTATATTAGCAGGCGAGTTTTATAATTGATAAATGTGATTTTTTTGCGTTATACATAATGAACGCCTTACAACTGAACACTATCGTGATTGTATGAGACTATTGTATGGCAATGTTATAGAAAAAAATTTAATTATCACAGCATCAGTTCGGATGGAAAGACTTAATTGTTCTATGCGCATTGTGTTACTGGACAGAACTGCCAATCGATGAAGATAGAAACAACTTTTAAGATGACCTCACGCCCTCTTGTCTGATATTTAATAAGGTTACAGAACAACTACTTAGATTGATATTTACAATTATTATAGGAATAATAAAATATGCGAACAAAAAGTTGAAATAATGGCCTAAACTTTTCTACCAAAACGTTGAACAAAATCGCGATAGTTCAGGGCTTATTTAAGTTAATTCACTCTTTTTACTTTTTAAATTCGTAAAAATATTATACCAAGAAGTGAATTATCAATGTAGATCTGCTTGAAGCAGGCGAAGTGATATCACGTAAAGGGCTAATAATGTGGTCTGTGGAACTTTTTCTACCAAAACGTTGAACGAAATAGCTAGTTCACAGCCACAATCTAGCCATCAGCACAGCACAGAATCTTCCATTATCTAAAAACAACAATGACATACGCGTCCACAGAACATAGGCGGTTAAACTTTCATTAGCCGTAATTGTACGGTGTTTGTGTTTACGTACATGAAAGTGTACGTGTACATGTGTAGATGTGTGTGCAACATAACGGAGATGGGCCCGCCAAAGCTGCGGGCTCACAGGAAGTGTTCTGTGTGCCCTATTTATAAGTACGGTGTGTATACGATACGCATACGAGTGAAACGGAAGGCGCAAGGGAATTTCCCCTTTATCTCAGCTGTAACAAGGACGTTGTTAGATTGTTACCGTCATTTTATAATTAATTATACGTGTAGATACCCAATGTGTAAAGATAAGCTGCAAATTATGACGTTTATGACAAAATATAAATTATTGCCCACGGTTAATACGTGTACAACAATGTCTGACTTTAATATTCTTCATAATATGTACCTACATACTTATCTAAAAACTTGAATTTTAAGGCTTTATTTTCATAACTACACGTTTTAAATAACCTTTTATAGCTAACACTTGACAAACATCTTAAGGGAAATAATCTGATGGGAATTGGGATGTGACATAATCATTTATCATCTCTCACTGGAAACGATAAGTCCTCATCGCTATGATAATCCGGGGCTATCAAAACACCAAGAATAAATCGTCTTAGTGGAAGAGTTGCTCTGCTCAGTAAATAAATATGTTTTGATATTTCAAGTTCTGTTTTATTGGTTGGTAGCATCGATGGTTCAATATTTTTTCAGTTAATGCCAGCATAAACTTTATGTTTGAGTTCTTTGCTTACCCCCTACGGCGAACAGCGCGCAGCGATGTTTCTTTATTCATTTGTGTTTTTAACTTTTTTACTATGGTGTTTATAGCATAATCATGGTACAATTAAGTACGTTGACAGCCATGGTCTTTCAAACTGTCAGATTATTGAGGACAGACAATAAATCAAATGATTTTAAAAGCAACTAAGTAATTAAAATGACGGCGTCTTATTGTGCTTCTTGCAAAGTGCAAATATTTCTAACGCCATAACAACAATGTTTTCAGCATTCTTGGGTTCCGGCAGTTAGAGATAAGATAGCCCGTTCCTCAGTGATTGAGGATTCCGGGAGAGGCTCGCTTCCATCTTCATCTTATCAATACTTAACATCAGGTACGATGAAGGCTAAGAGTCTCCCCGTCGTACATAAAAAAAAAATCTTAAGATTTTATAATTATTCTCTGATATAATAAATTGCAATTATAATAAATAAGTAATTCATAATTCGTTACACTCTTTACAACTATTGTAATATAGCGCAAGCAGATTTACAATAAATTTTCGAAATAAAACAGAGATTCAAATGAGTATATTTGTTGGTTTCTTTTTATTGTAAAGAACCCTTTGGTAGATATCCAATTATAAATATTTATAGTGTGTATAAAAGTGGGGTTCCGTAACTCAATTCTGTCGGTTTCAAGTTGCCTATTGACATATCCATTAGCACCATTACGAGTGCGGGCAACCGTTGTAATCAACGTTTGGTTGCTTGTAATTCAGAAATAATTTAAAATTAGTCGAGTCGTAGTTATACTAGGCACCTCGCAATTTCTGGAAAGAAGAACCAGTATGTCTGAAAACATCTATTATATAAAACATTTATGATAATTTGAAAACGGGACCCGAGAAAAGTATCTATCTCTATTGTTTCCAAAAACAAACATTTGACGTGTAGATTTTACATAATAACTTTAGCACAAAACAAATGAAAACTCTAACGCGAATTTTCCGGTCCGTCCTCCATTTCGCAAGCAATTTTTTTACAGCGTGTGGTAATAAAAAATATTCCCATAGTTGTACACGACCCTGGTTCTGAGAATGGATTGGAATAACACGTGTTTGGGTCTACCTGAGCTGGATCAGACGGATGTGCACAGAAGGGTGGTTGAATCTGATTGAATAAGAGATTTCACTGCAACTTGCAATCATGTTCATTGACATGGGATAATAGAATACCAAAAAGATTTTGTTTCGGTCTGAAATGCTATCTTCTTGTGTATCTCTGCGAATATAATAGTCGACATGATGTGTTTTGTTTGAACCTAATAATCAAATCCATCGTATTGGATTTGATTTGGGAAAAGTAATATTCTATTTAGCACCATTTTAGTCCAATCGGACGAAGCCTAGCCTGCATTTGCTTAAAAAATGGAAGTTCCAAACTTTATGCAATCACTATTAGTAAGGAGCAGTAACTTGGTATATTTATTTTCAATTTAGTAATTAAAAAACAGCTCAGGCTGGTGTAAGGAATCCAATGATACCCCATGCATCCCAATCCGATAAAAGGCATGTGTGGAACAGTGGAACTAAAGAAACGTACATAAGTACCTACATGAAACCCAAACACTTATATCATGATCCCTCTTTTTTTGGACGGTCGTATGATTAGTACAAGAATAAGACAATAATGGCCTGCGCAGACGACGGACATTGAAGGACTTTTTGTCCGCGACACGACCTTATTACTAAGAACATAAAGTTGAATAAATAACGAGGACTGTAGCGTACTTTTCGCGGATATACGCGGTCTAAGTTGAATCTTATTTGGTTAACAATAAAGACGTGTCGCGGACAAAAAGTCCTCCGTTATCCGTCGTCTGCGCTAGCTATTAGACATGCAAAAGTAACTGCGGGGCTACCATCATGTTACAAGAACGTTTTGTTTTTATTGTCACATTTTGACGATGTTCGATGCGGCGATGATCGAGCGAAGCCGTCACAAACTTCCGTCGAAAGCTTCCTTTAATTAAAGATACTCGTAGTACGAAATAGCAGTAAGATTGAAACAATGCTGCGCTAAGAGAAGGCGGTAGGACCCTTGCACTCCTTTTTTGGGCAGTCGTGTGTAGATCAGTACAATAAGACAATTCTGACATGCAAAGTAACTGTTGTATAAGAATTTAAATATTTCGAAGTTATACCAACATGATAATTAGTCACCAGTGACCGAACTTACAGTTAATCATCGATAATCAATCATAATGATTCTTAACACGAACATCCGTTCAAATAGTGTTTAGAACTTCATTAATAGTTATATATTAATAGTTTCAAATTATACCGAACCGATATTTTAATTTCATCTTTCCTTCATAATCGAAATCACGATTGGTTCGGAAGTATTTTTTGCAAAGCTATTTGTTGTGCGTGGATAGTTTTTTTTTTAGCGACAGAACTATAAAGGTCAACCTCAACCTCAACTTATTGGCCTGAGGCTTCAACATTCAAAAATGTGATCGATTATACAAGTGAAAGATGAGAACCAAAAGTTTAGAACAAATATCAAAATTGTACAAAGGGAAATGTATGAACTGCTTCTGTGTTATGCGTAAGAGTGGCAACGCGTGATAGCCTACTTTTATCTAACTGACTAACTAACTGTGAGAATGAAGTTTTCATCGCTTAGCTTCTATCAGTGTGGCCTGTGCTTTAGACAGGTCTATGGAAGCCTGACAGCCTCTGACAGCTCGTGTGAACCTGATTTAAAAGCTTGTAAGCAAGAAGTATACGTTGAAAGTATATTTTTATTTCTTTTTTATTTGACGCATTACTTAATGGTACTCACTGATGCCACTCTAACCATTTAGAGGCTTAAATTATATTAGTGGTCTAGTGGTACAACCACCGGTATGAGACAGAGTCCCGGATTCGATTCCCAGCGGGGGACATATTGTATTCTTTTTGATTGGTGGTAGGACTTGTTGTAAGTCCACCTGGCCAGCTACCACCATCTTATTTAAGTCTGACGCCATGCAAATAATGTTTTCAGCATTGTTGTGTTCCGGCAGTTAGAGATAAGATAGCCAGTTCCTCAGTGATTGAGGATTCCGGGAGAGGCTCGCTTCCATTTTCAGCCTTATCAATACTTAACATCAGGTATGATGAAGGCTAATATATTTTCTGTGCTAAGAGTCTCCCCGTAGTTCTTAAACAGAAAAGAAAAATATTATCTGTTTTCTACAACCTATTAGGTACAATTTGGTATTTGATTATCGATAAAGACAGTTTAAATTCTATGTTAATTCAAATATATTTCATAAGCCAGAAGAGCCATTTGCCCTTTCAATCAACTAAAATATTTGAGTAAAAAAACAATGTAGCCAAAAATTACATCTTTACCTAGCAAGTTTTATTTTTTGTTTTTAACTAAAGGAACTTTTTCCAGGTAAAGTTAAATAATGAACAAAAGACGAAATTATTGCGTAACAAAATCTCGACCTTGGCAACCCGAAAAAAGTTTTTCCATCGTGCCTTCATTCCGTTACGTAATAATGGTACTGGTGTTTTTTTCAATAATAAATAATGCTTATGCTCATCTTCTTCACAACGAGCAATCAATAAATAACAGTAGGGAAGTACTCCGATAATTCTCTACTCTATACTCTCAAATGTTTTTGCGCATTGTTGTTAACATAGTTTATAAGTTTTGTTTTGTTACTAACCAACTTATGTACTTTGCCTGAATTAAATTAATAAATAAAAATAAAAATAAAAATACGCACACATTAAGCCTTACCTCGAATAAAAAAAAACCGTTCCATTATCGAACTGGCTGCCATTGCAATTAACTTTTCTCGTGTTGTAAAACTTGCAGACAGTGTAAAAAGCGTTTCGATCAAGCTATTTTGTGTTGTATGTAGATGGAGATAGGGTGGTTATACGGTGGGTAGATGTGATGTAGGTAACCCGAGCGAGCGGAGCAGGGTTAGGTTCGAGGAAGCGCGCTGTTCCCACGGGGCTCGCGCATGCGTAGGGACAGCGGGCGAGTTGACACGCGGACATACCTGTGGACAACACAAATACTTCGTTGAGAAAAGATATCATTGGTTGAACATTCGGTCATAAGCCGCCTACTACGAAAATCGTAGCCCGATAATAGGTCAAGGTCTATTCCACGAATTATTTAATGTAATTTTTTAGGGAATTCGGGAACCTTTGGTTATCTAGGAGGAATTGTTCAGCTGATCGCAAATTCTAACAACTCGTTAGACATACTACATAATTATTATTTATTTATTTACTAGCGGCCGTTGGCAGTTTCACCCGCGTGAATTCCGTTCCCTTGGGGATATCGGGATAAAATGTAATAAAACTCGTGAACTTCCCAACGCTTAAAGAATTTTGCAAATCGGTCTAGTAGTTTCGAAGCCTATTCAATTCAAACAAACAAACAATCAAATCTTTCCTGTTTATAATATTAAGTATAGATTTAAGAATCACCAACAGAGAATAAACACTATACATTCTTAAACACTAGATTTATGGGTACAGTTTCCCTATTTTCCTTGTTCATCGCATTACGCGTGAGTGAACGGATAGAACATTTTTGGTAATTCATTATTGATGATTATTATTGTCAGGAGAAAGTTCATAAAAAAAACTTGAAGATCGAAATACCTGGGGCCGCCGTACCGCGCAAGTGGCGTCGGCATCGTAATCGGCTTCATTTGGCAGATGGATGTGACCATTGCTGCTTCTTTTTGACACATATGAAAACTTACTAAAGACTAAGAGCAATATGTCACATCCACTTTTCAAATGAAGTCGATGTCGATGCCGACGACACTTTCGAGGTAGGGGCCCAGGGCCCGTAGACAAAATAACATCGCTATGTAGCGAAACGTTAGCTCGATTCGTACATCTTATGTTTTGGCGCGCACTGTTCATTGAAATAAAACAACTTTTACGGATATCAAACGCGCTATATTTCACGAACTAAGTTGTAATTGTCCGTATTTTTTGGTTTTTAGGGGTTTTTTTACTCGAGTCATCCCGTGACCACGGTAGCTGAAAAGGTGCCGAAACGTCGGGAAAATCAAAAAACCCCAAAAAAAACCTAAAAATACGGACAATTACAACTTAGTTCGTGAAATATAGCGCGTTTGATATCCGTAAAAGTTGTTTTATTTCGATAGCTCGATTCGTTATTGTCTATATTCGCCAATTAACTTGCGGCAAGACCACGTGATTTAGCGCGGCCTACGCCAATCCCATACATTTAATTCTTGTCGAACTTCGTTATCGTTTTTGGATTGTTACTTTGGCTAAGGGCCCTGATGTGGAACCATAGCAGCGCAGAACCGATTGTTGTGGTGTTCTTTACCCAGCAGGCACTGAATTAACTTGCGGCAAGACCACGTGATTTAGCGCGGCCTACGCCAATCCCATACATTTAATTCTTGTCAAACTTCGTTATCGTTTTTGGATTGTTACTTTGGCTAAGGGACCTGATGTGAAACCATAGCAGCGCAGAACCGATTGTTGTGGAGTTCTTTACCCAGCAGGCACTGAATTAACTTGCGGCAAGACCACGTGATTTAGCGCGGCCTACGCCAATCCCATACATTTAATTCTTGTCGAACTTCGTTATCGTTTTTGGATTGTTACTTTGGCTAAGGGCCCTGATGTGGAACCATAGCAGCGCAGAACCGATAGGTTGTGAAATCTCACCCAGCCTAATATATTTTTTTATAACAAATAGTTTTATCTTATTGTTATTGTTTTTATGATTCAATGAACTAAAATAATATAATAAAACCAAAACGGAGTATTATAATTAATTTAAAGCTCTTTCAAATAAGAATAAAATGTAACAAAAAAGTCGATAGTGCGATTCGGAACGCAATATGACATTTTTAGGTATTAAATTAAAAAAGTACTTTGCCGCGCTAGGCCGCAAAAAGCGATTTTCTACGCCTGATTGGCAAAACCTCCTTTTCAGAGCGTGTGAGGTGAAAAGAAAATTTTAACAGACCATAAAGCTACAAAGGAGAGATGATAGCAAAATAGCAATAGAATACGAACCAGAAGTAGAACGAACACAAAGATTGCAAAATAGATGTGAAAATAGAATAGATTAGTCTGCACGAAAATAACAGATGGACGACCTTTTAAAAGCACATTAGCAGGTCTAACCCCTCGGTGGATTACGCTGATGATATCACAACACAAGTAACAACAAATGCGATTGTTGTCTTCGCTTAGTTATTTTGGTGAAAGAGACGATTGGACATTTAACATAATAACAAAGCGCTTTTATCGAGCATCACGGCTAGGCAAAAAAAAACTTTTTTTGTTGTAGATTGGTCAAATCATGTTAACACTGCTGTTGCCTTCTGTTGAAAGTAGTGTGTATAAGTGCCAGTATTTAAACGCATATGGCCTTTCATCAAGAATCCACTACTAGGCAAAATAACCAAGATTTATTTTTATTTTGTTGTAGATTAGTCAAATCAAGCTAACACTGAAAAAAAAAATTTATTTGTAGATTTGTCAAATCATGCTTACACTGGTGTTGTCTTCTTTTGAAAGCCAGTATTTAAACGCATATGGCTAGCGCTTTCATCAAGAATCACTTTCAGCAAAATAAATACGATTTTTATATTTTGTAGTAGATTTGTCAAATCAAGCTAACACTGCTGTTGCCGGCTGTTGAAAGCAAGTATTTAAACGCATATGGCTACTTGAATTGCACCAGCACAGTTTATTCAAAAAGTATGTTAAGTACCAGAAATTCTAATATAACCTACAATTATATATAATATAATATTTTTAATTAACCATAAGTTGTATTTGTTCCTATACTAATGAAATAGCAATAGTAAATTTATAACACCAAGTTGAAGGGTAGTAGATCACTGTCGTTGAATATTATAAAATTTTTAGCTACGCCTATAATTCTCAACTAGCTTCAAAAAATCCAACCAACCAACCGACGACGCAGAGAATTTGCTTTCCTCGAAAAGCCCATGTCTTTAATTGTAAAACGGCTGAAGTTAATTAATATTCCCTTCCAGTATGTAGGTTGAATATGTAATTATACACATTGTAGTGCTAAAGCTCTCCCCATCGCTTCCTACCGCATATCTGTCGACATTAGTCGCACGACGGGCGAGTGAGGATGTGGCCTATAAATCGAGGCATAAGAGGGCTGCTATATTTATAAACTGCGGTATACTTGTTAAGCTGAGTGATTTGTCACGAGGGAAATGGCTCAACACTAGTTAAGCGAGTTTTTAAGTGATAAACGAGTGAAAAACGAGTATTGAGCTCGGTGAGGCATAGGTAAAAGTAAATCTTAAATTTAATTAGTTAGATATATTGGTTTGGCTCTGTATTGATGATTTTAAGATAAGCAGAAACCTAATTTTGTGGTATAAAGACATATCCGATATCATTTATATTTTCATTTTAACATTGAGTTTAAGAAAGGTGAGGTGTTTGTTTCCTGTTTATGTTTAAGGCGACAAGACAACAGAACCCTTAGTACGAGTTTGGCGAACTAGAATCGTGTTTGAAAATTATCGCTTTGTCTCTTTCATATCCATAGACTGCTTTACCAACATGAGTAGAGCATCCGATAGTTATCAAAAACGTTGACAGTAATACAACTCGTACTAAGAGTCGCGATTTTAGTAAATACTTCCGTTTTAATAGTTTTCAGACATTTTTAATTAGATTAGATATTTTTTCCAGGAAGCGAGTCAGATCCGGCACGTGAAATAATTGATCGGTTTTTACTTCTCCAACAAGATTATACTATCGAGGGTAGAAATAAAAATACCATTTAAGGCGCTACTCGGAAAAAGTATGGACTTTTTGATATAAAACTATAGCACGGTTACAGTTGTTACAAATCTGGTAATAACATATGTATTTCTTCATACCTTTATCTAGATTCGTATAGTTTCAAAAACACGATTTTATGATCTTGCCTCGACACTTTTTCTTTTCGAAAAGATCTCTAAAAATACGAAAATTAAAGATTATTCTTAAATGGGGTAACTTACACTATTGGAAATTGGTTTAATAAGTGGTCACCAATAATATTTAGGATCGTATAGAAGCATTTTTTTTAAATCGCTGTAGTTTTTTAATACTAAGTGATTTTGTGTTTTTTTTGCCTAATCTGCAAAATCGGTCTCGCTCCCGTGCGCGTCGTTTTCTCATTGCTATGTCGCTTCAGCATATTTTTTTCGAGTACGCCTTAATATCGATATTTTGGGTACACTTTCATAATGTTTATAAAGCATTCAGTGTTTATCGAATTTATCAAAATTGTGTTCGTGGCACTGTAATAGAACAAGAGTAAACAGACTGTCCGTCATTCACTGGTAAGGCCCCTTTAAAATTCCGTTTTCCAATTTCCTCGAAGCTACCACGTGTGAAGTATTATAATCGCATCAAACGTTCTGGCTCGTAGGTATTATTGTTGCACATTCCACGGATCCACTGGAAGCCAACATTGTGCCTTTTGTTCGCCTGTAAACAGCATAGCGTGTTTGAAAACCGGTGATATTGAAGAGCAATCGTAGAGTAATTAAAAGCATTCACAATATTTACCTATTTTTAGCGCGGGAGGTAGGGACATAAACATTGAGGTCGGAGCGTCGCTGGCGCAGGGTTAAGACACAATAGAGTGCCGGGCAGCTGTTTGGTACCTGGCGTGTTTACAGAGGCTGTTTGCTCGTCTCGAGCCGCCCTCAAGTTATCTTGATAAAAGAGAGTAATCGATCCGTGTGAAACTGATCCTTGCGATCCGAGAGAGAGCGTTCGGAGCACGCATTGCACGCGTGTGTCCCGGCCAACCCCCCTCTGTTCGCGAGGGGATACTTAATCCCCTGTCTATTTCAAACACGTTTTACCTCATTCGTTTCGCGTCCGACAAAAAACTCTTATTAGATTTACTAGCAGCCTCGTTCGATCGATAAATGCCATGTTGTGATTTGACAGATTGTTTAAGAATTAGGGAGGGTGATACAAAGTAACTGATTAACATTTAAATAAAAAAGCAGGCCCTTTCAAAGTTAATCCGGTCTATTAATTTTAAAACAAATGCCTTGACACCTCCTACATGTTTGTATTATGCCAAGCCAACAATCTCACTGTGAATTTTACTCTTAGGTGCGGATGGTTAATTAGTAAAATCAATGTGCGAAAACTATTATTTATTGCAAATATTAAATTACAATAAAATTTATCCCTAATGATTTAACATGTAAGTGATAACGCAGCAAACAATGTAACGATTTCAACGAAGGTATCTTAAAAATGTTAAGTGCCGGTTTCAAGACCGACAGATATGTTCTGGATAGCTTATCTAGCAGATCATTTGTCATATTTTTCATGTTACAACTGTCAAAGTATCTGCCTTATAAGCTATCCAGAACTTATCTGTCAATCGTGAAACAGGCCCTAAATGTTATTAGCACAAGGAAACCTCATCGTATTCCTGGTCGAAGGCCTGGTGCTAAAGCGTTCGATTTATAATAAATAAAGTACTCTACTGTATTACTTAACCAAATATTGAATATCGCCGATGCTACTGCCATCCCGCGGAAAGGCTAAGCCGTCTCTGAGCGAGTGATAAATGAAAATAGTCGGCGAGGGGGTCGGTCTCCCGCGGAGGTGCACACATGGCCTTATCGACCTGCTAGCGGCCCAAGTCGTTACAGCAAGCGGAATGGCTATTTATTCTCGGACTATATGCTTTAAGGCTCATTAGGTAACTATTTTATTTAAAATACCTCACAGAATTTGAAGTAACTTACAGAAAAATAGATACCTAGTTTCAGGCTTCATATTCTTCATATTCGAAAACAATATCGAAACATTATTGTTTCCGGGTAAGACGGATCGGACTTAGACCCAACCAATGGCCAAATGTGGTTGAGGTGTTTTGTTTATGGTGATTGTTTACACTTTTAACTGCACGGCACCTTTGATGCTCTGCCAATTCCCCAAGGGATATTCTATAGCGTTAAGTCTTATTGTTCTTTGTCGTCACACTCTTGGCAGAGTAGTCGTGACTCGTGCTCGTTCGTAGTCGTCATTTTAGAATTGTTCGATTGTTTGACAATTCGTCGCTTTGCGTCCTTTCGACATAATTGCTTAAAAGAGAATCGCTGTTTTCTCGTGACTTTTATAATCGGCGACGCTACTCCGACACACGCTTGCTCGTCGCAATAACGCCGCGCACGCACGAGCCACGCGTGTGACCGCCGCTGCCGAAATAATTGTCCATTACGTTACGATTACTTTACTCTGCTGACTGGGGGTCTGTGCGACCCAAATGTTTGTCCGCATTTAACGGCGGGGTTACTTTAGTTTTGTCCAAGTAAGAATAATAATTTTGATTCAAGTAATAATAATAATAATTTGAGTTGATATACCTACCTACGATGTTACACAGTGTTGTATCTATGGGGATATCAGTAATATAGTTATTTTTAAGTAAGTGGTATTCTATTCCTAGACAATGTTACAAAATTGATAATCAAAAATAATCTTAACAGCATTTTTTTATATTTATGCACGTTGGAATAAATATTTCTTATAGTAATAATCTTATATAAGTATTAACTAAGTCATGATAACAACCTAACATATTGTAATCTCTAAAATCATAAACACCTTACTCGTGTCATGGTAGCAAATCATCAACATATTCATAACCCTGTAAACGCCAGACCCGAAATTGATTTTTAAACATTTCATGTGAATATTTTAAAAACACAGCTTCTGTTAGGGTTGTCAACCCTACTATATAATATAATATCCTACTATATTAGGCGATCAAATACTATATTTCTGGAAAAAAATATAGTAGGCGAAACTACTATATTTTGGGTAAAGCGGAACCCAGCTTTAATCTTTTAAAAAAAGTAAATATTTTAACAACATACATTTTTTTTTATTTTTTTGCCATCTACTATATTTTTAGAATAAACAATTTCGAAAATACTATATGTGATCGAATAAAAGTTGGTAACCCTAGCTTCAGTTATTCTACCTATACCCGCCGGTTTCCCGATACGGCATACGGCATCTGTCAAAACAGGGCGCAGGAAACAATAAAACCGAACCGAGATGTGAATGTGACTTAATTATGCGTCCCTGCGATGCGATGGAAGTTTATTACGCGCTAAGGTTCCCGAAGGATTAAGTAATCTCACGAATAAAGAATAGTGGCGCTTTAAAAAATTAAGTCTGACTTACAAACCAGTTTAAGCGCCACCGGCCGGTGGCGGCTGTCGCATCCATACAAACGTCTTAATTGATATTTGGTACCTATATAAAGTACATGTTTGTGTAATCATGTTTTATTTCCAAGACGTTAATTTTATTGAAGCTGTTTTATAGCTTTAATTATCGTAATTTATATCCATTACCAGTTATATTTTATGGACTGTAAGAGCAACATAACATTGAAACCGGGTAAGTGTACATAAGTCGAGTTGGTCTATTCTGCATTTGCTGAGTTTCACGAGAAACCGTAACCGTTAGGTACGTAAGTTATGGGTATTATGGCAGGACTGCGTAATGTCGCGTCACAGCGTGTCACAGTGAGTTATAAAAGTTCGGGAAGTGCCGCAAGACCAAGTTCCAACCCCTCGCCTGCCCGGGGGAAGTTTCGTAACTGTTGCCGTGTTACGCGAATTAGGTAATAATTTATTTTCCTCTTACTTTTATTCTTTTATTCGCCGGCTGGGTATTTTCATGGTTGTGCCGTTAAATCTTTAGCATAATATGGTAAATATATTATATTATATATTATATCGGGTTCGATAGCATTAATTGATGTGGATCGAATTATTCAGTCGAGGCTTGCAGTCGGCGTCAATCAACGTCGCTCGGAGCGCGCTGCTCTGGAATATTAACCTACTCGGTTGCGAGCAAACAACATAATCCGCTCCCCAATTTAATGATGACATACAGCCAAATTGTTTGTCGTGCGACAGAGGGACGAATCGGAAGAAAAGGACAAGTTTAAACGCATAAAACGGTGCAAAAAACTCGATATGGGAGTGGCCACCATGCGCATTTGACATGAATACGCGAGGGCAGCGCCGATTCCGCGCGGGTGAGTGACAGCTCGCAATCAAACTTTAATCAAAGCAGCCGACAACTGTTCTCGGCTCCCACATCTGCAGAGCAACCCGCTCGGAGCGGCTAATTGAGCGGAATAGCCATGGGTGCCTATCACGCCGCTGTTCGGTTGATGACGTAGGCGACAGCGGTAAACTAAATTTTCAGGTAGGTACCCATATAACAAAAACATTGGTACAGCAAAAATTCTGTCCATTTACTCACACGGTTGTCTTCTCGACTGTTAAAAAAAGAAAAAAAAGTAAGAACCCAAGTTTACGGAAAGTATATTCGGTGGTATGGTATGAGGCTCTTGTTTATTCAAATTCCAATATCGCATAGCTCAACAACCAATCTGGGCTAAATAAGCCCCAAGTGAATAATTGATTACTCACGTGATAGCAAAGCTGATAGGGATACGTACTGTACTGTACTGGCATGGATCATGGCGAGTCCGCTTTAGCTCATCCCTTGGTATCCGTTCACATATGAGTAAAGGGTGAACCGTGTGACAGAGAGAGAGGACCGACATTGTTACGTCGCTCGTCACGCGTCCGAGGAACGCGGGGAATGTTAAGTTTGGCCGCATCAAAGGGTTCAAAGTGCCTTTTAAAATTAAAACGACAAACAGAGGCTGTAGGCGCGCCGGTGTGGTAATTCGTTTTACCTATGAATACCTTCGGTGCGATGGGCACATTTTTGTGAGACCTTTTTAATTTGGAAAATTGCTTTTATACAGAAGTAACTCATTCGCTGACGGTTTTATAACTCAAATGGTTTAATAGTCACGACATCTCTTGTCAGCTACGCTGTACACGTAATATTTTATGCTAATGCATATACCAAAGAGGGGACAGTCTCGAAAGTAAAATCGTTTCTCACAGTGTAACTCTTCCACCATGTAGGTCATATTAGACAAACAAGTCATGTCGGCAGCGACAAAAGCTGTAAAAGCTGTCACAAATCCTCGAACAATGTTCGGTAGTACAAAAAAGGGAATGAACTTAGAGGTTGGGAACAAAAAGTAATAAATGAGACATGTAGTGGCCGTCGGTTATGCGTGGAATGCTCGAGGTTGGGAGATAAATGGCCGCTGCGGCTGAATGCTGCCGCGTCAGCGACGCGCTGAGTGATGAGTGTCACGCAGACGACCAACGAAATCACGATGCGGCAGCAACAATCGAAAGCAGATTAGACTTTTCAGTTTCAGGTACCTTACAGGAAAACTGTTGCCCGGTTTGCTAAAAAAATACAAATTTTTGTCACCGAAGAAAGCATGAGGTGTCCATTGAAAATATAATGGATAAACGGTAGTCTTGCCTTTTTTAGTTCTAAGGCACGCTACAGTTACCTAATACGCCTATTATTTCGAGCTCCTCCCGTGCTTTATGAAGGCTCGTTAAGCCGTTGGTCCCGGCTGTATTTTCAACTCTGGGCCCGATCGGTAAGTCATGACATGACCTATTCTCCTTATCCATCCATAAGGAAGGCCAGTGCCTCAGCAGTGGGTATCAAAATGGCTGATGATGATGAAAAGATTACAGTTCATAATTTTAGCACAGAGCAACAGTAGATTTTTTAAAAAAGACCAACCATTTGATTTAATTAGGCAATATTCGCCTGTTGGCTCAACGTTGGCTCTCAATGTCTCACATAAAACCGTAGAACGGCAACCGCTAGGACTCCAGCTTTTTCGGAAAACTTATTACCGTAGCACGCGTCACGTAGGACCCATAAGCGGTTTTATTAGGTTTCACTAGCGCGCCCTAACGCCGCGCGTCTAAACAGCCCTCTATTGATAAGGCAAATTTTATAAAAAATTAAATTTAAAGGTTGATATTTTCTAAGAAAACTAACCTTTTAACACAACAGTGTAATATTCGCTAGTTGGCTCTCAATGCCTCACACAAAACCGTACAACGGCGACCGCAGGGGCTCAAGCTTTCTCGGAAAACTCATTACCGTAGCACACGTCACGTAGGACCAATAACCGATTTTATTAGGTTTCATTGGCGCGCCCTAACGCTGCGCATCTGAACAGCCCTCTATTGGTAAGGCAAATTTTATAAAGATTGAAACTTAAAGGTTGATATTTTCTAAGAAGACTAGCCTTTGTACACAAAATTGTAATATTCGATAGTTGGCTCTCCATGTCTCACACAAAACCGTACAACGGCGACCGCAGAGCAGAGACTCGAGCTTTCTCGGAAAACTCATTACCGTAGCACGCGTCACGTAGGACCCATAACCGGTTTTATTAAGTTTCACTGGCGCGCCCTAACGCCGCGCGTCTGAACAGCCCTCTATTGGTAAGGCTGCCACTAAAGCTTTTAATATCCTTAATTCATTTTGGAAGTCCATAAAAATGCTTTTATATACATCACTACAGTACCTTATTATAAAGACTAGTGTAGTGTAATAGATTTGGAATAAAAATGGAAAAACATTTTGCGTAAAAAATTCTAACTAATCTTAATAGTATACACGTTGTTACCAATACGAGTATCAAAGAAACTCCAATTTTTTTTTTCCTAGCTACAATTTCAAGTTGGTAGAACCATGAGTGAATGTATACCTACAATGTCGATTTGCTAAATACCTAGACGTTCTGCTATATGGACCACCTGATAGTTGGACGTTTTGCTTCGTGGACATTTTACTAAGTAGGCCTACTACTCATTAGACGTCTCGCGCTGTTGGAAGTTTTGCTTCTTATACCTTCTGATCGGGAGGACTTTTTTTCAGGACACAGGTTTATAAATAGTTAGTGTGACAGCCCTTAACAACACATTGGCCACTTCGTTCCCTATATCAGATTTTGTCTAGTTTTACAAGCGCAAAAAGATAGCTTAGGGCCAATAGAGCTTTAATAAAATAAGAGCGAACATCTATTCAGTTTGTGTGTTCGCTTCGCTTACGCTGCGTCGAACAATCCAACAACTTGTCCGTTTATTGTTATTGTTTTGCGGTTCTCATCTCAATTTATTCCAGCTTCTTATACAAGTGGCTTCCACAATTTAAGTTAATCGTTGTTCAGAGACTTCAGTTGGTTAATAAGTTATTTTTTTTAACGAACATAACTACCGAAATAAAAAGTAGGTAGCCAAAAAAGTTTTATGGTAACTGTTCTAAACATTTAGGTATCTGCGTCATCTAGATTGAGAACTTAAGCAATAGATTTAATACTCACGATAGATACGTTGACAAAACTTTTTTAACATCAATGTCATGTGCTTTTAGAGGAATTAGGGAAAGCCAAATTCCACATTCTAATTAGTGGCAAGTTACTAAACACGTAATCAAAATGAGATCGCAAACAAAGGTAGGGTAGTGTCCTCAAACACAAATATTAGCTGGCTGTATTGAGCAAACCTCGAGGGATCGGTTATCTCAGTTCGGTTCAGTTCTAAGCCTTGCCCTCCCCTTGATCCCTGAAGGGAGGTGTCTCTTCAGATGTTCTTCTTAATTGCTTCTAGATAGTTCAGAAACTGATTAGAAAAGTTAGAAGCCAAAATGTTATGTTTCTAAATTGGGACTGGAATTTTTAGGTCAAAGTATTATAGCGAAAACAACAGACGACGTAATTTCCATTCTTCTTTGGAGACAAAAGAAAAACGACTGACGCAGTCCCTTTGTAATTAACTTTTTGCATAATGTTTGTTTACAGTCTGTTATTTTTCACATCAATTTTATTTCCTTCGTAGTAAACAAAAAAAGGAGCCATTTGGTGACAAGTATTTGAAAGCAAAAGTACCAGGCGTGCATAGCCGATGTGGAGTAGGCTCTGCGTCGGCAGACGGCGGGCGGGGGCGGATCGATACCCCGGCCGCATTGTTACCCTCCCCCCGCATCTCTGCACCCCTCCCGGCCCTCTGCACCCGAAATTCGCCCCATTTGATCCCGAGGAGGCGAATCAATCGCTTTTGTTGCAGTAACTTGATGCATCACACTGTAGGCCAACCTTCGCCCTTTATTGGATTTGGAAAATAATAAATCTTGCTGTATATAACTTAAGAACCAAAAGGGCGTGCATGTGGAATAATGAGAATGTAGGAAATAATGTAAGCTTGATGCGAAAGCTGTTAAATAAATGTTTTGAAGAAAATGTGTAAAACATAAGAATTGTTCTCGGAGTAGCGTTTTTATAACAAAAAACGTACTTAGTAGTATTGGAAAATAACACGTGACGAAATGGATCCAGTTTTTTCTAAACATGATAACAACTCTGCGGATTACTAAGTTTATTTTGTTCCAAGAATTTTCTCGTGTGCTAACTTTTTACTTGAAATGCTTTATGTAAATATTTTCCAAGCAAACAATACGCCAGACCGCTCCGCAAGATCCCTTAGTAATGGAATAACAAATTTGTGAAATAAAACAAAATGCGTTACGTCATTTTAATGTTGAACCATCAAACATAACGTTCTTGGTTATTTATTTTACATGAACCCGATATCTTTTCTTATTACGCTTTCACTAGAAATGTAAGCACGACTACCAAGAATCGTTGGGTTCGTTCAAATAAACGGAGATAAATTTGTAATTTAGCCGGTCAAGTTGATTACCTTAACAGCTTTTTGTAATAGTAAAAATATAAACATACTAATGTGCGTGATTGTTAAATATTTGAATTAACGAAATATTACCACAGATTTATAAATAATTACTGATATTACTATCATCCTATGCTAATCGCGCACATATCATTAAAAATATCTACCTATTCTTTTGTCAGTTTTTATGACTATCATTAATCCCGTGATCACAGACGGTGCCAAAACGTCAAGAAATCCATTTTTTATTTCACAATTTTTAAAGGTAGATAGGTAGGTAATATCATTTCATCCAAGTAACAAATATGAAATGAAATATATAAAAATGCTCAAAACATAAAAAGTACTGGGTCACACTAAACCAAATTTTTATGGGAACAATTGGCAACTATTCTGAATCGAAAAAAAAGGAATCACGGAAATCGGTTCAGAAATCTCGGCGTAGGTAATCGGTGTACATACATAAAAAAAAATATACCAACCGAATTGAGAACCTCCTCCTTTTTGAAGTCGGTTAAAAACAAACATAAATACACAAAATCTATACTTATGTGAGTACATTTTCTCAAGTGTGCGTTGAATTGAAATCCGTAAAATTTTGTAATATTTTATTTTATTTTATGTTTCTTTATCATATAACCTCCTCCTTTTTTGAAGTCGGTTAAAAACAAACATAAATACACAAAAATCTATACTTATGTGAGTACATTTTCTCAAGTGTGCGTTGAATTGAAATCCGTAAAATTTTGTAATATTTTATTTTACTGATTAATTATGTTTCTTTATCATATAGGTACGCTTAAACTATGGTATTTCTATTAAAAGGTAGATTGTACACTAAGTTAAAATACAAAAAGTTTTACAGATTAACTCAGGTAAAATGTATAACGGTGTTTTACGAATTTTACCTGGTTTTGTGCCCTAAATTAGTTTCTATTCTACCCAACCCAAAAATTGTTACTTGTAGCAAATTTATTTATTTATTACGTTAAACAATACCGCATTTCTCAGAATTATGTTCGGGCCATATACCTTTAGAATACTAGGTAATAAAACAATAAAAACGCAGTAACAGCGACCTACCTAGAAGTCGTAACTTCTTCTCGGGTATCAGCCACATCTCGTGCCCATATGCGGGGTGGTTAGGCCGAGATTGTTCAACAAGTTACTGGTTACTTTGAACTCCAGTTAAAATTGGAAACAATTTACCACCCACTGACACTGACAGAATTCGCTGGTCAGTAATGTTAGTGTCAATTACTAATACCCACGCTTTTTCAAGACTCGCGAAATCGACTAAGCCTATGTTTTGTGATTGATTATTGTTGTTACCTGAAAGGTTTACTAACCTAACAACTATAAATGTGTCCATAATCAATATTGTTTCATACAAGTTGTAAGCGAGTGCATTATTAACGTAATCGTATCTCAATCGTGTTTCAATTGTGTACTCTTTTTTGCGGTAATGAGGAATGCAAAGGCTAATTTTGAGAGACGGGAAGGAACTTTATTTTATTTATTTATTTGGGAAACAAACAATACAATATATCCTATCAATATATAAAATATTAGCTAGGTATACCATACCATAAATCAGCAAAGGGTTTTTGAACGTTTTTGTATAAAGTCTCCTCGTCGAAATCCGTAGTACGGGAAGCCATTTTGAAATTTTTTCAAAATGACATCGCATGATAATATTTCTATATATAAATGAACAGGGGACAAAAATGTTATGATATTATAATGCCCTAAAGTGTCACGTTAACCAGATAATTAGAGTAAAAAATTAATAAAGCCGAACCAAAGTACCACCTTTGTATCTTAAACTCTAATTATCTCACTAACCTGACACTTAGGGCATTATATTGCATAATATTTTTTGTTCTTATCGATTTATATAGGTACCTACTAGCCTACCGCCCTCGACTTCGTCCGCGAGGAAATAGGATATCGCGTGGATTTAGGATGTCGCGTGGTGGTGCCAATTCGTCGTCTCAGCCACATAACACACATTACTGGGTAAAGACGTCCCCCAAGGATCCGAGGATCTCCACGACGCGCGATCGGTCATGCGCTGCCAGCACCCAGCAGCTTTCCGCAACCCCCGACAAGGTGGACTAGGGGGCTAATTGTCTTATATTAAATCTCTCGCAATCCCTTTCAATTCGTAATTTTAAAGATATTCAGGCCGTCACTATTTGACATTTGAAAGGGGTTGTGATCGGGACGTGTTTTAAAAGGTATGGAATAAACGAAATTGAACTGCTATATGACAGACGAAAATATCACAATCACAATACCTCTGAAAGGGATTGTGATAGATTTTAAATTAGACAATATTAGAGGGCAGACCGTCGGTCCACCTTGTCGGAGGCGTACTCACGGAGCCGTCGTCGGCCGGTGCGCGGTCGCCATTCCAGATCGTTTTCGCCCCAAAACGGCCATCGATTCTTCTCACTATGTGTCCCGCCCACTGCCACTTCAGCTGAGCAATCCTTGGTGCGATGTCGGTTACTTTAGTTCTTACGGATCTCCTCATTTCCCTCTTCGAGTATAACGATCTCCATTGCACGCAGGGTGATCTTGGGCCTTCTTATCAGACCCATAGTTGCGACCACGTTTCACTACCGTAAGTGTGCCATTTATCAGATTCAAAAGTATTTTATATCCATCTCCACGGTTCAAGTTAAGTCCATTCCAAATTTTACTAAAATCAACTCAGCTGTTTACGCATGAAAAGGAACAGCCAGACAGACGCGTAGTCTTTCTTTAGTATTTATAATATAAGCACAAGGATAAGTATGAATGGAAAAGTACTAGAAAATGCTCCAAAGCTATCGCGATCCAAGTCGCTATGTCTACTTACCTACATTATTTTTCTATACAAAATCGATGACATTTTGTCAACATCAACATCCCATAAAACCTCAATAACGACACCCATATCGATTTTAACATTATTAACCCATTTCTTGAGAGGAAGATTTTTGTATTTAAGTTCCAACCTTAGGCCTAATAAAAAATAAGTGACTTTTACTATGAAAATAAAGGACTTTTGTAACACAATTTCATCCCCTCTTTTCACCCTTTTGGCGGTAGAATTTTCGAAAACGTTGAGATAGGTCAATGGTTCATCTTCAAACGTCAACCTAAATACAACATTTGAACCTACAACCTATCTTCAAAACTGACATACTTTCATACAAACTTTCATCCCCTATTCCACACCCTCTTAGAGGTTGAACTTCGAAAAATCGAAGTTTTTAGACCCAACGGATTGGGCTGTGCGTTGATTTCAGTCAGATTAATTTTATTTAATTTAAAATTTTAATACAACACTAAATTCGTTTGGATATGCAATACAAATTTAATATAAATTTCAGTTATGGGTAATTAATTATGCCTTCAATAAAAAAAAAATACTTATTTTACAGTTTTTGTTACAATAAGTAGATACGATTTTGACTAAACTTCAGAGAATTCATGCATCCAAGAAATGCGTGTCTATATAAAATGTATGACATTAGTGTACTTTTATTTTGGTTAGATCATTATTTTCTTCATCAGATCATCTTTATCTCAATCAATATTTGAATACTAGGTAGTGGCCACTCGCGGTTTTACCCGCGTGGTTCCCGATCCCGTGGGAATATCGGGGTAAAAACTTGCCAATGGTACTCTCCGCCCTTTTAACTAACTCTATGCCAAAAATCAAGTCGATTGGTTAATTAAATTAGGGCGTGAAGTAAGTAAGTAATATTTATTTGCATAAAACACGGTACAATTCAGTTCTTAAAATTCAAGTACGTACTCATGCGTGTTTTACCGACATATCGATAAGCAAACTTGTAATCTCGTCATGCTCTAAAATACTATGTAATGTTCTCCATACATTAAATTAAATCAAATTATATAAAAAAAAACACTACCTACTACAGTTCAATATTTAAATATCAATAACCAAGTATATACAAGAAACAACACAAATCTCATCTCTCAGCATGTCAATACACACAACAGTATTATGTCCATTATTGATGTATCGGATGTCAGAAATTACATGTCAAAATTTAAAATGTCAATATTTAAGATGTCAATAATATACATAAAGAAAAAAAAAGAAAAATAAGCATAAGAAGCATAAGCAGTCATAAATCAGTCGCAATTTTCTTAATGTGCCCATCACGGCAAAACTTTATGAATTCCTCAGTGTCATAAAAACAATTTTCAACGAGGATTTTAAAAACTACGCATTTGAAAATTATAAATGGAAGATTTTGAATGCGATGGAAAGATGGGATGGAAGATTTGATGAAGGAAGGACAAACAAACGAACACACTTCCGCATTTAAGTATAATATTTTGCAAAATTAGTATTATGTGATAGTACTATTAAGTTTACTATTTGTTTGCTTATAAGCTGAGAGACCCACCCCACGGCATGTGTGTACGAATCGGGTTCAATTTGAGATAGGCTTATCAGTAAGTTGGTCATAAATAATTCAGAGTCCCAGATAACTGATAATAACGTACGCATGGTTTATTTTAAGGATCGGTCTAAAGCTTTTATTGTATCCTATTCTTTGAAGTTAAACGTTTGTAATTTACAACGTCCATATGTAAATAATTGCATACAATCACACCAATTATCTAGCCAAGTTGAGTTTCATGAAGAACTTGTGTTATGGATACTAGATAACGGATAAACAAACATACTTATATACTTTTTTTGTAAATACATACATAATATACATATTAAACACCCAGACCATGACATAATACATATTCATGCACACAAATATTTGTCTTGTCCGGGGATCGAACCCCGGGACCTCTGGCGCAGATAACTATTTAGTAATCTGTGGCAGAAGGTAAAATGTAAAGCTATATTGATGAGTTGAATGTTAACCGAGTACTTACCTACCTTAATAAGATAGCCAGTTCCTCAGTGGTTGAGGATTCCGGGAGAGGCTCGCTTCCATCTTCAGCCTTATCAATACTTAACATCAGGTATGATGAAGGCTAAGAAGAGGCGCCGGAAAAACATAAACTGTTTTGCCATTGAGCTAAATTAAACATTCAAACCAACCAACAACCATCCCAACATAAAACAACTTATTTCTATGATTCCCAGTCCCCAAAATGGTACCTTATCTTGTATTGGCTCGTTGGATAGGATAGGTCAGTAAACAAAGAAATTCAGTACGGTTACACGAGAGAACTAGATTTATGAAAATCCTAGACACTCGAATAGGCAGATTTCTACTTTTAAAAAGAATTGGCCATTGATTAAAAGACACTACACACAACGGTTTTAGCACCAAATAATACTGTTGTGTGCTACTTAAAAGCGTTGACAAAGTTTCTAATCTGGCAACTTAATAATGCAAAATAGTCTAGACTAGCCATTCACGTCACGGCAGACGCAAAAACAAGCGTGTCAAATCCGCCCAGTAACTGCGCAGATGCAGCCACAGTGCCACACTATCGCGGTACACGTATACATAACACAGACGTAACCAGTAACTGCATATAGATTCTGTGAGCCAGTCTGTCGCGCCGCCGACCAATCTACGTTTCGCGAACACTGACCTACCGCAACGCGCCACTATTCGTGCCAAACGCTCACAACTAGAAGAGCCATAAACGAATAACAACAAAAACTAAATACACAAAACGATTAATCCTTACACGAACAGCTGCGAGCAAAAAGTAGCCCCGACGCGCTGACTATGATAGCGAATAGAGGTGATCTCAGTAAATTTAACAAATCGATAAATAACACTGATATAGGACTACATGCCATCGAGGATACACAAAACGATTAATCCTTACACGAACAGCTGCGAGCAAAAAGTAGCCCCGACGCGCTGACTATGATAGCGAATAGAGGTGATCTCAGTAAATTTAACAAATCGATAAATAACACTGATATAGGACTACATGCCATCGAGGTGACATAAGAATCAAAAGTAGTTTACTACTCCAGTTATCGTTGCAGTGTGGTTAATGACACGAAGCAGGATATCTTTGTTTGTAAGCAGGCATTTATAGACATGAAGCATTCCACAATAACAAAACAATAGTTGGATACAGTACACAAGTTTCATTCATTAACGTTGAGTAGGTTATGACTTCTATGGTTAGTAATACTCATAGTACTTACGTAATAAATTGCACAATTACAATATCGCATCCAGAAGCCTAGTAGTACGAGTAACAATTTGCAACGAGACGAGCAAATCAACTAAGGTCATCATCGCGAATATGCCAAATTACCCAGTTCACTCGACCATGGTATGGAGTTCACTCGTACAGAAATAACTATATAACATCATGTGCACTCATTTAAATATTCATATACGCTTTTGATTCATTGTTGGAACCACTTGGAACTGTTAATTATGTGAGCTCGAAACGCCTTCTTCGAAGATCATCAATGCCCTCCACATGTTCGAAACATGACACCGATTTCCTGCGCACACAGGTCGATGTCATGTTAGCGTCATTGTGTCGCCGATTTGCATAATTAAATAACATTATGCATTCATTCAGGTCACCCCTACAACTGGCTATAAAAACAAAGTTCCATGTCTACACGAAAAACATTGTCCGGAGAAGAAAAAACACAGTATCAAAACTTGTAATTGCGGTATAATCGCACTGACAGTTAATCTCAGGCCGTTTCCTTATTCACCCGCAAAAAGGGAAAACTGTTCCGGACGCGAATTAATGCTCGCCTGAGAACTTCCAAATTAATCCCCTTGAGGTGGACGCCTACATTGAGAGCGTAAGAGTAAACATTTATCGCGGAGAGGCAGTTCGGAGAAATATCAGGCTGTGTCCGGGAACCGATAGCGTACGAGAGCAGCCGGTTCAAGCCGAGGGATGCCGAGTCGCGAGGAAAGCGAAACCACCCTCAGTTTTCCCCCTCGGTGGGGGCTGGCGACGGCGGGGTCTTTGTCCCCGCGCGACCCAGTTAATGACCGCCCCTGCAGACACGGCACATAGCCTCGTTCCGATATAAATACGCCTACTACACTTGACCTCCAAAGTTTTTATTGGAAAGCACGTGCCGGTATCGAGATCGTGTGTTGTAAACAATATCGTACTGTTGTGTAATTGATGTATTCGTAAAGAGTATGAGCTAAAGCACGGCTTGAAATTGAACAATCTTTTCGAGATTCTTTCGACGATCGATCGTTGAATCACCGCTATACAAAGTTTCCCAAATACTCCTAATGAAGGACCCACTTCGCGGAGGATGCAAACTTTGTTAACCAATAAATCCTTTGGAAGTTGAATGAGAACTTAAAAGGGTCGACCGGTCCGGTCGAGTGGCGAACTAGAGGGGAGAAGGGGAAGCAACAGGTCGCGAAACAACGTTTTAATTGTCGGCCGATAAGCATCGCCGTCATCGGAGCGCGACACCTACATGCTGAGGCGTACCAAGGTACGATGACCGCGCCATAAATGCATTCTCTCCGTTCAATTGCTGTGAAATTGCGTAAATCTGAGCGATTTCAGCTTACAAATTCAAAAACAGGTTAAAAATGGGAAGATATTGCTGTTGACCACTGAGAAAAATAATTGTGCACTCAATCGGAGTATTTTGATGGTTAGTAAATGTCTCGAGAAATAGTGTAGTAAAAGTTCTACGTGGGAGTTTGAAGTCACCGATCTACAAGAGCCAGTTTCAACAGTTTGCAGCGTTTGTGGCGAACGAGAAGTTCTCAGAGACTAGTGTTGTTTGATACAAAACTTGAATGTCGACAGAATCTAGTTGCATAAAGTATCATTTCGCAAACCGCAACGGTTTGAGGTAAGCATTTCAATTTCCTTTGTTTCGATCGTAGTTTACTCGCTTACTGTGAAAATAGTTTAGGTAGACAGTTTTTTCTATAACATTAAATAATATTAATAAGTTATTACACCTTTTTTTTATGAACGACGGTGAAACTCTTAGCCTTCATCATACCTGATGTTTATTGATAAGGCTGAAGATGGAAGCGAGCCTCTCCCGGAATCCTCAGCGACTGAGGAACTTGCTATCTTTTCTCGAACTACCGGAACACAACAATGCTGAAAACATTGTTGTTATGGCGTCAGACTTAGATAAGATGGTGGTAGCTAGCCAGGAGGACTCACAACATGTCGTACCATCAACCAAACCGCATACAATATGAACCCTCCGCTGGGAATCGACCCCGGGACCCCTGGGTCTGATACCGGTGGTTGTACCACTAGACCACAGAGGCGGTTGAATAAATATCAACCGCCTTTTGTATCTATACCTACCAGTCAGCTTCTCTTTTTCTCGTTTTCTTTAATTACTCATAGAAACAACATTATTACTCTTGTTCGGGTTTTGTATTCCGAATTGTAACTTCGATTCGAGTATTATTAATTCGTCAGCAAATTTGAGAACCAGTACGCAAAAAGTGTGAAATTCTATTTAGCACTGGTGGTGAAATTAAATGTTGATTGAGTTCAGCTGTTTGTGCCACTCTTCCAGTATGCGTCGTGCTAAACAACAAAGTAAGTATCGACTTGTACCTTACCTTTGAGAGGAGGTAAGAGTGGCCCATAAATTGTCGTGTCTCGCCCACACCCGGGCCGCTTCGGTCCAAAGGGCCTGGGACTATTGTGTTGCAAGAGCTTTACGTCGGCTTAAGTCTCAAAAGTTCGAGTTTGTCGGTTTTACTACACGTTTCAAAAACATAATAATAATCGAAAGTGCTCTGGCACTTCAATAATTAGGAATGCGCGCACCACCTACGGTTAACGGTCGTAACATAAATAAAGACAAAATTATTTAGGTTCTGGCTTTCAGAAACTCTACACAATCAATTCAATTCATTTTATTTTATTGACTAAATTATTATCTACATTTTATTAACTAAATGTAAGTCAAAGTCAGATAAGTAAAAATAGCTCAGTTCCTAAATTGTTCTAAAAACAAACGCACAGACAGCTGTTAAGAATTGTTTACATTTTTGGTGCTAAATATTGATTATATTACAAGAACAATCTACAACAGACACATGAAAAAAGCATCCTATTCTAAAGCTGCATAATTTACTTGTAGGCTTATCTATTACTAAATCGATATCAACATTTTGTTAATCTTTCAACGTCTAATTCTGTACTTCAGAACACAATACAAACACTTGTTCGTGATTTTTACGAGACTGAAAATTATAAACTTTTCCTGCCACTTAAATTTTAATAACAATATATCATTCATACTGAAACAAGTGGTGTTTTTACTCAGGATTATGAAGTGTGTGCGTGGTGGTACTTGACTTGTGATTTCCAAACTTTACGGCCGAGCTTGTCACCAGCTAATAAACAAAAGGCATTGGAAAAATTATAGTGCATTGTAACAAGAACCGTCGAGAACAGTTTGGTTCATTGGTTTGTGATAAATAGGGATTCGGGCTGCCAAAGGGTCACGTTAAGTATCGTTTGTCGACTGACATTTATTAGAAAACTCAGTTCGAGGTCGGATTACCAATAAATATAGTATTTTAACGGGCGCTGCATGCATAAAGAGATATGCTTATAATGCATTATTATGTTACTACCGTGATGTTATAGCTTAGTAATTACAATCTTTTTATGAAAACTCGTAAAACCTAAAGCAGTAACTATAAAGTAAACGCGCCCACCCGCGGTTATACAGACAGAACATGTTATCAGTTTTACTGGAACATGCTTATTGCTTATCGTTCTTGTTTATAGACGATGTGAAAACCAAACGTGATAACAAAGGGATTCTTTAAGAAGACACTCAAACTAATAAAAACACAGGCCTATATCGAGATAGACGGTAAAAGAGCACCTTGCGTGCCAAAAGTTTGATCCACGGTCAAAGTTTTCCGACCTATGTCAGTCCGCTTGAGACCAATGCCAAGAAAACACGCGTCACTCAGAAACGAAAATGGTTAATTGGGCAGTGCTTTCTTGCAAGAGCTCGTCAAAAACATTTCCTCATCACAAAATCTCGCTCGTGACGTCATCGTAGTTGCGAAAAATGCGACACGCTATATTCTCATACAGTTTGAAGCGCTCTTTTCGTCTATCTCGAAATCTCGATATAGGTCTGTGAATAAAACTAAATTACCGCCAAGCATAAACCGAGTCGCAAAGCATTTTAACAAGTTTTGTATCCCAAGGATACATTCCAAAAACTGTTAATCATTCCTTTAACGCCCTAAAAGTAAGAGCTGTGAATCTGGATCCTTTTTAGTTGCAAACGCTATGTATGCAAATGAGGCGGGCATATAAATCGCGGTCGTACCGGTTCGCGAACGTTCCGCGTAGTCGGTTGCATTAGAGTGCAACTGTGGTTGGTGCAACAGTGGAGGGGCCTTGCATTCGCCGACCCGCGAAGCTGGCCATGGACCAAAATACCCGCTTTCACGCACTAAGCCCGTACACTCGCAGACACGACCAGTTGGGTTTGTTTAGATTACATATTATTTAATGCATTTGCATGTGATGTGGCACGAAATTTTTATAACATTGACTAGGGTCGAGTGAGACAAGCACCGAAAAGGTAAAAACAGTTTTTTTGCAAAAGTTACCTAACCAAACCTACGTTAATAATCGTGCCAATTTGAGTAAGGGTTTTTTTATAAACTAATTAACCTAACCCCAAAGGAAGCACTGTAAGGCTTGTGCTAAGGGATACTAGGGTAACCGATATAAATACATATATAAGCATTTATGTGTAGAAAAGAAATATAATATATAAACGTCCATGAGTCAGGAACAAATGTTCATATTTATTATACAAAAATTTGCCCCTACCGGGATTCGAACCCAGGATTATTTTGCAGAGGATTTGAAAGAAGAATACTGCGCACTGTTTTAACCAGGTTTTACCCCATTCTATTCCTTAAATTGTCACTTCTTAACTTTTAGTTATTAAATGCTTGGTTGCACCACTCCTTCAAACAGTGATAAGTACGAAGGTAACTATTTCAAGAACAAGTCATTCGGAGAAGTCTACTAAGGCTTTATTTTATTTCATAGGTTTATTTTATTTTATTTAAGGTACTTTTGATAAAGTTTGAATAGAAAAATATTAGAAAAGAACTCGGCCACAAGTGAATTCCATAGGAAATAAATAAGCGGTTTCTAGTTGTGTACGAGTGCGTTGTCCAAGTACGGCGAACAAGCACCAAAGGTGTCATTTACCAATGTAACGATGGCAGGAGCAAGATTAAGCCCACACGACACCATAATAGTGAATATAAGATAATCTAACCAATTCGAGAGCTGGGTGCCAATGTACCCGATCTAGCGATTGTGGTTTCTCTGTCGGAGCGTGATTTGCCCGAGTTGTTTACTGGGAAGGTGGCGCAAGCGCACCTCAGAACTGGAATACGACCCGTTTTATTACGTCGTCTTGTAAGCTGCAAGGTTTTCAATCGATAGCGAGAATCCGTAAAAGTTTAACTGAGCCAGTGACACCGATTTTATGGAATTGGATGATTTCGTTGTTTTAAAAGTCAAAGTATGATATTTTCGTATTGATAACAATACTTATACGATCTATGTCTAAGACTTTCTGTCTCTATTACATACAAAAAATCTACCTACAGTAACTAAACTAATCACAGCCAAGCACAAATTTCAGAAAATTTTGTCAGTCCGTTTAATCAGATCCGAAACGACTGGAACGATTTTGACGCGACTTTCTCTGACCCAGGAATTTGGCTGATTGATAATAGAAGCAGTAACGCTGGGTTCTTTTATTTTAGAAAACGAATGGGTTGCACTCTTACTGTACTGATACAGCTGATACTAAGCCCATCCGTAAAATAGCAACGTAGAGGTCTTTTTTAAACTTATTTGTGAGTAATTTTTTCTTTCTCTAAACCCGAAAATATGTACCTTGGATATTTCAGCAAACAGTTATTTTTGTTCAAGCAAAGCAAAGCAAGCTCAGTATGGACATATCTGTTTCTATGGGCGTTGCAAAGCGAGACCATATTATCAATGTGACCAGACTGTTTGCGTTCGCCTCCTAGCTGTGTTGCTTCAGCTGAACAGGGTACTTGTATACTGCCACCATAAATCCATATAGCTGTACCTACATAAGATCTTCACAAAAGTCCTTTACATGGCTTAGCTTCGATGTATTATATTGGGGATCATTGTCGTAATGGCTTAAGGGAAGCGACTGCTTTACATAGGTAGCCAATAATATCATTGTTTTTTTATAAGTCCTTTACTTTGGCTATTTTGCAAAATGTACTTTAATGAACTTGAATTTGTGTCCAAAAGCAGCGCCTATTACGAGACAATACTAACAGTCTACTGTTAGAAGTAATGAGATATTTATTGAGTTTCTGATGAAACAACATAACCTTTGTTACATATGATAAAATGGAATAAAATTCCGATATTCTTGGAACTTGGAACAAAGAATTTGTGAAATGCTAATTATACTACTTATACAGTTTGCTTCATAATGCATAGTCTAGCTAGAGGCTGCCGCACAATGTCAAAACTCAAATTATGACTTCGAAACATAGATTTTAAAATCTACACACAACAAAGGCAAGGGCAGTAAAGTCAATGTTTATTTTTGTAAGCCAACAAAACCCTGACAATAGAAACGCTAAGACAAAGCTCTATAGAAAAACTTGTCGTTTGGGACAAAAGGACGTTTTGAACAAAAAATGGGATGCTGAAAATCAACTTAGGCAATAATAAAATGGAAGTTTGAGTTAATCCTGCGGAAGACGGAGTATACCTGAGAATGTTTCGCTATTATTAGGAGAATTTGTTTGTAGTTGTGTCCCTTTTGTTACCAATAGTAGTTCTTTTCTCCAAGAAATTATGTGTGAAATCATAACATAGAGCGATAAAGAGACGATTTATAAATATGTACCTAGATAAAGCATCAAAAGTATTAGATATTCTTCAAATAGTTACTGGCTATTAAATAAATGCCTTTTCATACAAAAAATCTTTGATGTGGACGCTATATTTAAAAATAGATCACAAGTAAGATCAAAGTGGGTTTAATGCGAACAATTGCTTTCAACGAACGCATTTGTATTCGGTTTATATTGTCCCTTTTTAGCCGAGTTAATGCTGCGTGGTTGGTTTGCATGCTATGGAACCTTGGTTAGTGCATAAACCGCGCTTTTTAGTACCGGTCGCTTTAATGCGCTGCGTTTATGCCGACTAACCTACATTATTGATAACTATTTTTCACGTTCGTTTAACATATTGGTTACTCTATTTAAAAGTATTGAAACGAAAGCAACCTTGTGGTATAATCAAACCTTCGAATTTAAAATAATTTTAACAAGCAGTCGACATTGATATCACTTGACAAACAAAACATTGTATTTCAGCAGTTAAATTAGCAACTCTTCATATACATGAATTTTTGGTGCTATTTAATTAAGTATCAGAGTTTCAATGTTTAATTCAAATAGCAACCAAAATTGAATGTGTCAAACTCAAACCAATTTAAACAGGAATCTAATGTGCTTAAATTCACACCTCACAGAGCTATTAGTAAAATGAGCCCAAGAGAATTTGCATTACACGGTGAATTGCGACCCTGGCGTTGCCTGTCGCCATCGATGACTGCAACATGCAGTTAGAACACTGCATCGCTTATAGCTTCATAAAACATTCCATCAATGCGCCCGAGTCCGTGTTAGGAAACTTGAACTGGCAGCAAATTATTTTACAGGTTTACGATTACCGCCTTGATCGGATATCCCACTTGAATTCCCGATGCTGATTGCAATCCAAATGATATACCTTCCCAAATGAGTCTTCGTGAAGACTAATAAAATTGTGTAGTCGTTCTAATATTTAAAGAAGAATACGGTCTAATTGATCGTGGAATGACCGTAATCATCCACTTTGAAGTACCGCCTACCGGGTTCGGTTGTTTCCAAAGAATTGAACCTCATGTCGCACACTTGTTTATTCTCCCATACGTGCGTTTGAAGTGCGTGACTGGTCAACGCCACGTCACTAAAAGCTCTGCTTCCACGGTTGGCTGTTATTTACTTAATTGTCGTGGTCTATTTTCGAAAACAAGTGGTTGAGAAATTTGTGATCGAACAATGTTGGGGAACGTTGGAAATAATCTGCTTTCTTGAGAAGCAAACTTATAACTTTATGCTCGAGTGGGTTCTCAAGAGGTTTATGGAACAGTGTCTAGTGACGTTGCAACAGTGGGAAAGCAGAAAAGTAAACAAATGAAGGGTCAACGACACCTAATGCAGCTCCCAGCATACTGAATATTGGAAAGGTAAATTCAAAACTTTCCGATCATTGAAAGAACAAAGAAGGATTTACTGTAAGCCCTTTTTAAACCTCGCTCTCAATGCAGTTTTATTTTGAATTCTTGTATTGACCAGAGTATTCCTTTTTCACAATTCTTAGAAGGACCTAGTCTACTTTTTGTTGCAGCATTGTTAAATTATCAGTCATCATCTAGATAATTTTTATCTAAGTCACGGTTTAGTGTCAAGAGCCTCCACAATTAAATGTGGGTGATTCATATGAATTCCTAAAAGTCATTGCGTGGTTAAATTTCCTGTGGTCGTGATCAGGCAATATATCTCCCCTTCAATACAATAAGCTAATTCGCAATAAGAGAGTATGCTGGGCGATATTTTAAAAACTTTTTTCTGAATACAAAATACATCATGACCCCTGCTGGGCTATTAACAATATTCATAATCAAGTGGTTTGCGCAAGATGAGAGAATCTGATAACACGTACACTATTTTAATATGCATTATGCGGGCTTAATCGTAATATTGCTTGTCGGTCGGGATTATTTAAATAAGAATCAAATTTAAGAACTGTTGTTTAATTTAACTTTGAAGTTAAGTTACTTTAATCAGTCTACTTACATATTAATTGTAATTCTTGCGTCTATAAAGACACCTGTCTATTTGAGATGATCGCGTTTTTCTCGCACCTAAATAGCCATTTGATCACGCTATCATCGTTGCGTGCAGCACCTGACCCCAAGTAGCGCCGCAGATTTTGGTGAATGGGTCTGGTCCGGTGAATTCACACGGAACGGAGTGAGTAATCGTATTGAATCGGCTATGAGCACTATTTCCGTCCGGTGGGAACCGCGGACGCGTGGGCGGGATCTAGTTCCATGACCTCTTTACTTGGCTATTGCGTTCTGTGACGATTGTGACGCAACGATAGAGATTGATGGACATTTGAGCGGGCGAGAAATGGTTTTTAATGAGCGGTACTGTTATATCGCCCTTTTTTTCGTAGAGCTGGCATTTTGTGATTTCAAAATTAATGTTTAAAAAGTGAAATATGATAGAAAGAATGCTAAATCAAAAAGACTAATAGAAGTAACTATGCATAGATCTACGATAAGGGTCGTTGAACATAAACGGTAGACTGGAACACACTTCGTAGAATCACATGTCGATAAGATGGGGCACGGTTGGAACAAGATAAAAAAAATACAGATCTATTGATAGAAAATCAGGAATGCTTCACATCGTTTGAGAGGAATAATGGCGCCCGAGGTTTTAGGGTTCTACTCGTAACACGATCATTCGCATTCAGAGGTTAAACAAAATGTGAAGTGAACTTGCCTTGTAATTATGACAGAAATTATTAAAATGATTTCAAATGATTACTTGTGAATTCAAGTAAACGAGTAAAGTAGGAAGCATGTGTGTATTCAAGGTTTTCGTAAATTATCATAAGTCACTAATAATACAATGACCTATTTGAACGTGTTGCGAAAATATAACCTTGAATATAACAGAAATACGTTATACTTGAAGAGTAGCTAAATAACCCTAAAAAGTATAATTTGCTTCGGTTATGGTAGGTGCTGTTACCATTATTTGTATTGTTATTTTATTACTATTCTAGTTATACCATAAACGAGTTTTAAGAAATAACTGATAATTAATGAGTTAAGAAACAGAGTAATATGGTAAAATCAATTAACGCGTAAGTTATCACTGCATTAAACAATTATGGGATTATTGCGTGTTTCCAACCGTTTGTTCTGTAAAATGCATTAACTGAGCGATCTACAAGTCTACTGCAATTATGCGAACAGTCTAATAAGGCGCCGCCGTGGAATCATCTCGTTCATCGACCGTGTCAAAATATCTGGGGTACCGGTCATTAGTTCATTACGAACAAAATCAATTGGAGGTTTCCAAAAGGAAGTATGACATTAAATTCGGTAGCTGGCACGGGGTGAGAGGGGGGTGTGGGAAGAATGCGCGGCGGGAGGGGAGGGCCACAAAAACTCTGGGACGGTACCTGCGCTGCCGTTGACCCCACTCCGATTAGCCCCGCTATGTAATGCATCGGTGCAACGCGACTAATCCCAAGGCTTTTTTTCTTTCTTTCGTACTTGAAACTTGAAGACTGTAAATTAATTTGTGAGACGATTTCGGCTTTCTGTTGCTTTTCGTGCAATCCGGGGGTTTGATACCGTTCTTTTTCTTTTTACATGCTGCGATGGTATGGATACTTAATACACTTAAAATAGTTCATAGACGATTTTGACATTTGTATTGTAATGTTTCTTTGTTGGAGTCTTTAATATTATTTTTTTTGACATCGTTCTCAAGATGCCCCTTTGACAAATAGCATTGTGTAAATTTTGTACCTATTTATCATTGTCATATTTTTATATACAAACTGCAATTTTAATTTATTTTGGATTATTATTATAATTCTACGAATAATAATGTACTTATCCTAACTTGCTGGCATTTTGAGCAAACTGTAAGCCGGTAAGTACACTGTTTTTAATTAATAAATAAGAATAGAGGTGACCGACAAGTTTGATGGTATTGCACCTATTTTCACTTTTTGTAAATGTAAAGCTCCTTGCTTGTTTTCGGTAATTTATTATAGTCTGTGATGCCTAAACTCTACGACACTGTAGACTAGTATAAATTGAGTCTTTTTGCATTTGTCTACCTACAGTATCATACTCTTTACCTCATTCTTTGAAAAGACGAAATCTTTTTTTTTCATTTGAAGACAACAATGAAGGCAATCCGTATTCGAAATTGAAGATTTAGATTTTGCACTTAGGTATCCTCGAGAACACTATCTCACACTATTTAAAATTATAACTTTCTATAATCACTTACCAAATATTGATTATGATTTTTCTTGCGAATAACTTCACGTTTTCATTACCTGAAACAGTAAAAAGCGTCATTTTATTACACGTACGCATTCCTAAGGAGGCGGCATTTGTCCGCGCCTGTATTTATAGCAGCATCGGGGTTGTTGTTCTGTCTGTTTAAGATTCTGTCGCCGTAGCGGCGTCCCTTGGCTGGGCGCAACTTCCTGTTCCTCTATTATCTTTGATGGAGACTCCACTGATTACACTACAACTTGTATAACGGTACCTTTTTCTTTTACTTTATGGGTATCTTTTTATTTCTATGTGGCCTTTAATTACTCCTACTTTATTAAGCCTTAGTGAATTTTTAGCTGTGTCCAGATTCCAGAGTAGTGTTGAAATGTGTATTTTTTATGCATCACAAGCATTAAGAATATGATCACTGATTTAGATTTTAAAGTTTTGTTTGTAGCCATCCCGAGATCACAGCTCTGGACAAGAGCGGGTAAACGAAAAACCAAACTACTTAAAGTAATACAAAACCCAAGTCAGAGTAAGAATCTAAGAAATTAGTGTTGAACTTTTGACTTTTGACAGTAACAAAATACCTCATGCAACTATATAGATAAGCAGAATAATTAAGAAGGATAAGGAATAAACCCGTTTTAACAAAAAAAAAAAATAATTGTTCATCATCATCGACCGAATGTTTTCAAACAGAACATGGTTTGTCGTATCGATGTGGTTAATTCGAGTTAAAATTACGCTACTCTGAGTGCTTAGTGTGAGCTGTTGTCTCCTCTTATTCGCTTACGTCGATGTTTGCGAATACAGTTTAATTTTCAACCTTATTCCTATTGTAATAAGACTATCTGTGAATATTTTACTCTGACGCGATGATAACGTTTGGACATTCGCAAACTTACACGCAAGTCCTTCACAATGTAGGCTCACTAAGATCAATATTGCCGAACATGCATTTCACTGCAGATGTTCAATTCACAAATGCAGTTTTGTAACAACAATATCAAATCATATATTGGCTGGTAGCCTTTATATCACTTCTTTATAAATCTTTATTTTATAATTATTCCATGGTAATTTTTCAGTATATTTTGGCCTGAAGCTATGAGTTTTTAAAATCAAATTAAAACTTATTTAACGCCAAAACACTTTAATCTTTCCAGGCCAGATTAGATCCTAAAACAAGGCTATTTGGGTGATAGGGTGTGCCCGCTTGTTCTCTTTTATAACTATCGTTCTTTATGGTTTATTTGTCGAATGAAAAATTGTTTTTAGACAGTGTTCACACCATTTCCGGGCAGATAACAAGCGGACACCTCCCATTTATCTATCCCAATGTCTTTGTGTCTATTCATGTCTTTCCTGGTCGTGTGCGATCACATAGCTATAATTCCACCGACAACTTCATTAGTAGAACTAATTTAGCATCATCAAACGAATGCCTTTATAGAAACGACTCGAAGGTTCTCAACTTCCCATGTTCTTTTTCTTTACCATCGTCACTGACTGAACAAAGAAAAATAAACTTATGTATTTTGAATTCGTCTGTATTAAAATTTCTAATATTGTCGTGAAATGGTATATTGGTTGGCACGACACATTTTTCATGCTTTTGAGGGTCAGGTTTTGCTTTCTTATAATTTATAGCATCCGGTTTAAGGGCAGGTGGTACCAGGGTCGCATCAAGGTGTGGAGATACGGACCTATCAATCTCTATGGACGCGCCGGAGCGCACTAGGATAACTCGTTGTTGTTATCTCGAGTGGATGCATATGCGTTACTAATTGTTTCACTGATATCGCTTTCAGAATTATAGAGGGGTTGGTGGATATTAATAGGTGTTGTTAAGTTGCTAATGTGGTTTTATGTTTATCATTATCTTTTTATACCATATTTATTTATTTATTTATTTATTACACGTATACAATTACCATTACAGGATATTTTCCCTACGGTAAAGTAGCATCACAACAGATTTTTTTATTTATTTTTATAACATATATGTATAAAGCCGATCTTGTGAATTCACTCATAGTGCACGAGAAAATGTCTATAATTTCTGCAAGTAGATTCAGTGTACGCAATGCCCGCGACCAAGGCGACTTGTTCAATACGTGAGTTCTGCCAGACGGCACCACCAACAACCTTGGCTTTCGACGTCTACCTACGTAGTTATTTGGAACACACAAATATAAAGTGGCAAGTAACTCCGGGTTACATATTTTAGCGTTTATTAAACAAAAAATGTATTTTACCAGTGCAAGTTTTCTCCTCACACTTAGCTCATTATAGCCCACCATGCCCAAGATTAACAAAGTAGGATACATAAGTGGGTAAAAAGGATACACACCATACTGCTTAAAATATAAAAATCGTAGAAACTTCTTTTGTATCTTCTCTATCATTAAGACATATTTGTCTTCGTACGGGGTCCATATTACGGCGTTAGTCTCTAATTGGCTTCTGACCAAAGCGTTGTACAAGGCTATTACTGCTTTAACGTTACTGAAACCACTGGCCGTGCGCAGTATGAAATGGTATTATTAGTAAAAGAAGACCAAAATAGATGAATTTTACCATCAGAAATTTATATTATTGACTTGTATGACAGTTTTTATAATAAAACTGAAGTTTAAAATACTGCTATCGTAAACGCCTCATAATTTTAGTAAAGTATTAATTTATTAGCCGCCTTTGGCGCAAAGATGTTTAATAGAAATTCCCAGTAGCATCATCAGTTACTGATAACATCAATGGTCAAAGCCCAGACATATGAGTATAAACAGTAGATAAACCAGATCTCCAACACGAAGCTTATCAAATCATCTAGGCCGATAAAGCTGGAGAAAGCCGCCGTATACGAGCACAGTACGGCCTCGATGTAACATAAAACTAATTTGTTTATGCAATAAGGAACAAATGTAATCCTATTTTATGGAATGCTAATGTAGCGCGAAATAATTATTACAGTTGTGATGTGGATTTAACACTAGGCATAATGTGATATATTACGACTTCCCTTAATCAGATATAGTTATTGCCACAAAATACTGTTGACTTAGCTTTCCTTCACCATTTTTAAAGGTTATGGCTAATTTTATGACCCAGATAAATGCCCACAAGCTGTAAATTTACATGATTTATTATTAAACATAATTATTGGTAAAAAAATATAGGATAATTATAATCATGATGTCGCCGCACCTAAGTATTACACGAATATTGAACTACGACTAATGCAACCAGAATTACCAATCGTAAAGTTTCAGCTATCCGACGCACCTACACTGCCAATGTTATTTACGACTACAATCATTGGTTCATTAGCTATTAGCTTCTTAATTGCACACAGGAGTTGCATCAGTGGTATTGAAACCTGGGAAATACTTTCAAATACCTCTCAATTAGTAGATTTTTGTACTATATTAGAGGTTTTTTTTACTTTGCCGTATTACAACGCACACATATTAAAATATTTAAAGCCGACAACAGATATGTATGGTCTTTTTTTAAGCCGACAACAGATAAGGCCTTTTTTTAGATCGAAAATCAAATTAGAGGGCGGCGGGTTTGTATTGCAATTGATTAATGAGCGATCAGAGTTTTAGGGTCTTCGAACGAGGCTCCAAGTTATAACCTTTTAAGGAAAATGAATGAATATACGTTTTATAATACTAACCAAAACCGATTACCAAAGCGTTGAGCAAGAACTTTGTAAAAAAAATGCATTTGATTTCGGCCAAATTGAAATAAAAAGCAAAGCAACTATAATCATGAAGTGTGAATACTGAATAAGTACTAACAACATGGTTATGGTGGATGAGAAGACCTGGTGAATAATTAAAGAAATTTCGTTCCGTTTAAAATATTGATAACTTCCCGCAGGTTTCTTAATCTTATAAACAAAGCAGCAAACTTTAGCAATGAGCCCGAGGCTTTTCTATTTAATATCAATTTAAGGAATCGAGCAGCTGAGCCCAGTAACTTCGAGCTTCTTCAAATGAAGTTCGAAAACAATTTATTTGAATAATGTTTCTTGGAGTGCGCTGCATACACTTAACTTCAACATTTATTATTATAAAACACAGTTTTGCAACAGCAAATTTTAAAATATATCTTCTTCATTGCTACCGAAAAAACAAAGACGTCTTACACCTGCCTTTCTGGAGTTATAAAAATCAATAATGTATAAAGTATTTATGGTAAAAGTTTCACACCGTTAACTGCAGATAAGGTGTAATGAAAACGCTGTGAGGTATACATAAAATTCACATTAACCGAGCATATTAAAATATTCGTAGAAGAACAAAAGATGCCGCCGCGGATTGAAGCGGGTTGTGTTCCCGATTCCTTTAGTGAAATAGGAGTAAAAATGTAACGTTCGACTTATTTAATCAGTCTTTGGCCTGTGGAAGAATTTCAATTGAGTTTAGAGTCGAGTTCACCAACAGTCGATTAGATGATCGTGGGTTAAAACATAGTTGTTCAAACTAACGACTGAAATGCATAGAAATATAAATGTAACGTTAGCCTTATTCGCTCGGTTAATCTGGTCGTGAAGTCGGGCCTAAGTCAATTTAATAATGTTCAAAGGTGTGTCGTTAAAATATGATCCAAGTTATCCAATATCATCAGACAGATATCAGGGATTTATCAGGAGGTAACTCCGCGTAGGCCGTTTTGGTTCGACGACACATTTGCATAATTCGAATGCGGAATTTGTATCGATTCAGCCTTACAGCTTCCGGTTTTGCGGACCATTTACATAGCAATTGCAGTTGGTCGGCAACGAATTTTGGGAAATCGATACTGGGGGTCTCACCAAACAATGTTTTACTTATCATTATTTATTATAATGAGTAAATGCAAATTTTCGAGAATCACGAGTTGATGATTGGATTGTTTTATTAACTAACATTCTCTGAAGATAAGGAATCAGTTTTGCCGCAAGTGATAAAACAGACTAATGCAAACATTATGGACATTAGTATGATTTATAAGGACAGCTACGCCGCCGTCAAGTAACATTTTTCTTGTTTATCGATATTAATGGAACAGCGAATGATCAATAATCGCGTAGTCTGTAGTGTGTCCCCTCCCTCCAACTCGGCCCTGGTAACCCAATATGAAAACGACATAGAGTTGCGCAAATAGGGGGAATGACTGGAAGCATCGTGACATTTAGAAAGCACAAATTTTAATATAAGACATAAATCGATACAGTTTTTTTTTTGTTAATGGAATTGAGCCATACTTGTTCCAGCAAGACTACTCTGAACAGAACATAACAGTTTTCTTAGTGTCAAACATTTTGGTCACAAATTCCAATCATAATATTGGCTCATTTTTAATTTAATAATGGACCCTTATTATATAGGTACAAAAACATTTGTAATAGTAATAGTTAACACCTTAGTAATTCTACTACCTTCCATCGAACTTTTATTTTATTTTCTTTGGGAAGTTTACAGCATCATTTACAAATTAGGAAAATAAGCAAGCACTTAGAAGCTAATTACAAGCTTCCACAGATAAAGTAATATTGTACTTTTATTCGTACCCTTAACTATTGTTTTTTTATTAGGTATATTGATGCCATATCTAGCCAGCTCTATATCCTGAACTCGAGAACAAGGGATAAGGGTGTGTGAACGGGCCGGGTGGAGCCGACTGTTATACCATCCACTGCTCCAATACAAAATGTTGACATACACTTATTAAAACCTTTTAAAGATTCCGTACTGAAATAAAAAAAAGTTAAAACATACCGATGATCAGCCCCCTGATTATGTAACTTGTTTCTATCAACGCTTGGTTGAGAGTGCAGTCACATTGCTGCTTCAGTAAAAATCAATGTGACAACTATCATACTAAAGCAGCAATGTAACTGCACTTTCAATCAATTTCAATCAAAATCTGTTAGCAACAGAGTCAGATAACTAGCAGGAAAGGTATTAGAAAAAACAAATAAGTATTTAATCAAACTGATATGATTAATCGTATCAAATTGCAAATATTACCAGATTAATTCTTGAAATAAATTTTAGCGATATGGGTTGATAATATTTTATTATAGAAAGCAAGGTTATTCTAAAATTTTAAGGAGTTTAAGGAAGGCAATTCATGTTTACGCTTTGTATAGTAATTTGTTAGTAGTATCGGCAGTAACACCGTTGGCCAACTTGAGTCTTGAGATCATGCACCTCTGGATTTATGATAATGGCTGGAGATTTGAAGATACGGCCTTTTACTTGAGACCGAAGATATCTATGACGGTGTACGGTATCTAATGGAAGAATTATTTTAATATACGGCTAGTAACTCACATGGGTACATCGTTTGCAGATAACGATCAGAGTATTCACTATTGCAATTTCTAAATATCCAAGATGAAATCAATTTTATTACCGAGGAATCAGACCCAGGATCCAAAATAATCTTAGCCTCCCATACAATCCGATAAAGTTATGTTAGGTTCGTTGCGTGTTGCTACTATTGCACCAAACAGCTGAGTATTTTTGTTGCCTTTTTCATAGGTTCTAAATTGGCAACCATCTATTGGTTTCCATTTCCACCTTCCATAACTTAAAGGTCTACTTCCGCCTCAGAAGGGACAGTAAAGCTCTGCATAATGAATGTATAATCAAGGGCACTTTATTCTTCTCCTCAAATATCCCGAAGTTCACAGATGGTCCAGTTGACATTAGCATCCCGCGCAGTGCGTCAACAGCATCCATTGAGCGGCTCTAATTCAGTGACGTCACACAATGGTTCTCAAAGGGTTGGTTGAATGAGCGCGTGCCGCGTGCGCACGTGCGCGGTGTATCTCGGATTATGCTAATTTATGCAACTCCAATAGGACGCTCTTAGCTGATTCATTTTAGATAATGTGCCGCTACAATTATAATTTTTTATTCTTTGAATTTTCATGAATGCCATCTCTATTCAACTACCTTATTACAGGTGATTTTTCATTGACCATTCGTTGCTATGAAATAAAACATAGTGTTGTTATTCTAGAGGGAAATACTCGAATTAAATAATGTTCAACTATGTACGCAGTTTCACTTTTGAAAATTCTATTAGGTGTTTTTAGGATTGTGATTGTGATGCGCAACGTAACACGATCGTTAATTTGTGTTACAATAAATACTACCTAAATTGACGAAAAGAAAGCGAATTTAAAATGTTAACGACCGATTTTAATCAACCAATTTGGGACAAACCTCAAAACAAAAGTTTCGAACAAACTAAGCTATTGCTGTTAGTTGAGTTCCTCAAAGCGCACCTAATGTTCAAATTTTGAATAGAGACGGGAACAGAGATGGCAATAGAGATGGTAGTTTCAACTAAAAATATTTTTATTTAATAAGCATTCGTAAATAGCAATTAGCACAATTAAATGAGTGCTAAAACTTTTGTCGATATCATAATATTACGTTTCCTTCACGCTCTCCCTATGGGTGCGCTTCGAGGAATAAATTACGTGCGCTTGAAAATAGGTGCGCTTCGAGAAATAACCTCATTTATTGAGTGGGTTATACGCAGAACGCGAATGCACGTGCCGCCCCCAATGGCATCCCTCGCACATTGCCATTTCATTATCAATCGGTAACTGCAATTTGGACTTTATTAGCTGTTGTATAGGGTGTTGTTGATAGCAGAGTTAAGTCGACTAAGTGTATGCTACACTCTTTTAGTTCAAAATTAAATATCATTGTTCGGAGCCCTCATTAATGCAATATTGAGCTCGCATGCGACACGGTGGGATCGTAGGGTGGAATTTATTGTGTGCAAAATTTATTAAGTACGAAAAAACGATACAATGTGACGAGTCGTGCTTACAATGGAAGATGCTTAAGCTTTCGATAATTCGATTAGGTTGATATTTATTGTTAGATCTCATCAAAGCATACAAAAAATATTACACGATCGTTTCTTCTCTTGGCTACCATACCAATGAAAGTTATAAATTGAAGCACAACATTTGCGAAAGAAAATGTAATTTGATTGACGTTAACATTATTGTCACGTTAACATTATTGTGGTTAAACAAGAAAATATACTAGGATAAAAAGCAAAATAAAAAATGTTGAAAAACCCACGAAGGTTAAAACTTAATTGAAAAAGAATAAAATAATATAAAAACCTCCGACTTAATTATCCGTCGGGGGCTGCCATTAAATGAACTATACTTTTGCAGTTTTATAGTAATGTGAATAATTTGATTTATATTCATGCTGAAATTTATAAAAGTGATGGCAGCCCCCGACGGATAATTAAGTCGGAAGTTTTTATATTATTTTATCTTTTTTCAATTAAGTTTTAACCGTCGTGGGTTTTTTCAAAATTTTCAATTTTGCTTTTTATTTAAACTTTTTAGAGAGCATAGATATTATGTACATTGTACTACAGAAAACCCATTACTGAAAACCGCACCAAGATTGAACTAGTAGTTAAGGTTTTGCTCAAACAAATGTTTACTACAGCGCCCCCTGGTGAGTTGTCATCGTACCACTTATCTAAGTGCATTCACCAAACAATCTCAAACCATAACTGTAAACTGCATTAAAATCGGACTAGTAGTTTTGAAGAACTAGTAGTTTTAGTTTTGCACAATAAATGTTTACCACAGCGCCCCCTGGTGAGCTGTTACCGTAACGTCTATCCAAGAACATGCACCAATCAAACCCAAACCCATCACTGATGAAATGAAATTAAACCGTTTGAATGCAAAAAACTGCAACGTTATCGGTTTAGTAGTTTTTGAGAACTCTTAAAATGCCAACTTATCTGGTTGCTGCTGCGCCCCCTGGTGGTCTACCACCGTAAAACATGTCTAAGAACCTGCTCTGAAATGAAATCTTTTGAATGCAAAAAACCGCATCGAAATCGGCCCGGTCGTTTCCGAGGAAAATGGTAACAGACATACATACAAACAAACAAACAACCTCTAACCCCAAACGCATATACCGCCTCCGTTCCGTTCCGTCCGTCGTGGGTAAAATAGCAACTCCTCTGACATGAGGCAAGTTGCTTTTTTTAGTATAGAATCTTGTTTCATATTTATCACATACAAATAGCATTGTAAAATGCAAAATTAAAAACTTACAACCAACAGTATTCAGGCAAGAAGCGGGTTCTAAAAAAATGCTGGATATTGGATGTAGCTACACTGATGACTTATGGTTTTTCACCAGAAAAATTAATAAACTATTGTCACCAACATTATTATCAAAATACCTATGTCATGTAAAGGAGTACACAATTCAGTTAAAGTTCAAATAACACTTGAAAACTAACTTCAACTTCAAACGCACAAAGACTGGCAACATCCCAAGAATTGCGATAACCCAAGATCCTTAGTAAAAACATGAAAAGTTAAAAAATCTGTGTATTTTACACCGTATTTTATGGAACTACGTACTTATATTACACCCTTTCCAGAATATTCGTTCATGAGAACTCGTTTCTCGGTCCCTTCCTTCAACCCTAAGGTTTCTTTTGGCAGATTTTGATTGATGAGGTAACAAAACCTCACGAATAATTAAGCAACGCTACTGTGCAACTGGGAATAATATTCGCGGGTTGGGCAATCTGCAACTTCATAACTAAAAACATTGTTGCTTAATTGAGAACTTCTTAATTTCGAAAAATCTTAATTGTTTGCTTGTTAACAATTTTCATTATATAACCGCACCGGTTAATTAAATAATTTACGGTTCCTATATCCCGTGATACTCAGAAAAATTTATATCTTAGGACTATCGCAAATATTTATTGAAGCGAAAAGCTAGGGTTGAAACAAAGGAACTAAGTATTATTTTTTCGGCAAACGAAAAAAGTTTAATTATGTTATGGTGGTAGAACTGGCCAGATGGCTGCTCATCGACCGGCCGACCCTTACACGTTAGGGCTGTCAGTTTTTATATAACATCAGACAAAAAAAGTTTTGAAAACATTTATTACAGCGGAATCAACAGGTAATTACTACATCATAATTATGTGTTCTTTAATTATAGAATTTAACAGAACTAACTGTCTTTTTGCAAGGTTATTGTATTAGATTGAATAAAAGTTAACTGTATAAAGTCATGCATGCTACTTTTAGGACTATTATCTATTCTGGGGTCATGCTAGATATTTAAAACCTATTAAACTTATGACTAAGCATATGTATTGAACGTATAGGTACCTAAGTATGTTTTATCAATCTATCAAGATTTTTGAGGCTTATGCGCTCGCTTGCTTTATTCTGTTAACTCTTTATTGCGCATAATATAAAACAAATGGCGTAGGTACTTACTTAATGCCCTTATGATATTTAAGATTTGACATTATACTCATTTGACATTATTAAACTCTGTCATTATATTATTAATTTATTGAATTTTAGTTAGACATAAATATTTATAAAATGGTCATTGTATGAATGAATTGTTATAATTAATGTTGATTTTATTTTTGTGTTAAATATTTACTGAGTGCCATACCGAACGAAGGCAGGAATGCTGAACTTATATTATTTATCATCATAAATTGTATGCCATATTCTGGGAAGTAAAGATTATGATTATGATTAGGCATTCTCTACTAGTCAACCGGAAAGGATGTAAATGCGAGATCATCCTAGTTACATAAACCTCACACATCTACATTATCTTTTCATCTAGACAGTCGTGTGACCGTCAACCCTAGTGCGAATTCAGCCGCTATTATTGTTATCGCCATCAACGTTTAGCACAGAGCGTGCAATACAATTTTATATGTGATTGATGTTTTTGTTTATAAAAATTTAAACTTTTAAAAGCAAAACTTATGTGCTAGTTAGCATTATATACACAAACATACCTTACACAACTGTTATCTTTTTATCTACACATTCATGTGACCGGCAACCCTAGTGCGAATTCAGCCGCTATTATTGTTATCGCCATCAACGATTGGCATAGCGTTGCTGTGTGCAGATGTGCACTACAGTTTATATGTGATGTATGTTTTTGTTTATAAGAATTTAAACTTTCAAAAGCAAAACTTATGTGCTAGTTAGCTTATACACAAACATACCTTACACAACTTTTATCTTTTTATCTACACATTCATGTGACCGGCAACCCTAGTGCGAATTCAGCCGCTATTATTGTTATCGCCATCAACGATTGGCATTGCGTTGCTGTGTGCAGTTGTGCACTACAGTTTATATGTGATTTATGTTTTTGTTTATAATAATTTAAACTTTTAAAAGCAAAACTTATGGGCTAGCTAGCTATAGCTGGTTACACAAACAAATCTTACACAACTGTTATCTTTTTATCTACACATTCGTGTGACCGGCAACCCTAGTGCGAATTCAGCCGCTATTATTGTTATCGCCATCTCCGATTAGCATAGCGTTGTTGTGTGCGCCAGTGCCTTCATCGTTGCTCGTAGCCATGAATGGGTGACGTCGACCGTGCAAATCTGAGCTTGTAATATTTATTTATACTTCATTAAGTGCGTATGCATTTAGAAAATATTTAGAATAGCGGTATTGGTTGTTTAATTGCTGAGTTATCTAGTGTTTAGATTTACAACTTAATATTGTGAATTTGCACTGGTATCTATGGCGTTTCGTCTGTTTATTCTACTTCTTCGTGTAGATGTTCCACAGTTCAAGCGTCTTGTTTGGCCCAGTGGACAGCAACTTTGATTTGCAAATTTGAGCTAAAATCAAAATCTTGAAGTAAATAAGTACTATGATGGCGTTGTTTGCTGCCTCTATTAGTCAGCAAACAACGCCATCAAAGTACTTATTTGCTTCAAGATTTTGATTTTAGCTGGTAGTAATAGTGATTATAACTATTAAAATATTTATCCTGCGAACATTGCAAAAGCCATCAGCCAAAAGATGTCATTGGTAAATGAATAGCTTTCTTCATTTTCATTAGCTTATCTCTATTCTGCATAAAAGATCGAATAAAACCACCCCCTAAGAGTAGGTAGGTACTAATTAAAACGAAACAAAGCGACCTCCCGGCGTGCCACAATGCCGGCCATAATTCGATAACCTCGCGGGTAAGTGCAACAATAATCCCATAATCCGACGGGCGAAAATAAAAAACAAACTGGATGTTGCAACGCGACATTCCCACGGGGTTGCTGCGAGCGTCAGACGCAGACTTCATCAAAACCATGGCTAGGTATGCTTTTGAGTGGTAAATTTTATTTGTTATTATATTAACAATCGTTATTATGTTATTCATTTTATATTAAAATGACTGATAAGGATGATCATACTTTCGTTCCAAACTGACGAGCCATCTTACTAGTAGAAACATAATTTAAAAATCATACAATGCAGAGATGCAGGCAGGCAGAGATATAAGCGTGGGCCTTAATTTTAAATACAATATACGGTGAAATATCACGTTCTGTTCACACAACGTACCTACACCAGAAACGTGATTAGTGCCACTGAACAAACAGTCCAAAACTTTCTCCAACTTAAACTGACCTTTGAATAAATCATCAGAAGCTTAGCACACAACAGCCCGTAAAGCCATTGGACGGCGAGCGGCCTTAACGCGACGACTAATTGCGACGCCGACGATCCCGTCCGATAATCCGGCCACAGCAGGCGGCCTTTAAATTAAAAACCCCTGGCCCTATGTCCTCAACGGCCCTGGATTACCGCTCCCACGGCACCGGGGGCCTCGATTTACCAACCCCAAAAAGAAGGGTGAAAGTCTTACGAAACTGGAATCCGAAGATGAAAAAGTAATTTATCAAAGGATTTTGGGCCTGAAGGAGCAAAAATGAAGAATGGTTTTCCGTTATCGCAAACTGCAGTCATCGGAAGTTACGGGACGATCGAGTATAAAGAACTCACACGGATGTACGACAACAAATGTTAGCGATAAACATGTAATCATGGCATATTATGTAGATGGTGGCTCGCAGATAATGTATGCGCGGTGCGCTTCTATGGTTAAACGAATACATTGCGTATTAATATTCATATGGCCTTTGGGCTACCGGTGGTGGTGAGATCCTAATGGTATTATCTACTTTAGAACTGCAGAGTACATAGGAGGTACCTGAGTAGTTATCATACTATCATGAGTCGTCTATTGTAAGAATGTAAATAACTGCACCCCGACCGCCTAAAGGTACAGCTTGTGCTAACGCTATAGCTATCAAACTTCAAACTCTCATAAAACCCTTCAACGATAGGGTTTTTGTCTTAATTCCTACATATTTCTATTCATCTATTGGATTCACTATTGCATTTTTAGTATGAAAGTGATAGCGTCAGCCAGGCCAGAGCCCTTGTAGGGGGGTTTGAAAAATCGATAGCTATAGTTGACTAAGGTAATTAAGTTTTAACCGCCTCTGTGGTCTAGTGGTACAACCACCGGTATCAGACCCAGGGGTTCCGGGTTCGATTCCCAGCGGGGGTACATATTGTATTCGGTTTGGTTGGTGGTAGGACTTGTTGTAAGTCCGCCTGGCTAGCTACTACCATCTTATCTAAGTCTGACGTCATTACAACAATGTTTTCAGCATTGTGGTGTTCCGGCAGTTAAAGATAAGATAGCTAGTTTCTCAGTGATTGAGGATTCCGGGAGTGGCTCGCTTCCATCTTCAGCCTTATCAATACTTAATATCAGGTATGATGAAGGCTAAGAGTCTCCCCGTCGATCATAAAAAATAGACTAAATAATAAATTCACATTGCATTCAATTACTATCCGCAGCTGCCGACGTAATTTCAGTTCAAAATGAAAGTCAATGTTTGGCCGAAAGAAACGGTGTTTTTTATAACAAGTACCTACATCTGGCCCTCGAACCAATTTGTAAGTTAGAAATAGATTAATAGCTCACTCCTCTTAGCTGATAGAGCGTACCATTTCCTTCGTAGTATCCAACAGCTGTTATAAATAAAGGTTACGCCCGTATTTCTCGCACCTGCTCTCCTCTCCTCGTGACATTGTCACTTCACCCCCGAGTGGCTTAATTACAATCCTATTAACGAAATCGTCTCATCGCTCTCCTTTGACCGTCTGCCTTGAAGGGTTCAACATATTAATCTTTAATCGTTCATTTTCGCCCTAAAACAATATTGTGAACCTTCTTTGTCGTGAATTTGAAAATACATGTCTGTGTTTCTGCATCCGTTATTTTTACGGCTTCTCAGATAACAATCAATGGGCTCGTCAAATGCAATTCACAACCCTGACATTCAATGTTTGTGATTGGTTAAAAAGATTCGATGGAATCGCCGAACACGTGCGAGGGTATAAATCCACAAAGGGTTCATTTTTTTCATTCATAGCACAAAAAATCAACCGACAATTACCAGATTAGGGATGAAAAGGAGGGGGCGCCGATTTTTTCCTTTCAATCGGTCGCCGTTGGTCTTTTTCTTTCAATGCCAATCCGAGTTTTCTCAACGGAGAATGTTTTAATCAAAAATGGGCAGAAACTCGATCGTGTCTGGAGGCGTCTGCGTAACGGTGGTTGCAGTTTGCAATTTGTATGAAACGAAGTTGACTTTCAACTCAATATTAATCAAAGATTCGTTAATTAACTGGGAGCTGGACGAATGGCATATTGGACAACGCAAACGCGATTCCCATCAATTTTGTGGAAGGTTCGACTTAATTTTTGCCGAGACCTGTTTGTATAAGCAATGTAGATGTCAAAAATCATATTAAGCAGATAGGGAGGTTTAATTACAGCAGTGCAATCAAAGAAAAATCAAAAGCGGCAATCTTTGACTTTTATACATTTCAAAGAATATGTGCATCAAGACAGTCTTCCATCCATAACTAAACGAAACACCCTAATGACCGGTGGGCAGATAAATACACGTAATTCCGCCGCGTCCGCTTAGCTGCGGGCGCGCACGCACGCGACTTGCGGCCAGCTTCGAAAACTCTTTTATTTAACTCTTATAGCTATAGCAATAAAGACTCACATTACCTAACAAGAATACCGAGAGAAATAATGACGAACGGACGCTTTTCTTTGTGTTCTAACTTTTTTACCGTTATGTTATGGAAACTGCTTCCGAGATTGCTATTATGGATGCGTAATTGCTATGTATGATCGCTATTTAAGATATTTGATTGAAAATGACAAACGTAATTAACTTAGGTGACTTACATAAAATATAACCCTAAAATTTAATAAGTTCTAAAATGTTCTAGGTATTCGACTCGACCCTTTTGTAAATTGCAACCGATTTGATTTGAGAGTTTTTAAATTAATTATTTACACCACGAGGTGTGCGGAAATCGGCAAAGTAAATTTAGCGGTTAATCGTGGATAACTAAAGGGAGGAGACTTTTCCCAAGTCTGCCGGTAAAGCAAATCATTCAGGCACCATTAATTTTTGTCGCGTCAAGGTAGGTCGGAGCAGGCGACTGAGGCAACGCAACTAATGTAATTACAAGGCAGCTGTTGAGGGTTGCTCCCAGTAACTTCAGGCTCCACAAAAGACAGCGATCGATCGACGTTCGTGACTATTGTTCGAGCCGCGAATGCACCACCACCGCACATCTGTTTAGTTCCTTTTGCCTTGCCTTGCATAATGAAACCGGCCCATTGTGAGGAAAGCATCTACAAAAGAACGAGGTTGTATTTTATACGAAAAATAACAGGCCTCCGGCCTAAAAGGTGGGCGTAGGCCCAGTCGGAAATGAGAAAGCCGATGCAACTGTTATGACATACGCGGTTCGTTGAACACTTTTTTAAAATAAACATTCATTTTCACCAATTAAATTCGGATGTCGATGAATTTGCAAATTATAATGGTGGATAGAATTTTATCAAAGTTGAATAGAAATTCCTAGATTTTTCGTTTTTGTTCGGATGGTCGATTTTAATTTGTAATTCTGAAAAAAAAATCTGAATGATTTACTAAAATTTTGTATAAGTTACATTTTATAGCCCTAAACCACAGAATATATAACAGTAACCTAAACGTAGGACGTACTTACGTAGGTGATATAAGTGCCTAGTAAAATCTAGAAGTTTATATTTCTGTTTCATTAATGTAGATAACTGCCTGCTGTACCTATAGGTAGGTATACCTAATTGGTATTTCTTTTTGTAAAGAACATTTGGCTGATATTGAGGTCTAACAACGCCATGACTGTTGCAACCACAACACTATGTTATTATGTCGCAAATACATTACGGGTATTTTATGATTTTGTAATTTTTGCATTTTTCAATGCTATTTTTATACTTATGGTAAACTTTAAATAGAAAAATATTGGAAAAAAATAACTCGGCCACAAGTGAATTCTCAGACGGGAATCGAACCCGCGACCTTTGGAAATCCGGTCCAATGCTCTAACCGCTAAGTCTCGGTAGCTCAGTATATTTTATAACAATATTTTTCTATTTAAAGTTTACCATAAGTATACATTACGGGTATTTAGCATTTACAATTTGCGAATATTTAAGTACTCGGCAGTGTATAATATTAAAGTCGATGAACGTAAAGAAAAAGAATAACAGAACGGTGAGGTAAACGAGTGAATTACATAAAATTTCCTTTTATTCTGTTGTAATCTGTGTTGCGGTGATGGTAACTAACTGAAATTTAGCGGGGCGGGGTTATCATAAAAAGTGCATTATAAATGCGGGTTCAAATTGGGCCTCCTGAGGTCCCGAGGCGAAGCGCCTGCGCCTCGATTAAGTCCACTTAATTCCGTCTAAATGTTGGCCGAAGGGAATCGCTCCCGGCGTGGCTACTCTTACCGTGGCGGTACAAGTTTTTTGTTTGGATTGAAAATAGATGGCAGGGGAAGCGTATCGATGAAAACTACTTGAACGATCATGTTCCCTCAGTAGGATACCTGCTCTAAGTTATATCTAACCGAAGCGAGGCAAGTTAGTACCTAAGTATTTGTTTGGTTTGGAAAAAAAAAACAAAACTACAACTCATCTGTCTTGAAAGTGTACGTACTTACATTAACACTATTTATTTTTATTTATTTTATTTATTTATTTAATACTTCATGCACAAATTGAATGTACATAGGCGGACTTAATGCTATAAGCATTTTCTACCAGTCAACCTTAGGGTGATGTGGAGACTAGTAAGAGGTAGGGTGCACGCACAACCAGTGTAAAAACTAACTGAAAATAATAATATATGTATTTATATATAAAACAAAACATACTATATACATAAATACTAACAAAAACTAAAATTGTATTTATACATACTTATATATTTTTATATTGATATATACATACATATAAATATAATGTAAAATAGGTAGAAACAAACAAAGTTATTGACGATTATCAATATTGATTTGCTTGCTCTGTGAGATATTTGCGCAACTTAGTTTTGAACGCGTACCGACTGGTGGACATTCTGATATCCAAAGGAAGGGAATTCCAGAGAAGAATAGGATGTACGAGAAATGATGAATGAATAATATCAGAGTGATGAACGGGACAGATTAGAAGACGGTTAGAAGAGGAACGGAGATTTCTATCATGAGAATTATGAAGGTACTGGAAGCGCGAAGTAAGATAAGATTTAATCGGTCGTTTTATTAAATTGTACTAAAAATCAGTAACTAACTCCACCAGCAGCAGATCATGTAATATGCTCAATTGAATAAAGAAAATGCATGTAATATGCTCAATTGAATAAAGAATATTTTAATTTCATTTTAATTTTCATTGGGATTTGGGATGTTGCCCAACACTAAACTTCTAAGTGGCTCCCTCTCTATCCACTTCTGGGCAACAGTTAATAATCTTCATCATAGAGTCCACTGCCAACATCCTCCACCCACATGGTCCTTCGAGCCGGATTTTTTTTTATCAAAAATACCTTTTCCTGCCAAAGTTCAACAGCTGACATTTAATAACCGCCGTTATATTTATAGGATTAATAATTTTATTTTAACCGCCTCTGTGGTCTAGTGGTACCTAACAACCATCGGTATCAGACCCAGGGGTCCCGGGTTCGATTCTCAGCGGGGATTAGGTTGGTGGTAGGACTTGTTGTTAGTCCGCCTGGCTAGCTACCACCATCATATCTAAGCCTGATGCCATAACAACGTTTTCAGCTTTGTTGTGTTCCGGCAGATAGATAAGATAGCTAGTTCCTCAGTGATTGAGGATTCCAGGAGAGGCTCGCTTCCATTTTCAGCCTTATCAATACTTAACATCAGGTATGATTAAGACTAAGAGTATCCCCGTTGTACATAAAAAAATAAAAAATAAACCATTTTACTGTTGAGGGACAGCCCTGCAGATCCGCCAATTCACCGCGCTACCCTCGCGTGCGGAGTCTTCCATGACAAGCCAATTGCTCCCTCAAACTCAATACATTCTAGTATTCAACATTTCATTTCGTTGTAAAAACCAGTTCATTACCAGTTATTGATTTTTTATCGATCGTCTTAATTGTATAATTCGACGTCTATTACAATCGTTTTCTATTTGATTTACGTTTGACATCGAATCGAATGCTGCAACAATAGGAATCACTGTGATGACTTTCAGTATGAACACGTCATGTCATGTGTGTTAAGTATCTAATAGGTACAACAACCATAGTAGATTATACCAATAATACATAAAATAAATGTTTGTTTTTTTTTCTTAGGATAATTTTGATGACATTGATACTTATTTTTCTTTCGTGTGTTTTGGTATCTTTACCTAAAGGAAAGAATTCGGAACACAATCAGTAAGAAATCTCCAATACTCGCGTCAACATAAATGCTCTTACGCTTATAATTCGAGTTTTCACAAAAAAAAAACAAAAAAATGTAAGTGTGATATTTACCTTGAGCCCGACACTCGTGTCGTCGACTAATATTGAGCAGGTGCGAAGGGATACATTGATGTCGTTAAAACGACCTTTTGTTCCAGCCGAATATTTATAATTATTAAGAGGCAATTTAATTTTATTTCACTGTTCGTCATTCCTGCGCCGGCGCTGAGAGATCTCGCCTCGGCTGAATGAGCAATTAAGGTTAAAGTTAAAACTGATGTTATTCGTGATCAGACGATATAATTTCTTAATTCTTAATATAAAGACATTTACTTAAATGCCGTTTGACGTTTATTTAAACGCTCATCTTCTTTTACTTCTAATTGCCATTGTTTGTACGATTATTCTTTTAATATGATACTTCCTAATGAACACACGCTTATTTTCTTTGTATTTTCAAAACTTTAAAAACTTGCGGCAGTCATTTATTAAGTTGGTAACTTGGTACGGAACCAATTTGCGAATTCCATGAACTTATTGAAACGTAGATGAAGGCCCAGAGTGGGTGCATCGCCGTGGGCAACCTTGTGATGCGGCGAGACGTCTCGAGTGCCGCTACCAGTGTTACCCGCTCCATCATTAATGTACCGAGCATAAGCTACGGAGCCTTGTAATTTCATTGCCCACGAATTGCTTGATCGAACTCGAACACGACGTTCAAAACCACCCGTCTCAACTTCACATTGGAATCTCAACCTGATTAAGTTTTTCCAACCTAACGACATACGAGGTGACCATTTCAAACTATACGGGAACAAAGACTCGTACTAATTCATAATGAATGTGTATGCACATAAAAATCTTCAAGTCGAGAGCCATTGAAATTACTGTTGCCCAAGTAAGTACACATGTCCAAGGCGGCAACTGTAAAAAGTTCAAGCTTGCGTCGTGAAGCCATCTGCAGAGCTCGTCAAGGCATGGGGAGCGATAAAAACGATCGCATCGCGCATGCGAATATCGCGTAACGGCGGAGTCATACCAATGGCCACGAGGATCCACTTACGCTGGCATGCTTATAAGGCCGCACTAGATATGTTAACCGATACGGCCCGGTGCTAAACGCGATAACAAAACCTCGCGTCAGGACGGTAATCACTGACGCAAGCTCTGTATCTACAAGTGTTTGTATAGAGCACAAAAGGGTAATGACACGGACGCCAAAATTGGTTACATAAAGTCTCGCGGCAAGGTCAATGTCGCGGCGAACAAAGATCGCGAAAGTGGTCCGCGTCCACGTTACGTAGGCTCGCTCGGCTCACACGGATAATTGCGATGTAATCGAGCGTAATCCATCCGCGAGGTTGGTTTCCTTTTACGGAGCTCGCAGCTTGCCGCATAGAACAACAGCTGAGCGAGGCACGCGCGCAGCGAATGCATATTTATGTCGCACCCACTACAAAAACGCAAATAAAATCGATATGTTACGATGATATATATCGAACCAGTTTTAGTGCAGATGCTCCGATTATGCAACTTTCGAACACCGCCTGTAAGCACAGCTTAAAACATGCGTTTAATGAAGTGCAGGCAAGTTTTAATTAAAAAATATTTTCCCACCCGTCGTTGTTGTCCTGTTAACATTTATTTCAATGATAATTATGACGTTTAAATATACAATCTCTTATGATATAAATGTTGAATGCTATATGATTAAATACTACTGACTAAAGCCAAAATAGAATTCTAAGTTAGGTACCTGTTTAGTTAGTGAAATGTCTTGTGTTGTGTTATTGTTTTTTTTGACTATGACTTTTGTACTTTAATTTCATAAATGTTATTTTTAATTTTCATTGTAATATTTAAATTTGTAAAATCTTAATTTTGTAAATCTTACTATTTGTAATTTTGTATTGAAAATTTAATTTTGTAATTTAGATGTTATATTGCGTAATTTGATTTGAATTTAATGTAATGTATATTTGATCTGTACGTATTTTTTAAAAATGATCCATGTTGGTCGAATAAATAAATATTTATTATTATTATAAATACCTAGATTTGGTATTATCATTATCACCAAAGCAGCCATGACATTGAATTTTCGGCATTTTATCTCCATTTAGTATATTAAAAATGTAAGGAACCGCGGTTGTGGGATTTTATTGTGCCATTATTTTTTTTATTTTAAGTTTGACATTTCCCTGCGTAGCCACATCTGCCTCAGTTTTACCCATAATTTTGCTATAAAACCACAAGCACATGAATTTAAGTATAACATATTGGATTTAAGTGCTTTTGGCTGGTGCCAGTTACATAGCAACCATGCCAGGATGATTAAATTTAATCCAATGATACTATAATGTGTGTACTTGATATTGTCAACAACTAAGCTAATGCATGTCTTGACGAATTAACATGCTAGTATTTCCACTAGCATGTATTATAATGTAATCATGATGTCCTTTCCACTGACCAGTAAAAAAATATGCAATGTGCCATGTATCCAGAGGTATAATCAGGTATCAATAGCAACCTTTCAAGTTCGTCATCGTCATCAGCCATTTTTAATGTCCTCACTGCTGGGACACTGGCCTTCCTTATGGATGGATAAGGAGAACGGGCCATGACCCACCACGTTGGGTTTTAACGACTGCAAATGCAGCCGGGACCAATGGCTTAACGTGCCTTCCGAAGCACGGAGGAGCTCGAGATAGTAAATGTTTGGTCACCCATTCCGTGACCGACCATAGCGAAAGTTGCTTAACCTCAACAATCGCAGGCCGAGCGCGCGAACTACTGCGCTGTGCGCTGCGCACGGGCTCCTTTAGTTACATTTTCTCATTTGTTTTTAATGTAAATAACGTCCTATAGAAATTCATCTAATATTTCATCAAGTAGCGAGAACACATCTGCTTAAGGCACGTACAGGATAATCATAGAATGCTAAAGGATATTAACTCGATAACCGGTGCACTCAAAAGAGGTTGGACTCAGTCCAACAAAAGTGCTTTCATTGTGCACGCATAACAATTAACTATAAACAAGTTTCAGTTGATTACACAAATTACATTTGATCAAACGCTTCTTGTTTCACACGTAGGTAGTAGTTATGGATATTTTAAAACTTTATTGCGCAATAACTTAACATAGCGATTATGTTAAGTTCAGCAAAAATATTAAGCGAATAACTAAACATTTTGCAACAAAATTTGTAAAATTTTGGCTGTTATTTTTATTAAATTTCTATGAATTCAGGGGATTTCAGGAACAGGTTGATTTCAATAGAGCTTAGAGACATTGGAATACTCGTACACGCCTCCAAATGTAAATCAAAGATACGTGTGAAATTGTGAATACTACCTCAAACCCGACGGTTGGTGCTTGAGTAAGTAACCTCTCCTGTTTTACATTCTCAAACCTAAGTGGACTCATAGACATACAAATCATTAAAGAAACAACATTAAGATTTACTACAGCTTAGCATTACAAAATGAAATAACCGATCGGATAGCTCATTAGGTTTTATTGCTTATCGAAGTTACTGTTTTTTTTCTGGATAAATGTTTATGTAAAGCAGCAGGTGTCTGTGGGTCGATGACGTTAGACCTTTCTATGCTGTGTCGCGTGCGCAGGCACATGTACGGATATCGTAAGCTGTTACAGAGGGAATTAGTTAGGCGAGCGCCTGGGCAACCTGTCCTGTCAACGCTAGGGTTTTTATAGGCTTGAACTTGGATGTAAAATTGTAAACTGTAACATAATAATGGAGTAATCATTTGCTACAGTAAACATCACAATTTTGTTTGAATAATGGTCACAGGTATTAGGTATCCGGCTCGAAGGACCAAGGCTTTTCATTTTGGTCTTTGGAGCCAGATATCGAGATGTTTTTTACACATAGATCTATATTTACGAGTATATTAATAAAAAATTAATAGAGATATTGGGAAGGTTAAAAGTTATCTTTAGTCTATCTTTTGCTATGAGTATACTTATAATTAAACAATAGAAAAAGGAATGAAAAAATAGATGGATTAATAAGAGCAAACATAAAATACAGGCGATAAACTGTCACAGTCAGATCAGATCCAATACTTTAATGTTTTGTTTATTGATTTCCTTTTGATGTTTTCAGTCTCCTATCAGCTTATAAATCCAAAACAGCGAAACGCGCGCGGTTCTTATCAATTCATTTTCAAGCCTTGAAGTTATCATCGTTTAATATTTTCTTTTTCTAATGAGAGCTCCGTCAGTTTTTGCTGACAACCAAGTCGTTAGCAAAGGGTGTTGAAAACCCTCACTTTTTATTATTCTTTTAATGAGAGTTCGACAACATTCTGTTATTGGCCATCGGTTATCCAAACGTTAGTTTTTGCCACCAACCAAGTCGATAGTAAAGGGCGCCACTGCCATTAGAGGAACAGGTCTCGTAACTTTCCCGGGGACACTTGGCTTCCTAAACCGGCTGCGACACCTGCCCTGGAGACCGAGGGGACGAAATTCTTTATGAGGGGTCTCTTCGTTAAGCCCGCCTTGGGTTTCTACGGAGCAAGGAATGCAATATATTGTGAAAAACAGGCAAGTGCGACTTAAACATTTAGAGGGTGAAGACTTCAATAAGCAATCGTTACGCTCATTGCGTACTTTCAATTCGTTAATGGATTCCTTAAAATTGAGAGGAAAGATAAATACTATTCCTTAAAACGGAATTGGAATACTTGTTGAAAATTCACGTCGAATTTTGCTACATTGAATGTTAGAGGAGGAATGGAACATAAAAATGGGGGTTTTCCGATGATAGAAGACAGATATGTGATAAGATCATAGTGCAAGAAGCAAGAGCTAAGATCGTAGCAAGCTAGCAAAGTGGACCGAAGTAATCTCTGCCAACCCTTAACGGAAGAGAGTCGTGATTGCATGTAAGAATTTACCTACCTATTTAAAAAATTCAGTAGATTAAAATAACTAGCGATAATAATTGTAACCGAAACTTGAACACCAACAAGAATGGGGAGCTGCAGTTGCACATAAATATCGCAGGGGACGACGCCGAACTCGTAATTATAAAGTGGGCGAGTGAGCCGAGGTGTCGAGATATCGCGATAATATCGAAACGATTCGTTTAACGTTACCGGCGGGTATTTAATCGTGGAATTTAATAAAACGGTCAAGAGAGGCGCGCGCCGCTGTCACAGTACCGATTTATCATCATTCGATGGGATCGTATCGATATAAAAACGAAATACGAATGCCCGAGAGATACCTTTTTAATAAGGTTGGCCTCCGCTGCAGTATTTTACGAGACTAACGAATCGTCATGATTTTTTAAGTGAAAACTTCTTTAGCGGCGTTGTGCACATCAGTTTTAAATTTTTGGGATGGGTAAAAAAATTTAAAGTCGTGTCAGGACACGTGACCCTGATCGAAAATTCGTAAGACCATTTACCGTTGACCTATTGCAAATTACATAGTCTCATTGAAAGTTCTACGTATATGAGTTAATAACAACCATTATATAAAGATCTCTCATTACTACCAACTTTCATATTGATGCCAGGTCAGTTTTAATGGATTTACCTGCCAAATCAAGTTGGTCTCCGTTTTCATCAGCTTTTTATGAAGTTGTAGTCAAGATATAGTGGATTTTGATCGTTATTTACGTTTAAGCGGTTTTTACTTCTGCCGGCACTCCCAGAGTGCAACCCGTTGTTTTTTTATTTATTATTAAATGATCGGCGAAATTGTAAGTTAAAAGTAGCTTAACCACAATAAACTTAACTATGAAATTACCTTTCTTTATCTAACGCAATACATTTCAGCCTCAGACATAATTACCAAATAACGTCTGCACATCAGACGGTAATGGATAGGGGCGTAGTTTGATAGCAATCATAAACTTTAGAACTCTGGAGTCTCCTTCAACGTTCAACCTACGCTACGCCCGAACCAAGACCATTAACGTAGTCGAATTTTGGAATTTTGAGTGCGTAGACGCGCCCGTGTGCGTGCAACAACAAACTGTCAAGTCAGTCCGACAAATGACAATGAGCGTGAAGAAGCAAAATTAAACAATGCGTCGGTTAAACAAGCGTTGGGGACCTTAGAAAAAAGGTGAAATCATTAGTCGGAACTCAAATTTTGTTCCCCTCATTTCTTGAACTTAATGTTATTGTGTCGCATGTCGAATATTATTATCAACGAATTGTTGAATAACTACGGACTCAATATCCGATTCCGATCGAAAATAATATCGATCATATACGTATGTAACTAAGTATAATTATTTTTTGCGCTGACAAACAATCAGTCAAACGAAAAATACATGGACCCTACTACGATGACCATCGTAGAGAGTCCCCTCAGTGCACGCCCTATTTCGGGCGATCGCATCGGAAGCAGTAGAAATGCACTGGGATTATGCAGCAATCTGCGACCGAATGGGGCCCCTCCCCACAATGTATCGCGTTGCCAGGATTAATTGGTGTTTACCCCCGCCTCGGGCAAATATTCCAGAATTATATCACACGAAATTAGTATCGGCCGTAATGCCAAATTAATAATAACCTGCAACCGCACAGAAAGAGACAATCTTGTGGTTGATTTGGCAGTGCAAAAAAACTACCTGAAAGTTATTTACGACACAATATGTGGCATCATTAAAAAAATTGGTTCGGAAAGAACGAATGTATGAAACTTGTCATTATTTTAACATTTTAGGTAATGTTCCTTTGTTCATGTTCGAAATGCATCTGGCGTTCGGTACACTTCACATCTACATTCATTATAGAACTACAAATCTATACAATTAACAGAGAATTAATAAAAATAATTCCATCGTCACTCGAAATAAGATTTAAGATCAATTAGTGAAATGGACAGCTGAATCGTCTACTAAATTCCGTCGGGGCGACCTGTAGAGGAATGCGATTGGACAATGCGACAACGACCATCTTGATAGATGAGCTCCAATAAATAGTTGAAATGCGGTCCTTCCTACGCTGTAAAGCTTGTCTATGTCGCAGGATAATTAGATAAATCGATTTTTCTCGAAAATCCTAGGTATATTGCGAAAACACGGATAATTAGACAATGGTGTTGGAATTTCTCAATCTTACTAAAAAAGATAAGATTTTTGCGAAAAAAACTGGTTGCATTAGTAAGATTTCGAAAATAATCGCTGGCTATTATGAAATAAGAAAACTGATTATCTGGTCGGATCGTCCAAAACAACATCTTCTCTGATTGGTTGACGACTTGACGTTTCAAATGTCAATCCATTCTGTCATGTGTAGTAAACTTTCTGTGAACCAATCAGAATAAGAGTTAGCAAGCAAGCAAAAATTAAGCCAATCAGAATAAAGAATATAAAATGATACTAAAGCAACCCGTATTTTTGCAAAAACATTATCTTTTTTCAGTAACATAGAGGAATGTCAACACCATTGTCCAATTATAAGTGTTTTTGCAATACCTATCCCTAGGATATTTGCGAAAATTATATTTATCAAAATAATCCTACGACATCTATAACATTAAGATTTCATATAAATGGTAGGTAAACGTGTTAAAAAAGTGTTAAACGTGTAGATATTTCCATGTTTCGACAGGATCAGATCACCGGCATGCAGTCTGCAAATCTATTCAAATTGGAATTCAACGAGCAGTCTAGCCCGGGAAGGCGAGCCATTGTCTAACAACCATTTCCCGACGGGATGTTGCGATGGAATTCGGAAGACATTATTTTGTCTGTCTCTCTATTATACATAATTGTGATGTGCAGATTGTAAGTTTTCAATTACCTGTGCAGATATATCTTCACAAAAAGCAAGATGCACGTTTTTTGTTCTGTTTTTGATAATAATAGATGACCTTTTGTATCCTTCAATACTAGTACCTAATGCAACATAATTGAGATGATGTCATGAAAGATCATTTAGTTGTAAATGATTTTAATGCTTTGCTTTGTTTTACATGCTCTTTGGAGATGACATTATGTCATAGAGATAGTGGAATTGGTGGAACATTCGAGCTACTTCTTTGGCATTATAATGTATTCAACAAATTGAAATTCTATTGAAAAATTTTTACATACATTTTTATATTGTCACCTAAAGTCAACAACTGAATACTCTAAATTCTTATCCTCACTATAGATACTTATAAGGGAAAATAAACAAAAAACAGAAATGAGGATTTTTTTTAAGTATCATTATAAAATACATCTACTAGAAAGATTATTATCGCCGTCTTGTTTTTAAACAAAGAGAAAGGTCAAAACAAGAGTCGACATCGTGACACAATACAGCTGATACAAGTCAATTACGACCGGTGTGGGCAGATAATGGTTTTATTTATAACGCGACAGTGAAATTATTTGTGCGATAAAGATGTCGTAAGGATTCATTACCGTCAACTGTCATAAGCATGAGTTATTCGATGCCAAATAGTAATTTAATATCAAGTTATATTATAGAAATGTCAAAGGTGAAACAACATGACAAACCAAAGCAGGTGCTGGCGTTTTGCAGCTGCGAATGGCAACTAAGTTGCTTTTATCCGATACATTTTACAAATAAAACGCCCTATAAAATTGTGCCCCAACATGCAATTAAACAAAACGATAGCAATTACAAGTTTTTTGCTAAAACGGACACAAAAACCCGATGCTTTGATTTCATCTTAAACAAAGGATACCTATGGTTTCTCAGAATGCGTGCAAATTGCGCTTTAGGGTCAGATGAACCTTGAAATTCCAAGAACAATGACTGAGATCTATATGATCAAAATCCGTATTTTCAAGCCGTATCTAATTAAAGATTAGGCCTTTTGTCATAACAAAGCTATTTGCGATGAACCCAACGAAGGCATGAAATTAAATTGTGAGTTAGAAAAAGTAGAATTAAATACAATTGATTGAAGCAATTTCCAAGGGTTGATGACCACTGCTACCATTGACTAGAATACTCAATAGACAGTCTTTTCACAAGAAACAGACAGACGACTGCTATTTATCAATACCTAGAAATAACATTCAGAAAACTAGATTCGATCTACTGTGTTGCTTCTGTACATGACAAATTGATGTACTGTCCAGGTGCATAAATCTATAGAAAAAGACAATCATTTATCTTAATATTTTAAATAAAATTTTGTACTCCTTAATTACCTACACTGCAGAAAAGCTAACGTCGTAGGAGATCCATTATCTAAAAAGAATTTACGAGAACCGACATTCTGGAGCCAGCTTCACTAAAATACCCTTCCCATCTCGACTATTGACCACACCGTCAGTTTGTTAGCCCGTCCCGACGAACTAGCCGATAATTGCATTAGCGAGGAACCAGTTTGTTCCTCGGCTCCTCGCATGCCCTTTGACTGCACTGATTATTTGTGACGTGTAACATGAGAAAATCACAGTGGGCGTCAAATAGAAACCCGTAATCATCCTTCATTAGTCTAATGGCACACCCAAACTTTGAGACATTCATATTCATATTACCATATACGAAGTTTTAACATTTATCTTAGATTATAGACCATTTTTGACGACCTGTTTGGCGCAGGAGTACTAACCCCGCCTTCTGCGCCAGAGGTCCCGGGTTCGATCCCCGGACAAGACAAATATTTGTGTGCATGAACGTGTCTATTTGTCTTGGTCTGGGTGTTTAATATGCATATTAAGTTTGTATTTACAAAAAAAAAAGTATATAAGTATGTTTATCCGTTATCTAGTATCCATAACACAAGTTCTTCATGAAACTTAACGTGGGACTAGATAATTGGTGTGATTGTATGCAAATATTTTATGTTTTTATGTTTATTTTAATCTGCGAAAAGACCAAATCTTTAGGTCTGCATATTCAAAAGGAAATGATTGAAGGTATTTAGTTGTATTAAAGTAAAGTGTATAGAATTTTCCAAGGTTGTTCACATTCCACATTCACCGATGCTAGACTTGCGTGACCCGACTTCGCTCGGAGCAGGCTATAGATCTACGTAAACTAACTTGTGTATGTTATGTACCGTTAGCGATGTGGCAAGCTCTTGTGATTTAACACACTTGTTAAAACGACGGACAAGTCGTGTTCGGCCTTTGGTCACAAATCCAAATCTCTTTTGAGTTTTGTGTTGATTGTTGTAAGCGCATAGTGATGATTTGAACCTCTTAAACTTCCGTAGGGTTATTATTACCCCCAAAGTCCTTTGTCTCTTTTCCTTGCGAGGAAAACTTTATTGTCATGAAATGTATATGTATGTATCCGATTCTATTCGATATCGTTGACATGTTACATGAAAGTGTACTAAGGGTAGGTACAGAGGTAAACATTTTTTTTTTAACCAAATTCGACTAGAGATTCGGCTAAAATGTTCTAGGAACAGCCCCCTAATTGTCTAATTTCAAAATCTATCACAATCTTTTTCAAAGTTATTGTGATTGTGCTAATGATATATGAAATTGTCTAACTTATAGTCGCAATCCCTTTCGAAACGAATGATGTTTTAAATGACACTTCATTTGACACTTTTCCATACATTTGAAAGGTATTTTCATCTTTCACTTTGCTTAGACAGTTCAATTTTGTTCATTCAATACCTTTTAAAACGCGTCCCGATCACAATCCCTATCAAATGTCAAATAGTGACAGCCTGAAGTATGTAAATATCTTTTAAATGACGAATTGAAAGGGATTGCGATAGATTTAAAAATTAGACAATTAGCCCCCAGGTTGTACTGTACAATTTAAGACACGGCACTAGTAAACGAGCTTCTACTTTTTAAACTCGCCGATCGCTATCAAAAGATCTCAGCAGCACTACAACAGAAAGATCGATGAAACAAATTACGACAAATAAATGACAAGTCGATGCTTTATGCCCTTCAAACTGGTTTATGCTGTTCGCGGTGTCTCCACTGGTTTACGACGGCCGGAGCACGCGTCAAGGTTTGAACAATAAAAATATAAATAAACAATAATGAAAGTTGAACGACCAAGCACTGATGACTCAGATTCTACCTGACCGGACCAGTGTCATCACAAACGAGTCACATCACAAAGACGGGAATCCTAAGAAGAAACCCATTTGAACTCAATTCCTCGAATTTCCATACGCAGGTCTTAAAGTATTTGGATCCTAAATGGAAATTGAGATAACTGTAAGCAAAATGATAAGTATAATGACATCATCGATATCATCAACTACATCTATAATAACCATTTTGATAACATTTAGGTAAGTTATTTGCGGTAACTCAAACTTGACATCATCAGGTCAATGTACAACTTGTAAATAACTGAAGGAAAATCCACCAACGATTAGAACACCTTATCACGGAAACGTTTCCTGAAAACGTATACTATCAAACCTTTAAATAGCAGAGTAGATAATTTAACAGGCCAAAAATTATTAACTCAATAGATAAGACTTGTTAATCAGTGGGCATAAAAACTTGTCAACTAATGTATGGAGTATGGGGGGTATTGAGAGCAGCGTTCCTACCTGATGTAAACGAAACTAAATCCTGTAAATTTTTTGACGTAACGAGTCGAATACTTTATCGAAAGATATTCTGTGCTAGCCACAGACAGGGCTTTGCGTACGAGAGTCGAATGTTCCAAAATAAAATCCACGGAGCGAGTTTCCCGAGGTAAAGTCGGGGCTTGCACAGCGAGGGCCAATGCGCCCGCGCACGCTTCTAATGACAGGGGGGACTGTGGGGGGGGCGGGGACCGACCGGTCGGGCCGCGCAGCCGTACGTAGCTGTCTGACCGAAGTTGAGTGTGTGTTCAGCTGATACTCTTGTGTATTTAGGTATATTTACATTATTTTAGTATTCCTTTGATTTCCATACAGAACAATTTCGAGTCAATTAAAACATTGAAGTCATTTTGCCGATCAATGTCAGCCGACATAGGTATGTTTTGTAATAGACGTACAAATGTTGTGCGAATATACAAAAAATATAATTAATTCTACATAAAGATCTTTCATATTAGCAGAAGACATGAATCATAAATATGTATAATCATTTTCTATACCGAGTAGAGAGTAGAGTAGTATAGTAGTACCTACTAATGGCTTTAAAAAAGATCCAGTCAACTAAAGTAATTCTTAATCACAATTAATGATACTTAATGTTTCTTATTAGTAAGTGACGCATAAAAAGGCACCACGCGATGTTTTTATGAGCAGCCATCGCGTTTCCAAGCAGACACATACCACAACGCGGCCGGGAACCCGTTCGCTGTCCCCCGGTGCGCCCGGTTAGAAGTCCTAACTTTTTATTTTACAGCTCACCCTTGTGGCTTAGGTTCGCGTGAACGCCCTACTGCCAGCCAGCTCGATCTTTTGTTACGTAGTGCTCGTCAATTGTTCAACTTTTGCGCCGTCTACGACTTTGAATTTGGAAATGTTGGGGAAATGTTTAACATTCATACTTGTACTAAGAGAATTGTCGAGAATAATGTAACGTAAAAACAATTTACAAGGGTAAAAGGTTAGCGTAACTTCTCGTAACTCTCGTAAGTTTACCTTATTATGAAGAAGGGGGAGCCGCTTAGCCTTCATCACTGTGCCAATGTTTTTCTGAATTTTTAATTTTGATGGAATTTTACAGCTGTTGTTGCGTTTGTTTGTCCGATAAGTGTAAATAGTTATTTTCTGTAAATGGAAATTTCTATATTGTCGGGGTCATATTTCCCTTGCAAGATGTCATGTCATGAGCATTCGATATCATTTAAGTACAATTTGTTATCTTTATGCGTTAAATCTTTTCCTTTCTTTCTCTTGATCTATAAAATAATATCTCTTTTTATAACCGACTTCAAAAAATGGAGGAAGTTCTCAATTCGAAGAAATCTTTTTTTAATGTTTTTTATGTATTACTGGATGACTCGAAGACGGCTGGACCGATTTGAGTAATTCTTTTTTTGTTCGAAAGGGTATACTTCCCATGTGGTCCCATTGTCATTATGGCAGGATCTGATGATGGGATCCTAGAGAAATCCAGGGAATTCTTGAAATATTATAGGCACTCCTATAGCGATTTCAGTGTTTTCTATGGTAACTTATGCATATGCTTCTGGAAAGCAAAATTTGGTGATGTGGTACTGATGATGAAGACCACAAATGGTCATCGGAACTATTAAATACTAAGCATTTCACGGTTCATAAACAATTTATGCTCGACTCAATGTATGTGATGAAGTGGAACTGATGATGAAGAATCGGGAGAACTCCTGAATAAGTAACGTCTCTGCACTGGGAAAAGCAGTTTTTTGTTGCTCATGGAGATGAGGAGTTGACATAAGGTTATTAGCGTAGGCACGGGACCTCTTCTACCTTTAAAATATGAGAAATGAAAAACGTTTTATAAAAAAATAAAAACGACAAAAAGGTTTATTTTTTGCTTTTCAGTTTTTTGAAGTCGGTTTAAAGTTTTTTATTTCACATTTTTTTAGATTACCTACTCATAGATTAGCTTAAAGCTAACAATAATATTATTTTCCTAGTTGGCGCGTGATTACAATTTCCTAATATCCCATTATGGCCGGCTGTTGTAATATTGTGTAAGATAAGGGTTCCGAACCGAGTCAAGTGTCGCGTTATCGATATATTTGAACCCTGCGATAGGCCCTTGTTATCGATATTTATCGATACCACTATCGCCATGAAACATAGTGGTTTTTAACCTAATATCTACCAGCACGATTAAAAATGAGTTTAATATTTATGAATAAGCAAGTATTACATATTATTTTAGAAACAATTAATTTCCGTGTTTATCTACTGATCCATTTTGTTACGGAGTTATTTTCGAAGCTTTGTTTATCTCTTCTACGATTTTAAGAATTATAAGGTTAGGAAATTCACTATTTCCAGAATAGCATCGTAGTTAGGGTTTTATTTTAAGTAATTCAGTACTGTAAAACATCACATTGATTAGGATAACCATCTACGGAAATATCCTACTTCCTCTACTAATATTAAACATGCGAAGTATGTCAGTTTGTTTGTTTAATTATTTGTTACTCTTTCACGAAAAATCTAAGTACTAAACCGATTAGGATTAAATTTCGCACATAGATAGAAGATAGGTTGGATTAAAACATATCCTACTTTTTATCCCAATATTCCTACAGGAACGGGAACCACGCGGGTGAAGCCGTGGGCGGCCGCTAATTAGTTACAAATAAAGTAAGCTATAGATCGTATCCTACTAATATAATAAATGCGAAAGTTTGTGAGGTTTGGATGTTTGTTAATCTTTCACGCAAAAACTACTGAAGCGATTTGAATGAAATTTGGCACACAGAAGAAAGCCTGGGTTACAATATAGGCTACTTTTTATCCCCATATTCCGTAGGGAACGGGAACCACGCGGGTGAAACTCCATCACTCATTAGGTATCAGGCTAAAATGATGATTTTAAATTAATAGGAAGGTAATTAAATATATTTGTGATTAATACACACCACACATACACAAACACACACACTCACAATGTCTTCTAGCTTAGCTGATGTTTGTTTTTTTGTTATTTAATCGTCATCTACGTCTCAGCCATATAACACCCCCTGCTGGGTATAGGCCTACCCCAAAAGGGGGGGGGCTTGGCAGGCGGATTGGCCATCGCAGTATGGCCAAATTTGTAGATGCTGCTGCCCATCTCCTGAAGGCTGAGTCCCTTAGTCGCCTTTTACGACAACCCACGGGATGACAGGGGGTAGTACTATTCTAAGCCGACACCACAGAAAACTTAATAGTCGACACTACAAACACAGCTAAGTATCTGTTATTTAGTAATTGATTTTAATTTTTAAGGAAACCTGTAATTGGTCTTACAGTGTTGTTTACACTTTTTTTGTTAATTATATTTATAACACTGTTGGTTTTCAATAAACAAAATAAAAAAATGTGAGACATGGGTTAGTTGGTCACTAAGTGTAAAACACTTTTATTTCTATTTCTAATTTAATCACTATTCTCAATCCCTATCTAGGTAGGTAGGTAGGTATCTCTACAACAAAATTTATTGAATGATCCATGTGCATGAAAATAACAGATAAATAATTCTCTACAATACAACCATAATACCAACCTATGTATTACAAAAGAGTTTTCTTTCAGTCAAGAATGTATTCGGTATGTGATTATGATTATGAGACAATCAGGCACATTTTTTATCATAATTATCTCGATAGAGGAAAAACGTCATCATAATGATATGACCAAGATTGATAACATTTATTCAAGTTCAAGAATTCTTTGATTTGTATTTACAAGACAGACATTTTTCTCTTTATCATCATACCATAGAATAGAGCATTGATGGCATACTCTCAAGTTTTAGATGATGAATGCAATGTCTTGTTTTCTAAACACCTGAGCATAGCATGAACAATAGGCCTAGGTTTAAGGGCAAATAAAACCTATTTTCTTATTAAGCCCTATTTAAGTTACTGTGACCAAATGCCATTCAGTTCCTATTGCTATGTTTACACATATGCAGAAATTATGTGGAACATTTAATTTTATTTGAAAGATTGAAATTATATTTATAAATAGTAAATACTTAAACAAATAACACCTATTACCAACAACCAACAAAAACAGATGAAGAAATACCTATGTTTTTTTCACATAAACAGATTTGTTAGAAAAAGATAATTTTTACTTGAGAAGATTTTAAATAAGTAAGCAGGTATTTCCATTCATAAAACCACTGACATCCTTTTGACCTTGCACTCTACCAAACTACAATTTTGGAAGACAAAATAAATGTTAATAATTATTACTTTAGTAATTTTAAACGGCTAAACAAATTAGCTGAAGTTTTAACCCATAAGTATATGCCCAGTGGGTCGTTTTTCTCCTGGTTTTGTTTCTGGAGAACAAGCTATATTGTGAATCTAAACGCTTATTTTCGACACATAGCGACCTTCTTTTGATGGATGGAAAGTATAATTTATCAAAACAAATGAATAACTTTGATCAGCGGTTGATTTTTACACTACTGGTGACATTTGTGGTCAGGACTTGATTTTTAGTACTAAAAAATCCGGTTCTGCTGACAATAATGTAAGTCACTTTTTTCCAGCATTATCAAACCCATTAAGTTGTTATTGTAAAATTAGATAGTTTATTTATCTCATAACAGTGAAAATGTAATCAAATACATGTTAATTTAAAAAAAATATAGATGTGTAAAAAGGTGTGGGTCACTAACGACCCTTTGGGCAGAAGTGTATTCGTGCAATTTTTGGTTTCTAGTTCTAGAAGACTGCTTTGAAGTAACAATATCATAAGGAAACAGAATATTTGGACATGGATGATGAGGTACTACATGAGGCAAAAAGATATCAAATCTTTTTGCCCTTCTGACGGTGATTGCAGAGATGAAAAAGATATGTTTTGATCAGAGACTCGCATTTTCTGCTATCAGTTATCCCATTGATCCGACTTTGAGGCACCCATTTGCTAAAGACCACCACGTCCAATGTCCACGTGAACCAGTCCAGCATGGATGAAGAACCTGACAATAGTTTATTTCAGACACCGGAACATGCAGTGGAAGGGTACGCAGTCTTCTAGACTTAGAAGAGCACGTAAAAGAACCCGCCCAAGGGGGACAAGCAAGAGGAAGCGAAGGGGGTAAGGGGGCGGAGGTGGTGAAGCGGATGGGGAATCTGATGGTATGTAACATTTTCGTCTGGAATGAGGAAAGGGTACGCAGAAGGTGAAGAGGCACAATTATTGGTGGGGATCATACTTAGGTGAAGAGTTGTCGTCCCAGGGTGAATTGTGTGTGGACTATTTGTGGACCACACCACTTCCTAGGGTTGTTACAACGTTATTAGAATATAGTGACCCTCACATCTTCTTTGAGCTTTCATTGTTGAGTAAACTTAAACAACTGTTTAAGTGACTATAAACATACATAACTATGTATGTTCAATCTGGAAATATAATGTGGAGCATATGATCAATATTAGTAACAGCGTGCATTATATGTGGTTACATTACATCCAAAATACTAAATCTATATTCATTCTTGACTTTTTTCTCGTATTATGTTGATAAATAATGATTTAATAAAATGTTGGCATTTACATTCATCATTAATTTATAGATATATATTTTGATATTTGCCCAAGGGGTCGTTTTCAACCCATTAAAAAAACACACTGCCCTCATTAACACCTCAAATCTGCACTTGCAGTCTTCTTAAAAAATGGTTAAGAAATGAACTGAAGAAGTAGGGAATGTTTGAATGTTCTAATCATTAGGATTTTTAAGAACAAGTAGCATACAAAATGCTGTTTTAGTTAAAGTATAAATCACATACTTAATTCTTTGCTAAGACCCTTTTGTTTGTAGCTTAAAAAATATGCTCCTTTTATAGGACTCAATTAGGTAAATTAAGTTTAGTTTATACAGTTACTAACTACTTATATGAAACAATGAATTAGATTTTATCTTCTCAAACCACTAATTATGAGACACAATAGATATATTCTTCTTTTTATTTTTTGACGGTGCCCTTTTGGATTTTGCCATTAACCAGTTTTTATTTAAATAATAATTAAATTGTACAGTAGATAAGAGTTAAAATGAAGCCTCACAACATATATGCTCGCCACTCAACTATAGTAACATTGTATTTTAGTCATCCTCAATATGGCCACATAGACAAACCTAATCAGAAAAGGCTGTGTATTATGGTTGTTATTCAACGAAAAACCTACCTTAGTTCTAGAAATTTTTGAATTAAATTGTAGAATTAGCTATTTACATAAGTCAGACAGATGTAAACTCATACAGAGCTATAGAATCCGGTATAAAGATTCCGAATTTGTGTTAGAGAAGAGTTGTTCACTACCTTCTATCTCTTTCCTGTTGCAGCATTGACTTGACTCTGGCCACTCTAGAAGATATAGGTAGGTATATGCATGGAGCAAAATGTGTGAATTTGTCTCCGCATACTGCCTCATTCTGGCACAATTTGTTAAATATTACAGGCACGAGCACGACTCGAGCAGATTATTTAACAAGTTAAATGGTGAGCGACGCGCTCGGCCCACCGATCTATTCTGAGGGCATTCAACCGCGCCATCGCGACCTAGCAACACTACTGCTTTTAACAGTGGCCCTGACATCGAAAACAACAGCCTCCTCCGGTTACTAGAGCATTGACTCTTTCGATGCCGCCAAAAGTTTCGTCTCGCTATTACATAGTATTACCGTTCTCTTATTTAATAACACAAACGCACTCCCACTCACCTGTCAGACGATTCGGAACTGTCGTATCTGTCGAAACATCTCTTCTTCCGATTTTCACCTTCCCCAGCGTCCGCTTCACGAGATCTTCGGGAATTCGTTGTGACGATCGCTGTGGAACGACTCGCGGCCACGCCGCGCGTATCACTTTTCTCACACGATTCACTCGTTTCTTGTTCAGTGTAGAACGATAACTTCACTTTATCGCGTTCAAATGTTTCATCACTACACTTTTTTGTGTCACCATGTCCAGAACCGAGCGCGGAAAAAGTTAAATCGTTCATTTGTTTTAGGCCGGTGCGGTCTTCGGGCGACCCATCCGCCATCTTTGAGCGCACGAGTGTTTTGTAGATAGTTTCGGTGCGACGCCGCGCGTAGCATGGGCGCTGCGATCGCGCGCTGCAGGTGCGGGGCGAGGCGGGCAGGGTGTGACGTCACGGCGGCTGCGCGGCCGTGCCGCGGGGGCAGAGCGTGTGACGTAACGGCTCCGCCCCGTGCATGCACAGGGGCTCTGTCATTGGCCGCGGGTTACGCAACGCGCAAGCCTATTCAAATACGCGCGGAAGAAGGGAGCGCTGGGCCAACGATAGGGCTGGTCCCATCTCAGCCCTAAATGCACTTACAGACCACGAGTATTTAGCCTCATTTTAAGTACAGTCGCATTGTTACTTGCATTTTGAATCTTATTGACTGCGAAAAAAGAAAGATAAAAGAGTAAATGGAGCATTCACAAAGCACGTATTCGCTCATACCGGAAGTTGGCACGTGTTGCTTTTTAAGGTTTTTTTGCTTTTACCACTGAAAAAACCTAATTCTGTACATCTAGTCTGTACGTACAGCGAACGTAACAAATAATGCAGGCGTAATGACCGCGCACGCACACAAGTGTGCGCCGGCCCTGTGTGGCCGAGAACAAGTGCATTGAAATTAATGACACGTTTCACCCTTCAGAGTTTAGCATTATTGTCATTATACCTACGATATAACATATAGCTTACCGATGTTATTTGATTCTTTTATTTTATACTATTATCAGATAGGTACTAAATAACTGGGCCGATCAAAAGTTAGTATGATGCATGCAGCTTAGGTACTTATAGGTAAAAAAATAGCTAACGTTTGTTCTAACGTTTTTGCTGTTGTTGCAATAATGAAAACGAATACCTAGAACTTTGCCATTTGACTTAGAGCACTTAGAGGTCCTACCTATAGAAAATATCAATTCAGCAGTTTAATTATTTAAGGTCGCTGCATAGTTTTTTTTATAGAAAACAAAGGAGCCGCTTAGCCTTCATCATACCTGATGTTGGGTAATGATAAGGCTGAAGGTGGAAACGCGACTTCCCCGGTATCCTCAACCACTGAGAAACTGGCTCGGTATCACAGCTCTAACTGCTGGAACACAAAAATGCTGAAAACATTGTTGTTATGGCGTCAGACTATATAAGGTGGTGGTAGCTATGCGGACTTACAAATCGAATACCTACACCATAAAGACCGATAAGTTGGATAGCATATCTAGCAGATTCTTGGACAGATTGTATTATGAAATGTGTCTAATTATCTCCCAGTTAATCTGACTACGGTAAAGCTGGCCCGGATAAATATGCGGGTAAGTGTGTTTTCATAGTCTCGGTAGCTCAGTGGTTAGAGCATTGGACCGGATTTCCAAAGGTCGTGGGTTCGAGTCCCATCTGAGAATTCACTTGTGGCCGAGTTGATTTTTAATTTTTTTTCTATTTAAAATTTATCATATGTGTTTTCATAGTTTTGACATTAAAGGGAGTGTGGGGCTGACTCAGCGTGTAAGGGTGTTTCACTTTTAGTGAAAGGAGCGGAGCGCAGCGAACCAGTTTCATCGTGTTGACATTACAAGCGGAATAGAGCAGCGGAGCGAACCTGTTTTTATAGTTTTGTCACATTGAGGGGGCCCACCGTATGTGACATTCCTTCAACTGAGGGGGAAAAGAGCGCAGCGAAGCTGTGATTTCACATGTTTGATATTATAAGCGGAATCGGGCTCACACACCTAGTAAAGTGTATTTAATATAACTGAGGGTGAGCTATGCGAAGTGAAGCTGTTTCATAGTTACGAGCGGAGTGGGGCTCACTGAGCTTGTAAAGGCGTTTCACTTCTCCACTCAGCGTGTAAAGGTGTTTTCACTTCTCTCACTTTGGTATGGCAGCTCGGTTTCGCTAGCAGCACCCCCTCCGCCCCGCGAACCCCGCACGTATACTCTGGCTAAACGTGTCCGTCGGACGACTTTATGAATAATATATGATAGACTGTGGTTTTAGCATTTCAAGCGGAGTGGGGCTCACTCAGCTTGTAAGGGCGTTTCACTTCACCACTAAAGGGAGCGGAGCGGGGCTATTTCATAGTTTTAACATTACAAGCGGAGTGAGGCTCACTCGCTTGTAAGGGCGTTTCACTTCTCCACTCAGCTTGTAAGGGCGTTTCACTTCACCACTGAAGGGAGCGGAGCGGGGTTGTTTCATAGTTTTAGCATTACAAGCGGAGTGGGGCTCACTCGCTTGTAAGGGTGTTTCACTTCTCCACTCAGCTTGTAAGGGCGTTTCACTTCACCACTGAAGGGAGCGGAGCGGGGCTATTTCATAGTTTTAACATTACAAGCGGAGTGAGGCTCACTCGCTTGTAAGGGCGTTTCACTTCTCCACTCAGCTTGTAAGCGCGTTTCACTTCACCACTGAAGGGAGCGGAGCGGGGCTATTTCATAGTTTTAGCATTACAAGCGGAGTGGGGCTCACTCGCTTGTAAGGGCGTTTCACTTCTCCACTCAGCTTGTAAGGGCGTTTCACTTCACCACTGAAGGGAGCGGAGCGGGGCTATTTCATAGTTTTAACATTACAAGCGGAGTGAGGCTCACTCGCTTGTAAGGGCGTTTCACTTCTCCACTCAGCTTGTAAGGGCGTTTCACTTCACCACTGAAGGGAGCGGAGCGGGGCTATTTCATAGTTTTAGCATTACAAGCGGAGTGAGGCTCACTCGCTTGTAAGGGCGTTTCACTTCTCCACTCAGCTTGTAAGGGCGTTTCACTTCACCACTGAAGGGAGCGGAGCGGGGCTATTTCATAGTTTTAGCATTACAAGCGGAGTGGGGCTCACTCGCTTGTAAGGGCGTTTCACTTCTCCACTCAGCTTGTAAGGGCGTTGCACTTCACCACTGAAGGGAGCGGAGCGGGGCTATTTCATAGTTTTAGCATTACAAGCGGAGTGGGGCTCACTCGCTTGTAAGGGCGTTTCACTTCTCCACTCAGCTTGTAAGGGCGTTTCACTTCACCACTGAAGGGAGCGGAGCGGGGCTATTTCATAGTTTTAGCATTACAAGCGGAGTGAGGCTCACTCGCTTGTAAGGGCGTTTCACTTCTCCACTCAGCTTGTAAGGGCGTTTCACTTCACCACTGAAGGGAGCGGAGCGGGGCTATTTCATAGTTTTAGCATTACAAGCGGAGTGGGGCTCACTCGCTTGTAAGGGCGTTTCACTTCTCCACTGAAGGGAGCGGAGCGGGGTTGTTTCATAGTTTTAGCATTACAAGCGGAGTGGGGCTCACTCGCTTGTAAGCAAAGATGTGCAAAATACTTTCTAAAATGTATTTGAATAGAAAATGCAAATACTTTTTGATTTTTCTATTTCAAATGCAAAATACAAAATACTTTTTCATTTTGTATTTGAAATACTAAATGCAAAATACGTATGTTCAAAATAATTTTTAAAATTAAATACTTTTATTACTTCTCATATCGTAAAATCCGGATTAATTAAAAGAGTTAATAATGACATGCTTTATGAACTCGTCATTAGGCATTTTTAATATCCTCACGGGCCCACTAGGCCACTGGCCTTCCTTATGGATGGATATGGAGAATGGGTCATGACCCACCACGCTGGCCCAATGCGGATTAGTGGGTTTTTAACGATTCCAAATCCAGCCGGGATTAACGATTAACGCCAACGGCTTAACGTGTTTTCCGAAGCACGAAGGACCTCGAGATATTTTTTTTACTATTAACTGTTTTTTACTATATTTTTTTTTACTTTTTTAGGTAGATATATTCTGTAAGTTTCAGTACCGACTTTGTATCACATTATTTTTTTGATTTTGACTAAACTTGTCGAAAAGTATTTTGCATTTTCTAAATACAAAATCTAAAAAGTATTTCAAATAAAATACAAAATGCTTTACTAAAAAAGCATTTAAATACTAAATGGAAATACTTAGGTATTTTGTATTTAGTAATTTGCATTTTAAATAGTAGTATTTTCAAAATGTCACATCTCTGCTTGTAAGGGCGTTTCACTTCTCCACTCAGCTTGTAAGGGCGTTTCACTTCTCCACTCAGCTTGTAAGGGCGTTTCACCTCTCCACTGAAGGGAGCGGAGCGGAGTTGTTTCATAATTTTAGCATTACAAGCGGAGTGGGGCTCACTCGCTTGTAAGGGCGTTTCACTTCTCCAGTCAGCTTGTAAGGGCGTTTCACCTCTCCGGCGGAGCGGGGTTATTTAGAGATCTAGATCTACATGTAGATCTTAATAAAAACTTTCATCCAAAAATTGGTTAGAACGAAATACAGTTGGCAGTTTTAGAAATATAGCACATTTCCCAAAGGGAACTGAAACAATTTTACATTGAGTTTCCTAAAACAGTTTTTTCTCAAACAGTTTTGAAATTACGTTAGCGGAGTAGGGTCATTCCATCTAATGAAGAGAGCGGAGCGGTGCGAAGTTTTTGATTGTTTTGTTTTGACATTACAGTGGAGTGGGGCTTCCACAGCTTGTACCTAAGAGTGTTACCTTCCACTGAAAGGAGCAGAGCGGAGCGAAGCTGTTTCATTGTTTTGTTATTACAAGCGGGGTGTTGCTCACTTAGCTTGTAAGCTCTGTTTTCATTGTTATAACATTTCAAGCGTAATGGGGTACACTCAGCTTGTAAAGGAGTGTACGATTATAGCTCTGTTGTGTAAAATAAAAAAAATAAAACTAGGTAAGTGCCTAACTTGTTAAGTTCTAAAACTCTAACTACTATTACTAATAATTTAGCGCAACTATTTTCCTCAAATTTCATAGGCTATAATCCTTGTTGAGATGAGTAAAAAATAAAAATAGAAAGAAAGATAACAAGAAAGAATCACTTCCCTGTATACTTTTTTCTCATCAGTCATTATCCACCTAGCGCCATCTCACGCAGAACACAAAAACTTTTTAGGCAATACTCTTCACATTTTAAAGCTAGATGGTGTCAAAACCTATTGTGGTTGCGTCTCAGTCATGGAAGTAATAGGTTATAGTCTCAGTACTATCCGACCAGAACAATTAGGGACATGACAGCTGAGAAAACTTACAAAAATTAGATAAAAAACCAAAATTCCAAAAAGCAGTAATCAATCAGTTAGTCACCGTAGCGCTAATTAATCAGTTATTAGGAGAATTGCGGTGATAGAAGTGGGCTGCAGGTGCCAACAGTGCAAAACCGCATTCCTGTGATGCACCTAATTGTCTTGGTCGGATAGTATTGTATATTAAATTATCTGTGGTCTCAAAAAAAAACAAAATACATTCTACCCAATATAGAAACCATTGGACCTAAAATAAATACTAAAAAGACATGCTAGTTATTGAAAAACTTTATGGCGAAACCCTTTTCATCCTAAAACCCTCAGCTAATAGGTTGTATCATTGAGTCTCGGACGAATAATAATTAACGAAAAATACTGCATCGAAATCGGCCCGGTAGTTTCCGAGAAAAATGGTACCAGACATTGAAACAAACACATAAACAACCTCTAACCTCAAACGCATATACCCAATGATAAAAAGACGACATTAATTACCAACAATTACGTAAAAAAATATGTCATTTAAAAACGAAAAGACAAGTGACCAGACAGGTTCGAATCCGAACCCAACTCAGCAATGGCCGATCTTAAATGAAAGCATTGGTTAGCTACATTTAATAATTACACACACGACACCTAATGATGGTAATATTTATGTCAATGCTTATACCGCCTCCGTTCCGAAACGGAACGGAGGCGTACGTCGCGCGTCGTGGGTAAAAAAAGATAGGTTTTGTCATGATCAGTAAGAAATAAACTGATATCTACTGTTACAAATCCCGACTTCCGGTCCCCGCTAACTTCAATACTTACCTTACCAGCCCGTTTATGCTGCCCCTTGGACTCTCTAAATGTTGTTAATAAAATTATGTTATATTAGCAGTTATTTAAAATCATTTGTTTTTACAATTTTTAGTTCTGCTAAGTCGTCTCACTTACGTTCCTATGTCAATTCTTCATTTGTTAATTAGACTTATAATAATAATAAATAATATCTAATAATAATTTATTAAATTAAAGAATAATTTTCAACTTAAAAGTATCTGTAACTTTTGCAATCACATTTTATATAGTATGTTTATTGTTAACCGTTGTGGTGGTTCGTTCCGATATTAACTGCGATCGGCCATATTGGAAGATTGAATTGAATCGAAAATATTGTAGATTGATTAAACCAACTGCTGAGCAAGAAACTACTATCTTATTATTCTACTCCGAACTGCACCTTTACACTACCTATGATAAATTTTTAATAGAAAAATATTGGAAAAAATGAACTCGGCCACAAGTGAATTCTCAGATGGGACTCTATCTGATATCTACCTATTTATGAAACATTATACCTACTTAGTACAGACTACTTGTACAAAAACTATCTAATTTGTGGTACCGATAGTTGATATGTAAATAAAAGAGTTTCTGTGGAAAAATAATTTATTTTTTCTACATACAACACGGCACAAGTACAATAAATATGAGGTACTAACATAAATTAAAAATAACATAATTACTTGATATTTATTAATGTAAGTAGAGTAGGAATAGACAAGTATGTAAGTAGTGAATAATCATGAATAAATATTAGTATAAAAATTGGTAATTCCAAACATCACGATGCAAGAATAATAAAAAAAATACGTATAGAATCAAAATACAACAGTACTTTTGGTGTAATTAATTATCGATTTGTCACTTAATTAGATTTCTTATCGCTAATAGAAAAATCAAATTTGGTTCGACGCGATCTTAAAAAAAATCAACATTTAAAATTTAATACAATTACAAAATGAGGATTTTAATATCATAATTTCCAATAAATAGTTCGGCCTTCTGTACTCATGGAATGTCTTACTGATTTACTATATTCGGGTGGTTGAAAAGGAATGAAGAAAGCTAAGCTAGGAATGATTGTACTTTGAGGTAGTAAATATACGTAGTAAGTAGATACTAAGATACAAAAGGGGGAAAATATAATAATACATTAAAATACACATTTCTTTACATAGGTAACATTTCTAGTGGCACTGTCGATGTCGAATAGTGCAGTAAATGCAGCCAAAACGTGATCAATGCTCGGTCAACGATAACTATGGATTTTACAATATGACAATTCCTGACTCTACGGCTTACGTCTTAAAGTTTACAATTGATTGGAGGAAATTATCAGTATTGTAAATCCGTACGAAAAATTATTACTTGATGCGATGACGATGTAGGCCCTCTTTCCACGTTAAAACATAGAAATGCATAATAAATAAGTAATAGCTCACATTATCTAATAACAAAATATATAAATTCAACATTAAATAGCACACAACAACTTCGAGAAATAAATAAATAACATTAAATATTTTTTTACCATATTATAAAGCTTTAGAACAACAAAAATACACATTTGTAAAACAATAATAAATTATTTGATGTCCAATAATAATACATTTTAGCACCACTGTTTGTTCAACATTTGTTCAAAAACTATTTGTCACAAAATAAATCAAATATTTCTTTTAATTACTGCACTTAACAATATTAATCTCCGATTCTTATCATTATTAATAAACTACAAATACTATCTTACGAGACGATTACAGTTATGTATTTTATGTTAAAAACCAACGCTGTGTGAGATTAGAAGTGTTTAAGTTATATTTTTTATTTATTGAGGAATAATAAATAAATAAATCTGAGAAATTAAATGAAAATATTTTTTTATGAAATATGAACTAAGATTTTGTACGATGTGAAGTTGTAAAATTAACTCAAGTAATTTATAATTGTAATAGTTTCTACTCTCAGGTCTTTATAATATAATTATTTACAATACGTTTGAATTAATTATTTAATGTGCACAAAATATCTATAGCGAGGTAATGTAGAATCATTAAGTATTTAAAATCAAAGCTTAGACAAGTTTCTTGTTTTTTAATGGTAAAATGAAATGAAGTATTGTATCTTTATTATTAAAAATATATGACTTTATTACAATGATCAAGCTCAAATCAAGAGACACTTTTGACCAAATTCTTTTTTTGTTGATACCTTATTATTTCATAAGTAAAATTCAACTTAATGATCTTAGAAATAAAGATGATACGTCATGATGACGTCGTCGTGATGACTCGTCAAAACATGGTAGACACAATATCACACAAATAGTAGACACACTATGTTGTTGGTTCTGATTTAACTATGTTTTTATAAGTTGGACGGTTTTTATGCTATATCGTATATGGCAGTACTTTTTAAGAAAAACAATGAAAATAGATATACACTCGGGTACAAAATCGCACAGTGGCGTTATTTCATACAAACATGCTCACTTCATGGCGTAATAAATAAAAAGGTATTTGTATTTCTGTGACGATTTGTGTGTCGATGGCGAGGTTAAATGTTCAACAAAGCAATTAACATTTAAAATAAGTTTTTATTTTTATTTTCGGGACTTTTACTCGTAAGTCAAGTATTCGACTTCTACATAGACGTATACATTTTCACATAACTGATAATTGTTTTAAATAAAGAGACTGTAATTTTCACAGAAGCGTTATTTTCATATGAAAATAACGCTACTGTGCAATTTTTTTGCACCTGAGTGTATATTTACCGTTATGTTTTGTGAACCATATAAGAATCTCTTTTTAGCTTTTATCCCTTATCGAACTCGAGCTTCAAAAGTATATTTATGTCCATAGTGAAGTTGGCATCATTCCTTCCATAGAAGTGTTTCTAGGCGTTAGGACCTCATTGCAGAGGAAATTGAGCGGCAAGTCTACTAAAAACCCTTGTATAATGTCTATTTTCCTGTTGGCGAGTGCCTTGTCTGAATGCCAGAGAGTTTGGCAGTTTTCTTCTTGGTACGCCTTCAGCTCAGCGAATGAGTGGACAGAGTCAGTAGGGATGCAGTGGAATACCTATGGACAAATATTATGAGATAAACATTTCACGTAGTTATTATTTAAACGTGATAAGGTACCTCTCAGGTCCCGGATTATGAAACACAATAGATATTCCATTCCCGTCAGGCCATCCGCCAGGACATCCCGTCAGGACGACATGAGACAAGATGCTTTTTTCTAGTATATTTTCTTGATTAATATTTTATCACATAAAAATAGCAACGTAAAATGCAAATTAAAAAAAGTTATAGATATTCCATTGTTCTCTGGAGACTAGAGTCCTGCTAGCCAATGACGAATTAATCACACTGTTAAATAAAAAATTGCCACAACGGTCATCAATTTTTTATTCCAGTCTTTCCAGGTGTTCCTCCATGGGGCCCCGATGCTTACAAAACAGCTACTTATCTGCAATGTATTCTATATTACTTTACCTCCTCATATTATATCAGTATTCATCTTAGGCCCACTTGCGCCAAGCTGGGTTAACATATTTAACTCGGGAGTTAGTGCTACTTTTGTATGGACTAACTGTGGGTTAAATTTTAACCTAGACTGGCGCAAGTGGGCCTTAGAAGTGGCCTTCCACACGTCCCTATGGAAGTGATTGGGGTGCAGGGGTCATCAATGTTGATTTAAGCCCATCCAGGTCTTCCTCCATAAGACCCAGATACTGACAGAATAGCTCCATATCCTCAACTATAGCTAAATAACAATACCTCTTCATAAATATCAGTATTCCTCTTAGAAGTGGCCTTCCACACGTCTCTATGGAAGTGATCGGTGCAGGGGTCATCAATGTTAATTCCGAGCCGTTCCAGGTCTTCTTCCATGAGGCCCAGATGTTCACGGAACAGCCGTTTCCTTAAAGCCCCCGCGACGCGCCCGCAAGGAAACGCTTGACCGTTCATTGTGCCGTCTACGAATTGTTCATCCTGCGAAGAAACAGTGAATTATTTAACACCTTAAAATACAGTTTTATATTTAACGTTTAGGTACGGACTTCCAAAGTTTGCTGTTTGAATAATCGAGATCTCGGTTGGAAAGAGTTTCAAGTCCGTATAATCCTAATAAAAGTGTAATAAACAGCCATTTCTAACCTGCATAAGGACAGCAATCTCCGAATCACTTTTCCCCATCATAGACCTATCATTGATATTCGCACTGCCGCATATAATCGTCTTGTCGTCAGCTATCAGCAGCTTTAAGTGGACGTATACCAACGTTTCGAGACCTCAGTTGTAAAGACTTTCAAGTCCGTAAACTCCAAATAATAGTGTATAAACCAGCCATTTTTAACCTGCATAAGCACAGAAACCTCGGAATCCCTCTTCCCGATCGACCTGCTGTTGATGATTGCACTGCCGCATATAATCGTCTTGTGGTCAGATATCAGCAGTTTAGAGTGGACATATATTATTATCTAATAGTCTTGTCGTCAGCAATCAGCAGTATAGAGTGGACATATATTATTATCTACTATCATGATACCAAACGTTCAAAGACCTCGGAAGTAAAGTGTTTTAAGTCAGTAAAATCCCAAAATAAAACCATAAACATAACACTGACCTGCATAAGCACAGCAATCTCGGAATCCCTCTTCCCGATCATCGACCTGTCGTTGATATTTGCACTCCCACATATGATGGTCTTGTCGTCAGCTATTAGCAACTTCGAGTGGACGTATACTAGTTCAGTGACAGGTTCACCGTCTAAAACCGAGTGAGTGCGGAGGCCGTGGAAGGTGATGTATACTGAAGGGTCCTCTATACCGGCCTCGTAGAGGCGGGTGAGGATGGCTTCGCGACTTCTACAACAAAACAATATATTTTAACTAAATTACTGCAGCTGAGAGGTTCCTGTTAGTTCGTCGAGTCTATTACATAAAGTTCATTTAATATTATTCGAAAAGTAAGATATCCGAAAATAAGCTTTATTTACTCGATGCAGAGTCATATCAGCCTCCTTATCATCCTTTTCCTTATTCACAAATATTCGGAAACAAAAGGACATCAGGCATACTTTCCTTTAAAAAAAAAAAAACAGAAAATGTATAGCGTTTCTGTTTAATTTATAATGCAGGCTTATAATTAATAAGCCATAGAAAATTTTGAGTGTTTTTTTTAAGTTCTTTATTTTGAAAGTTATATAAGTTTGTTTTTTTTCTTTTTGTAATCGAGACGCCACATAGCCACACTATTAAGGCGTTTCGTTAGCTGCTTGTGATAGAGAATAAAACCACAATGTGCTAATGTAAGAGCCGAAACTGATTTAATTCGATTCGTAAAAACGTAGACATTTTTACAAAAGATCATGTCTACGTTTTTACGTGACGATTCTGCTATAATGTCCGCGTTAAAAGAAAAGTCAAAACGGAAAAGGTCATCCGAAACAAAAGGCAGTTGACTGACAGTAGCAGTGACATTTAAACTAATTTTAGGATGTCAACAGTGTCAATGTCACGTCATTTATCATGTCAATGTTTTTCTAATGTGCGTAAGTAATCAAAATGTTGTCCGTTTTATTTATTTACTTCCGTTTTAGTTAAAAAATTAACTAACTACTGTTTTATGATTCTAAGAAAACACAATGTTTATTGGTAGCATTATTATATTTATATACTCTTGGGTCTTAAACGCCAGCCCCCCTAGCATGAACACCGCTATATCACGCGATATGATATAGCGCATCATGCTGTCTTGGTTACTCCGCTACGATGTGAGCGGGACAGTGACACGTTATCGAGCTATCGAGTCGATAAAAGTCGCTCGTGCTATCAGCCTGATGATGCTGAGCCTGATCAGGCTGATGCCTTTATGCATTGTCACTGTCACTCACTCCCCTGAGTGGGCCCACATTCACATCACACATTCTTACCTGGTCCCCGAGGTATTCTAAAGCGTTCGATATTACTTCTACGGAACTCAGAGTCACTAAACCCGATGCAGTGCCGGAAGTGCGAAGGAAAGCATCGACGAACACGAAGCAGGACTCCCGGCAGAAGTGGCATTATTACGTACCTGGATATGCTCTGGCAGTTCCCGTCTTCATCATCTCGGCCACATGACACCCATTGCTTGGTATAGGCCTCGCTAAGGGATCTTAGGAAACACGACTATCGGTTCATAGCTACCCGCATCCAGCGGCATCCCGCGATCGCGCACCAGCGGCCTTATACACATAAACAGCCGGAAACGTTCCCAACAGCGGAATGTAAGCATTGTCACTGTCAATCATTTCAAAATAGAAAAGGCAAAGCACAGAATTCAAATCCAATTCCGTGTGAAACCGTTGTGAATCAGGGGGCAGATCGTGAGACCACCTTGTCGGAGGCCCCCACGGAGCGTCATCCGGCGCGTGGTTACCATTATCTTTCCGCCCCAACAGTTCTTTTCGCTGTGTCCCGCCCACTGATACTTCACCTGGGCAATCCTTCGAACGATGTCGGTTACTTTAGTTCTCCTACGGATGTTCTCATTTCTGATTCGATAAAGTAGGGAAAAGTCAACCATAGCTCTCTCCGTTGCATACTGGTAGTTCTGAACACCAATTATACCTAGATATGCTCTAGTAGTTGTCAGCACCAACTATACCTGCATGCGTAGCATGTGCACCTCGACAAAGCTTTCTCGACGCTGTTCTCGCGCGACCGCATTGTCTGTCCCGCTCACACCGTATTGATATGAGCGGGACAGATATCGCGAGATAAAGGTCGACAGCGAGTCGCGGTGCGCATGCTACGCTGGCATGACATGCTCTAGTAGTTGTCAGCACCAACTATACCTGGATATGCTCTGGTAGTTGTCAGCACCAACTATACCTGGATATGCTCTGGTAGTTGTCAGCACCAACTATACCTGGATATGCTCTGGTAGTTGTTAGCACCAACTATACCTGGATATGCTCTGCTAGTTGTTAGCACCAACTATACCTGGATATGCTCTGCTAGTTGTTAGCACCAACTATACCTGGATATGCTCTGGTAGTTGTCAGCACCAACTATACCTGTATATGCTCTGGTAGTTGTCAGCACCAACTATACCTGTATATGCTCTGGTAGTTGTCAGCACCAACTATACCTGGATATGCTCTGGTAGTTGTCAGCACCAACTATACCTGGATATGCTCTGGTAGTTGTCAGCACCAACTATACCTGTATATGCTCTGGTAGTTGTCAGCACCAACTATACCTGGATATGCTCTGGTAGTTGTCAGCACCAACTATACCTGGATATGCTCTGGTAGTTCCAGTGCGTGACGGCGTGCAGCGAAGTGCCGGATGGGGCACCCACTTCCCCTTCGAATCCCGGCAGAAGTGGCATCACCACGAATACCCGGAACTTGTCGCCGGAACTGTGAGCCCGCATTATTCGGTTGAATAGTGCTTCGCCAATCTACGATAATAAAAAGGAATCGCGAATAAAATTATATATACTTTAAAGTGTGGAAAATCTCTATTTACCAGACTGTAAACTATAGGAGAGAGAAAGTTCTTCTCTCTCTCTAGAGAGAAGAATTCTCTCTCGTTGACAAAAATTAGGCTATGGTGATCCGTCAAACAAGTCAGAGGTAGACCCTCGGACTTGTCCAACATACCTATTTATTTAACGACTCGACTGTTTTGTCGTGACTTATTTTTGGTTCTAGATTCGCTATTATTGTTTTATGTATTTATCTTCGTATCGGAGTGAAAACCATCCGGCCACGACGGAAGATCAGCGTTGGTCTTGGACCATGCAATATGTTGATAAATACAATATAGTGACTGTTTTTTGAAAAATAGAGTTGATTATTTTGTGTTTATTATCATTGTTTTATGTATTTATCTTCGTATCGGAGTGAAAACCATGTGGCCACGACGGAAGATCAGCGCTGGTCTTAGACCATGCAATATGTTGATCAATACAATATGGTGACCGTTTTGTGACAAATAGAGTTGATTATTTTGTGTTTATTATTATTGTTTTATGTATTTATCTTCGTATTGGAGTGAAAACCATTCGGCCATGACGGAGATCAGCGCTGGTCTTAGACCATGCAATATATTGATCAATACAATATGGTGACCGTTTTGTGACAAATAGAGTTGATTATTTTGTATTATTATTGTTTTATGTATTTATCTTCGTATTGGAGTGAAAACCATCCGGCCATGACGGAAGATCAGCGCTGGTCTTAGTCCATGCAATATATTGATCAATACAATATTTTTGTGTTCATTAGCTGTGTAGTGTCGGCTTAGAATAGCACCACCCCCTCTCTGTTATGTGGCTGACACGACGACGACGATTTTGTGTTCGTACCTGATTCCGCACATTCGGGTTGGATCTGGACAATGTGATGAAGAACTGGTTCTCGATATAAACGTAGTGCTGCGCGCGAGTGATCGTGTCGATGTACGCCTCGTGGATGCTCTGTTCTACTGTATCCGGGTCGAGGAAGCCGCAGGACCAACTCGATACGCTGCGTAGGACCTAAGGATTAATCATTTCATTATAAATCAATAAAAATAAATAAATAAGTAATAATTTATTTGCCAAAATATGTTACAGTTCGGATCGTGTTTTCAGTGATAGACCATCATATTCTGTCGCCTTGAGCAACGTGCAAATATGGATTATATTCAATTCTCCTACAATTAACTTAAACATTATTATATAACAAACAAAATATCTAATGTAACAAAAAAATATTAATAAATAATGTCAAAATAAAAAATTATATACTAAATTATGATTTCCTCCACAATAACAATAAAAAAATATATATAAATGATTACAATATCATGTATGAGAATCATAGAACACTAAATTTATTTATTTAATTGAAAAAAAACAACTTTTCCGGATATTTAACGCGCTATATTTCACGAACTAAAATCTAATTGTCCGTATTTTTTGGTTTTTTATTTTCCTGACGTTTCGGCACCTAATACGGTTAGGCATTTAGTATGGCAACAATTAATTTATTATTTATTTAGTTTAGGATTTTTTGCATTTTTCACTTTTGATGAATTTTAAATAGAAAAATATTGGAAATTATCACCCACAAGTGAATTCTCAGATGAGAATCTAATCCACGACCTTTGGGAATCCGGCCCACTGTCCTCACTTGTGGCAGAGTTGATTTCTTCCATTATTTTTCTTTTTAAAATTCATCATAAATTAATCAATGTCTAAGTGAGGCAAAATGAAACAAGATTTCTGCTAGCAAAACAATAAGAAAGAAATATTACCTGACAAGATACGTTAGTGATATCAACGGATAATACTGTATCGAGGTCTCGTAGTGGTTTGATGTTGTTGTACGTCTTTGGCAGCAAATATGGATAGTTTGTGTTTTGCCTGTAAAATTACAAAAACAAGTATTACTGGACACATCACAAAATAGATAAATAAATAACGTTATACTGTTATTTAACCGTATCTGTGGTCTAGTGGTAACAAACAAGCACCGGTATTAGACACAGAGGTCCCGGGTTCAATTCCCAGTTGGTACATATAGTATTTGGTTTGGTTGGTGGTAGGACTTTGCTATAAGTCCGCCGGGCTAGCTACCACCATCTTATCTAAGTCTGACGGCACGGAATAGCAACAATGTTTTCAGCATTGTTGTGTTCCGGCACAGCAGTTACAGATAAGATAGCCAGTTCCAGTGTTTTTTTTTAATTTACGAGGGGGAGACTCTTAGCCTTCATCATACCTGATGTTAAGTATTGATAATGCTGAAGATGGAAGCGAGCCTCTCCCGGAATCGTCAATCACTGAGGAACTGGTTATCTCATCTCTAACGCCGGAAAACAACAAGCGTTGAAAACATTGTTGTTAGTAGGGGCTTATTTTTTTTTATGAAAGGGCACGACTTATGTTTAGAGTCATCATGTAAGCAGGGGCGTGCATTGGTTTTCCAGCGGAGTAGGCACTGTAGATCTAACTAGTAACTTTGCACTTATCCTATCCTGCTACCGAATATTATAAGTTTGAAAGTTTGTTAGGATATTTGGATGGAGGAATGTTTGTTACTCTTTCACTTAAAAACTACTGAACTGATTAAGATGAAACTTTACAGCAATGTAGCTTATATATCAGATAACCACATTGTATGCAAATATTTATAATTATCCTGATATTCCCACGGTAACGGCAACCACGCGGCGAGTGAAACCGAGAGCGGCCGCTAGTCATACATTATAAGGTTCGTAATATTTAGTAGGAATATTAAAATGCTGACGAGTTTGATTGTTTGAGCACGCTAATCTCTGGAACTACTAGTTCGAATTGAAAACTATTTTTGTGCTTGATAGTCCATTTATCTCGGAAGGTAATAAGATATTTAATATCACGTTACGATTAATAAGAGCAGATCATTAATGTAAAACGTTACAGAAACGGGAAAAAAATATTAGTTTTGGGAGCTTCCGTTGCGGACGGTGTGTAAAGGGTTAAAGTTATGTAAAAATCATGTATGACGAAATTATTCCCCATCAAAAGTTCTAAAAAGAAGTCCGCGACAGCATATGTCTATGTTTTATGGTTAACTCGCTATAACCATTTTTCAGATAATACAATTTGTTCTAAACTAATGTATTATTTGAGAAGCTGTTTTCATAAACATGATATTAATCCTTATCTAAATAAATACGTTAATCATCACAAGTATTTAATTTTGAACAAAATTGTCTTTTACGTCATTAAATTTTAATGAATATCTTAGGAAATATGATAGTTTTAAAATAACTCCTCAACAAAATAATTCGCGACCAAATTCATTCGTCAGGTAAGCATGCTTACTTTATACTGATATATTCCGGAAGTTTAAGCTAGAACATTACACGTACAAATAGCGCCCTTCTTGCCATGGGCGGTTTATACTTGAGCAATACTTTTTCTAAATATGTTGTATTCTTGTATGAAACGCTGCTTGTTCCGAGTAGGCAATTTCGAGACTGCCTATCGGTAGGTATTCAGTATTTAGCGTAAGGAATATATTAGTGGGTGAGTGTTAAATAGAAGTTTAAACTTAAATAAAATAACTTTAACACTTATTGTATATTTATTTAGGTTTTGAATGAGGTAGGCACTGCCTAATTGCCTATATGGAATGCACGCCCCTGCATGTAAGAGACTGTCACAACAATATTAGTGCATATTCAATTACCGTGCTTTTTCCAGTTTGATAGCATTCCACCGCTGAATAAAATGTCTCGCAATGTCCCTCGCGGCGGCACCTTGCACAATCACACCAATGTCATGCCAAGGCATTCTAGGAGTTGTCTTCCTATCAACTAAGTCTGAAATACAACGGCAACTATTAACAGAATTCTTGTAAAATTAAATTTGGATTTTTTGCCGCACTGTTCATTAAAATAAAACAAATTTTCCGGTTATTAATAAAACGCGCTATATTTTACGAACTAAGATCTAATGGACCGTGTTTTTAGGTTTTTAGGGTTTTTTTATTTTTCCGACATTTCGGCACCGTTTCAGCTGCCGTGGTCACGGGATGACTGGCTTCTTAAAGTCTACCTTCGAAAAGTTAATAATGTTTTTCGTTCCGATACGGTTAGTAATTTACTATTGGAATTTGGTCTCTTATCTGAATTAGTTTGCTAAATCTATCTCTCTCTCTTCTACTCGTAAGAACTGCGACGTCATTCTACCAAATAGAATATACTATATAAGTAATGTCGACACCTGCAAGCAAGAACATTGTAACTCAGTTTTAGGCAGTATTGAGTTAAGATGATATTCATACTAAGCAAAAAATGCGGATTTTTTTACACTTATCATCGTATTTAAACTCGTTATAATTTAAAATCTACAGCCTGTAAAACGTCTTAAAAACATTGTATCTCAGACATACAATTATTTTATTCAACAATTTCAAATTTAACGAACATAACAGTTTCATACAATATTGATTGTATTTCGGAGTTACAATGTAATTTTACAAAGTATATGAGGAAGAATTTTATTGTAACTCACTAATTATATACAATTAATAATTAAATATATACATATATAGCATCAAAATGATACAAGAGCTTAGGTTTTACCACGTTTACTTATATGGTCAAGATCGATTGGCATTAGGTCTTATCCGAAATTGCTAAGATTTTTTTAAATCTTTGTTGTGCTCTCCTGTAAAATGCCAAAAACTGAGTTACCATGTTCTTGCATGCAGGTGTCGATGTATCCACTAGATACCAGTTTAAATAATCTAACGCCCCAAATTAATAACCTTTCTGTAGATATGGATTGGGCCATCTGAGATAGTCGCCTAGGATATTTTTGTTAATATGACCAAAGTAAGGACGGCTGCTAGGCAACGAAGCCAGTATCCTAGGAAACTATCTCAGATAGCCCTATTCCTATCTACAGATAGGTTATTAATTTCGGCCGTTAAAGAGTCAAAGAGACAATAATTTGAAATATGCAAAAGTGTTCTTACCTACAAAAGGCAGATCTAAATTATTGAAGTCTTTTACAATGAAATTAGTATAATCCTTTCCGATCCACAGCTTCGAGTTTCCTTCCAAACCTTCCAACATATCTTTCGTCGTCTGCGTAATCACTCTTCCCTCAACGACCTGGGCCAAAGGCGTCGGTTGGCTTACATTTCTGTTAATATTAGTGTTCTTGATCCCAAAGGCCTCAGTCAACAAGACTTGGTCATTAGACATAGCGTATTTTTGCGCTTTCTTCCTTTCGGAATTATCGAATTTCTGTTCGTTCCTTTCCTCTTCGTACGGGGGGTATATTATGCTTATTATATCTTTCCCTCTGTCGGTGATTTTGTCGAGTACGTTTCGTTTATGTACTTCGGGAGTATCGAAAGTATCTATGTCTTGGACTTGGTTGGTTTTGGTTGAGGCAATGAGTAGCTGGTCGCCTGGCTCTAGCACCGGCAAGTTGGTTTGTGCAGTGTCTTCTGTATCGTTTGGTTCGGTTGAGTTTCCGTTTGGTGTCTCTTCGGGTTTTTCTATTGGTAACACACTGAAATAATTATGGAGATTAGAAGTGTTTAGAGATGTACGAGTATATGACTGGTGTTATTATTATTAGCCTTAATCGTCCCACTCAGAGACCTATATCGAGATAGACGAAAAGAGCGCTTCAAACTGTATGAGAACCTAGCGTGTCGAAATTTTCGTACCTACGATGACGTCACGAGCGAGATTTAGTGATGTGGAAATGTTATTGACGAGCTCTTGCAAGAAAGCACTGGACAATTAACCATTTTCGTTTCTGAGCGACGTTTTCATGGCAATGGACTCAAGCGGACTGACTTAGGTCGGAAAACTTTGAGCGTGGATCAAACTTTTGGCACGCAAGGTATACGTCTATCTCGATATAGGTCTGTGGTCCCACTCTTAGTTTTTTTTTTACATAATATGACAATAGCATGTAGAAGTACACTGTATAACTTTACATCGACACACGTACTACGTCGATATAGTACAAGCACAGTGTAACTAAGGAGCTACAGTTGGACAACGCCCTTGAAACCTCGCGACCATGCTTTTGTCATAGTATTTGACAGGTTTTGTACTAGTAGTATTTGACAGGACATACAGTGGTGGACACACATAATAGGCTATTTGACAATGCGAAAAATAAAGTGTTAATTACTGTTATCAGTATTAATTATGAGTTTAAAAATGGTTTTTTATAAACGTAAGTTGAAAATAATTATAAATTTATTTAAAAATCCGTAAATAAAAATGCATTTTTAAACGTTTTGTCACGTGACACAAAACGCTACTGATTCGTCGAGTTTATAATGACGTCACCTGCTTGTAAACCTCGTTTGCCTACGTATGTGGATGATATGCAGAATACAGGCAAGTGACGTCACCGAACCCATTGCAGCGCCATATTGTCAAAGTAGCATTTGGGCGCGCTATTTAAATATTGAATTTTTAATTTGATATTTTTCAGCAAATATGTACCAGAACTAAAAAAAAACAACTTTTACTGGGTTCCTTAAACTCCACTACATAATATAAAATGGATTTTCAAAACTTGTCAAATAGCCTATTAACGACACTAGCAGATTTTCATACAATCGAGGTAACTTTGGAGCATTGGGTCTCTGCCAAGGATTGACCGAGATGTGATCTGAAAATAGCCATCCTGGGGGTGAATAAAGGAGATCCAGACTGCTATACATCACCGAATATCAACTAATCGCCGAATTCATATCAGTGGCCCTACCGCGTAAGTGTCGTCGACGCGTCGAATATGGTCGTATATCGTTGATAATAATAATAATAATAATAAACAACAATTTATTTTCTCATCACAATAGGTGCACTTAATTCTAATACAGAGATAGATAATTATTTATTTCATTGTGACCTGAATTGTGAGGAGACTGGTGCCTGAAAAGGTTTCCAATGAAACCTGAGCTACAGGTCACCAGGACCCTCTTGCATTTTAATTATTCATAAGGACGCTAACGTGATGCTATAGCGCTGTCTCGGTCACACACAGAGTCGAGTATTAACTGACTATTGAAAAGGAATCTTATTGTTAGGACGATAACGCTGAAGTTGAGCTGTACGAAAACTCCGTCGGCCAACTGTCAAAATGAAGTCGACAGCGATGCCGACGGCACTTACGCGGTGATTTGTTTTGTCTATTCTGAACTGAGTGACAGTGACAATGCCACTTCGGGAACGTTTCCGAATATTTGTGAATAAAAACAATTCACATATCAAGTTTATGGTTGTTATTGAAGTGAAAACTTATTTTATTTGTGCACATCAGAGTTTAAAATTTTGGGATGGGTAAAAAATGTTAAAGTCGCGTCAGGACACGTGACCCTGATCGAAAATTCGTAAGACCATTTACTGTTGACCTATTTCAAATTACATAAAGTGTCACACTTGAAAGATCTACGTATATAAGTTAATAACAACCATTATATAAAGATCTCTCATTACTACCAACTTTCATATTGATGCCAGGTCAGTTTTAATGGATTTACCTGCCAAATCAAGTTGGTCTCCGTTTCCATGAACTTGTGGTCAAGATATAGTGGATTTTGTTTGTTATTTTCGTTTAAGCAGTTTTCTCTTCTGCCGGCACTCCCAGAGTGCAACCCGTTGTTTTATTTCGTTATTATTAATGAGTTATATTATACTCACTCATTCAGTCCTATGACGATGTCCCTAGAAGATTTTGCCAGTTCAATAGCCGCTTCTATACCGTTTGCCGGATTGAGGTACAGTCCACCGCCGGGCGAGCTTGACGTTTTCTTCTTGGTCTTGATTGTAGTGTGGGTCTGTGATATGTTGCCCAAGTCTGTTAACCTGTGGGGGTTAAAATTGGTATTAAGTTATATATATTGAGCGCTTTTAAAGAATAATTGAGGTTTGAGATGATTTTGTTTATTATTCACTCGGACTATACAACGTTATTTAATGTTTGCCCAAAATCTCAAAACTATTTGTAGAACTCGTCATAACAAACAACTTTGTGTATGGAAGCAGCCCTGATAAAGAGAAAAAAATCAGCTGTTTTATAGAATAAATATTTTAAGTCTGCTAAAATGTATGAAACAGCTGACTTTTTTTTCGCGATTTCAGGGTTGCTTCCATACATGTCTACAAATGGTTTTGAGGTTTTAGTTAAACATAACATAAGCTAAAAATCAAAATAAGCTAAAATGTATGTCCGTGAGTGATTTTTAGAGGCTTTAGCTCCACTGGGAACTACATTTCCCCCTAGTACGAGTTTGGCAAACTATTTTCGTTATCGAAAACTGTCGCTCTCTCTTTTTAAAGACTACTTTAAACACATGTAAATTAATGTCAACTCGTACTAGGGGTATAGGTCGGTCACCGAAAGCTGGCGCGTTATCAGTACTCACACTAACAAAAAACGAATAGACAAACACAAAAAAGTTCACTCTAAAGTAGCAAAATCAAAACAATAACTGTCTCCTTCATACTCGTAAGTTTGTCCGTGCGCCAGAGAGACAGACAGATGACCATGCAGTGCAACTTCACGCCCCGCGCGCTTGTCGTGTGAATATGCCAGTTTTAGTTAACCGAGCTGTACTTGTATTGAAATCAATACTAAAAATCCAACTTGTTAACAAACGTGCTGTAATAAATATTCAGTAATATTCGAACCAATTGGTTCTCAATATAAAGTTTTTTTTCTTAATTCTTTTCTGTCAATTCCACAGGTGCAATCTGATTTGATTTTATGTTTTGTCTTTAATTTAATTGCTTTTATGTTTTATTTTTTATTGTAATGTGTTTCTTTTCTACCTTAATTTTGTGTACAATAAAAAACAATATAGAGCTATACTCTGATTGTTTTATATTGTAATTTGTTGCCGTCCTTTTCTATGTTTATCATTATTCTTTTTTTATACGAGCCTGTTAATTTGGCTTTGGCTCGCAGTCTCACCAAAACGGTACTGACGGAAGATCAGCGCTGGCCAAAAGCCATGCATTATGCTGACCATTATGCGGGACCGTTTTGGGAGAAACGGTTTTTCGTCCTGTTATGTGTTTTATTTTTATTCGGATGTACTGTCTTTTGTTTGTCCCAAATATACTTACTTATCTTTCTTTCAATAGGTTTAGCAGTCTCCGATTAATTGATTAATAATTACCTGTGTCTATGATCGTCCCATCTTCCATAGCACAGATCGATGCCACCAACGAAGGCGACAGTCTGGTCAACGCATACGATCTTCTCGTGGTGCGCCCAGAAGAACACGCCGGCGCGCGCGTGGTCTGGGTGACGGAAAACCTACGTTATAACCATACAGTTAAGGTACACTTTACATCGAAACTTCACGGTAACGACTACTAAGTAACTACTACATTTTATTGTATGTCACATCGGCAGAAACCAGCTGAACCATTTTATACATTTTGTTACAACCACCTAATGTACCTACCTGTTTCACAATAAATAATTTTGACTGACTTTGAATTTGAATTTTCACTAAGTAGGGTTCATCATTTCAGCAACATGACACTCACTGCTGGGTATAGGCCTCCGGCATGATAAATTATAATGTAGGGTGTTTATAGGTTGTGATTTAAATTTTGGGATTCACAATATTTATTTTACGAGATAAAAATACTCGAAAAAAGAAAATAGTGCTGAGTTGCTACGTCTGAACAATATGGAGACAGGTTTTCTTCTAGTAAAAAAAACTGATATTATTTAGGCCCTGTTTATTTCACAGTCTGGTCAACGCACAGATTTTCTCGTGGTGCGCCCAGAAGAACACACAGCGCGCGCGTGGTCTTGGTGACGGAAAACCTACGTCATAACCATACCGTTAAGGTACACTTTACGTTACGGTGACAAATAATACCGGTTCAAATAGATAATGTTTCAAACTCAACTCAAATAAAATAGTTCATACCATATTATTCGTCACTTATGCTCATGCACATGATAAGTGATGTTTGAGAAACTTTAGAATGTTTTCCAACAAAGTTTACAAATGAACGTCAAATTTAAATTCTCAATTCAGAAACCGACTATTCAACTTTAAATAATGCTGTATAATTTTCAAATCACTAGATTAGCATATATTGTATCTTGATCAATCCGAGTACGTAAAGTATGTTTCTAATCAGTCCGCTGAGAGAATGCATTCCTAACAAATCGTGTCAGTTCTGATAATAAGCGAAAATGAACTATATTATAAAAAAAATAAAAAAAACCTACTACCTAGCCCAAAGTTTTTTTATATTGTTCACAGCCTAAAGTAAATCTTATAAGAACATATCTTATGGATACTAGATAACGTATAAACATACTGATAATAGACTTAACGTACTGACAGGACCATATTAAGAAGCACATTTTCTCAGCGGCCGTAGTTTGATTACCTACCTTGATATTGTCGCTGGCCAGCCTGCTTTTGCTGTAGAAGCTGTTGATACCGAGCGCCATCTCCACTTCCTTGTACAGCATTATGAACACTTTCACTCCTTGCTCCTGCCAAGCAAAGATGGATTTTGACAGTATTCTTCAAAGTTATTAAGCGTTTTGATTAGATTAAATATTTTAACTTTTGGTAAGTCAACACCACAAACTTATATCGTTATAGACGAAAAGAGCGCTTCAAATTGTATGAGAACCTAGCAGCGTGTCGAGATTTTCGTACCTACGATGACTTCACGAGCGAGATTTAGTGATGCGTTAATGTTATTGACGAGCTCTTGCAAGAAAGCACTGCACAATTAACCGTTTTCGTTTCTGATTGATACGTATTTTCATGGCAATGATCTCAAGCGGACTGACTTAGGTCGTAAAACTTTGACCTTAGATCAAACTTTTGGCACGCAAGGTACACTTTTATCGTCTATCTCGATGTAGGTCTGTGGTCAGCACTTATTTTTCACAGACAGTCGTCGATTTATACAATTAAATGTATGTTAACCTGAAAGCAATTAGTATTAAGTTACAAAGTCAGAGCCGTTTTTTCGAAGTACTTCCCGTTACGAGCCAGTCTATCCATGTACATCTCTGGGCTATAAAGATCTCTTCTTTAGCCAGTTCCATGGTACCAAGACTAACCATGACTGACACTTAGAAACTGATAAATAATTAACAGCTTTCCTTTTAAGTATGCAGTCCAGTCGCCAGTAGTTCCCGTTAAGAGCTGGTCTTTTCATATAAATCTCTGGACTAAGCCACCAGTCTGCTATGAAGATCTCCTCCTTAGCCAGTTACGAGGCATCAGCTACAGCTGACATGTAGAAGGAACCTAGAATTAATGTTACTCACAGCTTTCCTTTTAAGTATGCAGTCCCGTAGCCAGTAGTTCCCGTTAAGAGCTGGTCTCTTCATGCATGTTTCTGGACTTAGCCCCCAGTCTGCTTTGAACATCTCTTAAGCCAGTTTTATAGCATCAATCTCACCTGACAAAAAAGCACTGGGAACTCAATGTTACTTACAGCTTTCCGTTTCAGTATGCAGTCCAGGCGCCAATAGTTCCCATTAAGAGCTGGTCTCTTCATATATATCTCAGGGCTCAGCCACCAGTCAGCTATGAAGATCTCTTCCTTAGCAAGTTCCATGGCATCAGCTACGGCTGACATGTAGGAGGAACCGTCTACAAATGTTCCGGCGGGAGTCGACGCGCGAGGCGGAGCGAATGATTGGTGGAGATTCGGGTGTGTGAATGCTCGGGCTGTAATAAGGATTTTATTGTATGTTTTATTTTATTCTAAACCTACGCACAGAGCGCTTTAAGTCCTCATTTATCATGTGTATCATTTATGAGTGGAATGCCATGCTAGCGTGTTTTCCCGAGCACATACAACCCAAAACCTTTCAAGGTGCAAGTGAACAGGCTTCTTTTGGGCGAATTCGCTCCATATTAGACCTAATCTACGCTCCTCGGCCAGATAGAGGTCAAGATTAAGCCCATTTAATATATATATATAAATGTGGCCGCAAAGTAAAAGACGGTTTTGAGCTTGGAATGATTATGATATGCAAAATAAATGTACGATCAGCGGAAAGTTAGAATCTTAACATTATGTTCCGGAGTTTGACATCTAGCTCAAGCCAGTGTCATAATAAAAATATAGAATCCTGGCCTAAATAAAGACTATAAAACTTTTAAAACTCCTGGGTATGTTATACAAGTTACTTGTTGAGTCGTTTTTCCAACAGTAGCCTCACGGCATCGACCGATCGATGGTCAAGAAAAACCTAACAATTTACCGACGTACCAGTATCGTTGGCAACAGTTTTGAAGTGGTGCATCCACTCCTTGCTCTTGCGCTTGGTCCAGCATTTGATTACCATCTGCCGGGTCTGGTTGAGTAGCTGCAGTCCATGGTTCATTCCCGTAGAGTACATGCCACTTGATACTTCAAACCTAGCAACACCAATGATATATTAAAGTTTAGGGGCCCTAGCATGAACACCGCTATATCACGCGATATGATAAAGCGCATTAGTCTTGATTACCCCGCCAAGATGTGTGTGACGTATTATCGCGCAACGAGTTATGTTAAACTCTGCTCCTTTTAGGGCTATAGATGTGATGTGATACTTAGTTACACTTACTTAGTCACAGTTTTTGTAATTATTATGTTATATTATTGGTACGAAGAGCGAGATCTACTCTGACTTGCAAGTGAGCGCGAAAGAGACGGATTGATGGATTGCGCTGTCTAATGGCGGCTGGTGGCGGCAGTTATAGTCAGAACTCAAAATACAATTTGTGAAATATGGAATCTGAATTTTAGTATCAAGTGGGTGGTCTTGTTTCTTGTCGCAAATTAAGTCGATATGCGGAGGTTTTAGTTAACGCATACAATACTTTGAGAAACCCTGGTTTGAGATATTTGTTAAGGGCATTAAAAACACACAAACTTTTGTGATTTTTTGTTGATAAATTAATTTAAAGTTATTAGTCTAAGATGACGTAACATTCTCGCGAACTGCATGATAAATTCCAGTTCTAATCATTATTAACAATCTTCACGAATATATCTCAGTTACATTTTCAATGATAATTATTTTATGTTAGATCATTATTGACACAGTATTATACAAATTACGTAGCTGTCCAAATCAGGGTTCAGTCAAACATGAACTAAAACCACATCAAATGTTACTGTTTTTAGCACATTTGATAAATTTCAAGATAATACTTACTAGCAGTGCGCTGCATGAAACAAAGGAGTTGATTATTAGATAACTTACTGTTTTTAGAATCTAGACTGAAAGATTAACTTCGTCATATAATATCTTCTGCATACAACGTTACAGTCCCAGATTACACACTCTTTAAATGAAATATGAATTTATTTATTTCATATCCCCAAATGGGGTTGCGGGTTCAAGTCCCTCCTGAGAACAACTTGTGAGATTCGTCGATTTTATTTTTATTGAAAACGCAACGTTTAGAAGTCATAATCTATTTTAATGACATAATCTGATAACTTAATTAATTGAAACACAATCGAGACTGTGAGGCAGGTCTTAAATTATTAAAATGGCATTTAAACTTATCTCTACGTCATGCGCATTTATTGTAGTCATAATCTTTGATGAAATTTATTAATTAAGTCACGTACAGTAAAGTGCAATGTTTGATGCTAGGAAATAGATTGAAAGTTTCAGTAAAAAACACGTTTAAGGAGATAGTAGAAAGCATTAAGTAAATCGACACATTACTTAACGAGAAAACAGACTCTATTATCTTAGAAATAAAGGTAAACCTAGTGGATTACGGTTTTATGTCATAATATTATCATATCACCTAAATAGTAAGTATAGTACTAGTAAAGTCTCGGTAGCTCAGCGGTTAGAGCATTGGACCGGATTTCCAAAGGTCGCGGGTTCGATTCCCGTCTGAGAATTCACTTGTGGCCGAGTTAATTTTTTCCAATATTTTTATATTTAAAATTTACCATAAGTAAGTATAACATAATCCTATACCTATCATTTTGTAAAGTTATTAAAAGGTACAAGTATAAATTAGACGAAAAAAGTAACATACTGAATGATAGAAGGTAAAGAAAACTAAACAGAAATTAAACGAAAGTTTACTCACCCTTGGTCAAACAGCATAACTCCCTTGATGATGCCATCTGAGGGTCGAATGTATCCGAAGAAAGTGTCTTTCACGAACACCCAGCGATCTTGCCACTTCGCACACATAAAACCCGTGCAGAAATAATTACATCTGACGACAAAGATTTGTTTGGCAACATTATTTAAAATAAATTTGGTAATGTTAATGATGACATGACATTAAATTAACTAAGACATGGCAGGTTTTTACACTAAAAACTTTGGAATTCCGACACTTATCTAAATCTTTGATTTCGATGTTATTTATTTATTTATTTATTAGGACAGCCAACAATAAGTACACTGATACACACAAAAAATACTTAGATATTGTTAGCGCTATTCATAGTGAAGTGCAAACAATGATTAAGTTCGTAATTACTTCAAATACTCATAACATAACAAACAAGAAAATCGCTTGAAAGGAATATTGCCAACCATCAGGTGAAATCTGCGTTCTAGTGCTGGAGCTCTATTTTTGATTCACTCGTCTACAGCTTTCTACTGATTTTCGTGCGACGTTTGACTTTCCGTACTTCCGTAAAAGCGACCTTGCACGTCTATACATAGCTTAGCTTTTCGCCTGTAATACCGCCTCCCAGATCGAGCGCGCGAGGGAGTAAAGTGAAAATCGAGCTATGTCTACACATGCAAGGTTGCTAATCGCCTGATCGCCTCCTCGTTCGCTTCGCCCCTCGCACGACGAGTGATTTAAAAATACAGGTCCTGATTGCTTGATCTATCGTGGAAACTCCCGGTAGTTCACTCACCGCGCAAAATCTCTGGAAGTTTTTCAGTGGGTGACGTTGTCAGCGTATACGACTAAAAGTGGTTGACTGGGGATTTGCCCGACTGTATAATAAACGGCAACTACGCTTTATACAAAATGTCAGATTGCTTAGACAATACTGAACATAACTGCTTACGTTTTAAAGTTCAAAGTCGATTTGAGAAAGGACATAGGTATTTTAGACCCAAAGGTGTATAAATATTATTCTGCTACCTATATGTTAATAGAATAATTAAACATAAGTAAGTTTATTTTTTAACTGCTTTAATGATTTTTTGATAAAAGTAAATAGATGAAATGGATACTATTTTGATTACTTTGCACATTAAAAAGTATAATGTCATGATAACAGACGTGACATTGACACTATTGGCAGCCAAAAACGAGTTCAACTGTTACTGTTACTGTCAGTCAACTGCCAAAAGCGTCTTGTTTCATACGACTGCTTCCGTTTCGGTTTTTCTTTAAAAGGTTTCAAACATAGATAACTCCCAAAATAAATGATTTTATAAAACGGTGAATACTATCTATAACTTATTGATAATACGCCTTAATTTTAAATTAAACATAAATGTTATACAGTTTATAGGGTTTTTTTATACAGAAAAGTGCCTGATGTCCTCTGCCAGTTTTGTAAAGTCTGTAAAAACATGATAAAAAGGAATATTCTCACCTAACACAGACCATGTTTCCCAGCAATCCGAAGCAGTTGCACCCGGCCTGTCCCGGCTGGGTGGACCCTGTTCGTTTCAACACCACGCCCTCTTTGCCTTTATCACCCAGCTCCGAAATAAAAGACAGATTCGACACCTCTAGGAACTTTACCTGGAATTAAAAAATATGTAATATAATAGGGCATCATCGTTTTGATAGGTCTATCTGGTAAGTACCTGATTAAAAATAATAGGAGTGGCATTGAGGTATAATATACTGACGTCAGTATATTAGGTATACCGTATGTATGTATACCTCAATAAGGAGTGGTGTGAAAAGATACAATATTACTTTTACTTTTAAAAAATCGCTAGTGTTCGGCTATGGTCATTTCTACAGATTGTTTTTCTTCGAGGGCTTTTTCAATGTTATGTTTGCAGTAAGTTAAAGATTTAGAGACACCATTCTTTCGACTCCAATTATTTTAGCGGAAAAAACCGACGTAAGGTCAATTTTATCTTATAAATAGAATTTTATTAAAATGATAAATTGAATCCCGAATCATTATTATCACCCATAAATATTAAAATTTTATCAGTGATAACCGGAAAAAGGCGATATAATAATTAGTAGTATCTATAAAGGTAAAATGTTATCAGTATCATTGTTTTTATCGGCCCTGCGTATCATATGCAATGAGATAAGAGGAACACTCACCGTCTCATGATGATTTCTATATATAGATATATTGAGTAAGTTGAATAGGTATTCTTCCAGTTGCTTCATTCTTAGCTGTAGGCCTTCGTATGTTACCATCACCTCGGGTTTCTTCGGAAACCTACAAAAATATTTACCTTGTTTAAGTTCGATAAATTATCTTCTATTTATACCGCACCCGCATTAATTTGACATATTTTGTACTATCAACAGCACGTTCAGATTTACACTTGCACTACGAAAACCGACTTTATTACAAGCGACATAAGAGCGCTCTCTAGGGCAACACTGTAAATCAGTTGACTGTCCATTGCTGTGCCAATTCAAATCACTGATAATAATAATAATAATACTACTATAAATATAATAGTTCAGTTTTCATTACGTCATCATATTTTTTATTTTTATTTTTATGAACGACGGGGAGACTCTTAGCTTTCATCATACCTGATGTTAAGTATTGATAAGGCTGTAGATGGAAGCGAGCCTCTCCCGGAATCCTCAATCACTGAGGAACTGGCTATCTTATCTCTAACTGCCGGAACACAACAATGCTGAAAACATTGTTGTTATGGCGGCAGACTTAGATAAGATGGTGGTAGCTAGCCAGGCGGTCTTACTACAAGTCCTACCACCAACCAAACCGAATACAATATGTACCCCCGCTATGAATCGAACCCGGGATCCCTGGGTCTGATACCGGTGGTTGTACCACAAGACCACAGAGGCGGTTATAAAAAAAAAATCAAAGGCATAAGGCCACAGTGTTGCTCAGTATCTTCATCTTCTGTAACTAAAAAAATTAAAAAATATTATGTATCGGAGTTTAAGGAACCCAGTAAAAGTAGTTTTTTTTTTTAATTCTGGTACATATTTGCTGAAAAATATCTAATTAAAAATTCAATATTTAAATAGCGCGCCAAAACGCTACTCTGACAATATGGAGCTGCAATGGGTTCGGTGACGTCACTTGCCTGTATTCTGCATATCATCCACATACGTAGGCAAACGAGGTTTACAAGCAGGTGACGTCATTATAAACTCGACGAATCAGGAGCGTTTTGTGTCACGTGACAAAACGTTTAAAAAATGCATTTTTATTTACGGATTTTTAAATAAATTTATAATTAATTTCAACTTACGTTAATAAAAAACCATTTTTAAACTCATAATTGAAGACGTCAGTTGATAAAGGCACTATGTAACATTTATGAAAAACTAATTTTATTATTTTGGATTGACCATTACATTTCATATTAAGAGAGCATTGAAACAATATAATGGAAAAGGTCATATGTTACAACAGCCCTTAACACCTTTATCCAGATAATAAAATTAGTTTTTGCATAAATGTTACATAGTGCCTTTATCAACTGACGTCTTCAACTTATACTGATAACAGTAATTGACACTTTATTTTTCGCATTGTCAAATAGCCTATTGTAAACTATCTGCACTGGAAAGCCAGTATATCTGTATTTATAAGCCAAAGGAGGATAAGCTAGTGATGGATGTATGTGCACATTGACATATTGTAAGCGGTACCTATATATATACCGTGCAATTTTTTTATTGACCCAAGCTTAAGGGGAAGGTCATGTTAAGTGTTAAGAATAAAATGCATAAGGAATTTTATTTTTTAAAAATACTTTTATTTTTTAATAATTTTTGTTTTTATAACTTATCGTCAATCATTCGGATATAAAGCCCAAACAAAGGCAAAAATAAAAAAATAATAGCAAAAATAAATGAAATAAGTAAAAATACTAAAACAGCTGATCGCCGACGCGGTAGGTGCGCGCGCGGTTATTAGCCCACGGCGCGACCTGTGTTGACCCCGCACAACCACACGCTCTCCTATGCCCTCTGATTACCGACCCATTGCTACAACTGAGACGAAACAAGCAAAATGAAAGAATTTTTCAAATGAGTTAAAAAAAAAAAAAAACGTCTGTTGATAACTTAGTAGCACCGGTGCTGAGATTGGCACGGTCTAACAACTCCTGAGGATGCTCCGTGTGTGGGCGAAACACGTGTAGAGTAGTCGGTGAAGGTGCAAGGTGTGTCACTGGGCTGCATCTGCATTTTTTCTTGCGGAATTACGCGACATATTTTTCGTGTTCTACTAAGATATGGATTTCCGCCAAGTAACGCCTGATTCTATCAAATAGTCTGTTGATAAAACCAACTTACGATTACGGTCACATCACAGTACCAACCGTACTACCTACTGTTATTTTCTCGGAAAGTTATTACCAATTTTTTATTTTGTCAAAACAATGTAATCGTTGATTTTTCGGATACTTATTAAATTAAAACGTAACCCAAATAGTCAAACAAACCACTGTTTGCAACTTCTAACTTAACGATCTCACTGCCTACCTACTGTTACTTACGCGGGATTTTATCTTAAACCAACCAGCAAAAAAATTCATAATTACAAACGACTTTCGAGATAAAATAGAAATACCAATTTAAAATCTAAACTGTGTAGGTTCAGTTTAAATACTTACATACTTAATGTCGAACGAGTCTCCTTCAACACTTCCTTCATTAATAACACTAGAAAGGTGATAACTTTCCATCACACTTAACAGGCTTTGGAATGACGAACTAATGCAATAATAACTAAATCATGACTTTTTTTCCCTGAATAACGTTATCATTTTAGAATTCTTAGGTTATCTTGAAATAAGTAGTTAAAACACGAAATAATTAAACGGCTCTCAAAATTTTGCGATGCTCGACTCGTACACCAAACCAAACCTTTCATGATAGAGGTGCACCGCAGCTCTAAGCACTTCATTGCTTTCCCGATAACAAATGACCATCTCCAGGTACTCCTGGTTGGTATACCGACGAGGCATGTTTATGTTTGCAAACGCGCGCGACAAGCAAGAGCAACATGCAAATGCAAACTGAATAAATAAAATCAGAGCGCGATATAATTATTTTTATTCTGTGCTTTAGGCCTAGTTCACACTAAGTACATCTTAAGTTTTGGCCCGCACTGTTCATTCAACTCATATCGAATTGAATAAATATCAAATCAATAAAGTATTTTTTTTATCAGTAAAAAATTAATTGCTTACTACGAATAGAAATTAACTTTTAGGGGCAGAGTTTTAGTTCTTCTACTAGTATCGTATAGTGATAAGTAAAATAGGTACCTAAGAAAAGTAAAAAAAACAACTATCAAAAATTGACTAAAGCATTGCGATATACTCACATGTTTTTTTAAACGAAAATTATTATTATTAGATATTTCATCCAGTGGCTGTGTCCACGTGGTTCTGTTTCAATGGGGGAAAGTATTCTTTGTCCCTAGTCCGACTTTGGATAATGGTCTGCAAATTGCAAATTGAGCAACAAAAACAAACCCGTACCATTACTTTTGCTTAAATCCTACTAATATTATAAATGCAAAAATATGTCAGTTTGTTGGTTTGTTACTCTTTCACGCTAAGATTTCTTTAAGTGTGAAAGAGTAACAAAAGTTAAATTTGGCACAGAGATAGTAGAACATAGGATACTTTTTATCCCGATATTTGCACGGGAACGAAACCGACGCAGATGAAACCGTGGGCGGCCGCTTGTGTCTAATAATGTCTATCAATAAATTATTTTATTTTTGAGATTGAACTTTAGTAAGTAAAGTTGAATTACAGAATTTACACAGTTCATCGAAAAGTATGTATGCACCCTTATTAGAACGGTCATTTTTGATCACTGTGGTACTTTGACACAAAGTCATGCCGCCGCACCGTGCCGCCTTTCGGCAGGCGCACCGGCAAAACGCAAAGAATCAGTACACCTACACTGCATTATGATTAACGATTGAATGTTTTAATTTCGCTATGACTTTTAGAAGAGAACAAGAATGCATCTTACTTATAATTTTTTTTGTGCGTACCATTATTGAAATAAAACATTATTTATGTAATTAATCGCGTTTTGTTTTAAAAAAAACAGTGTGTTTAAATGCTGTACCTATTTTTGTTGATGAATTCAAATTAAATTAAACTTATTTAAATTATTCCTTGGAAGGATGGTGCCAATTCTGGACCCACCCTTTTTTATTGAATAGGATGAAGCTAGTTTTGGACCCACCCTCAAACAGCTACGAGGGTAATATACGGGCTGTGGGCTTTCATAACAAATAATATTGTTATGAAAGTTACTTGCTGCTAAGTTCCAAATCTTAGTCCGTTCAAATTTATTATTTATTAAGCATGCCACTTTATTGGAATTTTGTACACACAAGCGCAAGTCTCAATCACACTCATCAGGTATTTGTGGACCGTCAATTTAGACAACAATTCTGGCGGCAGGCATTTATGCGCGGGAGCGCTAGCACTGGGTATGCTAGATTATTCGTTTTGTATGTCTTTGGTTTTATTTAAATCTTACTTTTAAACTACTACTAAAGAATCCAGGTTTTTGTTATATTATGAAATAACACTAAGCGTAGTATAGTAATGTTTAATACACTCAAAAAGAAGTATCTGACGACGTGGCACATAGCTATTGAAGGGTAGGCTCATCGTTTATACAAATCGTTGAATAGTCTTTTATTATTACTTTGATTAAAAACATGTATCCAAACTCCAATTTGCTATTTAAATGTATTATAAACCTATGAGCATTTTAATCCGTAACAGTAATTTTATTTCAGTATCGCAGCCTGCCTGCCTAGGTACTATTAGTTTAAAGTAAAAAAGGGCGAAATGTATTTATTAAATGTTACAATAGTCTGTAGGTGTCCACCTTTGTACATATGTCTCAAATTTATTCTGTAAATGTATTTTCTAGTGCAATAAAGAGTATCATAAATAGGTGTACCATTTGAGTGGAAGAATTGCTAAGAAACGGAGGGGCACGATACGATTTATGTACTCGCGTCCGTCGCTGGCGCTTGCTTGTATGCATCCCAGATTCCTGTGCGTAACTTCTAAGCACATCAAGAGTAAATAAAAAAAATATAGGATTTTGAGAATAATGCCGAAATTGATGGACAGTTTACATACACTGTTTATTTACCTTAAACACCAGGTTAGCTGCTTGTAAGTACTTGCATTCAGGTTTTTTTTTATAAAATTTATTTTATAAACAAACGTTTGAACTTTTACGGGGTTCGTCTCAGTTGTAGAAATGGATCGGTAGTCAGAAGGCACATGCGAGCGTGTGGTTGTGCGGGGTCGACACAGGTCGCGCCGCGGGCTATAGTGACCGCCCGAGCACCTACCGCGCCGGCGATCAGCTGTTTTAGTATTTTTACTTATTTAATTAGTTTTTTGCTTTTATTTTTGGTGTTGTTTGGGTATTATATCCGAATGATTGTCGACAAAATGTAAAATTAAAAATTATTAAAAAATTTAAATATTAAAAAAAAAATAGAATTCCTTGTTCATTTTATTCTTAACACTTAACATGACCTTCCCCTTAAGCTTGGGTCAATAAAAAAATTGCACGGTATATATATATAAAATAAATAGCCATGAGATTAAATAGGTAAGTCACCTTGGCAAAGCCCCTTTCCTCTTCTTAGGTCGGCCATCCCTCCTCTTCGAAGGGCTTCTTGTCGGTATTGCCTCCAACGCTTGTCTTTCAGCACTCTCTTCAGTATTGACTGTGTTCTTAAAGCTGGCCCGTCTGACTTTGTGAGTTTTTGACGGAAAGGGAATCTTGAGTGAGGCTCGGTACAGAGTGAGCTGTTGGTGCAAGTAAAGTATATGCTTGTATCGTTTCTTGATTGTCCATGTGAAGTCGCCATGTTGTAGGTTGATTGTATACCTGTTTTAGAAAAGCTTGTTAGAACAAAGCTGCATACTGACGTCAGTACAGTATAATAGGTACATTACTGCAGCGGCCAGCAAAAGAGGCATTGATGGACGAACGTGTAAATACATACGTAAGTCCATCAATGCCTAGTTGTGGCCAAGGTTTGTATAGTACTTTTGTCAAATAATGACTAATACTTTTCGAAATCAGACGAACAACGAACAACAATATTTTTTCCCGCGTTAAAGTGTTCATTTGTTGTTTTTTTTTAAACACCTTTCTATTTGCAAGCCAGTACGAAATTTAAATAAAACCTTTGATAAGTTACCTCCTTGGTTGCCATATTTCGGAGTAAAAGATCGTTCCATTTTTAAATTACACGACAGATATGAGTTTACTATGTAATTTGTTTGGCCGCTAAACACGACAGATATGGATTTTCATACAGCTTTTGCCGGCCGCTGCTCGCATGTATGTGGCCAGTACAGCAATATCGATTTATCTCAAAGAAGGTTGTAAAATAATGCTCATATTATATTTCCAAGCATGTTTGAGAAAAATAAGTTTAGATTTATTTATATTAATCAAATTACTATAAAGCATCATTCAATTTTTTATCAGACGAGGGAAGTATAATCCGGAAGTCTTAAGAATAAATAAAGGTGTAGATAAAAAAGTCATTGTCATCAAGCAAGGGCATTCATTGTAGTTATTTTTTTTTACAAACAGTGAGTACTTCTTAATGTTTAGTTCCGTTTGGTACCTAATTTAATCTTGTAATCGTAACACAAAAATGTTAGTATACATCACAAAAGCTAAGGGGCTTTTATCGATTTTCAACTTTACTATAAGTTCTAACAGTTTTATTTTTATCTATACTAATATTATAAAGCTGAAGAGTTTGTTTGTTCTCAGGAACTACTGGACTGATTTAAAAAAATCTTAGACCATTAGAAAGCTACATTTCTCCCGAATGACATAGGCTATATTTTATCCCGATATTCCCACGGGAACGGGCACCACGCGGGTAAAACCGCGAGGATCCGCTAGTCTATTAAATATACAGGGACTTCCTGTTTTATAGCAGACAACAATAGTTACTACGTGAGGCCTAAATACTCGTAAGTTAAGTTCAATACTATCACAGTTACTGTCAACATAACAAAAATTTATATACATCTATCCATTCATTGCTGGCTTACAAAGACAGTTAACATAATGTTTTGATATTGCTACTGCAATGGATATAAGTACTGCGAGGAGCCCGTGGCGCAATGGCTCGCGCAATCGGCCTGCGATTGTTGAGGTTAAGCAACTTTCGCAATGGTACCGACCACGGGATGGGTGACCAAAAATTTACTATTTCGAGCTCCTCCGTGCTTCGGAAGGCACTTTAAGCCGTTGGTTCCCGCTGCATTTGCAGTCGTTAAAACCCACCAATCTGCATTGGGCCCGCGTGGTGGGTCATGTCATGGCCGTTCTCCTTATCCATTCATAAGGAAGTTTAGTGCCCCAGCAGGGGGAACATTAAAAATGGCTGATGACGAATGGATATACAATGATTGACAAATAAGAACTGAAAGCTACAATGCTAGTTATTCCGTTATATAATAAAGGGCCGGTCAAACGACGTGACCTCTCTAGCATTACTACGCTACGTTACTATCACATTATTACACTGATAATATAGCGTACACGCAAAGCGTGTTTAGATTCGGAGCTATTGATTTGAATGCGTATTCTAACTAAGAAGAGAAGGTATATAGACTGTGCTATTATAAATGCATAATAAAAAGCGTATGTCAGTTTGTTTGATCCTTTTTCACACAAAAACTACTGAACAGATTTGGATAACGTTTCGCCTGGATTAAAACATGAAAACATTTTATTCCGATACTCCTACGGGAATGTGGGGACCACGCGGTGAAGCCGCAGGCGGCCGCTAGTTTAGCTATAAAATTCGAGTGATACTTACAGATTAGGATTAATTAAATGTGTCGTGACACTCCTCTCATTCTCAATGAATTGCACTTTTATCTCAACGCCTGGTATAAATACTTTTCTATGTACTGAATGGAACTTAATTGGTGGGTCATGGACTTGTTTAAATGGCACTGAGTTCATCGGACCTGAAACAAAATCTTATCTTTGAATTCAAACTTTCCATGACCTATACGATAAATAAAATACTACAAAAAAGCAACACAATTTTAACAGCGCATCTCAACCACATTACTTGGTAAAATTAAGTAGATTTTTTTAATTGAAATTTTTTTTCAATTTATTTTTTACATAATAAACCTTTCTGAACATTAAGTAATATTTAGATGTGCTATTTTTGGTAATGTAAAAAAAATTGAATCATTTATCCCTTTATCTGTCAATGTCAATTGTTCATCTTAGCAATCAATGTAGTGGTCTCACCAATAAACAACTTACTGCTTTACGTGCTACTGATAACTTGGAATGGACCTGCCAAGAGTGCCAGAACAGCTCCCCAAGACGTCGCTCGATCGTCATCCCTGACGACGATGAAGAAGATGAAAACTGCGCTGAAGCATCTAATTTGCATATCGATGTCAAAAAACTACTGGGTGACATATCTAAAGAAGTGGAAAAAGCGATTAAAAAGGAGATGAGAGATATAAGTCAATCTATGCAGTTCCACTCCGAAAAAATGGATGAATTTATCCAGAATATAGAAACCTTACAAGGAAATATAGCCTCTCTGCAGCGGAAAAACACCGAACTAACCAATAAAAGTAACCACTTGGAGTTAAGAATAGGTGTCTTAGAGCAGCGCATACAAGATATGGAGCAGCAGAAACTAAGCAAATGTATTGAAATACACAACTTGCCTTCTGTAGAAAACGAAAACATCATGGAACTGGCGGGCACTGTAGCCAAGAAGCTAAATCAAAACCCTGAAGACATTATAAAAGCGAAACGTCTACATGGCAGAAGTGATCGACCGGGACCAGTGCAGATAAAACTCAAAACAGAGGAAAATCAAACTGCGTGGATGTCGAAGTCCAGAAACTTGGAAATCGCCAGCACCAATATCGTTCCGAAAGCTCAACCGTCTAATCCAAGTGCGAAAATATTCATTTGCGAAGCTTTGACCCCGTATAATAAACAACTACTGTGGCAAGCAAAACAGGACTTGAAGAGTATTTACAACTATATCTGGATTAAAAAAGGAATTTTGCGTGTGCGAAAGGAAGGAGAAAACATGAAACCATTTATTATTAGATCACTGGACGATATAAGGAAACTTAAAAATGCGACTAATATTTCTAACACTTTGTAAGTACATAATAATTTACTGTGGGTACCTACCTTACTTAAATTTATTATTATTTTAATGGATTTTGCACTCAATGATATATCTGAAATAAACGACTGTAATGATCTGAAAACATTTCTAAACAATGTTCCTAATCACATTAAGTTATTGTGTATTCATATGAACATACGATCAATTATTAAGAACTTTGCTACTCTTGAACAGTGCATTTATTCATCACCCCGAACTGTCGATGTTATAATGTTAACTGAAGTAAACATCACTAACACACTTCGTAGTTTATACCAGCTAAAAGGTTACAGAATGTATACAGAGCTGCGGACGATTCAAAAAGGTGGTGGTATAATAATTTACATAAAAGATGAACATAATTTTATTACAAATCATCATAAAACAAAACATTGTGAGTGTCTACTAGGAACTCTAACTACCCCTTCAAATTATTCCGCGGTTCTGTGCTGCATATATCGCCCTCCGCGGCTTAGTAAGCACTTGTTCATCAAAGACTTAGACGCATTACTGAGAAAAGCAGGAACACAAAATGATATGTATCTTCTCGGAGATATAAACATTGATCTACGAAAAAGGTGTCCTGTAATGCATGAATATAGCACCACAATGTACAATCACGGTTTAGCATGCGGGATCACTGATTATACGCGTATAGAAATAACTGATGGTAGGTTAAGTAAGACTTGTATCGATCACATTTACGCGCGATCCCGCTCTCTAAGAATGTACACGGCGGCGCTTGGGACTGTACTGGCCGACCATCGCATTGTCGCGCTTGCCGCAATTGATTCTGTGTCGTCCACACGGGAGGATTTTAAATGCATTCGCTACGATTACCACTTACTTGCAAAAAACTTAAAAGAAATAGATTGGGACCAATAAAAAAAATTATATGTCCTCTAAAAATATATTCCTTCATAGTAGAAAATATAAAATCATGTCACGAAAAAGCTAAAATTATAATAAAGAAATCTAAAAATAAAAATAGAATAAACAATAAATGGGTTGATAATAAAATAATAAAAGCATGCGAGTATAGGGATAACTTGTTTATGAAATGGATCGATGATCCGACTAATAAAATAACAAAACAAAAATATAACAAATCTAGAAACTACGCTAACAAATTAATTAATAAAACTAAAAATAAAAGGTTAAGGAATGAAATACTTAGTAACAAAAATAATCCTCGAGCGTTATGGCAAACATTGAATGAAATCACGGGCAGAGTAAAAATTGCAGTTGATACTGTCGTATTAAATGCTTTTCGAAATAATACTATTTCTACTAGAGATATAGCTAATAAGTTTGCAGACTGTTTTGAGAGTAGTGCAAAAAATATAGTGCCAAATTGCAATCTAAAAATTATAAATAAAGATAACTATGCATCACCCATCAATGTTACTTGCAGGTATCAACAAGCATCTGCAAAGTCCGTACTCAAAGAAATAAGATCATTAAACAGCAGAAAAGCACCTGGTGTTGATGGAATTACTGCACTAGATTTAAAATTAATTGGCGCTAAAATTGCAGAAGTTATATCTCAACTAATCAATTCATCTATCAAGTTAAGTAAATATCCAAATGAACTCAAAACCGGTATAGTTAGACCGATACATAAAAAAGGAAAGCAAGATGACTGCAATAACTATCGGCCGATAACGATCCTTCCAACAGTTGACAAAGTAGTTGAAAAAACCATTTCTAAACAAATACAAGCGTTTTATAAGGAAAATAACGTAATCACTGACAAACAATTTGGGTTTCAATGTGACAGAAGCACTACTCAACTGCTATCTAAATTTACTGATACCATCAATAAGCATCTCGACAATAAGAAACATGTATTAGTAGCGTTCATTGACTATAGTAGAGCTTTCGATACATTGAAACACAATATACTTCTTGAAAAACTGAACGATTGTGGTGTAAGGGGACCACTCAGTAAATGGTGTCAAGAATATCTGGCAAATCGCGCATTTGTTGTAAAAGTGTCGAACGATGTTAGTAGAAGAGTTACTGTGACCGATGGTACGGCGCAGGGTTCGGTGCTTGGCCCATTGCACTACATTACTTATGTTAACGATGCAGTTAATGTAGTCAAGAACTGCGAAATATTTCAATTCGCTGATGATACTTGCCTCGTAGCAGCTAATAAGAACCTAGACACTGCCCTTTCTCATCTACAGAGTGATTTTACTCTGCTATCCAAATGGTCTCATGATTCGGGTCTTGTGATCAATACCGAAAAAACAAAATGTATGTACATTTGCTCGAGTCAAAATAGACTAAAAAGTCACATTAAGCTTATCGCACATGATCATCAATGCCTACACACGGATCACCATAACTGCTCTTGTAGTGCGATTGACTTAGTTAATAAGCAAAAATATCTTGGCTTAGTAATCGATGACCGATTTAAGTGGTCGGAACATGTTAGCTATGTATGTGACAAGTTACGAGCAATACTGGCTAAATTCAGTATAATAAAGCACAAAATACCATACTCCATACTCTTGAGTCTATATAAGGCTCTGGGTGAAACTATAATACAATATGGCCTCGGCAGCTATGGCAGAACGTGCAAAACACACCTTGATCCAATTTACAGGTTACAATTAAGAATCCTGAAGGCTATTGTTCCGCCTAAAATTAAAACTCGTTACCAAGATAATCACAATGAGCTATTTCATCACTGTGCCGTGCTACCAATACATAGTCAGGTAAAGTATATGTTGATAACAGACCATTTTTTCAACATGGATCTATGTAAGGTTATCTACCGTAATAAACAGACACGCAATGCTGCTAAAATCATATTAATGGTTCCCAGGTTTACTAATCTTTACGGCAAACAATTGCTACAATATCAAGTACCTAAATTAATAAATGAACTACCCATAACACTAAAACAAGAACTAAATGAAAGCAACATTAAAGTTAAAATTAAAAAATATTTCTTATCTACATTACTGCAAAATAAATAGTGATTGACTTATATTTGGTTTACTACTGAAAAATTGAAAATAATAAATCTAAAAAAAAAAAATACCTAATCAAATATGATAAAAAAAAAATCTAAGTACTAGTATCTAAGTAGTAATTAGTTTAATTATTAACATCAATTGATATAATTATATAATTTGAATGCGTAATATTATACATTAATGTCAATTTCTCAAATGTTTAATAAATTAATAAATCTAAATAACAAAACATTAAATATTATAAAATAGTAATAAATACTCAATTAATTTAATTAGTAATATTGATTTATATACTTTGAATGAATAATATACAATAATGCCAATTACAAAAAAAAAAAAAAAGTATTGAATTTAATCAATAATGCATGAATGCTTAGAATTCCACCCGTGAGTATGCGCCGCTGCACGCTCGTGCGATGGTTGGACTAGGCAGGTAGAAATATTTACGTTGTATTGTAATAAGGAAAATTATAAATGCATACCCTACAAAAAATATTGATAGTTATTTTAATTAATTATAATAAATGATTGTACAAGATGACGAAACCAAACAGTGTAAGGTTAAACCTAAACAGGTTTTTGTGACACTGTTTTCATGTAATGTTATAATGTATTAATATTGTTAAAATTTTAATAAATAAATAAATAAATATCTAATTTAAAATTTTATATATGCCTACATATCATAATTACAACAAATACTAAACAGAAGCAATATCTTTAAGGAATAGATTAGGATGTTAGTTTGTTATCAATTGATATAATATTTTGAATCACGCTTGTTTAAGATACTATAGTTGTTTGATCATCAATGTTATTAATTAAATCATTATACCTTTTTGATCACCGACAAAAGATACTTATCTGTATGATTCATGATTTGTTTTGCATATAAAGTATCACACTTATTAAAATTACTAGGGCGGTTACAACCCGATACTCGGGTTCGTCGATCGACGAAAAATTCCAAATTATGCTAAAATCTTTAATTGCAGTTTGTGATCATCACGTTTAACATTTTGTATATTTTATAGTTTTCGGAACAAATAGACTCGAGTACCTTTAATTTGATACCTTACTCGGCCGCGTACTACGCGGCAAAGTCCCTATCGAGTCGTCACAAATTTTGCGAACCTGAATTAAGTATATAGATACTTAGGTAATGGTTCATCAAAACTGTACCTATTGAGCCCAATGATATTTAGCACAAAAGTATATTAATAATACAATAGCTTATCCTCCACAACCATATATGTGTGATAAGCAAATGATTATAGGTATCACAAAACAGCCTTCTAATTGTCTAATTTCAACATCTACCGCAATCCCTTTCAAAGGTATTGTGATTGTGATAATGATTTACGGAATTAATAATAATAATAATAATTAGTTAATAATTTAATAATACTTTCGACTTATTAGACCTTTCAAAACGCGTCACGATCACAATCCCTTTCAAATGTCAAATAGTGACGGCCTAAACTAGGAAAATATCTTTCAAATGACGAATTGAAAAGGGATTGGAATAGATTTTAAAATTAGATAATTAGACCCCGGCCCCCTAATTGTCTAATTTCAAAATCTATCACAATCCCTTTCAAAGGTATTGTAATTGTGATAGTGATTTATGGAATTGTGTAACTTATAGTCGTCCCTTTCGGAACGAATGATGTTTTATATGACACTTCATTTGACACTTCTCCATACATTTGAAAGATATTTTCGTGTGTCACTTTGCTTAGACAGTTCAATTTCGTTCATTCAATACCTTTCAAAACACGTCCCGATTACAATCCCTATCAAATGTCAAATAGTGATAGCCTGAAGGATGTAAATATCTTTCAAATGACGAATTGAAAGGGATTGCGATAGATTATAAAATAAGACAATTAGCCCCGGTTCCATGTCTAGTTTTATCCTTATGGCTTAAAAAATATTGAATATATAGTAGGTAATTGGATAGCATCACATCACACTCAAACATTTAAACTATCTCTAGCCAAATCCGATGAAGAATGTTTACTAACAAAACGTTGCCTAGCAACCACTGACAGGCATATAATAACAACCTTTTTCTATCAGACAACAGTATACAATTTTTATAAAAAATTTAGCAATTCGTTTATTGGTTAATTAGACCAAATTATATCTTCACGTTTCGTTATTCCATTCAGTAAAATCCTTTTTATTAAAGACGCGATATTATTAATATAATTTCATTAAATAATTAAACAGTTATTCATAAACTTTTTATATAAAACAATGCAATAAATTTAAAATGCTATATTGCTTCGGAAACATAAGTAGGGTAAATGAATAATAAAAGTGTATGTCGCGTTAAATAGTAAAACAGAACGTAACTTCCAAATGCGTTCGGGTTATAGTGCAATAGTTACGCGACCAATTTCAACATTAATCAGGGTAAAGGAACACGAAAGAAAGTGATTGCCAACTTCAGTTGGAAGGTTAGTATATAAGTGAGAAAATTTTCATAATACCCGAGTTCTTTTTGGTTATAGGGCTGTCTACTAAATATAATTTGTGCTTTATTTTGTTTTTTCGTTTTATTACTAAAATATTAACGTTTTGCGGGTGTTTCTAGTGATATATTGTAGAAAAAATATATTACTTAAAGAATTAATCAATAATGTGCAGTTATCTAGTCAGAAACGCAACCTTTAGAAAAAAAAATTACCTCAGTTGTGATGACCCTAAATTGGTTTGTTTACATTTATTCTTCATCGGATTTGGCTGGAGTATGGTACCCATTTTAAAAAGACACTTATATATCTGTTATGTATGCCTTGTGTTTATGACTAAAGGAAAAGGTATGTTACAGTTTTTCTGTAAAAAAAAAACTTTTAGAAAGTTTTGGTTTTAAGTGTGTGTGGTTTATACATCAAGGATGCTATGTTCACGCATAACGGACCAAATGGGAGTCTAAATGCGGAGAAAAGAGCCCATCACCAATACCAATACCAATATACATCAAGGGATATACAATATCTGTTTGAGCCACAATCTCATTCATAACATAATATACTACACTACACACATAATCAATATTTATTACTCAAAAGCTATTTAATGTATTTTATATTATCAGGTAACTGATTCTCTTATCTAAGTCACATAAATTCAATTTCATATTTTGCCTTTAACTCTGTTTTATTAGCAAGATGATTTCATTTTACATTAATTTTCACTCTCATTTATATTATACATAAACATATTATAATATCTAGGTCAACAGTAGTAGTCATTAGTAGATAGGCTTAGTTTGTAACTCAGACAGCTTCTGTGGTAAATCCAGGCTCGCGTTTATGCCCTCCAGGGGTGGCCAGTGGTACAATTTTTAAGAAAAAGTTCTTTAGTCCAACTGATGGTGGAATACAGAAATTATTAATAAACGTCACTTAAAATAAACTCAAATATCTTTCATTTCAACTATACGGCCCCCTAATTGTCCAATTTCAAAATCTATCACAATCCTTTTCAAAGGTGTTGTGATTGTGATAGTGATATATGGAATTGTGTAACATATAGTGGCAATCCCATTCGGAACGAATGATGTTTGAAATGACACTTCATTTGTCAATTCTCCATACATTTGAAAGATATTTTTGTCTTTCACTTTGCTTAGACAATTCAATTTTGTTCATTCAATACCTTTCAAAACCCGTCCTGAACACAAAGTACGGACGGCCTGAAGTATGTAAATATCTTTCAAATGACAAATTGAAAGGGATTGCGATAGATTTTAAAATAGACAGCCCCCAGGTTAAAGAGTGGTGGCTAAAAATTATTATTTCAGAATTGTTTCTGAGTGTCCATCAGTTGTGGAGAACAGCACATTTTCTTAAAAATTGTGCCACTGTCCACTCCTGGCCAGTGGGTATAATCGCAGGTTCGGCATAAAGATAAAATCATTTATTCGCATCACAAACATCATATGGTGAAAATGCTTGTGCTTTATATACAGAAAATCGCTACGTAAACTTTTACGAAGCAGTTAAACTTAAACTATAATACAATATTATTATGTCAAACTAGGTTGTCCTCCTGTGCGGAGTTACAGGTTATACAATATGTCTATAAAAACTGACTATTAGATTTTGAATCTTAAAATGAGATGTATTAAGTTCAAATGAATTTGGAGAATGTACCACCCAGGGAGCTGTCTGAAAATCAGCGCTTCTGTAGTGCTCAGGTACTGCAAAAGCATAGCTGAGACAGCTACCCATTGGCCACTCATTACTTCTGGTTAATTATATATTGTGTTGTACCTATTGTGTCTATTTTTGTTTTGTTTATCATAATACTCATGTTTTATATTGTGTTGTGTGCGACTGTGAGGTGACAATAAATGTTTTCTTTCTATCTTTCTAATCCATAGTGGTTACCCAGCTTGTTGCTGTGTAAATTGTGCAATAAAAACAACATTACAGTCAAAGCTAAGATCTTTTCATATTTTGTTACTATTATTAAACATGAACTCACCAGCATCATCGGCTACATCCTTATTACCAGCTTTGTCTACTTCTATAACGGATAGTGACTCGGGAACGGCCAAACTGTAGTCGAAGTCCAAGTCGTTACTCGGTGACAAGGAGTCCATTCCATGGAATAGTCCTTGTATGCAGTCACCGGTCCCACCAGTGGGCGTTGGTGTTTCCATTGCGTAATTTGTGTAGCTGTAGAGTTCTTCATCTACAAAATATACATTTTTATTCCATAAGTTGATTTTTGTTAAGTGGTGGCCATACAGACCGTACAGACGTCAGAAAAATGCAGTTGTTATAAATAACAGTCAAATAATAAAGATATTCCAATAATGTGAATTGAAATAAGCATAGTTTATTATTAGTAAGTGTCTATATTTTTCCTTGTTAACTATTTTTATACACAAAAAAATATTTTTAATGAAACAAAGCTAAATAATCTTATCATTACGTTTGCATCAATTGTTTTGTATCAATGAAGTACAAGCGGCAAACATAGGGCAAAGAAATATACAACTAAATAACATAAATAAGTACTGATTACATTGACACAATTGTGTCAAAAATTTTAGTTCTAAAACATTTAAAAACGCATAATTTCTCTAAAATAAGTAAGATCATAACAAACTGTTGCTATCAAACAATTCCCACTAAACACTTTCATCACATGATCACAAAATAAATAACAGCCACAAAATTTTATTTTGAAGGTTAAATTTCAAAATGAACTGCACAAACACTACCTCGTTTGATTAAATTATGAAAGCTCAACGTCAATTCACTGCGTTCCATACGTCTCACAACAATAAACTTGTTCGGTCTATACTTTTCTACTTCATGTCTGTTATACAGACGGTATGTAATCTCTTTCCATTACACGGTACAAATCCAACACTTGTGCACATAGTCTATTGTGATAAGATAACATTTTTATCACCTGTCCAATTACTCAGTTCCATTAAAGAATTTACTGCGAACAGGTGGTTTTACGTATTTTTGGGTACAAAACTATTATTGTTAGCTTTCTACTTTGGGTTAACTTTTAGTACTAAACAAAACAATGGACGATCACTAAAGTAAAGACGATTGAAATGACGGTCGTGTTCGCGCTTTGGTTCAATGAACAAGGCTGCTGAATTTCAAGGTTTTTTGTTAGAATTCTTCATAGTGAAATCTCTACTTACTTAAGTTTTCGTCACTTGGAAATAAGCAGTTGGATGTTCTTCGTGCTCATTGCTGCTTTGAGCGTTCTATGTTTCTGTGCGGCTAAGAGGATACAGACGAGACGAATTCCTCTCTGATTCATAAAAAGAAGTTGTTAATGAGTAATTCAAGGTTCTTTTTGGCATTTATTTACACGGTAAAAAACACTACGAACTCATGGTTTTTTTTTAAATTAATTGACTTGATTGCAGACATGCAGTATTGCCAGTACCCTGCCCTCAAAAGTTACATACGGATGTTCAAAAAGTTACGTTTACCCAGAAAAAGTAACGCTTTATTAATTTTTTATATTTCAGTTCAATAAACACGATTTTAATGCTTTTTAAAGACTCCAATCATCATTTCAGCGTTAAATGAATGGTTTCATAAGTTAGGGGTTAACGAAACCGACACGGCCATAATGATAGCACAAGCTATACCGTTAGGCGGTCGGGGTGCTGGTGGGAACTACCTTAAATCTTAATTTTTTTTTATAAATCACTTGCCTGCCCCGGGCACGGCCCGGCCCGGCCTCCAGGGGGGCTATCGTGTAAAAAATATGGATATGGACATGGGCTTCATTTGACAGTTAAATGACCATATAAGGTAATTTTATGAGCTTCAACTGTCAAATGAAGCCCATATCCATATCCATATTTTTTACACGATAGCCCCCCAGGGCCCATATCTTTTTTCCACCCTGCATAGACAAGCGTCTCGTTTTTCCGAGTATTCGATTGATCTCTAAAAAAGTATGTTCTAAAAAGTCCATCCGAAATGTAGGTAACGCAAAAGTAACGTTTTGTGACGTGCTACGTAAAAGTTACGTGAAGGGGTCAAAAAGTAACGTATAACGTTACAAAAGTAACGTTCTGGCAACAGTGGCAACGTTGCTTGATTCATTGACAGTTGACGCGTGACGTGACGTGACTTGAGTCGTGGGATGACGTCATCTTGAATGACATAATGTCAGAGCTTATCAACATTTTACTACGGTAATTTTTATAGCAAAATTGTACTTACTTAAATAGTTTGCGAGTCAATCAAGCAACTAAGCAAAGTATAACGAAATGTTTTAGTTACTGTAGGTATTAACAACAGGACAAAATTAAAAAAAGTTGCTAACTAAATAATAGCAGCGTTTTACCTACCAATAAAACGCTTATTAAAATACTTACCTTATTCGAAGCTTAATTATATTGAGATAGGCACGTCCTTTTCCGCTTATAGTTCCCTCCTATTCTACTGGATGTTGCTGTCTCTCTCGCACCTTTCCCCACTCCACCATCCCTACCAGGCAGGTCCAGCTGTTAAGTCAGCGGGACTCTCTAGCTCATTGAGTAAACCAGGCAGGAGTAAACTTTAAGCTTCGAATAAGGTAAGTATTTTAATAAGCGTTTTATTGGTAGGTAAAACGCTGCTATTAAATAACTGTACCGTTATTCGAAGCTTAATTATATTGAGACTTGTTTGTTATCGCCTGGTGGATGTGGTGGACGCCAATGTGAATTGAAAATATTACGGATAAACAAGATTAAATTAAACATAATGTAACTGAAACATACTTTTTATTTCACATCCTTAAATAATATTCCTTGTAACAAAACTTTTTGGAATTATATTTGTAGGTGCTTAAATCAAGGATTGATGATATTAATATAGGTAATTAAATCTTAATCAAATTTACCACTGTATGCTATTAGCGAGCAAATAAACAAATTATAGAAATGTATCAGTACAATCATCATTAATTCATAAACAATAACAAGTACATTGGACATTATTTTTCCAAACTATATGTGACTTCGAATAAAATTACTATTTTAACAACATTTCTAGTATTTTATTCATCCAAAGCAATGGTAAGTATATGATAAACTTACAGTAGGTAATGGTTATTATATTTCATTGTATTGTATAACACAAGAGAAACATTCATACACAGATACTTTATATTATAGCAATATATACACTTTTCAACAACACTTTATAGTAATATGAATCGAACGGGTTGGAAAAGCACAAGAGAGCCATTATAGCACAACTCACAAGAGAGACAATATCTCAACAGACACTTTTAATATACTTAGATCAAACAGGATGGAATAAGTTGGTTATGCTAGGTGTTGGGGCTGCTGACATAACCTGACGTTTATAAAATTTTGCGAAAGTGTTAACAGATTTCCAATTTCCTCTAGCGAGGATCTCTTCTATAGATACATTATTATACCAATTTTTTGAGGCCACTGCTGAGCGAACGCTTCCTGGTGATGCCATAATATTAGCATCTTGTAGTATAGTTTTAATCCATCCTGCTATAATAGCACGAGATGCAGCTTTAGGTTGACCCCGTATAGATACAAATAGGTTATTACATTTTGCTAATGTTCTTCTATTATGAAGTATTGTGATTACACGATTAATCCAATAGACAGGGTCTAGGTTATGATTATCTTTATTAGAAACTAATTTCCACCCCGATTGTCTGTGTCTGTCGGAATCCGTTTTGGAACCAAAAGCCGGGCAAAATATTATAAAATCACTTTCTTTAGAACAGTGGTTAGAGTCAATATTCAGTAATGTGAGATCGTGAATGCGTCTCCCAGAACATAACACAAGCAATGTAGCCGCATGTCTTGAAACTTGAAAACAATTGTGTTCGTCTATAGTGCACTTTGATAAATAAGATGCCAGGACATCAATATTCCAAACTGGAGGCTTATGAGCAATAGGCCTTTTTAGCGATATAGCTTTTAGGACATGTTTCACTAAAGTATGAGAACTGATTTTGTCAGAAATATCTGCATTACATAGAGTTGAAACCACAGACTTATGCAATAGAATAGAGTTATATGATAGATTATCTACAAGGTACAAGTCTGCCAAAAATTTTGCAACTTGTGAAGCTTCTGGCCTTTTGAAGTTTACATTATTTTTCTTAGCCCATTCTAACCAGCGACGCCAGGCAACTTGGTAAGTTCTTTGGGTAGAGGGTCGCCAGGAGGACTTTAGCAATTCTAATTGTTCTTGACTCCAGTTTGCTATACTGTCCGACCACCCCCACATAGCCATATCTCTATAGTCATCTTGTGAACCTGTGGCGGAGGGCGGTTCGTGGTCGTATCGATCAATACTTCCTCGAGGTTTTTCAGAGAGTATGGAGCTGCTATCGCCCTGGACTTGAGGTCTGCCCTCCAAAATACCTTGTCCCAGCGAGGGACAATCAGAAGATAGGTGCCCGTAGCTTGGTTGAGGTGATTTAACACTTTTGGGATCAGATATGGAGGAGGGAAGACCCAAGCTAAACTGTAGCTCCATGGCTTTGAAAAAGCATCGTGATACAGCGCCTGCTCGTCCGACAGATCTAGTGATACATAATTGTCTACTACATGAGCCGTTGCCGATGCTAGTAGGTCTATTACCGGAGTACCAAATTTCTTGAAAATTATCTCGACACATCTTGCTAGGAGGTGCCATTCCGGTGTGATTCGGTTGCGGGACAAGTGGTCGGCATGGTAATTGTACTTTCCTGGCATATGAAAAGAACTTAACTGAATATGATATTCATCTAATATATAAAATATATCAAATGTTATATTCATGAGTTGTGTGGATCTTGTTCCACCTTCATTACGAATATAAGCAACGACGGTTTTGTTATCACACTGTAGTAAAACGGTACTTTGTTGTAAAATATGATAGTGCGTTTGTAATACTTTTAAAACGGCAAGCAGCTCTTTCTGGTTACAGTGTAAAGTTTGTTCTTTATCAGACCATTCTCCTGAAATTGGTATATTATCTAATTGTGCGCCCCAGGCCACATCAGAAGCATCAGTAACGAGAAAATGCGTTGGAGCGGCAACATGAATAGGTGATGAAAGATGACAATGTCTATGCCACCACTTTAGTTCATTCACAAGGTTTTTTGACAATGAATTAATATAAGGACCTTTTTCCTTCAATAGTGATATGAGACGGGCCAATAAATATCTATGATTCAATCGACCCTTAGGAACAACTAAGCTAGCGAAATTTAACATTCCAACCAAACTTTGTAACTCGTGTAGCGAAACACTATTTTTCTTTAGAATGTTATTTATTTTTGTTAGTATAGTTTTAATTTTCTGACATGGTAAAGTTTTGTTATTGAGCCAAGGGTTCCATAGTAAACCCAGGTACTCTAAATTTTTCTGGGGAGTCAAAATAGACTTCTCATAGTTAATTTGCCATCCCAGGTATTCGAGTTGATTAACTAGTAATCGTACATGGTAAATCAACGTGTGTCTGTCTTGGTGAGCCAAGAAAAAATCATCTAAGTATACTATGATACGAATACCCTGATCTCTAAGTGTCTGAGCAATCCAATTCGTAAGTGATGCGAATATTTTAGGCGCTGAACACAGACCAAAGGGTAGGCAAGTCATTTCTAATAATTCTTGCCTATATAGAAGTCTAAGGAATTTTCGATGACCCTGAGCGATTGGCAAATGAAAATAAGCTTGCGATAGGTCAACTTTACAGAGCCAGTCTCTGTCCTGGAGAAAGTCTGGCACGCGTTGTACGCTTAAGAGACGAAATTTGCTCTTATGCACAAAATGATTAAGTGCTTTCAAATTGAAAATGGGTCTCTGACTACCATCGCTTTTTGGAACTAAGAACATAGTTGAGACAAAGCTGGGCGAGGGTTTGACTGTTTTTAGTATACCTTCCGATTTCAATTTATTTATACAAGCAGTCATACTATCAGACACAGGTGTGCGACAGATGTCTGTTTTAACATTTTGCATGATTAGTGGAGGCTTTTTTGTAAAGGGTATGCGATACCCACGAATTATTTTTAACAAAGTTTCAGGTGCTCCTGACTCTTTCCATTGATCATAAAATTGCTTCAACTGACCTGCTTTGAAAGAATGTTTATAATCAAAATCGTTTCTTTTTGTTACCGGTCTGACGAACCGGGGACAGATTTCTCTTTCTATTGGGTTTATTAGTGTCGTTATACCTTGATGCATGGTATCCGGTACGAGACCGAAACGAATTTTTACCTCCATGATTAGTTTTATTACTAGCTTTATGCCCTTGTGTAGGACGGTGCTGGTAATTACAACATCCCTGCGAGGGAGTGCAAGACTGCCAATTGCAGTTATGATTATGGGTACTGCGCCCGTGAGCGTTAATACCCTGCGAGGGTACGCTTCGTGATGCCAGCCCCTGCGAGGGGTGGAGGTTACCTTTATTCGCCGCTTGCGAAGCGGGAGCGTAGGTAGTAGGTTTTTGTAAGAATGACTTACGAACACCACCTGCTTTTTCTAAGGCCAATGTGAATAAATCTGGCTTAAATAAGTGTTGACAACTTGGTGGTATTTTGCGTAGTGATGATTTAACCAACGGGTCACGAACGGAATTGGTTATACCATCCCTCCTCATTTGAATGGATTCTGCTCTGTGACCACATACTATTTGCAAGAGATCTGAAGAAACCTGCTGCAAATTACCATTTTGGAACAACTCGGTGACCTTAACGTTAAGGTCTTCAAACTTAACTTGATCACTAGATTTAGCCCATATTAATAATTCTCTGAGGGTAGATTCCAAAACCTCTTTTTGCTTTAGTATTCCGAATGTCAGAGACGCGAATGCTCTTTCAGTATAAACTAAATGACGCAAATTATCATAAGATTTAACCTCATCGTTCACTTCCAACTCAACAAAACCGGGTGAAAAGTTATAGTTCTTTTGGGTATCAGCATAACGAACCTCACACCACTCATCTTTCTCAAAATGTTGGATATTTTTGAGGGTACTTATATAATTATCAGGGGCTTTGGGAACCGATGGATCTTTTAATTTAGTGGCTAAATTAATGTTAAAAGTAGCATTGTCCTCACTGCCCGACATGTCGTTATAAAGTGTTCTGCTAACATTATCGTCAACCAAGGATAAATGGTCGTCTAAATTATCAACATAAACCTGACTAGGTACTGAACAATTATGGGAATTTTGTTTTAAAGTTAATTGATCACGTAAATCACTAAAAGCCTTAGATAGTGTATCTAACCTGTCGTCCTTGCGAATACTTTTACCGCCCCTTTCTTTGCGTCGGCGGTGGTGACGACGACGACGAGATCTTTTCTTGTCTTGAGAATTAGATGTCGAGTCGCTCGATGAAGAAGAACTCGAACTTGAACTGCTTGAACTCGTAGACCGAATTCGTTTCTTACGCGATGACACATTGCTTCCTGAATTATTTTCGGGTATAATTTCGTCGGCCATCTAAAATAAAAAATGTACACAAGAAAAGACACAAGTCACGTTACACACGACTTAATCAACCGTGGCAAGCATCGACATCGGTAGAATATATGAAAAAATCTATGAAATCCACGATTGCAGGTAGATGAAAATCATAAAACAAAAAATTGTAATTGAATCGAACGGTAACACCGTTTTATACATTTGGGAACTTACCTCGAGTTTGTGCCACGAGGTCAAATAAATCAAATGAAAATTTTATATTCGTTCACTATATTTTATCTATAGTGATGTAAGGTCGTTCCTTTGGACCACCAGTACTTTGTTCTGAACGACCTTTCTCTGCGGAAAATTTTACGCCAATGAGCTAGAGAGTCCCGCTGACTTAACAGCTGGACCTGCCTGGTAGGGATGGTGGAGTGGGGAAAGGTGCGAGAGAGACAGCAACATCCAGTAGAATAGGAGGGAACTATAAGCGGAAAAGGACGTGCCTATCTCAATATAATTAAGCTTCGAATAACGGTACAGTTATTTAATATCAGTGGTCACTGGTCAAATAATAATAACTCCAATTTAAAGGTGATGTTCAAAAATGTATGAATTTTGGGCCACGTCTGTACAGTATACCAAAAGAAACTTAAAGACACGATAAACAGTTTATAAGTATTCAATTTCTTTAAAATCACTTTGTTTTTCTGGAAGAAACATAAATATAATGCAAAAACACATCAAAAATACATTATGGCGGAAGATATCATTTTGTCACTGTCACTGTCAGTCATTAGTAAAGAGTTTTACCGGTCCTGATCGTCAGTCAATAAAATTACAGTCGAACACGAGTAGAACTCAATGACAGTGACACTGATAGATTTTTTAACGCCGAGTTGTCATTTTTGACGCCATATCTCGAGAAAAAAAATACTGATTTGTTTTTATTATAAGCACGTAATCGTGCATTATATAAAATTAAATTAGTTGATTTTTCGTAGAATCAGTAAATTTTTATCAATCTTTCAGGGTGGGTGGTGTACATAGATGTGGCTCAAATTGGCCAAATTAGGACATGTCCTTTGATCAACTGTGAATAAGTTATTGGATCACTAAACAGAGCAAATTCATAAATAAATCAATCAGGTATTAAGAGGCTAGGTTATTAGAGTATAATAAAAGAAAAAGGTAGGGACAAAAACGGTGTCAACCTGATTTGTAATTATTTTTTCAAACGCTCATACTGACCATTTATGTATTGGATTGGAGTTATCATTGTTTGACCACTGATATATATGAAATGGTATTTAATTGATTTTATTTTTTAACCGTATATAACTATTAAGTAATCTCTCTTTGATCTTTACATTGCTGATTATATATATTTTTTAAATAAAAACGTAATTAATTCTAGTACTTACTTACTCTAATGTGAGAATCGAATTAATCCAATATTCCATTATTTCAAAGAAAAGAAAGGTTTAGAACCGCTGACAATTTGACAAATCCACATAAGCTGCCAACTGCCATGTCATGTTGATTTGACAGCTATTTAGGTATAAGACGTTCAGAAACAATGAAGATTTTAGTTTGGTAAAATAATCAATGACAGTAAAAAAAAAAGTGGTAGTAGTTTTATAATGACTAAACATCGACATTCGAAAAAATATATTTTACATACAGTGGAAGCACTCAATTACTATAATAATTAGGGTAACCTGTACTAATCTTGGCACCCTCCCAGTTATTGGCCCTCTTACGTTTAGACGCAATTATTACGGAATTGTTATGGAAATACAATGCGTTTTCCTTCTGATATAATATAAATCTGACATTGCAACACTGTAAACTTTTCTTATAAGATTTTTCTACCAGACTAATATAGCAACAAAGTAGTAAAAACTTTTTATATAAAAAGTTAAAACCGACTTCAAAACACTATAAAGCAAAAAAAAAACCTTTTGGAGTCGGTGCAAGCCAAGGCAAGAAAAATAAAATAGTAGGACCGCAAAGTAGAACGAGTTTTAAAGGTAGATAATATCAGGTCCTCCACATAAGAAATGAAATATATAAAAATGCTCAAAACATAAAAAGTACTGGGTAGAAATAAACCAAATTTTTATGGGACCAATTGGCAACTATTCTGCATCGAACAAAAAAGAATCACGGAAATCGGTCCATAAATCTCGGCGTACCTTATCGGTGTACAAAGGTACATAAAAAAAATAAAAATAAAAAAAATATCAACCGAATTGAGAACCTCCTCCATTTTTGAAGTCGGTTAAAAAAAAAGAGTGTGTGGAGTTTTCTGTTGTCTTCTCAATTTTTTTTATCAGATTTGATTGACAAAATTTATTGTAAGTAATTATAAATTTTACTATAAAAAGAGTAGGTAATATTTATTTTTAGTTTATAATTATGTTAATATGTGATATTACACTTTTTATTTATAGATAGATAGATTTAATTTGTGATCATAACATTAATTAATTTGTGTGCCAACTATTAGTAAAAAGCTTATATGGAAGTGCAATGATTGGCACCTATGCAAACCATAGTAGGTATTTTGAAAGGGATTATAGTGGCAAGTTTTATTATTGTGTATCTTTATATTGCATTGTGGCCCAATTGTGGTCAATTGTGGCCGCTGAACATAGTGATCAATTTTGACCACTGATCTGATCTAACTGTGGCCACTGATTCAAATGTGGTCACTAACCCAAGTGTGTCCATTGACCCAAATGTGGCCACTGATTCAAATGTGGCCTAGAGCCAAATAATTTCACTAATCCAATTGTGCATTTTGACCACTGATCTGATCTAACTGTGGCCACTGATTCAAATGTGGTCACTAACCCAAGTGTGTCCATTGACCCAAATGTGGCCACTGATTCAAATGTGGCCAAGAGCCAAATAATTTCACTAATCCAATTGTGCCCATAGATACAAATGTGGAGTTAACCCAAATGTGGCCACTGACCCAATTGTGTTAACTTATCCACATAATTATGACCATTGACCGAAATTACACATTTATCCAAAAAGGGCAACTGATCCAGATTTAGCCATTGACCCAAATGTGGCACTAATCAAATGTGTCCACTGACCCAAATGTGCCAACTGATCCAGATGTGGCCATTGACCCAAATGACACCATTGCCCAAATGTGGCCACTGATCCAAATGTGGCTACCAATCCAAAAAAGGGCATCTGATCCAGATGTGGCTATTGACCCAAATGTGGCTCGTACCCCAAATATGGCCACTGATCCAACCAAATTTGGTCATTGATCCAAATGTAGCCCTTACCCAAATTTGGCCACGAATTTAAATATGGCATGACATACCAAACATGACATTAATTAACCCTTTAGAGAAAACCACAAAGGAACAACAAAAAAAGATAGTGTGCCAATAATTGTACCTTAGGGCTGCTCACTGCTGATACTTTTTTGGCCTATTTTAAACATTTTCTCTTTTATTGTTAAAAAATAAGATTTTTATTCTACGTGCTAAATGTTTTGTGAATTTAAGAAATATACCTACATCAAAGAATAATTTTAAAATATATATATATATCTATAGTATAATCTTGTTTAAGTATGTTATAGAAATAATAATTAACAAATGTAGGCCAAGTTTTTCTTAAACCCTAGTACCTCTACTTTTTTATTTTTATGAAATCACTGTCTTTATTTAGCGTCTTTAGTTTTTAATTTTTTTCATACATCCACTTACTTACACCATAAACACGGTGATAATATCACTGTCTATTTTTAACTTCTTGGAAGTATTTTGAAGGAATAGGAATAGTAAATAAATTGAAAAGGAAATAGAGAGCCCGCGCCACGAAAGAAGTCCCGCGGAATATTATGGGAACTAAAATGTGGTACTGCAGCGCCGCTCTTTTATCACGACGGTGACACTCTTAGCCTTCATGATACCTGATGATGAAGATGACCATGATTCACCAACCAACTCTATTAGAAAACAGTTATTAATTAATTAATATAATAAAGAATATACGCCTGTTAATCACTAGTAGCAATTGTTTTTAATATTGAGATAGTTTGTAAAAATATTATAGGAACAGAGAATGTTGTAGAATTTCATTTCGCATAATTACCCACGGGATGAGAGGGGGTAGTGCTATTAGTAGTAGTATAAGCCAACACTACACAGCTTAGAACCAGAGCCAGTAGGTAGTTTTGATCTCGATTTAAGTACCAAGTAACATGCTTGGCAGCATATCCATAATAATCAAAAAGTTGAATGTTGTAGTTTTGTGAGACGCCATAATATAAATAATACCGAATAAGTACCTAGTGCTACTGAATTCCCACACCCTATAACTTTGACACTACTTAGGTACATAGGCTACCTACCTACATGGCTACATTATCCCTGCATATCTTCTTATTCTGCTTGCGATAATCAATACATAAACAGCAAGAATCATCAGTGGGCCATGAGTTTTTCTTTCCATTTACTGTACAGAGTGCTAAGTGCGAGATTTCTCACCAAGCAGCCCATACCCGCCTGCCATTCTGTTCTGTGTGCCAGACCATGCCTGTCATGCATAACTTAGCGTATGGGTGATAAAGCTGTACTTACAGTTTTCCTTGCAGTAGCGGCGCTAGACCTCACGTGGACGTCGGCGACCTAAGGGTTTTCGAGGTCCCTTTTATTTCCCCGTCAAAACAAAAACGTTGAACATGAGCCGAAGTAAAAACGAATGTTTATGTTAACGAGTTTTATTGCTAATCATATAATGACAAAATTACACAAAAAGAGATTAAAACAAACAAACTTTTCGGCTGTAGCCACACTTATTTTTTTCAGCATTACCTACGCTAATATAATAGATAGAACTGATAACGCAGAGAGTCTTTCTTGGCTCACCGTGCTTCTCAAGTAGGTCTTATGCTGCGTCCAGCGGCCCCCTCAGGCGCGAGGCCGTCGGCAGTCGCCGACATCGCCGACGCCTAGCGCCCCCACTGATGACAGGCATGCCTGTTCAGGCAAAACCATCATGCATAACCTTGCGTGTATGGCTTGCTTTATGCTCTCTTCGTACAGACAGCGACAAAATGTGTGATCTCTGTCCTCGTCTTCCTTATAAGTATACCGTTTTCACTCAGACTGAGTTCGCACAACTTCATATCTGACAGGCGCTTCCTGAAGCGTCCATGGTCCGTGAGAGCTTACATAATTCGTATAGTGATCGGCCACGTCTGATAAGAAATAAGAAATGCCCAAGTAACAAGGTACTAGTTATAAAAGTACTTAAAACGTTTTAGAACGTGCTAATTTCTAAAACGTTCTAAGTACTGCGAATAGAGATATTGCTAGATATCTCGATCTGCGAATCGCGATATCTGGCAATATCTCGATTCGTCGAAACTTATATGGCATAACACACTTGGCAGCATCTTTTTTAAACGAATATTTTTTAGGCATAATAATTATTTAGCATAATTGTTGATTGGCAGAATGCTTGTATGTCCGAATTTACAATGGCATAGGTACTGTTAGGATGGCAGAATTTCATTTCGCATAATTACCCACGGGATGAGAGGCGGTAGTGCTATTAGTAGTAGTATAAACCGACACTACACAGCTTAGAACCAGAGTCAGTAGGTAGTTTTAATCTCGATTTAAGTACCAAGTAACATGCTTGGCAGCATATCCATAATAATCAAAAGGCTGAATCATCATTTGGCAGAATTTTTGCGCATATAAGTTTTGAATTTTTAACAAAAGATGAATCTTCCTGTTATTATTTTGCCAAATGATGATTCTGCTTTTTTATTATAATGGATATGAAAATTCTGCCTAATGCTCTTTTCATATCCATTACAGTGCAACTCTTAAGCGTTCTAGAAGCTAAATTATAGAACTTAAAATATGCTCTTTAAACTTATAGAACATTAATGCTCTGATGAAAACGTTTATAGAGCTGTACTTTACAGTCAGTCACTGTGGTTACCATTATAGGCCTACTATATTACTACTTGGTGATAAAAGGCCTTGATTATAGAACCTTATAGAACCTTTTGTTACTTGGGTGATGGAGCTTCCTACTTTTCGTCTCTGATTCCCATCGCTCTTGGCATTCACTGACAATATCCTGCCATATTTCGCATCGCCGCACCCTCATCTCCTCTTTGGCCGCGCCCTGGCGCGCTGCCAACACGGATCACCTTCAAGGTTGCCAGGCAACACCCGGACCTAAACCGCTAGTGCAGTAGTGCTGGTTAGTCGGTGGGCCTTGGTAAGAAGAACCAAGACTTGCTGGCTGATGGTTTGGGCTCTGAGGCTCTCAAACCAGCAGGTCTCGGCATACACAATAGTGGCAAGAAAGGTGCCTTGGTACAAGATATAGAGGCCAAAAATCGAATATTATCTAATTCTGACGCTATATCAACAATGTTTTCAACATTGTTATGTTCCGGAAGATTGATTAAATAGCTGGCTATTCAATCAATCTTCCTTATTCCGGGAAAGGCTTATCTATTCTGAACATCAGGTATGTGATGAAGGCTAAGCATATCCTCGTTATTCAAAAAAGTGTGAAACTAACCTAGGTACACATTTCACAAATAAATTATTCTGACTCTGATTCTGAATCAGCCTGGATTTGTATTATATGTACGAGTATGTACCCCCCATTCTTTAAGCGGTAGAGTTTTAGAGTAGTGGTGGTAATCGAACCCAGGACTTTTGTATCGATACCGGTGGGTTTTGATACTAGGTCACAGGGCCAGAGGCTGTAACTATTACAGTGCAGTTTGTTGTGCAATAACTAGGCTAAGTCTACAAACGACTAAACAAAAAAAAAACGCGCAAATGTATTATTGATAACCTTGTGATAAATATTAAACAAGAAAATATACTAGAAAAAAGCAACTTCCCTCATGTCGCCCTGACGGGATTCGAACCCGCATCCTTGGGAGTCCGGCCTAATGCACTAACCAATTATGCTACAGAGACCTATGAGAACACTTCGAATTTTTCTAGTATATTCAACTTTTTACGGTGTTGGCCACCGTCGTTTCATCAAAGAGAGGAATATCCTCGCATTCGATAGAATCATTTTTACAAATGTTTGACTATCGATTAAGATGAAACAGCCTTCTAATTATAACTTTTTAATTTTGCATTTTACAATGCTATTTTGAAGTGATAAATATTAAACAAGAAAATTTGATAACCTCTATGGAAGTACACTGGTTTCGCCTATTCTGTGGTCCTGGATTCGAAGTAGTTCAAATCACGGTACGGACAAATGTTTGTATGGTGAATACGAGCATTTGTACCAGAATCATGGCTGTTTATATATTTCTACAAATATGTAGGTAAGTACCTATTTATGAATCATTATAATTAATTGAGAATTTCCCATATCATAAAGTCTTACAGTGCATACTTTGGGTTGGAGCTAGACAAATTGGTGTGCTGTATGAAAAATATAACATCTTTTTATTCTAAAATATAGGTACGTAAATACGTAAGATTGTATTTTTAACCGACTTCAAAAAAGGAGGAGGTAAGGTTCTCAATTCGGTTGGTATAATATTTTTTTATGTATGTACACCGATTACGCCGTGATTTCTGAACCGATTTCAGAGATTCTTTTTTTTGTTCGATGCAGAATAGTTGCTAATTGGTCCCATAAAAAATTTGGTCTAGTTTGACTTAGTACTTTTTATGTTATGAGCATTTTTATATATTTCATGTTATTGTTAACTTGGACGACGTAATTTTCACTTACACATTTTTATAATGTACATGAAAGCTAATCTAATCTAGAAAAGCCCTGCTGTAGTTTACACTAAAAAGTAAAAAAACTCCAAAAGCCTCTTGGAGTCGGTGGCAGCCATGACATTCTACTTTAAGCTCCTATTCTTTTATTTTTCTTGCCTCGGCTGGCACCGACTCCAAAAGGCATATTTTTTGCTTTTTAGTTTTTGAAATCAGTTTTTGATAACGCAGTGTTTTTTTGTTAATTTTTATCGCTACTTCGACAATGTGTATGTACAACAGTCATTTAAAACATCAAACATAAAACAATACTTTAAATTATTAAAGCACGGATTCATATTCTTTAAGTCCACAGTTGTTAATAATCTAATGTTAATATAATTAGTGCTAAATTGTATGCTAAGTAGTTTGTATGAAAAAGTAATTCACACTTCCCCACTAAATAAATGTTTACTTTGGCGTTAGAATTGATGTTTTCTGTTGTTGACTGTAGTAGCGTCAGTTTCTTGACTTTTAAAAAGCACTTTTCATTATTAAATAGTTGATTAAAAGTCTTGTTCTTTTTAAAATTAATGTTGAAGGGGATAAATAAATATAGAACATTATTGCAAAGGCCGTGAAATAGGCAATTGCAGGTCGAGTAGGAGATTTGAAGGCCAAGCCGTAGGCGAGGACTTCACTAATATGAGACAGGCAATTGCCATTTCCGCCGAGGCATATATAGTGCTTTTCTCAAAAGAATGCAGGGAAATAAAACATAATTTTTTATATTATACATTTAATTTAATTTTCTCAAACATGCTTGGAAATATGAGCATTATTTTGAAAACATTCTTCGAGATAAATCGATATTGCTGTACTGGCTACATACGTGCGTGCAGCGGCCGACAAAAGTCGCATGAAAATCCATATCCGTGTGTTTAGCATCAAAATTAATTTCTTAGAAAACTCATATCCACATCTGTCGTGTTTAGCGGCCAAATAACATAGAAAACTCTTATCTATCGTCTAATTTAAAAATCGAACGATCTCTTACTTCGAAATATGTCAACTAAGGAGGTAATTTAACAAAGTTTTTATTTAAATTGCGAACTGGCTTGCAAATAGAAAGCTGTTTAAAAAAACAATAACAAATGAACACTTTACTCGGGAAAAAATTAGTTGTTCGTTGTACGTCTCATATCGAAAAGTAGTTTTAATTTCCGCGCATTATTTGAGAAAAGTACTATACAAGCCTTCTCCACAACTAGACATTGATGGACTTTACACATTCGCCCATCAAGGCCTATTTTGCTGGCCGCTGCAGTAATGTACTATAACGATTCCCAATTAAAATGCCTACAGCAATGTACTTTCCAAAATCGGTTGTCCTATATAAGTTGTCCTGATAGTTAAGGAGTTATTGAGGATCGAAGTCAATATTGATTTTTAAAGATTTTTGTTTATATTTACAAAACCGCACTGAATATGAAAACCAATCAAAGAAACTGGATCCCGACCGCCTCCTCGTACTCGCTAGACACACGCACATGTTGTTGGACGTAGTAGCAATACAAGCTCATTCTGCTTTTATGTTGTCCGGCTGAGATGACTCTCTGCTGACTGGGTACTATGCTTTTATGTCATGTAGCTTAATTATCTTTCATCTATCTAGGTACCTAGCTTTCATGTCATCCAACGTGAATTTTCTTTCAGCGAAAAAGTCATTCTGATAGAGTGGGGTTGTTTGAGTTTTTGCGTGTAAAATAACTCGTTTGCGTGTATTACACTCAACTTTCAAATCGAAAAATAAAAGTTGTTTGCCAGCAAAATTATTTTCACATATTCTTTTGTCTTTTTAAGTTTGATGTACACTACGCATATATTACGGCTTCGGTATGGGTCTTTTAACACCCGTATATGCCTGTTTATTATCCTTTCAATGGTGTTATATTCGATGCGACTATTCGATTAAAAACATTACTAAGATTTTTTTTGAAGTGAAAACTTCTTTAGCGGCGTTGAGCACTTTTTCTGTAATGGGTATAAAATCTTAAACTCGCGTCAGGACACGTGACCTGATCGAAAAAGCGTAGGACGGATGGAGAATGTTGAGGTGACAGGTTGACTATGGTCTCGGTTGCTTAGCGACAGACTGTTGATAATGTCTTTTACTTGTCTCTTGTTTTATTGTCAATATATATTTTTCGATTCTCTATAATAACTAATGTTTTCTTATATCTTATTACCTAACTTAACGTTCACTTTAATATGGTTTGTCATGTTTGTGTACGATAGCGCAATAAATGAATATTGTATTCTACCACATAAATGATAGTACTTTTATACTGATAAAGCAATTGGTGCAAAATTATTCCCTAACCATTCCAAAATATCAAACATGCTCAACGTTAATAATCAAGTTTTCACTTCTGCCGGCACTCCCGGAGTGCAACCCGTCTTTTTTTTTTTTTTACTGTATGGCGAGTTTTACAATTAAGATTAACTTTGGTTGGTTAAAGTATTTTTCATTTCATTTTACAGGATTCGGTTCAATAAACAATGACTATCGCTGGAATTTATATTAGGTGTCTTAATCGACGACTCACTTTAATGAAACCTCGTTTCCCTTCTGAATTTCGTCAGTGCTTGTTACTAGTAGAGTCATAATAATTAGTTAATATTGTCATATTAGGATTGGGAAATGCTTCATAAAACACCCGAACAATACCAGACAAACAAGGTAGGTAGGTATTAAAAAATTTGACTAGTTATTTAATTGTTGTGTAAGTTAACAAACATTTCTGGAAAAGTTTTATGACATACAATAACTGAAAATAAATAAACTAGGAAGGTTAGATACTTCTGGATTTAAATTACTAGTTTGACCTATTAGTTACTTGGCTTTAGCTTGGATAATATGTCTTAAAAGTTGTAACAATTATTGCTCTACGTTTGTCTTAGGATGAGTAATACAAAATTATAAAGTTAATGAAGTAATATTTCATTTTGACATGAGCAGCTTTCCTTTTCGAAACCAACTGAAAAATTGCTGCTGAAAGCGACCATTGTTTCAGGTAAACGCAACTGGTTCTGACGACCATTGTTTAAGGACTTTTTGTTGGTTGATTGTGGTCGCGTAGAGCGGCCATGGAAGGTGGTCGCTGCGTGCTCCAGTATAGAATGCACCGGATTAACATTTACACATACGGCTAGGTGGGCAGAGAGTGTCGCGAGAGCAACGCTGACCGCAGTCGCTTTCCGCGCACCGACCGGCCTCCGCGCACCCTTCCGCACGCACGCTCACAACGTAACACACCCGCCAAATTCAAACTTCGAACTTGCGTTCCGAAACCGTTAAATAATTTATTTTTCCTAATTGCGACCGTGTGCACTCGCGCGTAAACCGAAAACGCTCGCCACCAGCCAGTGTCAGTATTGCAACGCGGCCGTTGACATCTGATTGTGATACGGAAACAGATTGTCGAGATTTCGGAACGTAATATCGAATAATGTCGAATTTCGGGGGTAAGTGTGTGTTGTGCTAATGCTTCTTTGACAAACAGTGAGGTGATAAGGTGATTGTTGATATATGTGATAGAACGATGGTGGATTCCACATAGTCTTACCAGTGCAATAGTAGAATATTTCGTGAAGTCGATCTTTTTTGGAAGGTAAGTGATCCATAATTCTCATTAAACGGAGGCTTGTTACTCAACGATAAAATATCATTCGCTTTCTAAATAGTCGACCATGAGTGTTGGTCAGAGTCACGATTATTCTGATTAAATTCAGTAACAAAATATTGCGAACGTTAATTATTTGATGTCGGCAGCCTGGTAGTTTTAAACTGGTGTGCAGAACTCGTTTTATGAAAGTAAAACTGCTAAAGCACTTAAGTTGTTACATTTCACTCGATTACTCGCAAGCGGAAAAGTGGCTATTTTTGTGAAATAACTCTCAAATGTCTTAATTCATGTCAAATTACGATGTTATAAGAATGTCTAATTCAACTATTAGTTGTACGATGTTTAGATTGACTGTTAAAAAAATATAAAAGTCTTAAACGAACGCTACAATTGCATAATTAAAAAGCCGTAACCGTTGGTTACCACATGGTTTTAGATACGGTCTTTCTCATTAAGTTTGTGTTATTATACTTTCTTTGGAGGTATGCTACCGTGGTTCAACGTAAATGTGCCTAAAATTTCTCAATTTGTAGTTTTTTGAGCTGAGCTTTTCTGTTCTCCTAAGGGATAAACTGGGTTTGAGAGTTATTTGACTTTGATTTCGATTGTATGCCTTTGAATTATATTTAAGTCAAGAGTTTTTTTATGTTATTGTGACTTTGTCACTGTCCTCGTAACAGTTACACGTAAACTGAAGAAAAATGCAGCCTTTGGTTAGATAGAGCCGGTAACTTGTTGACTGTGGTTCTCGTATGATTAAGAATTAAGTTTTTAACTTAATAAGTGCTTAAATCATAATTCATAGTAATTTGGTTGCAGTATTTTTCTCAATAAAGTTTAATTAATTTAAAGTTTGTATTTCAAATTATCAAAAATGTAATAAGTAAATAATTGCGTTTACAACTTACTATTTCCATGAGAAATTTGATATTAGAAAAGGAGCACTAATCGTCGCCAAATAAATTTGGTACATTTTTCATAGTTATGGTTATTTTTAAAGAGTAAGTTGTAAAGAAATTAAGAATACGAATGTGATATGAGTAGTTGAAAACTTGAAAAGGAAAATTAACAAAGGAAAATGTCAAATTTAGGTTAATAAAACTAAACAAAGAATGTATCCACAATTTAACAGGCTCGAAGCGTCATTAATATTATTTATGCGATCTTATAAAACATCAGTGAAATCGAAAAGGAACCTGCTTTCACTATTTCGTTTCGTCGTTTCTTTATTGGGTCGAAGTATTTTATCATATTGAACATTATATTTTATTTATATTGAGTTATACTTCAATGCTAGTTATTCGATGTCATGTCAAATGGTTTAATCTAGAGTTGAAAAACGAGACGACTATGTCTTGTGTACTTTTATGGTTAGCGAGCGGATAAATTTAATTTGTTTTTGGTCTTAAAGTGGTTAATAGTTAAGTTAACAAAATACTGGGTTTTTGTAAACACTACAACAAACTGAAATAGAAACATTATAATGAAAAAAGGAGTAGATTTATAACTTTTAAATGTTGCATTTGCAATGCAATTTTTTTAATACGAACAATGTCCTTGAAATCCCACTTGTGAATTTGGTCGATTTTTATCTAGTAGGGAATATTAAATGAGATACAAAGATTTTTTCGTGTGTAGTATTTTTATTGGGTAAGTCAGAGGCCTTAAGGGCGGCTTGATAAACTCTGACACCAGAAGTAGCCTGGCCACTAATCCTCAAACGATAAGAAGAAAAAAAAGAAGAAGGTTAGGTAAAGTATATAATTGTGTTTCATATTAAGTCTACGATTGTCTGTCCTCACCAAAACTATAATAAATAATCTATCGCCCAATCACAAACACCGTTTACAACACCAAATATCAAAAAAAGAATTCCGCTGCGCCGGCGCTACTGAACCGAAAAACAAGAGTATTAATACGCAACTGCTAAAAATTGGGACGTGTCCGATTTCAGCGGTCACTTTACATTATAATTCATTCACTCTGAAGACATGCTTCGTAATTTAGTCGATTAATTTGTGTAAGAAAGTCTACTGACTCAAATCCATACACAGTTTTTTATCCGTGCTATTAGGTTATGTTGTCTTTGTTAAATGTTCAAGCAACACGCGACGGTAACCTGTCCTTATTTATATGTAGAAAATGGAGAATATTACGTATTTTTCGTGAATAATACGACTTACGCATTTTCTAAGAGTCTTTTATTCAAATGAAGATATTGAGAATAGAAGTGAAATTCCGAATTATTAGAGAGCTAAAAGTGCTTCTAAAGTACTGTTAAAGTATCAGTAGGAAAATTCCCTAATATCCAAAGCCACAAGTATTAAATTGGTGTTGCTTGGTAGATTTTGTTTAAATGCACAACGTAAGGTTTTACAATGCCCCAACACACCATCATAGTTAGCTATTAATAATGTGAATACAATGGCTTTAAAAAGAAATGCTACGAAGTGTTTACATAATCATATTTCGATAAGTCAAGAGGCGTGGGACTGAATCGATGGTGAGTCAAGATCTCTTGAAATTTGACGGAACTAAAAAAAATAAAAATACTGTTGTCAAAATAGCTTGCGGAATCAGCCAGTATCGGAATGTTTCGATTCGCAATTTAGTATCATTGAAACTTATTTCTTTCTCTAAGTGAACTAACTAATAATGAAAATAAGAAACAATTCTTAATGATTAAAAAAATAGCACAATTTTTCTTCTTGGCTTAAATTATACGATTCAGTTTGCAATTACAAAGAAAATATTCTTGTAAGTGTAATAATATGGATTTAAATTAACTTGCACAAAAAACCTTTAATCAAATATAGGGTTAAGTGTCGAAATTATAATTGTTTATTACTCCACAATAAAATTTCATATAAATATTAAACAAGAAAATATACTAGAAAAAAGCAACTTGTCTCATGTCGCTCTGACGGGATACGAACCCTCATCCTTGGGAATCCTGCCCAATGCACTAACCAATTATGCTACAGAGACCTATGAGGACACGACGAATTTTTCTAATATATTCATCATTTCATCAATGAGAGAAAAATCCTCGCATTTGAAAGAAACATTTTTACAAATGTTTGACTATCGATTAAGATGAAAGAGCCATCTAATTATAACTTTTTAATTTTGCTTTTACAATGCTATTTTTATGTGATAAATACTAACAAGAAAATATACTAGTAAAAAGCAACTTGTCTCATGTCGCTCTGACAGGATCACGTCAGAGCGACATGAGACAAGTTTACTTATATAAAATTACTTATATAAACTTGAAGAGAACCTTACAAATAAACCTCATATTATCAGAGGGCCTAGTGTGACTTTGCAAATGTCCAAACGTTACCATCGCGTAAGAGTAAAACTTTGACAGATCGGCTTAATACAATAGGAATAAGGTTAAGTATCAATTTCTATCCGTAAACCGGCGTAAGCTAGTAAGGTGAGAAAACTCACAGACGACCAGGGGGTCAATTCTGCTAAATTTTTGTCAAAATCGTCTCTCAGTGGTGTTTTAATAGTAGTGTTTATTTACACTGTTGTAACAAGAACTGTGTAAAACTACCATTGAAACACCACTGGAATACGATTGTGACTAGGCATTAGCAGAATTGGGCCCCTGTTTGGCGAAGGGGCACTAAACCCGACTTCTGCGCCAGAGGTCCCGGGTTGGATCCCCGGACAAGACAAATATTTGTGTGCCTGAACATGTCAATTTGTCTTGGTCTGGGTGTTTAATATGTATACACAAAAAAGTATGTAAATATGTTTATCCGTTATCTAGTATCCATAACACAAGATCTTCATGAAACTTAACGTGGGCTAGATAATTGGTGTGATTCTATGCAATTATTTATTATTAAGTACTCTGTTATACTAAAACTAACAAGAGGCTTATCGCAGAGCTTTGACTAGCTTTAGTTTTCCATCTCTACATTTTCACAGCAAAGACACAAGTGCGTCGAACTCCCGATTCAATCACACATGCGCAACATGCAAATAAACGATTAATCTATGTATAAAATTACGGTGTCAGCAATACTCGATATTATGCAAATGAAATAAAAGTGAAAAAACCGCGACATTCTTTACAGTTCAGACTCGTTCGAACGAGATAGAAAGTGAATGCGTGCGTGCAGACGTAGCGTTCACTAATGTATCACACGCAAATTGATGTCCAGATTATTGGACTTGCATTTATTATTAGGATCTAAGAATTAAGAATTAAAGAGCACAAGAATTAAGTTCATTTTATTAATTATTAAGTACGAGAAACTACTAATTTGTGTAAAATTACACAGAGAAACGTATTACTTTTGTAAAGTAATAGCTAAGAAAATCTTGCAACAAACCAAATTAAACATTATTACCACTTCTTCACCAATTAAATATCACTGTTATTTAAAGCTTATTTCAAAACTTGATACCCGTTTTTAAATGTATTTCTAAACGTAACAAGATAACAATGAATAAAAACACAATCTGTGTTTATTCTGGTTTATTCTGCAGCTTAGTTAAGCCTTTTAATTAACTATATCTAGGCAGCCTTAGTTTCATATAACAGCGGCGCCGACGGCGCAGCGCCGTTCAAGCTAGAGTGACATAATTATTAATCTTTATGTACGGTCAACAGCAACAGCAGGTCATAAAAACTGTAAAATTTCTCCAATCGACATTGAACTTTAAGTTCGGAACTGAAGAAAAGACGTGTCCCTATTTGGGCCACGTCTATGTACACCACCCCCAAAGATAGAGAAATATTTACTGATTTTGTAAAAAATACAACTAATATTATATAATGCTCAGTTATTAATAAAAACAAATCAAGATTATTTACTCGAAATAAGGCGTCAAATATAACATCTCGATGTTAAAAAGAAACTGTCAGTGTCACTGTCATTGAGTTCTACTTTAAGATCGACTTTAATTCTATTGACTGACATTGACAGTGACAACACGACATCTTTGGCCATGATGTATTTTTTAATATGTTTTTGCATTATATTTATTGTTCCTTCTAGAAAACAAAGCAGTTAAAGAAATTGAATGATTAGATACTTTTTATCGTGTCTTTACCTATCTTTTGGTATACTGTACGCAGACGTGGCCCAGACTTCATACATTTTTGGACAACACCTTTGACGTATTGTATAATCCGTAGTTGCGTTGACTGAACTTTAGAGAATGACAACGCATAAGCTTTAAACTTATAACAATAAAACACTCTCTCTGAAAACCATTTCGTGTTTGGTTAACGTCATCAAAAGAATGGCATCTCTCCGAAACTCTTTTGCGTTATAAATGATGCCTTGTCTTAAAAGAATGGCTGCAAAAAGCCTATCATTATTAACACGTCACTCACTTAATATATTATATTACCATAGCTAAGTTAACAACTTGGCAGAGCTCGGTAGCGCAGTGGTATTAAGTAAGTGACCTGCAAATGTGACGGTTAAGCAACTTTGGCGTTGGTCAGTCACGGGATGGGTGACCAAAATATTTATTATCTCAACCTTCTTCGTGCTTCGGAAGGCACGTTAAGTTGCTGGTCCTAGCATTAGCAGTCGTTAAACTCACCATGGGCTTGCATGGTGGGTCATGGCCCATTGTCCTTATCTATTCATAAGAAAGGCATTAACCCAGCAGTGGGCATTAAAATGGAATATTTCAATGGTTTAATGGTTACGGCTACTACATATAAGTAGTAAAGTATTTGTATAGCAGGTTTATTTATCTAGCCCTAGGCTGATTGTTGTTGTTATTGTAAGTTTATTATAAATATAACGTTTTATTATTCTGTATATTTACAGTTACCGTAACGGACTGGCTATTCGACGCGTGCGTCATTCGTAATATTATGGAAAAAAGGTAGCAGTGAAAGTATTTGAGATGACTGAATCCAGTTTGATATTGATACGTTACGTTGATTTGATAGCTTGTTACATCTCTGAAGAAAGTACGAGTAACTTTTTTTTAATTTGGTTTCAATTGGTTAAAGTGACTTTGAATAGAGAATAAATTAATATCGCGTTTGAGTATTTTCGATGTTTCGTTTTTGTCATATATTTTTCTTAAGGCGCTATACGTCTGAAGCTAGGTAGCAATGAGAAAACAACGCGCGCGGGTTGAACGCGAATGAGACCGATTTTGCAGAATAGGGGAAAAAACCACGAACTTACTTCGTAGTAAATAACTATAGCGATTAAAGAGAAAATAAAACTACATAAACGATCCTAAATATTATTGGTGTCCTCTACTTAAACCAATTTCAAATTATGTAACCCTAATTGAGAATAATCTTGAATTTTCGTATTTTTAAGGAGTCTTTTCGAAAAGAAAAAGTGTCGAGGCAAAATCATAAAATCTCGTTTCTGTAACTTAACAAATCTAGATAAAGATTCATACCTTTATCTACCTTAATATACTCGTATATCTTAATACCAGTAGGGCAAGCACGAAAAACTATCGAAATAGTATCGAGTAAGTATCGAGCACGTAATGTCAAAAAATGAATAATAAAATGTAGTTTTGTTTACGTCCGGTAGGAACTTTGCTCAATAAAAAAAAAAATTAGGTCACAAGAATATAATTATGTGAAATATATTTTAAAACAAAATTTCATAAAATAAAAAATGCAAATAGTATGATTAAATTAAAATAAATTCAATTTAAAATGCAAATCATAAAATAAAGTTAATGGAACTATAATTTTAATTTCAAATAAGTAGGTAGCTACCAAGATTAAAATTATTAAAAATTATAAATGTCATAATAAAAGCAGAATTAATAAATCTAAAATTAAAGGAAAAAAATGACAATACATAATTTTGGATCTGCAAATAGCTCAATATGTCATATATTTTTTACTTTACTTCCTCGATACTTATTCTACAGTTAATCGTGCGAGGCGTACTGATTTGTATCATCTAACCGTCCTGTAGTTTTTTTAAACAAAAAGTACGTACCTTTTCCGCGTAGCGTCTTAAATTCTTTTTGTTTAATTTTTCCGCTGTAGTGAAGTCTTTTAATTGACGAATTATGACGGACATTGAAAACGTTAGTTATAAATAAGTTTCTTTCAATTCATTCCTAATTAAAAAACTATTACAACAAAATAATCGTCATCTATTGAGTATTGATATTATTAGTACATAATTTATTATTATTATTTTAAGACAACATGCGCTGCGATTGTATAGGTACGGTCAGCAGCACGTACAGCTTTACATTTGCACTAAAACCGCCGCGACGTAAGGGCGCATATTACGAGTGATGTAAGGGCGCTCGCTGTCAACGTTAAAGCCTTGCGTGCTGACTGTACCATTAAGACCCATTTTCACCAACTGAAGTTTGATGTGACACAATGTCAAATTGCCGGAACTCAACAATGTTTTCAGCATTTATGTGTTCCGGCAGTTTGAGATAAGATAGCCAATTCCTCAGTGGCTGAGGATTCTGGGAGAGGCTCGCTTCCATCTTCAGCCTTATCAATACAACATCAAGTATAATGAAGGCTAAGTCTCAACGTAGTTCATAAAAAAAAATGTTCAGCTACTATAATCGTGTCTGAACATTCTATCCCATCAAACTTCAGACAAGATTTTACAAAGAGCGTTGATATCTTTTGTAAGCGCGATAATATCACGAGGCTGGCACATTCTTAAACAGCCACAGACTTTAAAAAAAAAAATTGAAAAAAAAATCGACTACTGATTTTTTTGGTCTCATTTGATTCAGGGTCAGGGCACTCTCAGGAGCAATATAGATCCTACTTTTTTCGCTAAGTACATATTTGATGAAATAAATGCAATAAACTTTTTGTATTTTTTCAATTTGCCATTAAATAGGTACAAACAGGGAATTTCCCGGTTGAGCAGTAGAGTATTTTGGGAAACGTTTTCTCGGAAAGTACTAAGGTTAAAGAAATAATTCAAATGAATTGTGATATAAACCTTTTCTATATGTCTTTTATTTTTTTAATAAAGCTTCCTAAAAAAACTTTACTGATCTATCGGGAATTTCCCCGATTATACTTACAGCCGTTTCGGTTGTGTCCTGGGGCCCGATTCTCGCGCCTTCGACATCTTGAATTCGACATTTTTGGAGTCAAAAATATGTATTAAAGGCTCACTAAAAGCAATCTTCGACATTATAGGATTATGAAAGATAATTGAAATTAAAGGATTTTGACAGTTGTAGAGATTTTACATAGATTTTTAATAAAGAAATTAATAATATAAAAATGTCGAATTCGACATATTTCAGCGCGAGAATAGCCCCCCTGGAGCAATTCTCGCGCTGAGATAAGTCGTATTCGACATTTTTTCAAATCATAATTTCTTTATTAATAATGTAAATAAAATCTCTACTACTGTGAAAAGCCTTTAGTTTCCATGATCTTCAAAATTGTTTAATGTAAAAGATTTTGTTCAGTAAATTTAAAATACAGATTTCTGGCTTCAAAAAATGCGCTAGAACTGCCGTGGTCACATGCAGACTGTACATAAATATGTACTGCATAATAAATAAACTTATTTTTCCCTTAACTTTAAGATACTGTAAAATTAAAACCATGCATTGTCTCCGAAACATGTCGTACTCTGACACAGAGGAATTTATCAGCACTTTAGTGGGGATTTAGATGATAATGTTATACGAAACCATTCATAAAATAATACTCACACACACGCACGCACACACACACACACACCCACAAACTCACACACACACTCACCCACACACACACAAAAACACATGCAAAAATACACACCCAAACTTGCATGCTCTTTATATAACTATTAAACTACTATTATTAGATATAAAACCTATCTATGGTAATAATGGGTTCTGGAGGTGGGCGCTAGTGACTGCGACACAGTTTATAACTAATGCGGTCACTACCGATCACTACCTGTTCTTATCTCATAAGTCTCCTTGCAATCAAAAAATTTCGTTTCAATGTCGCATTGAGTACCTTTGCTCTTGACTTATAATTATAATGGAACGCGAGAATTAAAAATCTTATAAGAGAGGTTATAGTTTTATAAGAAAATATACCTCGACATTCTCGCGGCTTACAAAAGACATCAACGCGCTTTGTGATCTAGACCGCGGTACAAGACAAGGACAATTGGATTTCACCACTTTCTTTAAGCATAATTCGCAACTTTATTGTAAAAGGTGTTTGGGTATGATATTCCCATGTTGATTGTAACTTAATATTTTAACAAAAATATTTTTAAGCACTCTCATTGTCAGTCTCTAAAATTATGCATGTTTCTTATTTTAATTTCATTGTATTGATAATAATCGTGGAGTCGAATTAATCCGGGTAATAATTGGTGCTGTTTCTTCTTTTCATATAAATAAATAATAATAAATAAATGAATAATTATATACAATCACACCAATTATCTAGCCCACGTTAAGTTTCATGTAGAACTTATGTTATGGATACTAGATAACGGATAATATACTTTTTTTATATGAATACATACATTTTATACATATTAAACACCCAGACAAAGACAAATAGAATAATATACACACAAATATTTGTCTTGTGCGGGGATCGAACCCGGGACCTTTGGCGCAGAAGGTGGGTTTAGTACCCCTGCGCCAAACAGGTCGTCGCGTCATATGTAAATACATAAGAAAAAGTGTCGAGGCAAAATCATAAAATCTCGTTTCTGTAACTTTACAAATCTAGATAAATATTCATACCTTTATCTACCTTAATATACTCGTATATCTTAATACCAGTAGGGCAAGCACGAAAACTATCGAAATAGTATCGAGTAAGTATCGAGCACGTAATGTCAAAATGTAGAACTAATTGTTTTCTATAACTGTTCCAAATGGAACTGTTATAGAAAACAATTAGTTCTATTTATCACGTTAACAATATAATTATTGATATCAAACTAACACGACGTATATTTATTGGTTTGTTCGAAAACATTTTTTTTTTTAAAGATTTAATAAATAACCGGTCAAGAGCGAATCGGGCTCGCGCACCGAGGGTTCAGTACCAACATATTATATTGTCCCCCATACATCGACATAGGTCGAGGTCAGTTTACCAAAAGCAAATAAGTATAAAATCATTTTTTTAAGATTTCTGAAAAAGTATGCTATTTAGAGACATAGTTTTATTTTTCCTGTAATCATTAGATAACTTCTATCACAGAATAGTTTAAAGTTTTTCTCTATGTAATCTTCGGAAATAAGGGGGGGAGGGCGGTATTTTTTTACAATTTTCTTCAAAAGTCGAAAATTATGTGGCCTAAGATATGTTTGAGAATGTGCAAGCAGCGCCATTTCATAGGTATTATGATATCTCACATGCCCTAGTACCCCCACTTTCAATTTTTAAGATCCCTTTCAGCCACTGTTGCAGAAAAAAAGAAAAAGCATTTCTTTCATATTTGCAAAATAGTCATCTAAAACTTTTCCAGATTTCAAGTTGATAGCAGTAATAGTTTTTGATAATATCCAGCTGTGACAGGCAGATTGAGTCTCACATTTTTACCATTTTGGTCGGAACCCTAAAAATAAACACATGAGTACCTAGACCTAGTTATAAAAACTGTTTTGTTCTTTGCTTTTTAATTTAATAGCTCAATTTGAATGTCTAATAGGTTATTAATTCCAATAAGTCATCAAAAATTACTTTATTAGATAATCAAGGATATTTATTTTTGTCAGGAGTACTAAAGTGTTTGTTAATTAAATTAGTTAGTGAATGTCTTAACTTATTAGATGAGGAAAATTTACCAAATACCATTGGTTCTGAAATGCCTACAACAAAAAAGTTGTATAGCGGTCGCCGGTGCGTCGCAATCGTGAAGCAACAGAGCGGTTGAAAGGCAAAGAATGGTGGTTGTACAGCCAAAAGAATAGAAAATAAACTTATACAATGTAAGTATTTGGTATTGAAACTATACCTTTTCCCTCTCTTTAGGCCCTACCGTAAGGTTAGTTAGACAAAGTAACATCATGTCATAGCGAAACGATATTTAAAGTCGTCATCGTTTATATGCACCAATCAACTTACGGTATTGTCCGGTATACGACATACCTGAATATAGGTAAAAGCCCCTAAATAAATAAAAATGTCCCGGCTACATGCTCCGTCTTACCTGAAAGCATGACTGCATAAACCGGTTTGCGCAGGCAGGATGGAGCGTGTAACCGGTATAATCCGCTACGTCTTACCTGCGCAAACCGGTTTGTGCAGGCATGCTCTCACGTAAGACGGTGGTGTAGCCAGGACATTATTTTTTTTTCTTTATTTATTTGGGGGCTTTTACCTATATTCAGGTATGTCAACCCCCATAATCTTAGCCTACCATGACTTACACATTTAGTTAACAACAGGGAAGAAAAAAGTCAATGATGCAAGTATATGGTAATGACTTCTTAAAACACATCTGATCGTGTGTCTGCTAGTATGGTCAATAATACCCCTACATCCAGCTGATTTATTTTATCTGCATCAATGACTCCCTCGCTCCCTTATACACTCCAAAAATATGTGTTGGACGTCATCAACGTACCACAAGTGTCACAATTAGGGGACTCAATTTTTTTCATAAGGAAAGCGAATTTTCAGCCGGGACATAATGTCAACTGCCCGCGTGATTTACAGTCTGTGTTTACGGCTTATGTCAATCCCATAAATTTTATTATTTTCGAACTTCGTCACCGCTTTTTAATTATTTACGTTCCTAATACTCTTAGTAGGAGTTTGGCAAACTAAATTCGATATCGGAAACTTTAACTTAGTCTATTTAAAAAACAGCTTTACCAACATTAGCAGTGCATCCAAATTGTTTTAGGAATATCTTTGATGCAGTGCCCAGCAGGGTCCAAAATTTTATCTACGATAGGAATATAATTACCAACTTTATAAAATTTAGGAATTAATAAATAAATAAATAATTGCATACAATCACACCAAGCCCACGTTAAGTTTCATGAAGAACTTATGTTATGGATACTAGATAACGGATAAACATACATATATATACTTTTTTTTTGTAAATACATACATAATATACATATTAAACACCCAGACCAAGACAAATAGACATGTTCATGCACACAAATATTTGTCTTGTCCGGGGATCGAACCCGGGACCTCTGGCGCAGAAGGCGGGTTTAGCACCCCTGCGCAAAACAGGTCGTCGAGGTCAATTCATTTTTTAAATTTGATAACTACCTATATTGTTACTATAATTTAAAAACTTACTGTTGATTATTACACGGCTATACCAAAGGAGTCACAGGAATAAGTCATGCGTGTCCTGTCTTCAAACGTAGTAAGTATGCTATATCGAAAACCGTACATTCATCTCTACTGCTTTGTGTTTAAGACACTTTTCGAATGGAATCGGTTTTATAACTTTTATATTAATTATTCGAAATGTTGCCAACATTAACATTATGAAGACGTTGTTTAATTGTAATTTCTGAAAACATGTTTTGTTAAGAATTGTTGTAAAGAAGGTAACAATATTATTTGGACTTTGTTTAGCATTTACGTATGGAATTGATGATTTCTTTGTAGTTTGCTTTGTTTAAAAGAGTTCATGTGCATTTTGAAGTGCCTTTTTTAATTAGATTATAGTTCATGCATATTACGAAGTGTATTGAAACGTATCCATTTTTATTGCTCTTAAATATAGGTTTCACTTAAACCATATTTCAACCAAGGAAATCGGCGATTGCAATCTCGTATGCACGTCTCTTATTTAATCATTCAAAGCTGTGAAACCTAAGTTTATCATTCATAATATAGATCGCAATTAAGATCAGCTTCTGGGTCAAGTTTCGAAGTGTTTGCAGCTTAGAAAGTGGATTAATAACAAGTTTTAGAACTTGACTCATACCCAGCCTTCAAGTCTATTGTGGTAGATTCTGAAAACTAAAGTTTATAAGAAGATTGATAGTTAACACTGATAGTTACTTGTGCGAAATTAAATCGAGTTTATTTTATGATTTTGTAATTTTTGCATTTTTCAATGCTCAATTCAATCCGATCCGGACCGGATTTCCAAAGGTCGCGGGTTCGATTCCCGTCTGAGAATTCACTTGTGGCCGAGTTAATTTTTTCCAATATTTTTATATTTAAAATTTATCATAAGTATTAAAATAGCATTGAAAAATGCTCTTGGCATTGGACCGGATTTCCAAAGGTCGCGGGTTCGATTCCCGTCTGAGAAATTCACTTGTGGCCGAGTTAATTTTTTCCAATATTTTTCTATTTAAAATTTACCACGAGTTTATTTTTCCAAATTCATATAGAAAATTTTGTTATCAATGTTACAGTCATCATCGCTTTGAAGTCGTTTTGTGGTAGTAAGTACTGATTTTGTCTCAATGCAAGCAAAATGGTAGTGTGAAGAAAAACACGAAAACTAAAGGTTACTCAACTCTTAAATCAGATTTTTCACTTTACAAACACAGCTACATTATACAAAGATAATGAAATTCAATCGTAATTAGCGCTTATGATTCATATAGGTACATTCTGTTTAAAAATGTTTACATATTGATAAACTACGCACAACATCTTAAACAGATGTGTTGAATATAATAAGGCATATTACGGGCGTTCGCGTGCGGTCAATCTTCTATTACGTGGTTATTACAGAGAAAGTGTCATTGATATGTTATAACATTTGAAGCAAGTGGCTGCGATTAGAAAGTGCGCCTGCGCTTCCTTTGGTAACAAATCTTCTTGGCAGAAGCAGGGAGAACGGGAGCAGGGAGGGACCACCACCTCCCGGCCCCCCAGTTTTTTTTTTATATTTTTCTATTTTAAATTTATTCTGCTGTATCTTTAGTTTAATAAAAACAAAAGATTTGGGTATTGCATACCATCACATAATTTAATAGCATTATTTGTTATTGATATGTTTTCAAGTTTACCAACAAGCAATACAAGCTATCACTAGCCTTATAATTTTGGTTTATATAATCAATTCAACGGAAAGATTATTTTTGAGGAATTGGAATAAAAGTTACTACTTATTCAAAAAACAAACAAAATAAAAGTTAACGAAAAAAATACCAGACAACATCACATACAATTGATTTGATTCCGATATAAGTAGCTGTCGTTTCAGAAACAAGATATAGATAGGTAATAACACCCATACTTGGAACAAACAAACGTACAAAGCACTTTCCTTCATCCTTTATTATGCGCACAGCCAGAGAGTGGAGTGAAGTGCCTGCGTCAGTATTCCCGGCAGCCTATAGCCCAGCCCTCGCTTTAAATATAAAGCTAGAGTGAATGGGCTTCTTCTAGGCAAGCTCGCTCCATCTTCGGCCTCTTCTTAATCTTTGATCCAGAATGAGGGCAAGAGTAAGCCTATTTTAAATAATATTAAAAAAAAACTATTATGTTCATCACTGAATTTTTTTTTTGAGCGGGTATCGAACTGACGACCTTACCTATTAGGCTAGCCACCTTAACTCTTAACCGCCTCTGTGGTCTAGTGGTACAACCACCGGTATTAGACCCAGGGGTCCCGGGTTCGATTCCCAGCGGGGGTACATTTTGTATGCGGTTTGGTTGGTGGTAGGACTTGTTGTAAGTCCGCCTGGCTAGCTACCACCATCTTATCTAAGTCTGCCGCTATAACAACAGTGTTTTCAGCATTGTTGTGTTCCGGCAGTTAAAAATAAGATAGCCAGTTTCCCAATGATTGAGGATTCCGGGAGAGGCTCGCTTCTATCTTCAGCCTTATCAATACCTCAACAGCAGGTATTATGAAGGCTAAGAGTATCCCCGTCATCCATAAAAAAAAACCACTTCGCCGTCGGGCCCGTAAATAACAATAACAGAGTTGCATTAACTACCTGAACAAAATAGCAATCATAATTGTTTGTTCTATTATCGTTCTACAAAATGATTCTATTCTTATGAATTGCCAAAACATCTGGCTATTAGCATACAAAGAAACGCCTTGTCCTACCCTGTCCTATTGTCGGATACATCTGTCAAACCTCTTTATCAGACCGAGAATGAAAGTCAAGGTCATCTTACGTCGCTTTTACACGTCCGACGCCTATACGCGACTCAGAACAAATGTCACTGAACTTGGTTAGTTCCTGGGTTGTTTTAACCTTTTTACACTTATTTTTGTGTTGAGCAGTTAAATTTAAGTGCGATATTGTTTTTCTTAGAAGGTTGAACTTTAAGTGTAATGTTGTAAATTCTAATTTTGCATTTTAAGTAATATTGTAACAATTTTATTGTAGCATACGCAAAATGATTTCAAATCTCTTTGTTATTGACTTTATGTAGTTCAAAATCCTTACTTTAAAACTGTTTTGTAATGTCAGTGTGAGCGAAGAAGATAATAATAGACTTTACTAACACACAGTCTAGACTAGACCTAGTGCATTAATTTCATCAAAAGGTCGATCGAAATGTTCACATTGTTCATGTGCTTACATTGTGATTGGATTCAAGGCTTTGATGAATAGCCATTTTTAAGAGTTCCGTACCTACTCTTAATTTGGTGGGTATACTCTTTTAGATTGCTTGTGTTATTTGTGTTAGACTTTGCTAAGAATTGTAAAAAAATCTGGCAATTTCGTTAGCGCTGTATGTTTTCCGTAAATTATGTTGTGTACTACAAAACTACTGAATATTGAGACGTATGATTTTGCCAAAATGTGGGGATCAAACCCCGGACCTCTAGCTCAGTATCGCGTGTACGAATCACACTTACCCGATTTATAGTTAAAGATTGGAGCACTCGGAGCACGGCCAAGGTATACCCTTTACATAGAAAAGGTGTGAAATAAACGACTCCGGCGCATATTGCTCAGTTGGCTACATTATACTACCATTTAGTACAGAAGTCAAATCGTTTACACGAATCTCATTTACCCGATTTATAGTTAACAAGTTCCCTGTCACATGATCACATACAATTTTGCGATACAAGTGGCAATTTCTGTACCAACACGGTAAGTTCAGGATCAAATATGAACAAAATTAGCAATTTTACAGGCTTATTTCTACTGGACGTGGCCGGATAAATGCAATTATTTCATGGGGACGTAGGGTGTACATTGTCTTATATCGAAAAAATAAAAACCTACGATCTACTCGTACCTTCTAAATAACTAGCATTAAGCGAAATTGAAAAAAAAAGTATGTTTTATCTGGACAGGCAACCTAAGTTAAGATTAAATCCCAAATCGGCAGACTGCATGCCTAGTGAGCACGGCCAAGGTATAGGTACCGCCGTTTACATCTACAGGTGTGAAATAAACGTCGCCGGCGCATCAGGGCTGCGCAGGCGATCTTCTATTGTTTTATGTTCGACTCAAGATTAATTTAATGCTCTCTCGTTGAGATCTAATCTATAGATGAGGTTGTTAGGATGTAATTCTTTTGTTTTTACTTAATAAAGTTAGTACATCAGTTTAATGCTTAAGGCTGAGGTTATTTTGAATGCTACATCTTCTTAATATGGGTATAAAGGATATTTCGATTAATGGCTATTTTCCTGTGTTTTGTATTACTTTAAGTAGACAAAAATTAAGTTGCCTAAGATAAAGTCTATTATGAAATCCAAATAGGTACACCTCCCGTGTAAGAAGTAAAAAAGTTGATAATATGATTAGGTTTATATTTCAAGAGAGCTATCCAAAAATACGAAATGGTCATGTAACACAGAATATTACAAATTTTAGCCATACCCCTGGGTGTAGGGTGGGACGACCGAGCACTACTAACGGTGGTATCCGTTTGTAGTGCTGGGATTTGATGAAAAAATACATAGTTAAGCCGATATCACTAACAATAGATAAGTTCTTCTTCTTCTTTATGAATGGCTTGCTTTATGTTCTCAACATAATTTCGCCATTGTCACGTAGGTCGCTTTTCGGGATAGCTTATATGGCAGATCATTCATTGACAGTGGTAATATGAAAAATATGTCAAATTATCTTCCAAGCAAGCTATCCAAAACATAGCAGTCTGTGGCAAAACCGGCCCTTGATATTGCGTTAATATAAATGTTACTAAAATGACAACTGAAACATAAACTTTTTATCGAACCAATCAAGATACATTGATAACCCTATTAACAAGTTAACATAAGTTCATATTCTGTTTAACGTGTAACAGTTACCCATTAGCGACACGCGACAGCAAATTGTTAAATAATAACTGGCAGTAATGAGAAGCCCTGACACGGACGGAAATATGGCTTCCCTGCCGCGTGCACTGCGCAGGAGTGTCACGGAATATATGAATAATGTAAAAGGAGGCGTTGGCCGATTGCGGACGACGGAAATATCTAAAAATAAATCTTACCCAATTAATAGCGGTTAAAGTATGAAATTGCCGATTTTTTTCTTACACTTCTAGAGAACCTCACTCCTTCTGTGATTAAATGGTACGTCTATTGCTTAATTTTATATTAAAATTAAAATCATGATGATCAAGAATAATTAATCTCATGGTTATTATTTTCGTTTTTTATACGATAAAAAATACCTCGAAAGTTTCTCTTTTTTTTGTTAGCAAAATTTACTACTTTATTTAATATAAATTAATTTATAAATTATTCATTATTTTTAAATAAAAATATAGCATTAGATTGCTTAGTCTTCAAAAAATTATTGTACATTAAAATATTGTGGCATTAGCACTTGCGGTAGTCACTATAACAAAAATTGTTAGTATGGAAAACGAACTTTCTTTGAAAATCTTCATATAAATCGGCAATTTCATAGTTAAAGACCTAATATTATGATAGGTACTTTTTTAAATTTGTAATTTTACCTAGGATGAAGGAGAAGACTACGATAATTCCTACATCTTTTAATTCACTGACACGCTTTTTAGACTTCTAAACTCTAAAGTTTAGAAAAGTCTTATAATCCCTCTCTGTCCGTCCGTACGTACGTACGTATGTATGTACGCATCGAGATCTCAGAAACCATAAGAGATAGAGACAAACGGTCAACGGGAATGAGTTTAGGACACCTTGGACATGTGTCAAATGTACTTTTTTAGTTTCTACACTACAAAACAATAACAACTGTCACGTGGTTTAGAAGTCTATTTTGTGCCTGCTAACTAGCAGGCGCTGCTAACTTGTTTCTTCTTCTTTTCACGAGTCAAACTAATTGTGAGACTTTTGACTCTCACAATTACTTATTTTTTTTGTCAATTAGTGACCAAGTCTCCTGCAAAGGTGCCAAAACGTCGGAAAATTAAATACCATACCTTGAATTTAAAAATTCATGAGTAGGTATTGTAAAGGTCGCTTGCGAAAAGACAGCAGCGTCTTCAAAAATCTTGCGGACTGACATCGACAAAACGTCATAGATAAGGGCGATTATGGCCTGATAGAACGATGTTTTAAACACTAACGTCTAAATAACTTAAAAGATGCATATAATAAAATGCCTCGAATTCCTACAAAACGGCAAGGTACCTAGTATAACAAACGTGAACCTAAATCGTTCGAGTGACCGACATAGCTAGTGCAACGTATTGCTATTTTTAATTTTACACAACATTCCTTACATAACAGTTTAAATTAATTTGTAACCGCGTGCGCACCGATACGGTTTACGGAAGTTTTCGGTTTACTGACGTGAATAGTTTATGTAGATAAATACTGTTTTAGATCTCATTATCATAATAACAATCTTGATCAATATTAAAAAATTCTTTGTTGTTTACTTTTATCCTCAAATTTTCAAATTATAAAAATTAAAGTATATTAAAGTATATTATTTAATCACATAAACAAACTTTTATTAAATCTCGGCTGTTACAAGCACTGGTGAATGCCAAAGAGGCTATGCCATTTTTTTATATTTTTTCTAATACATTTTTAACAATTGCAATAACATTTACAGTTTATATTTATCGATCTACTTATCTTAAGTTTGTAAATATTAACGTAGGTACTTCGCTTATAAACCGTTAACGCTATTGCAACACTGTTTTGTACCTCTACCCTGTGTAGTAGTATAAAACTGTTTCACGGTAAGACAGTCGCCTCCACTCGGGTTACAACAGACGCACGTCACAAAGTTATAAAAACCTTTTATATAAAGAAAAAAAAAAAATGGGAACCAACTTCAAAAGCTAATCACTTCACATGCGGTTTTGGTCTTACATCTTACATTGGTTCATAAAGCCCTACGGTGGGAGACCTTATAACGAGAAGACCGCCGAGAAACTCGTCAAGGGTTGTTATTAATTTCCCTGACTCATTTCGAACAAAGTTTCGATATCTAGGTATTCTGTAACACAAGTATTGACACTTGTTCTCTTGTGATGCAGACGATATTTATTTCTAACTCATCTAGTTTTATTACACTTGTTATAACAAAGTCATCACATAAATAAATAAATTTGTAAATTCATAATAAATTCATCCGCGGTTGAAGTGACTAGATCGTCAAAAGTAAACACCACCTTCGAATATCTTTAATTTTATATACAGGGTGGAAAAAATCTATGACCCTGGAGGGGAACTACCTTAAATCCTTTAGTTTGTTCATTTTACTGAAAGGAAACATTCCTTGATGTTTTTAAAGAAAAACAACTGCATTGAAAAATATTAAACAAGAAAATATACTAGAAAAAAGCAACTAGTCTCATGTCGCCCTGACGGGATTCGAACCCGCATCCTTGGGAGTCCGGCCCAATGCACTAAATAATTATGCTACAGAGACCTATGAGAACACGTTGAATTTTTCTAGTATATTCACCGTTCTACGGTGTTGGCCACCGTCGCTTCATCAATGAGAGAAATATTCTCGCATTCGAAAGAAACATCTTTACAGATGTTTGACTATCGATTAAGATGAAACAGCCATTTAATTATAACTTTTTAATTTTTGCATTTTGCAATGCTATTTTTATGTGAAAAATATTAAACAAGAAAATATACTAGAAAAAAGCAACTAGTCTCATGTCGCCCTGACGGGATTCGAACCCGCATCCTTGGGAGTCCGGCCCAATGCACTAACCAATTATGCTACAGAGACCTATATAATAGCATTGCAAAATGCAAAAATTAAAAAGTTATAATTAGATGGCTGTTTCATCTTAATCGATAGTCAAACATCTGTAAAGATGTTTCTTTCGAATGCGAGAATATTTCCCAACTGCATTGAATCATTTTTTAAATACGTTTTCCACACCCAGGAATCGAAACAGCTAAAATCTGTAAAAAATAACATTCTGTACTTTTATACCATCAATCGATAGGGTCAATCAAAAGGATCAACTCTCTCTAACAAACGTAGTAAATTAAATTAAAGGAAACACATGAAAACTCAACCTTTAAACTCAGTGGGACAGATAAAACACTTTTACTCAACGTTTTTTTGAAAAATTTACAAAAATCTTTAGATGCAGTTTTGTTTCTTTTAAAAAATAAAAGAATGTTTCCTTTCTGTAAAATGGGCTAACTAAAGAATTTAAGTTAGTTCCCCTCCAGGGCCCATAGATTTTTTCCACCCTGTATATATTTTAATTTGTAAATGGGGCTAATTGAAATGACAAGATCGTTAAAACTTAACCGAACAGTTAACTTCGCCGCGTGCGCTAGTTAACCGCCCGTGGCGTTGCTCGCATGCATGTACCGAATGAACAAAACGCGTTTTTCTCCACTGTCCTCGTCACGGTAATTTAACACATAGTATTACCTGTTCTGTGGTAATTATTACTGAAATAAATATTTGAATAGTGTTTCGCATAAGTTTTGTGAAATTATTTAATTTGTTAAAGTATTTTTTTTACAATTTAATTTTAGTTAGTTTTTATTCCAACAAATTAAAATTTTGCATTACTTGTATCACAGCCCAAACGGCTGAACCGATTAAGCTGAAAGCATACAGGATTTTTGAGATAAGAAAAGATTTTTGATTTTCCCTTGGGATAAGGAATAAAACGAGATTGTGTTGTAACCTGATTCCTCGCGGACGAAGTTGCGAGCGGAAGACTAGTATAATTTAAACGGTAACAAACTTACCTGTAAAGAAGGAACAGAAGACAAAAATCTATTGGTTTTAACTTAACTTTAGATCTCTCTCTAATTGAATGTGTGCCCGGAAAAAGGGTCTTCCATACAAATGGTTCAAAACACTGTTTATAATGGAAAAAAGGGTCTATAACGCATTAACGTTGTAAAAATGTTGCATTATCTCTGAAAATAATATTTTCAAATATACCCTTTTTCCGGGCACACATTCAATTGTCCTTAATATCAAAGGTAGACAACCTTTGAGGAGAGCGCTTTCAGCGATAAGGCCTCCTTTGCTCATGATAGCTTTAAGTTTTTTGTGGCTGTTCTGTTGTCTGTAATGTGTGTGTGCAAGAAAGTGTTTATCTATCTAGGTATCTATCTCTATATTTAAAGCACATTAGTATACAAACATATAGGTACAGTCAGAAGCAGCTACGGTTTTACACTTTGACCTTGAGAGGCGGCGGTTTTCGTAGTGCAAATGTAGCCGTGCTTGCTGTTGACTGTACATAAGTACATTAAATCTATAAAGACACTACGTATGTATGTGATTTATATATTTCACTTCATTACTATGTAATTAATTCGAAAAATTTTATACGTGACGTAGGAGCAATGTACAGTCGGGGAACTTCGCGGTTGACCAGTAGATTTAAAAAAGTAAAAGAAATATAGAAAAGGTTTATATCACAAATAATAGACCATCTACAGGTATTTCATTTGAATCTATACTATATTATATATTATCACTAACATAGTATAAAACAAAGTCGCTTCCCGCTGTCTGTCCCTATGTCCCTATGTATGCTTAAATCTTTAAAAATACGCAATGGATTTTGATGCAGTTTTTTTAAATATATAGAGTGATTCAAGAGGGAGGTTTATATGTATAATACATGGTGTCGAACACCTCATTACACCGAAGCGAAGCGAGGGCGGGTCGCTAGTATATAATATTATAAAGCTGAAGAGTTTGTTTGTTTGAACGCGCTAATCTCAGAAACTACTGGACCGATTCAGAAAATTCTTAGACCATTAGTAAGCTAAATTTCTCCCGAGTGACATAGGCTATATTTTATCCCGATATTCTCACGGGAACGGGCACCACGCGAGTAAAACCGCGAGAATCCGCTAGTAATAAATATTTTTTTAACTTCAGTACTTTCCGAGAAAACGTTTCCCAAAAACTCTACTGGTCGACCGGGAAGTTCCCCGATTGTACCTAGGCAATTTAAAAATAGTTATAAAGTAACTTTTTTTAACGTAAAGAAATCTTTCGCTGTTGCTTACTCATTGAATATTTACGTTTGCACAATGCAACGGTGAAAGTGAGCCATAAGATTCAATTTATGGCAATTAAATACAAATTACTTAGAGACACTTTCACGTTGTGTATTGGTCGAATTAGCTTATACTACCTTTACGTATCAACTTTGTTTGAATACGAATTCACCAAGTATTAAACATAAAATCAGCATGATGACCAGTCAAATTAATTTGGAAGGGAACGGGACATTTTAATACTTTCCGTTTTTTAGGGTTCCGAACCTCTAAAGAAAAAAGTAACCCTTATAGGAACACTTTGTTGTACGTCTGTCCGTCCGTCCGTCCTCCTTTATCTCAAGAACGCGTGGAGGTATCGAGTTGAAATTAAACCATATATTCAATCATATATTTACACCTCACACGCTCTGAAAAGGAGGTTTTGTCAATCAGTTTAGGTGTAGAAAGTCGCTTTTTGTGGCCTAGCGCGGCAAAGTACTTTTTTAATTTAATACTTAAAAATATGTCATAATGCGTTCCGAATCGCACTATTTACTTTTTTGTTACATTTTTTTCTTATTTTAAATAGCTTTAATGTAATTATAATACTCCGTTTTGGTTTTATTATATAATTTTAGTTCATTGAATCATAAAAACAATAACAATAACATTAAACTATTTGTTATAAAAAAAAATTATTAGGCTGGGTGAGATTTCACAACCTATTATTGGATTTTGGAACGTGACATAAATCTTTATTTTAAATTGTCTTTGTCTTGTACCTCATGTCAGTGTCAACATTTACGGAATCGTTTTTATTGTTATTTATAAGTAACAATATATTCCTACTTTAAATAACTTTGAATTAACTATAATACTCCCTTTTTTATTATTTTAGTTTTTTATATCATTAAAACAACGAGAATAAGGTATATTTAGATAAATAATTTCCTGATTGAAAAAGCATATTATTCAATTGAAGAATATATTAATGATAAATTTTAATACCATGATTTGTAGGAAATTTTTTTTTACTTTGCAATTTTTATTATAATTGCATTTTGACGTTATTAAAAATTGTATTTTGACATTTTTAATAATTGTATTTTAATTAGTTTTTATATAATGTTGTTTCTATTGTATGATTCTGGAGTTGTCCGGTCAATTAATTTATGACATATTAATTTCATTTTAATGTTAATCTATGACAAAAAATAATTTTGACATTTAAATTTTGTTGTCTAATGTTGATGTTAAGTTGTGAAAATTTTAGGTTTGATATAACTTCTATCTACTCATATTTTGATTTTGCACACCCGTGAGGGTAGGACATGGCGCTCATTGTATTCCATTATGTAAACTGTATATTCTTTGTATACCCATGTTTAAGCAAATAAATGATTCGATTGATTGATTGATTGATTGATTAGATTAAACTTTATGTTTAAAGATTTTTTTACCGAAAGTTGACCGCGGAAATAGCCATAAAATGTTCCTCGCTGTTGTGAGGTGAAAAATTGTGTGTTTAGTCAGAAAAGTTCTCGGCAGAAAAGTTTTTAGCGTCTTGTACCTTTGAAATCCTCGCTTCGCTCAGGATTCAATCTTTGAACCACGAATGTAGCGAGTGGTTCAATCCTAGAATCCTTCACTTGCTCAGCTTTCAATAGAGGTAACTCGCCGTTAAATAACCAACTTTGCAGCCTTGCATAACAAATAACTGTTGTGGCGATATTCCCCAGTACCACACGGGTAAAATCGCAGGGGGCCGCTAGTTTCAAGTATATTTTTTTGTTTAAAATCAAATCGATTGCTTAATACAGGGATGGGGAAATGGCGGCCCGCGACCAGCCCCCTAATTGTCTAATTTCAAAATTTATCACAATCCCTCTCAAAGCTATTGCGATTGTGATAATGATTTATGGAATTGTGTAACTTATAGTCGCAATCCCTTTCGGAACGAATTATATTTTAAATGACACTTCATTTGACATTTTTCCATACATTTTAAAGGTATTTTCGTCTGTCACTTTGCTTAAACAGTTTAATTTCTTTCATTCAATACCTTTAAAAACGCGACCCGAACACAATCCCTATCAAATGTCAAACAGTGACGGCCTGAAGTATGTGAATATCTTTCAAATGACGAATTGAAAGGGATTGCGTTAGATTTTAAAATTAGACAATTAGCCCCAGATTCGATCCGGCCCGCGACTACTAGCCTGCTATCTTGATTAAATCGGACGGCTAAAAACAATATTTAAATATTTACGCTAAAAATACAAAAAAGGCATGCATCATTCACCAGTACCTCTTATACCCTTTAATTAATGATTTCATCAATCACGTGAAACTAGTCAAAACTTTATTGAATAAACTTTAAAAAGGACCTACTCGATATTTTTTGTTATCTACTTAGAATAAAATAATGTTCCTTGGCCCGCGTAAATGTAGTGATTAGTTGATATGGCCGATCCCTCAACTTATTTCGCCGCCCCTGGCTTAGTAAGTCAGTTGAACAATCCCAAGTTCCAAATACTACCAATTATGCACTTTTCCAACGAATCTCCTCTACATCTAATCGTCATACCGATGGCTGGATCGTCATAAGCAACAATTATAAACTTAACCCGGCATCGCTCTACATAGCAAATGGGCGTTGTGGTCACAGCGAAAGCGACTGCAGTTGCAATAGATTACGAATTGCACGCAACTGCACTGCTCTACACGATGGAGATAACATTTATTTTAAGTATCTTTTTATTTTTATATTAGTGAGTGTAGCAAATAAAAAATCATGAAATTTTCTTTATAAATTATTAAACTCTATTTGCAAGAAAAAGATCATGAGGTGATGTCCTCAGTATAAAATGAAAATGCAATGCAACCGTCGTGGATAAAGATGGAAAGTCAGCAATGTAACAACACATTTTTTTAGTACTACATTATAAAATACACATAAATCGAACTGCTGCGATATTTTATATATAAAATTTTATAATCTCTTCAGCAGTAATGTAACAAATTTGAGTCTTTCGAAGCAACTACCGAAAATTCAAGAAAAGGTTTTCTTTTTTGTGCAAATATGGAAAACAAGTCACTCAGTTTTGTATTCTTTATATTTTTATATGGATTTAAAACGAAACCTTTGTTACACTGAAAGTTAAGGAAATCAATACATTTTTCTGTTGGTTTAAATGCTAATTCTTGTTTAGTTAAACATTTGTCCTTGCCATGCTATCGACACCAATTCTTCGCAAATATATATATATATATATATATATATATATATATATATATATATATATATATATAAATATATAAGATCGTAAAGTCAGATTTATTTGTCCGCGAATGTAGTAACATATTTGCTTCGTATATATTTAAATGCACATGCAATTTTCATAATTTTTGCTTTTGCTTAGTTGATTTTTCTTCAGAAATATTATCCGATAATAAAACCCATTCTTTCGACAAGTCATAACATCGCTGTAATGTAATGAATCCTACTTCCTACTGAGCCGATTTGCATGAAATTTGGCTAAATAGAAAATAGCCTGCATTATCTGGATTAAAACAAAGGCTACTTTTTATCTCGATATTCCCACGGGAACGGAACCATGCGGATGAAACCGCAGGCGGCCGATAGTTGTCAATATTCACAAGCGATCAAACTCACCCAGTTGTTCAGTTGTGTGTTACCATTGCAAACAGTGCAATGGTCGCAGGCGCATGTAATTGATGGGTAAATAGTGCGTGTTGTGTGCAATACCAAATATGATTTATAGGAAGTTGGAAACTATCATTAACTAGGCTCCTATTATCAACTAGTCGCTAATTATAGCGTAAATACGAGCGGTGTTCTTAAAACTACAGATAGTAACAAGTTAGCTAATATTGCTAGCTAGTTTGTAGATATATATGTTTCATAGCTATATTAAAAAAAATACAATACTAAGCAGAAGTTATTAAACAATTGAAATGCAATTTTACACTGTTTTGTTACTTATATTTTACACACAAAAACAAATGCAACAAAGAAACAAAAATAAGGATGTTAGAGATGTTACACATCTGGTAATAAGATATACATTTCTTCATACCTTTATCTAGATTTCTAATGCACCAGACACACGATTTTCTAATTTTGTCTTGACACTTTTTATTATTTCTATTCTATTCCTAAATGGGGTACACATACTATTGGAAATTGGTTTAATTCGTAGGCACAAATAAAATTTAGCATCGTATAGTATACGTTTCTCTTTAATCGCTATAGTTATTTACTACGAAGTTATATCGTGGGTTTTTCGCCTTATCTACAAAATCGGTCTCGCTCCCGCGCGCGTCCTTTTCTCATTACTATCTCGCTCCAGTCGTATAGCACCTTAACAGACGTGATCGAATACGATAAGCGATTCTCGCGCTGAGATTATGTCGAATGCGACATTTTCTATCCATAATTTATTTATTAAAAATGCCAGTAGAATTGAAATAAAACATCTTTTACGGATATCAAACTCGCTAAAACAACTTAGTTAGTGAAATATACCACGATTAATATCCGTAAAAGTTGTTTTATTTCAATGAACAGTGTGCGCCAAAACTTAAGATGACATGTCAGTAGAATCTTTACTACTATCAAAATCCTTTAGTTTCGACGATCTTTGACAATCCTATGATGTCGAAGAATGTTTTCAGTGAGATTTTAATACCGATCGCGAGAATCGGCCCCCAGTCTGTCAGCGACGCGAGCGCTTGATTTTTGAATTTGATATATTTTTATTAAACAGCAACCAGATATATTATTTTCATCCTTGCGTGTTAAAAAGTTAAGACGAGTGTGTGTCAATTTTGAGTTTGCTTAATAATAATATACCTCCTTATAGATGTTGCGTGTCTGTCTGTAAACGCTCGTGACGTTCGTTACGTTCGATATGCAACGATTGGTATAACGCTAGAAAATTGAGGATACTAGACGGAATTTTGAAATCAAACAGCGTTTATATCACATATTTATTGCATTTTTTTTAGCATAACATGTGATTAGTAAGTTTACAGATTGAATAATATAATGTCAGCTTCGCTCAAAAGCCAGATATAACTCGTAGCTGTGGTTAGATAAAATTAATGTCATTAGTTTTATTGAATGGGTAATTTCAAGTTTAGGCAATATATAGCTTATCATAAGATAAAAATAGTTTTATATCAAATTTGACATTCTCAGGATACAGAAATATTCACGCAAAAATATTCTGATCATTAAATATCGATAATCCCAGTCTTTAATCAGCTGCAATTTTTTTTAAACAGAGCTTGTCGTATTCGAACATTATATTGAAGCTTTTCTTGTAATTTACTATATTATTTTAGAAATTCTAGGTTCATCTAAATTTATTGCTCAAATATTTGGATAAACCTACACACGCATGAATAGATTGATCATTTTATCAGTGTCAATGTTAAGATATTAATTTATTCAGTAATACTATTTAAATTTAACAGATAAAGTCGATGGAGTGGTGATTCGTAGAAAACTTGTTTTCTAAAGAAGTTTATGTTAAAACGAAAGCTTTCGACGAGCTTGATGGGGAAAGTGGCGACAAATTAATGTGTTTCTTGACTTCGGCGACTGTCACGTGTGATCGGTTTATGGGTTATGCTATATATCATACCTCTTACGTAAATAAACTGCTATTGTTTGTGTATTTTTATATCTACCTGTATCATGAGTCCAGACTGACGAACATACAACTATCTTTGTCGCACTATCCGCAAATGGAATTGTTTGCCTGCGCACGTCTTCCCTTCTTCCTACAACCCGGGGTCCTTTAAACGAGGCATGAAGAAGCATTTAGCATGCCAGCAAGGTGAGGGTGGCTGATGTGGCAGTTTGATCTGCTGCACCAGCTATCTTCGCGTCTGGATTCTACCTCCTCTTAACATCAGGTGGAGGAAGAGTGATTTGTTCCGAGCTAAATATATATATTTAAAAAAAACTTTTGTATAGAAAGCAACACTTTGGAAATAGGAGCTAGCTAAGTTTATAAGGGTGCCAGGAATTATGTCCAGGCGGATAATGTATAGACTGTTATTCTGGGATAATGTAGCATTCTATTATTCATTGTCTCCAACTGATTAGCTGAAGGTCAAGGGGTGGGTGACTAGATAAATTCAAATTCAATATCATTTATTCAGTCTAGGCTGTTACAAGCACTAACTTGTGAACGTCAAAGAAGCTACGCCATCGATTCACAAACCCTACGGCGGGAGACCTTGTAACGAGATAAGGTAAATGTTTATTTCCCACATATACAGCACACACATTCATGCAAACAAGAATAAAATACAAATAGTTAGGTATCTCATCTCAATCTCATCGATAGAAAGAGGCAGAAACTCAGTGATATCTTTACTTAACAGCAAAGCACTGATTTTCAGTTTACGTCTAGAGTAAGTGCGAAGCCATGTGTGAACGTTACAGACGTATGCGGTAACTAAAAAAATATTAATTAATGAACATCCATGATTATATTCAATATTAAATACAATAACAAAAAAACGATAATAGTAGGTACCTACCTATTAAAATAAAATAGAATTAATATTACATAAATCAGTGCCTTTGTGGCATTTGTGTTGCCACAAGAGCATGGCTGAGACAGCTACCCGTTGGCCTCACAGCAATTCTATTTAGTATGTACCTATTTGTGTTGTACTTTTTGTAATCGTGTACTGTTTGTCTCCTTTGTTGTATGTATGATGTTATGTTGTGAGTTGTGAGGTCCATAAATGTTTCTTTCTTTCTTTCTTTCTAATTTGTAAGATTAAAATGAAAGAATAACAATATGATTAAATTTAATACTTTTAAAATTAATTGACTAAAATTGACTATCCCGAGGACCTCAGTGTTTCGAAAGATACTTTAAAGCGGTACCCTGACCGAAAGTGGCGCCGCGTTGAATTTTATTTAATATCGTAATTCTAATACACAATTTTAATAAAACTAAACGTGGAATTTTTAGAGCCCATAGTCTAGTATTTTTAGACGGTATCATTACATTCCCTCGTAGTCACTGCTAGAAGTAGATAGCAAAACTGCTAAAAGTGACCGTTTTTGACACATTTGCTATCTACTTCTACGAATGACTATGACGAGATGTAGCGATACCTTCTAAAAATACAAGACAATGGGCTCTAAAAATTCCACGTAAAGTTTTAATAAAATTCAACGCGGGTACCGCCTTAAGTCGTTGGTCCCGGGTGTATTTGCAGTTCACCCATACTCCTTATCCATCCATAAAGAAGGCCCGTACCCCAGCAGTAAGGACATTAACAGCGGAATACTATAGCATGCGGCAGAAAAGGGTAGAGCGACAAAAAATGCGATTCTGTGATGTCATGTCATATGTAACTAAAGCCAAATCATAAATTGGCTGATGACAACCTGTTTGGCGCAGGGGTTCTAACCCCACCTTCTGCGCCAGAGGTCCCGGTTTCGATCAAGACAAATATTTGTGTGCATGAACATTGAACATGTCTATTTGTCTTGGTCTGGATGTTGAATATGTATATTATGTATGTATTTAAAAAAAAGTATATAATGGTAAATTTTAAATAGAAAAATATTGGAAAAAATTAACTCGGCCACAAGTGAATTCTCAGACGGGAATCGAACCCGCGACCTTTGGAAATCCGGTCCAATGCTCTAACCGCTGAGCTACTGAGACTTATCGGTAGAAGTCTCGGTAGAAGTCTCGGTAGCTAAAATTTACCATAAGTATAAAAATAGCATTGAAAAATGCAAAAAATTACATAAGTATGTTTATCCGTTATCTAGTATCCATAACACAAGTTCTTCATGATACTTAACGTTAGCTAGATAATTGGTGTGATTGTATGGAAATATTTATTTATTATGAATCTCTGTTTTCAACAGTTTGAAATATTTATTTATTGTTTATTGCAGCGCACAAGATGCGGGCCGTGTGGTGGAGTGTGGCGGCGCTGGCGCTACTGGCTGTCACCAGCGCTCTTAGGACCACGCAGGTAAGGTGCACATTTGCGTGGCTGAATCCAGCCCTCTGATTCACAGCCGACCCTTCGATAACGGAATCGGCGGGGTTACATATAACCTAAAAATTAGCAATAATTGTGCAGTCATCGCGCAATAGACGCGGAACGTCAAAAATGGTAGGTATTACGCGATCGCTGGGCCCTATTTCACGAAACAAATTAGACTAATAATATTAGTCCATGGACTAATATTTTCTATTAGTTTACTAGTGTGCGTTTCATGAAACTACAGAGGTAAAGTATTAGTTACTAGTGTTCCACTGATAAATACACGGATTACACGGATAAATCTACTAGTCTAAAGACAGTTGTAAAGATTATTTGCATAAATTATTAGAGTTTAGTTTTCTAAGCGGGAACTAATATCAGGATAAAAAGTATTCTGTGTTTTGATTAAGGCTATCTACTAGCTATGTGACAAATTTCATCCAAACCCGTTCAGTAGTTTTTTCGTGAAAGAGTGACACACATCCATCCTCTCTTTTGCACTAATAATATTAGTCTGGAGTGTGATGAATTGATGATGTATGAAGTAAGAGTATGATTTTTATTTGGTTTTTCAATATAAAAGCAGGAAGATATTGATTTTCATTCTAGCAATTTTCGGTGCCTTTGTCGACTACTTATAAAGAGTCTTTATTATTTTAAACGAAAAAGGTCAGATATTACATAGTTGATGTCCAATATATATAAGTCATGACACGTAAGAAATCAAATGATATAAAATCCTGTCGCTTGATTAATTATTTTTAATATATTATTATGCTTATGGTATCGGTAACATAGTGCCACGCAGCCCATCCAAACTAATATTTTTATTAGTCTATTACTATTAGTTACAAGTGTAATCAAAATATTCGTGAAACAGGATTTATTAGAACTAGTAACTATTACACTAGTAAATTAATATACTATTAAACTAATATTATAACAGCGGCCGCTGGCTAATCGCTCGCTAATTGTTTTAAATTTCGAATGCACGTTTTCCTATGACGCTAGCACCAAAAACAATTTGGTAGCAATAACAGGAACTAAATATGTGCTAAATAAATGCACATTATAGTTTATTGTAGTATAATGTTGCAAACTTGAAACTTATTTAAATCACACTCCGATTTACCGCATTTTTTTGAGATTAGTTTGCCAATATTGTTGATTTGAAAGTATAATTGGTATGAAGGAACGCTTAGCTTCCGTATACGATAAATGGTGCGGCCTTGAAATGAGCGAAGAGTAAGCCCGCCTCCTCGATCGTTTTATTAGTTTTACAGATACTATGAAGAGTAGGCCCGACTGAGAGCTGGGTTACCGAAAAGAACAACCTCTGAGGTCTAGTGCTAACACGACCTGTAGACTTCCTCGATACTTACTTGAAAGTATCGAGGAAGTCTACAGGTCGTAAAGTAAAAAAAATGAGATATCGAGCAGCGTTCCTACCGGACGTAAACGGAACTACATTTTCCTATACTGTTTTTAACATTACTTACTCGTTACTATTTCGATAGTTTTCCGTGCTAACCTTACTGTATCAGATTCGGAGGTCCCGAGTTCGATTCCCATTGGGGACAGGTTTAATACATATAGAGCTTGGTTTAGTTCGTGGTAGGTTGTTCCAACTTTACCTTATAAACACTTTCAGAATATTATTATCCGGTGGAAATGCATTTTAGTTAGTTAATATAATGCGAGAATTACAAACTAAATCTATTGATAAAGTCTACAAATATAGATTTTGATTTTAGTTCACACATTTTTTGTCACACATGATCTGGAAAAAATTACCCCATTTTGTCACAAATATAAATGAACATAATCCCTCAGCTCGTTAAACTAATAGGTATACAAATATAAGGTAAATAATCTTTCAACCAGCCAAAACACAAAATGAATAGCCATAAACGTCAAATAAATCAAATCGCGCATTTCGTGGCCAACTCGAACAGGGTCAGTGCATTATATCTGTTCAGCTGTGAAACGTGACTCAATATCAACCTTAAAGTCTTTAACTTAAGGTCGTAACGACACGACAAATTCTTGATCTTGTTTCCAAACTCGATCCTTATGCGTTGCACAAATGATATTTGATTTGCGTTAGTAATACCAATTATTGTTTACTTGAATGCCTGTATTGGTCGAATTCCAGATGTTTAATTGTGAGTTCTTATTGATTACTTTAAATAAATGTACACTTATAAGTCCACAAGAATCTGAGATAAAGCTGATGAGTGCGCTAAGAAAATAGTGATAAAAATATCTTATCACAGCTTCTATTGTAAATAAAATTTTGTCAAAGAATATAAATAAAATATCAGTTCTAATTTCATAGTGATAAAAATATCTTATCACAGGTTCTATTGTTTATAAAATTTTGTTAAATATGTATGTAAATATTTATTTTTATTTCAAATTGATAAAAACGCAAACATCAAGTTACAATGTAAGTAAATCTTACTAAACAGGCTTTACTAATAAGCTACTATATAAGTACCTACATAGTATTCATACAAATTAGGGCTTTGCTGTGTCAATTCTGCGAGTTGTCGATGCATGGCACTGTTATTATAAGCGTCAGTAGTTGATTGTGAAACTCGAAGTGTCCTGCGCGGTCAACTACCAAGGTTGCGCCGGCGCCGGTTACAATTCGCGTTGGGCTCGACAAGTTACAGCTGTTCGGTTCTTTGTGCGTTTGTTATACTTATAATTCCCTTATTAAGTCGTTTAAATGCTAACGCAAAATGAAAATAAGCAATAATGATTAAATCTCTTAATCAGAGTCGAGGGGTGTTTCATTGAATTATTGTTTGACTAGCGGCCGCCCGCGGTTTCACCCGCGTGATTCCCGTTTCCGTGGGATTATCGGGATGAAAAATAGGCTATGTGTTAGTCAACTGCTTGAAGACTCTACATACAAAATTTCATCCAAATCCGTTCAGTAGTTCTTGCGTGAAAGAGGAACAAACAAACAAACTGACATAGGTACATTCACATTTATAATATTAGTAGGAAGTAGGATTGTTGCATTTAACTCGTAAGACCAAGAAAGGCCCGTGCTCCAACAGTCAACTTGAATCTTTGAATGATTTGGTTAATCTTGAACATAACGGTACCTAACCTAATTCTAGAGTAAAAAGATGTTTTGTAAAAAAATTGTGTCGTATTATATATACATTTTATGCTATTCTATACCAATTCAATCTCGTAATGGGTGACCAAAAATTTATTATATGGAACAGCTCCTCTGTTCTTTTTAACCGCCTGCGCCAGGAGAAGAGTTCGAGAGTATGTTTGTATGTATGTATAACTGTTTGGCACGCTCTGCGGCCTGAACGGCGCGATGGATTTAGCTTGAGAGGTGTCGTTAGATTCGTATTTACTGTGAGAGTGATACTGGGTATATCAAAATAAAAAAAATATATAATGGCGGATTTTTGGCGCCAAATTTAAATGTTTGGCACGCTCTGCAGCCTGAACGTCTCTATGGTTATAAAATAAAGGGTTGATCTTTAGGATTTCAAAACGGTATATCACTAAAAAGATATAAATAAAAAACTTATAAATTTTAAAACTAAAAAACCGGGCTTGTTTTTGAAGCAGGCGGGTTTTTTTGTGTTTTAATTTAACTTATGTTTAATTAGCTTATTCTTGGCCTAAAACTTATTCTGCTGCTATGGAAGGCATAATAAACCCTTCTTCCCAGCGAATTTGAAGTCGTGAACTCCAATCCACATTGGGCCCGCGTGATGGGCCTAATGTGGATTCTTCTTATTCATTTATGGAAGGCCTTACTCTAAGAGTGCAGATTAGTTATTGTTATTTTAATACTTGCGACCGCCCGCGGTTTCACCCGCGTGGTAATATCGGTATAAAAAGTAATGTTTTAATCCAGGCTATCTTCTACCTGTGTGCTAAATTTCATCTAAATCGGTTCTGTAGCCGCTCAACTGGCCATTAGGGAGCGCTGCTACCCAAGCAAAAATGGCGCTAATATGCCGTGGGTACCCAAATTTGGACTTCGACCATTTATGGTCTCGTCTTAAAAATTATTTTACAAATAAAAAAACACAGCCACCCATAAAGACGAGGCCAGAAAAAAAAAATGTGACAGGTGTCAATCAAGTGGTGTCAAATTACAAAAAAAACATTTTATAAAAAAAATCAAACCGACTTCAAAAAGTAAAAAATAAAACTTTTGGAGTCGGTGCCAGCCAAAGCATTCTACATTGCACTTCTATTAACTATATTTTTTTGGCCTAAGCTAACTAGCACCGACTCCAAAAGTTTTATTTTTTACTTTTTGAAGTCGGTTTGATTTTTTTTATAAAATGTTTTTATTTCAGATTTTTTTGTTACATTATGTGCCGTTACTTACACTAAAAATCAGCCCATACACAACAATGATGTCATCTAGGTATACGACTACTTGACAAAAGGTGATTGATATTTTTCAGGATTATGAAAAAACTACTAGCCAGATCTTCGTAAAAATTATATGGGACCACACATAAACCATTTTCTTTCAGATAAAAAAAGAATTATAAAAATCTGTTAACAACTGGCGAAGTTATGGTGGAACATACATAAAAAAAAATACAGTCGACTTGAGAACCTCCTCCTTTTTTTGAAGTCGGTTAAAAAAAAAGTGACGTTCGAGTGTATAACTCAGTTTTTTTACATGAATTTGTTTGTTGGCCACTTGAGCGGTTAGTTATTGCGTGAAAGAGTAACAAATGTCCGTCCATCCATCCAAACATCCCCCACAAGTAGGAAAGTAGGAATAGGAATATTCAGCTCAGAGATAGATTTCTTATGTTTTCGATAAAGTTAACCTTAAACTTCCCGGTTTTGTCTCAAACCACTGGAAGGAAAAAGCATAATATGAACACTCACATTAGAAAATTCTTTTCATATAACTAGTATGCTACCTACAACACATGAACGTTTCTTTTCAAATAAGTAAAATAACAAAATTAATAACACGAAGTGTAATTACCGAGTGACAGTACATTACACGCACATTCCAGTATTCACGTATGCAGACACAGTAATTAACAAACAGTCCAATTTTCATCATTATTTCTAACACGCAATCTGGAATGGTGTCAACAAACTTTATTAAACGCTATCTATAATACTACAGTAGTTATTTATTTTGTTCTCTTTTAGACGTATGAAACTGCTTGAAAATAAATTTAACATCATCATCATCATCGCGTCTAAGATTTTTGCGCGAAAGGTGCACACTAATCTGTGCTCATGCGCGGTCCTCTTGATGGTATTGCCTTAAACTACATAGTGGTACTGTTACCTTAGACTATTCGTATTTAATTCGTTGTTCTCGTCGATGATTCGAACCCAGCAAACGGTGATGTGATGAATGCTAGGAAAACAAATATAAAAGAGGCCATCTAAATAACATAAATATGTAAATAATTATTACGATTCTAAATAAACATAACAGACAATAACTATACCACAAAGTACGTAAGGCAAACGGCTATTAATTGTGCTATTTCGGCACATTGTTATGGCGAAGTTATGGTTATGGCATGTGGGCGTTTTTATCGCCATGTTATGGCAAAGTATCTGCTTGCCATAACATCCCTGTCTTGAACTAAATGTAAAACATGTTTAGTGATACATATCAACCATTGTTTTGCCGGTAGCAGTCCACTCACCTTAAAAATATTGATAACAAATTTTGATTAATTCTTAATATTAATTGGCCAACTGCTGACCTTAGGATCTGCTATGGGCCCGCTATTTTTTACCTTCGTCTCTAAAACAAAACAACTTACGAAACAATTTGTTTGACACAGGTCAGTCGATGCTTTCGTTTTTTTTTTCAAATGACCCTACTACTGTCCCTTTGATTGGGTTTCTCAATACTTTAATTTAATGCCCGAATGATCGTAATGGCCGACGATAATTTGTAAAAGTTATTTGTCTCTTGATATGAAGAAAAAATTGTTATTTTTATTGTAGGCCTATTGTAACAGAGGTATAGTTTTGAATCATTGGGTTGGGTCGACCTGTGAACGACATTCTCCTCACTTCAGCTTACTTGGTTCCGTAGCCTATGTGCTCTGCATTTAAACGTTTATTACCATAACTATGTACTTCACTTTGCACTTAACTTTATTGAGACTTAACGGATAGATCAAGGCTACGTCTTAATGAGACATATAATAAGCTCCTGGTTCCGTGGTCGCTTGAGATTAAGAGATAAAGGATAAAAAATGGATTAAGTGGTTATGAAAATTAAATATTTTATTTAAGTAATAATTTTATAAAAAACTGACACGTAAAAATAGTAACTTGACTTTTTTATAAGTCTGAATTCTTAATGATTGCAACCTTGCATTTGAAATGAATGCTTACATTAAGCAGAAGTATAAAAAATATGTATATCAAATATTCGATTTTTTTTTCTACTTTTATATAAACGAATATTTTGTACCTTGAAAGTATTACGAAAAGATCATAAAAGTCCTAGAGCAGCTGTATTTTTTTCAGTTAAAAGTAGGTATTTTTAACCGAATAAGACATTTAACTGTGACATAAACAACTGCAAATGCAGCGAGGATCAACGAGTGATCGTGCTTCCCAAAGCACCGAAAAGTTGAAGATAATTGGTGACCCATATTAAAATTAACTATTGGTGAAAACAAAAACATTTTAGATTTTGATCTTCTCAATGACCTACTTAAGCCCAAAGCACGAAATATGGATTATATCCGAACTCATAACGCACAGCGGTACTAATCTCTGTTTTCACTGAATTTCATAACTGAGGTAAGCGCGATTAGTCGCGAGATGACGGAGCCGGAGCGTCAACCGCGCTTTCTATGTAGGCTGATCACTTGGACGCCAATTAGGCCGTCGTCTCATCGTCTGTAAGTCACGCAACTAGGGATGTCACTTAATGGAATATTAATGACTTTCTAAAATTAGTATTTTTTTTTAAGTAGATCTTTCTGTCTTTTTTTGTTGTCATAATACTGCGTAAAACATGTCACATTCTTGTATATTGAATAGAAAGGTAACGCGATATAATTTGCTCTCTAAGACCTGCTGTCAATGACTTATATTACTACTGAATAGTTTGTTTCGAAGAAGACAAAATATAACATACGTTTTAATTCAGGCTAGAAATTATCTATGTGAAACACACAAAACTTCATACTACACAGTGGGGGGCCTAGAAGCGGGGATAATATTAAAAACGGAGGCTCTATAGGAAGTGATTGAATCATGATGGTCCCAACTAATTAAAACCAAATCTTTACTTTTTGATTTTTTCTAACAAACTTAATCGTCAATTCTATGTAATGCAAATAACAGTTTCGCTCAACTCTTTCAGAGCTACTCGGAACGTCTTTTTGACAATTTATGTGTCGGCTGAAAAAAAAATAATACTGTTTTACTATCGCACTTCATGAATCCACATAGGTATTGTTTTTGACTGGAGTGTTTTTTTTGCACTCAAAGCCATTTTCACATTTAATTACAAATTGTGTAAATAAATCCAATTCAATTAAATTAAAATTATTTAAACAGAAACCAAAGAATATCCTATGACAATATTCCGACTTTACTAATCAAAATTATTTTTTTAAATTTACACTGTTTTTACACTATGATCATCTTTTTCAAAAGATCATAATGTAAAAAGCGTAGATTCAATAGAATTAATAGGTACGTACGACGTACTAGTACTTAATAATTCCATGGTTGAATCTACTTGGTACAAAGAGTATACTTGGTATTGATTGAAATGACATGTCATGCATGATCGATAAAATTGTAAACAGATATCTGTCATTGCGATCTTCTATACTAATATTATAGAAAGGAAAGATTTGATTGTTTGTTTGTTTGCATTGAATAGGCTCTGAAACTACAAAACAGATTTGGATGAAGATTGGTACACAGATAGTAGATAGCCTGGTTATGACATAGGATACTTTTTATCCGGATAGTCCCACGGGAACGGGATCAACTCGCGTGAAACCGCAAGTGGCCGCTGGTTTAATAATAAACTACAGATTTTAGTTAATTTAAAACAGTTGCTGTGGGAATTAGCGGGGGCTGGTTCTATTCAAGGAGTTAAAGGTAGATTTTCTAATACCGAGTATACTCTTTAGTACCAGTAGATTCAACGTGGTTTTGTTGAGTTAAAGGAGTATAGTAGCGAACTTTTGCTACTCTTTTCACATTATGATCATTTTAAAAAGAAGATCATAGTGTAAAAAGAGTGTAAAAAATAATATTTTGATCAGTAAAGTCAAGATATTGTAACGGGGATGTCTTTGGTTAATTTTAATTTAATATTTGAATTGGATTTATTTACACAATTTGTGATGTGAAAATGGCTTTGAGTGCAAAATAAACACCTCAGAAAAAACAATTTTTACTTGGACTCATGAAGTGCGTTACTTAGTTTTTTCTTCTATCAGCCGACACAAGTTGTGTCACACAACACATAAATTGTCAAATGGACGTTGCGAGTAGTTTCGAATGCGTATGATGCAGAAGATCGATTTAAGCGGAACTGTTGTTTGCATTACATTGAATTTATGATTAAGATAAAAATCAAAAAGTTAAGATTTGATTTTAAATAGTTGGGACCAAAATGATTCATTACTAGTGACCTATAGAGCCTCCATTTTTAATATTATCCCCGGTTCAAGGCCACTGACTGTGTACATACATACCTACATATATTTGATAATGTACAGTGGGGGAATGAAAAGCTTGACCAATTTTCAAATAAATTCATTTACGCGTTGCAAGCCATGTTACCTTTTTAAACTTTGTAACGGACGAGAGTGCTGTATTGAAAATTACGTTTGACTGTTTGACAATAAAGTTCAAATTTACTTAGACGAATATTCGTTCACTATAAATAGTTGAACTAAAACCTTTTTATTAGTTTGATCTTGCTATAAAAAGAAGATGAAGATTATGTTGTGTCAAGTTTGATAAATCTAACAGTTCTTGTCAATGTCATCCTTGCTATGGCACACGAATGCTGCCGTTTTTAACCGACTTCAAAAAAGGCGGAGGTTCTTAATTCGGTTGGTATAATCGTTATTGTAACGTGACCATAGCAACTCATTTGGAACGACCAATAAAGACTTAAGTTTAGCTTGAACCAATAGTAGATGTTATTTATACGTGGCTACTATGGTAACGTAATGTATCTAAGGGTCATGTAGTGAAATGACAATAATTATGACGGAATGTGTCATACTCGGTCGGAGCAATCAAAAACAAATCTGAGTTTCATCCGAGTTCTTTTTGTAAAATAACACGTGTTGTGAGGACTCCATTTTAACTCAATCTACCGTACAATTTCTATAACATTTTTTAATATTTAATAAAAACTGGGTAGGCGAATTCCAAAAGGGCACCGCCATTAAACAGGAAGAAGAAGAAAGACAGATCTTTAAATGGTCAACCTTTTCGTTCTGACTGTACCTCTACTAAGTTAATGTAAATATTTTTCTTATTAGTAAAATAATCTTATTAGTAACACCTTTTTTCTGTACAATATTCTAATATCATAGTGATACTTGTTTATGTTTTGACTCACGCGATTTCCAATTTGGGAGCGTATGAGCGTTAAATCTGTAGCTATTATATACAGAAAAATATGTGTATGTCATTCATTATGCAAGTGTATAAAAACGTAACTGCTTTAAACGGTGTGCTCTTTTGTTATTTTTCTGTGTTTTTTATTCATCATACCTGATGTTAAGCATTGATAAGGCTGAAGATGAAAGCGAGCCTCTCATGGAATCCTGAACCACTGAGGAATTGGCTATCTTATCTCTAACTGCCGGAACACAACAAAGCTGAAAACATTCTTGTTACGGCCGGCGTCAGACTTAGATAAGATACAATTTCATGTAAATTAATAAGTGATAAATTAATCAGTGATGTTTAAGTTTGGATTTCATTGAAGAACTACAGCGGTCGGGATTTGTGTACAGTCACGAGCAATTATATGTGTATGTCACGGTAAATGTTAATAGTGTGAAAATTATTAATAATAACCGGTAATTATTAATACTGACCTCGTGATTTGGTCAATGTGATTAAAACTATGAAATTTATCACTTTACGAAAGGTTAGGTTAGAACTGTGACCAAAAGACCCAGAGACGACTTTTTTAAAAGTAATAAATATGATACGAAGCTTCCTTGCTTCTATTGAGGTTTTTTTAGGTTAAAAGGCTATAAATGTCGATATTTTTGACCGTCTTCATTGAACAATAATAAAATTTATCCAAAGTAAGGTTTAATTATTAATAATGTGGGATAAAAGTATGCAATTAATCACCTTTACCTTTAATCATGGTGATTATTAATAATTGTTGGTATTTAATAATAATTGTAAATAATTAACATTTACCGTAACATATACACTAAACAATCTTATCGAATTGACACACATGGAAACAAAGCTCCCTGTGTCCACAAATGTCATTCAATATTGTAATGTGACATGTAAGTGTTTGTATGTTTTGCACGTGACTGTACAACATTGGAAAATATGAGTATTTAATGGTACTAGAAGCTAAACTAACGCTTATTCTACCTTAACCGAGCGTAAAAGTAATTTATTATCAGTAATTGAGGGGAAGCGTTCGGATTCGATTCCCGGCCGCGGTCGCTTCGTGATTGCTCTGCGCATCAATACATTACAGTCATATTGTGTATTATTACTTTAACATCAATTTAAAAGGTCAAAGCTATGCTGTTTCGTGTAATGGATTGTTTTGAAAAGGTTGAGGTGGGTCAGTTAGCACATTAAAGTTTGTATTATTTGTGTCTAAAAATGCACCTATAGAGGCAGATGATACCTTGACATTTTCATTAATACTTATTTAATTCATAAAGTTTCGGAACATATTTTTTTATATTGTTTATTGATTCGAGATTTCTAAACGTCGCATCGTAAGTTGTAAAAATTATGGGTACATACGAGGTATACTTACCAAGATTTTTAATTTGAAAAACAATGATTAATTGTTATTATCCTTTATAAATATTAAATGTACAAAATTGACCATAAAAACTGTGTGAGTAGTATGATCAAATCACACTTACCTACTTTTGGCTACTCACTCATCTCAGAATGAAATGATTGTCTGATATACGTTACATCTGCAAGAAGATCAGTAGGTTGATTATCTAACACTAGCGGTCTTTCGCGGTTTCACCCCCGTGGTTTTCGTTCCCGTGGGAATATCGGGATAAAAAGTATCCTATGTTCATAACCAGGCTATCTACTATCTGAGTACCAAATTTCATACAAATCCATTCAGTAGTTTTTAAGTTTATTTGTTGCAAACAAACAGACAATCGAATCTTTCCTCTTTATACTATTAGTATAGATTGCAAACAAACAAACAAACAATCAAATCTTTCCTCTATATAATTATTAGTATAGAAAAATCACCTAGCAACCAGTTTTGTGGCTGTCATTGCTGTCACATTTTCGTACTGTATGACAGTCACTAACGGTCGGTTTCAATAACCTATCCACAGTAAGAGATAGGCTTACAAGAGCTTTGTTGCCTAGATATTTTTGTTAATCGGCCCAAAATAACAGCGGTTGCTAAGTAACGTAACCAAGATAGGCTTATCTCTTGTTAGGGATAGATTATTGAAACCGGCAGTAAATCGACGAAACTGTAACTGAACCGATTTTTTATTATATATGACAAAAATATTTAAGGAAGACTAGATTGCGTTTGAGCTTTACGTGTGCTCCGGCCCTTAACCTCCTCGCTGTCAGCGTAAGTGGTGATGCGCCCGATGGTTCGTGCGAACTGTAATTTTCTTCTAAATTGTACTTACCCATTAAGCTGAAACCAATTTTGTGTTATTTTCGACACCGCTCAGTGGCTGCGTGTTATACCTACTAAATGAACAACATGTTCCGGTATCGCCTTATGTAATATTACAACGGTGTAGTAAACAAAAATGGTTTGTTGTAAAAAATTGTTGAGTACTTGAATTGTACTATGCTGGACTGAAAGGGAAATAGAATCCTAGTACCTGCCAGCTGCTGGCTTTCTAGTGCAGGTAGTCTTATTCCTCTTATCGAGTGAGGATTAGTGGCCACCTCTGGTGTCAGAATTTATCAAACCCAGGGGTCCCGGGTTCGATTCCCAGCGGGGTTATATATTGTATTCGGTTTGGTTGGTGGTAGGACTTGTTGTAAGTCCGCCTGGCTAGTTACCACCATCTTATCTAAGTCTGACGCCGTAACAACAATGTTTTCAGCATTGTTGTGTTCCGGCAGAGAGATGATTATAGCTAGTTCCTCAGTGATTGAGAATTCCGGAAGAGGCTTGCTTCCATCTTCAGCCTTATCAATACTTAACATCAGGTATGATGAAGGCTAAGAGTCTCCCTGTCGTTCATTAAAAAAAACATATTTGGCGACATACCGCCAAATTTGGTAACACCCTAGGTAACACCCTAGTGTTACCTGTCTCTATAGTTTCCGGACATTATCTTAGACCAAACCTATGTCCTACCAAATGTTTGTTGAGATGCGGACACATCTCAACAACAATTTATGGCGTGAGTGTATGTATGTATGAATTGTACTTCCACAGGCAACAATACTATGATATGACACAGCGACACATTAATGCTTTATCCTTTAAATAATTTTTAATAAGTATGTTGTAGTAACTAGTCTCATGTCGCCCTGACGGGTGGTCACCCGTCAGGGCGACATGAGACTAGTTGCTTTTTTCTAGTATATTTTCTTGATTAATAAAAATAATATCTTCAAAATTGCACCAAATTTTGGATTATCATTTTTATTAAAAGACAATGGTTTCTCTTTCGGCTCTGCAATACTGAAAATGTTTTTTTTTGTTGTGAAATGTTAAATATTACGTCCATGGTTACCGCATCAATGGGACGATCGTCGACGGATGATATCGACGGATTTCGATCGATCATCGATATAGAAACTATTCATCGACGGCGACGGTGCAGTCTGATATTGATTTTCAGTCTTACTACAAATAATATAAAACCACTTCTCACATGTATTTAATCTCTAATTTGAGCGAAGTGAACGTCTGAACATACAAATCGAACTCGTAAAAGAAAGATGCATGTTTTTGCTATTGTATAAATACAATAACAAAATTATTGATGTTTCGACAAATAAGGTCAACATTCGCTCTTTCATTGACTGCATAAGTTAGATATTCTTTATGCAGTATGTATTATAATGCACAAAGATTATCTAACCCATTATTTGAATACGCCTAACAATAGTAAGCCTCCAAAAGAACAATACCAACAATATCAGCACAATATCACGCCAACTTTACTGTTGACATTCAAGAAAGAAAAAATATTTCATTGTCACTACTTGAAATATTTCACTCGATTGTGTTACGGATAGAATCATAAAATGAATTAGGAGAATGCAAGAAAGACATAATGTGTGAGATAGAAACGTCATTGAACCGGGACGCCACGTGTTATATAAGAACCAAATAATGTTTATTGATGTTATTTTAGCGCAAAAACAATGAAAACCTTGACCGCTTTTGGATCTTGAGCCGTCCAATCTATACTAATATTATAAAGAGGAAAGATTTGATTGTTTGTTTGTTTGCATTGAATAGGCTCCGAAACTACTGAACGGATTTGGATGAAAATTGGTACACAGATAGTAGATAGCCTGGTTATGAACAAAGGATACTTTTTATCCCGATATTCCCACAGGAACGGGAACCACGCGGGTGAAACCGCGAGCGGCAGTGTGTCGTAAATAAGGTTATAGGACAACATACTTATTAAAAATTATTTAAAGGATAAAGCATTAATGTGTCGCTGTGTCATATCATAGTATTGTTGCCTGTGGAAGTACAATTCATACATACATACACTCACGCCATAAATTGTTGTTGAGATGTGTCCGCATCTCAACAAACATTTGGTAGGACATAGGTTTGGTCTAAGATAATGTCCGGAAACTATAGAGACAGGTAACACTAGGGTGTTACCTAGGGTGATACCAAATTTGGCGGTATGTCGCCAAATATGTTTTTTTTAATGAACGACAGGGAGACTCTTAGCCTTCATCATACCTGATGTTAAGTATTGATAAGGCTGAAGATGGAAGCAAGCCTCTTCCGGAATTCTCAATCACTGAGGAACTAGCTATAATCATCTCTCTGCCGGAACACAACAATGCTGAAAACATTGTTGTTACGGCGTCAGACTTAGATAAGATGGTGGTAACTAGCCAGGCGGACTTACAACAAGTCCTACCACCAACCAAATTACGTAATATTTAACATTTCACAACAACAAAAAACATTTTCAGTATTGCAGAGCCGAAATAGAAACCATTGTCTTTTAATAAAAATGATAATCCAAAATTTGGTGCAATTTTGAAGATATTCTTTTTATTAAACAAGAAAATATACTAGAAAAAAGCAACTAGTCTCATGTCGCCCTGACGGGTGGTCACCCGTCAGGGCGACATGAGACTAGTTGCTTTTTTCTAGTATATTTTCTTGTTTAATATTTATCACATAAAAATAGCATTGTAAAATGCAAAATTAAAAAGTTTTAATATTCTTTTTACATTAACATCTTATAAATTTCCTTTGGTTCAATTGTGAATGAGAATAACATTTCCTGACATATTCCTATTTGTCTAAGTGACCTTAATAGCCTCTAAAATTATACGTTATACCAGGTTTATTATTATAAAATCGGTGGTTATACTAGCTAGATATATGGTTACAAGCGATCATTATGAGGAGTGAAGCCGCAACTTTAGCAAGCTATTTGTCGCACACTTTCGACACCAGGATAGTGGGTTTGCATCACACATTTCACAAGTTTATAGCTTCAAATAAACGCAAATGAGTGATTGCTTGAATAAGCTATTCGTAGCATATCATCTATGTACAGTCAACAGCAAGTCTATACACACAGACCTATATCGAGATAGACGTAAAGAGCGCTTCAAATTGTATGAGAACCTTTTTTTTCTTTCTCTTTAATTAAGTTGGGGCTTTTAATCCTCATGGATACGTCAGCCCCATCGTATCTTCTCCAGTATCCCACCCAACTACTTAAGATTAGATTCTACAATACAAGTAGGTAAGGAGAAGAGTAATTAAACCTTAACCTTGTGTCTAATTGTAATGAAAAGGAATCACTGCTCGGTCAATTTTACAAGAGTGCAAAACTATTGAGCTAGTTTTGATGTTGGTTCTGCTAGAATGTTTTGTATTAATCCTACATTTTGATTATTTAGGTTGTATTCCTCAAACAGTGATTCCCTCTCAGCCCTGTTCTTGACACAATCCATCCGCATGTGTTGTACATCTTCTATTTTGCGTGACAAAATAGAAGATGTACAACACTGCAGTTAGGTGAACTAGTTTTTTTTATTAAGAACGCAAACTTTGCCGATGGACGAAAAGAGCGCATCAAACTGTATGAGAACCTAACGTGTCGAATCTTTCGTACCTACACGATGACGTCACGAAAGAGATTTAGTGATGTGTTGTTATTGACGAGCTCTTGCAAGAAAGCACTGCACAATTAACTATTTTCGTTTCTGAGTGACGCGTGTTTTCATGGTAATGGTCTCAAGCGGACTGACTTGGGTCGTAAATCTTTGACCGTGGATCAAACTTTTGGCACGCAAGGTACGTACACTTTTACCGTCTATCTCGATATAAGTCTGCACTTGCATTATGAGACCGCCGCTATTACGAGCGACGTAAGGGGGCGCTCTCAACTTCAAATTGCAAGTATACAAGAAGGAAAGCTATAGTCAGTGATCGGATTATCGGATACATATTTACTTAAACTTAGTTTTTGGCTAGAACATTATGAAAGCGGCTTCTTAAAGCATTTTTTTATATATAAATCCCGGAATTCTAGAAACTTTCGATATTTCTCGGAAACGGTGCAACGTAGGCCGAAAATAAGTTATTTTTCGTCCCCGTACGTTACTCATAAGCCGTATACTCACAGAATCAATTGACAAGTTAAAAGGACCAAAAATTCACAAAAACGTGCTTAACATTTTTCCAAGTTGCGTTTCCATAGTAATTTCAATCGAAAATGGGGTTAGCCGCATTTTCGATTGAAATTACTATGGAAACTACTAGTGAGATTACTATGGATCGAAATCCGGGTATTTTTCGATACAAAAGTGCATTTCATAACAGCCAACACATCAACTTTAGGTAAATATGCATCCAATAATCTGATCACTGGCTGTAATCGAACGACAGTCGTTCTTTGTTATACTACATTTTGATTCTTTAAAGTAATGGATTCGAAGTAAAACGGATATCATCCGCTTATCTACCTTCTATTTCCAAAGTAAACCCTAGTCTTATAATAAAATGGATCAAATTTTTTATAAACTTGTTAATTAACTAGTGTCTGACTATGGATTTAATCCACGTGGTTCCCGGTATAAAATGTATACTATGTTTTTATCCTAGCTATACACTATATGTGTACTAAATTTCAACCAAATCCGTAAAAAAAATTAAGAAAAGTGATTTTAAGAAAAGATACCGTTATGACGTCACATAACCCATTGTTGCCGCCGGCAGGTCAACATTGTACTGTCAGTTCCGTTACTAAAACGACCTTGCTGAGATTACTAATCAATATCACTCTATTAACAATCATTGGGGCTGCTACTCTAGACAATATCTATTACATAGATCGATAGATAATAATTTTAATTGTTACAAATAGGACATTAAAAAATCATGTAATTTTCTTACTAATATCTGATTGAGTTATATGCGTATTCACAAACACACGTTTACCTCTACCCTATTAAAAGAAGTAGGATTTAGTATATTACATATCTTGAGTACGTAAAGTAATTACGCATATCTCAAGAGATGGTGATAAAGATTATAGTCTTTGTATAATTCAAATATTTATATTTTCGTGTTTCCTTTATACAATAGGTAAAACCTTTCCGTAACAATTATAATAATTACGTGATTTTATGATCTATTCCGTGTCAGCAAAACAAAAGAAACCGTTTTAAGAATGACATATTTTACAGTAGTGAAAAAAGTAAGTGTAATTTTAGAATTTAAACAAAAGATAAATAGTGCGGTCAAGGTCGGTCGGTTGGGGTCAAATGTGGCACGTCAAACTCAACATTCGTAATTCGGAAATAGTTCTTATTACAATGGAATAAAAGCCAATATGTATAGTTATTAAAGTTAATAGTACTTTCTGTCGATAACACCAGAGATTAAGTCGATTAGTGCAATTAAAATTATTTAGTTGTGGTCTAAGGGCGTTCACGAAATGGTCACATAATAAGTAATAATAACTGTTTATTTTTTAATTAGAAAGCGGAGGCAGTTGTTTTGTTACGCGACTTGATTTGATTTAAATTGTTTAACAAGTTATGACTATGATTAAGTTTATGGTTTACTTTTGGTTATTTTATTGGTTTTTTTTCTAGTTCAACATAAAAAATGAGTTTTTGTAATCACATCGATAGAAAGATGTGTATTTTCTTACGTTATGAAATGAAATGTTTTGTTCAAGCACTATACATTTTTTACTTCGGTGATGGATAAAGTGAAAATGTATGGATTTTAGCTTTCATTCATAAATTATAGTAGTCTTTTAAACGTTTACTTTATATTAAAATAACTGAACGCTGGTGGATTTCGGAAAATTTTAAAATCACGGAAGTGTTTGCCTACAGCTTTTCATAAAACTTGTTTTTTTGGTGACCCAAGAACCATACATACCACAGGTTTTTCGAAGCTTTTCTCTTTTCTTCGCACTGAAATGAAAACAATCATTCGTGAGATCTAACGAATGATAATTCTGGTGGAAAGAGACCTTTAGGTACATAGATTTAAATCGGGTGGTATATTATAGTTGACACTTGTTATTCATGAAACTTAATGTGGGCCACATTATTGGTGTGATTGTATGCATTTATTTATTATGTATTTATTTATTATGAAACTTTCACTCTTCTAAAAGCGCCATGACACCAATGCGATAACTATAATTTTAAGGTATAATTTTACGAGTGTCTTCTCTAGATGCATTCGTAAATAGACGATCTCTTCATACCAATATATTTGGCCCGAATTTGATTCTTACGCTCTTGAAATACAGGTTATTGAGCTGTCTGTTATTTCATGAGACAGAAAGTAAAAGTGAACAAAACAATAACAAAACTGTAGTTACGTTCACACAACCGTAAAAATATACGGATCTATTTTTGTTCCTTTCTTTTGTACGTTCTCTCCTAAAACTGAAATACATATGTGAGGTAAAAGTACAGTCTAAATAAATAACAGAATAATGGACAGCTACAAAAGTACATTTAGTAACGCTAAGTGCATTTCTTTGTTTGAGGTTTTTGACAATTTGCTTAAGTTTGCAGTAAGGTAAGTAGTAATTTTGTAAACCGCACGAGCTGTCGGAGCGTTGTTAGTGTGCCGCGTGCGCAGTCAACCTGGGGGTCAATTCTGCAAAATTTTTGTCGTAATCGTTTGTTTTTTTTAATGAACGAGAGGGAGACTCTTAGCCTTCATTATATCAGATAATAAGTATTGGTTAGGCTGAAGATGGAAACGAGCCTCTCCCGGAATCCTTAATAATATAAGAAACCGAAAACAATATGTACCCCCATTGGGAATCAAACGTGGGACCCCTGGGTCTGATACCGGTGGTTGTACCACTAGACCACAGAGGCGGTTAAAATCGTCTCTCAATCGTTGTTCATTTTCGTTGTTTATTTACACTGTTGAAACGAGAACTGTGTAAAACAGCAGTAAAATTTAAAAAGGATTGAAATACGATTGTGATTAAGCATTAGCAGAATTGAGCCCCTGGCGACGCGAACAGTAAATGCCGACGCCGACAAACTGGCTATTGGCTCTAAGATGTCCGGAACAAGTACTGTTGCGACGGTCAGCAGCACGCGGAGAGCACTTTTTATCACTTATACTTCACAATATTCGAGTACACTTTAAGATTTTATTTTATATACGACCAAAATTCATGTTCACAATTGCAATTCTGACATACACTCCTGACAGCAGTCAAAAGACGATCTCCTATTAGTAATTTTTGAATTTAGAAATAGAATGCCGAAAGAAAAAGCCATAAGGGACTGCCATGATTATGATGAGGTTGTATGCCTCGTCACACTGTGACAGGTTGCCCATCACCTAATATAATTTCCCAATATGCCCTTTCCGTTAGAGGCTTTTACTATCTGCACCGGAAAGGTATGATGAAGGCTAAGAGTCTCCCCGTCGTTCATAAAAAAAGGTAACAGCTGGGGCACTCTATATTTTTCTTCTGCTCCCAGTACATCTCTTAGCACAGTATTGTTTCAATCTTACCATGATATTTCGTACTACGAATTGCTTAAAGTAAACTTGTTATTTGACGGAAGTTTTCTGACGTCTTCGCTCAATCATCCCCTCTTAAGTCTGAAGTGTGACAAGATGTGACAACTTCAATAAAAACAAAACGCAAACAAATCCTTCTTATGACATGATGTTTTCTAATGGATGTTGGTAAGTCCGCAGCATGGGAGTCTTTTTTACTCACCTGTATTTTTTTATTTACGTTAGAACTTACGGTATCATATTGCGGTGGTCATGGTAGAGGGGCAGGGCTTGCCACGCTCCACTTCTTTCTAATAATTTTCCAGATTTACAAATATTTGATTATAGCTCCAAGATATAAAACTTGACCTAGATCACTATACGTTATCTTGTCAGTCATATTTGCCTGTAAATACTGCATATTACTTACGTTTACGTAAAATAATGCAGTTTGCAGTTTAAAGTCTTCCAATTTGAAGCTTATGGCGTTGTTTTAAAGTTTAAAACGAATAAGTTTATGCCTTACGTACCTTCTTTGCAAGTGACATAATCATTTACAACTTTACATTACAAAGTTTAAGTTTCATATTTAAATGTCTGTTGTAGAGATAAATTATTAAAGCAAATTAGTGGTTAGGTAAAATCACTAGTCTAACGAAAGTTGTATAAAAGATGGTAAGGATAATAATTTTCTTACAATTGCGGTATTATATAAATGGTTAATGTTTATTCTTATTATCAGTCTGCTCTTAAAACAATTAAGTTACTGTAATAATTCCCCTTATTCATAATTTTGATCTCAAATTATTTTGTTTAACTTTAGCTTTCTCTAAAATATTCCTACTAACATTAGTATTAATTACTTGAGTTTGTAAGTTTCTTTACTTGTTACTCAATCTCGCTTATGACACTGAATGGATTTGGATAAAATTTTGCATTTAGATTGACCATGGCACGAAATATGACATAAGACACATTTTATTCTGATATTCCCACAGGAACAAACGCGTTTTGACTGGTGATTCCAGAAATATATGCTATATTAAACAAACAAATCTCAGTTTTGTGATACATTTTAAATAGAAAAATATTCATTTTCTAATTCAGTCCCATCTGAAAATTTACTTGTGGCTCAGTAGTTTTTTCCAATATTTTTCTATTTAAAATTTATCACAAACATAAAAATAGCATAAAAAATGCAAACATTCAAAAATCATAAATCTCAGTTTTATTTAAATTGTCATTTAAAAAGAATGGGTAAGAATGTATGACGATTCAAAAGCGCTTCTTTTGACTTTGACTTACATTATAGTGTACTAGCGGCCGCCTGCGGTTTCACCCGCGCTGTTCCCGTTCCCGTGGGAATATCGGGATAAAAAGTAGAAAAGTTAGTCCACTACTTGAAGCCCTTACATACCAAATTTCATCCATATCCATTCAGTAGTTTTTGCGTGAAAGAGGAACAAACAAACTGACATACTTTTTCATTTTTTATAATATAAGTAGAATTAACTATTGCTATAGACAACTATTAAAAAAGAACTAAAATAAACTCATAAAGCTTTCTTCATTGTTATAACATGTTAAAATTAAACGTTTTTTCAAACATTTAAACAAATATCAAGTCACGAAACACGTATCGATACAGACCTTGACAAATAACAGGAACTATTGTTGTTAAAAGTTCGTTCTGAATGTGGCTGTAACAACAACGTATTGTACCAATTTTACAGCATGATGACAGCAATTCATTACAGATTTATCCTACTAATATAAATGTGAAAGTATGTCAGTTTATTTGTTTGTTTCTCTTCCACGAAAAAACTACTGAACGGATTTGTATGAAATTTGGTATGTATGGACTTAAAGGAGTAGGCTAACACATAGGCTACTTTTTAATCCGATATTCCCACGGGAACGGGAACCAACCGCGTGCGGCTGATAGTAAGATCTTAAATAAGCAGATAATAAATTCTTAGTACCTAAGGTATACATTAAATACATTATTATTTATTAAACATAAAAAAAAATACTATTCACTCATTGAAACGAGCTTTTAACTAACATTTTTTTAATTTTTATTAAGTGTCTGGATTGGATTGTCCAACGTTCCGCCTTTTCCCAGAGGTCATAGTCTTAAGTCTATCTTCGATTAAACTAAAGAACCATGAAATAGCACGTAATATAATAACAAATTATGTTCTGTAGTACTTTATTTTGTTCAATTGAGTTGGAGCAAAAGTTTCGATCGTAAATTTCAAATCATTCATGAAGAAGTTATGTATCAGTACCATTGCGATGGCTAGTCAGCCTTATATAAATACCAAAAATGGAGATTAGTGTATAAAAAATAAATTTCTCTTTATGATTATAATTTTCTTACCAATTGCCAATGGCTAAATTCTTTACTTGAACTTTAAAGGTCTCATCTTTAAAAGATGCTGCGTCAGACCGTAATCGGCTATTAACAAATTGAAGTAAGAATTATTCGTGTCAATACAACATTAACATTTTATAAATTAACTTACGACTATTTTAACTTTAACTTTTCGCGGGTAATGTAGGTCTCGTAAAATGCAAAATGTGATCGGGCAGAATAGCATATTGAATTGAAATTTAAAATTAAAGAGATGAAAAGTAATATTTTTGTTTAAATAACGACTTTTTTGTTCAAATACCTGTTTAGATATTATTCTGTCCCGCACGTTGAACGAAAGAATTAAAATTATAAACAACAGATTTTTTTCTTAGTTGCATGTTGCAATCGGCATAACCATCAATACTATTTACATCCATTAAGTATTGATAGATAATAAATATACAGGTCTATCGAAATAATCAAATAAAAAATGTTAAGAAACCTTCGTAAGAGAATAGCTACATCAAAAATAATAATGTGCACGTTATAATAGTAATGACATGCCATTAATATTCCCAAGTCATCTTTGAAAGGAGGTGTGATGCATCAAAATGAGGTATTGCGCATGTAAGGTCAGCAGATCAGTCAGAAAGTTGGCATGGATCTCGGACACAGGCTCTGAATTATAACTACTTCGTATTTCGTTATTTGTGCCTGATTATTTTGTTGACGCTCTAATTTTGCGGTGGCATTTTTTTTAAGCGCGATATGTTTTGTTGAGATGTTGCTTAAGCTTTTGTTTTGAAATTGTTTACAATTTTTTTTGCACAAGATATTTCTATAATTTTCTAAGATTAAAAGTGGAAATAAAAATGTTGAAATAAAATAGATATGAATTATAATGTGAATCATTTACTATGGCACATGAAGATATCAAGATTTTCCAGATGAGTTCACGTAAATTCTTACAATCCGGCTATGAAAACAAGATCACTTTAGATAGACACATGTATATCTCCTGATTATTTCTGTCTTAAGAAATCATTTTTTTGTTTTTCTTTGTTTAAAATAGAAAACGAATAGATGTATTTATGAAACAGTTGAATCACACATCCCTATAGCTCTAAACTATATGTAAATAGTGTTTCCTAGTTCGCTTAATAGCCTCGTGAAAGTAAGCTTATTTGGTCGACTGTTTAATATTCCCCGAGCGTATCCTGTCATAGCCTGTGTGCAACCTGTCAATGGTAGGGGTGACACGTCTTCAAAAAAACTATAATATTAAAAGTATAAATGAGAAATTGTGTTTGTCCATCTATCACACCATAACTAAGCAAACAATCGCCTTAATTTTTGGCAAAGAGTTAGTTGAAAGAATGAAGAGTAACTTAAGTTACTTTTATCTTAATATTCCCACGGGAACGGACACCACGCGGGTGAAACCGCGGCCGGAAGCTAGTTATAAGTAGAAATGCGAATGTGTGTCTGTTTGTTTGACCTTCCTTCTCGCCCTAACTAAGCAACCAATCAACTTGATTTGTGGCATAGAGTTAGTTGGAAGGACGGAAAGTAATATAAGCTACTTTTTATCTCGATATTTCCACGGGAACGGAAACCACGCGGGTGAAATCGCGGGCGGCCGCTAGTAGGAGATTTTTACAATAATAAATTTTATTTTACTTCAATATTTAGCTTTGTTTATTTTAAAACCAATTCGATTCAATTACAATATAATATTTCATATTTTGAATCATCATTTATTTCGTAGCATCGTGCGCTACGAAATTTCGTGAAACTATTTATAGTAATATTTTTTAATTAGTAAAATATTTATTTTGTATTAAATAAATGGTATTAATCAATTTAGTATATTTATTATAGTAATCGTAATGAATTTTGTTTATATTTATACAGTGTCAAAAGTCCGAACAGATTAAATAACAGTTTTTTCAATAGTGAATAATTAGAGCGCAGTTGACAACCTTATGTGAGTGACTCAGGGTGTTTCACTCTCATTGACTTGTTTGTTACTTTTACTGACTTACCAACATCGTCGACATAATAATACTTTACTATAGCTTGAACGTCATACACTATACATTTTTGGAAGTGATAGGAACACGAAATGCTGTACTAAAATTGCATACTTAGAAAATATTTATTTTGAAAAAACTAAAAAACAATTAGTTATGAACTTGCAAAACATAACAATGACTTAAAACTCACCTCCAGGTGTTTCACGTTAAGCAAAAAGAAACATCACCATTCGGAAAAAGCGTTCCGGCACCCTCGAAGCGAACAACGCTCTGGCCACGAATATAAATCTGACCGTTGTCTGTTTGTGTTTTATTTTCCCCCATGTAATACATGTTTGTGTCGTGCGGTGACGGCCTAAGAATACAAGTGTCACCACTCCCTTACATTCCTGGGATGTCGTAAGAATCGACTAAGAGGCTCGACACATTGAAAACCTGTGCGAGAGAAGGAAAACTTGAAACCAACCCTCTACCAACCCGTCTGGTCAGCGTGGTAGCAGTAGGCTAATACCTCCTATGAACACAACAATAGGCGTGAGCTAGGAGAGGCCTATGTCCAGCAGTGGACGTCCACAGGGTGATGGATGGATGAATACATGTTTTCTATCCGAACGTTTTGTGACGAATAGAGACAAACCGTGTTCACTTTTATTTTTTTGATCATGATTCATAAATAAGTTGAATTTTCTTTTTTCCAAAAATCCCCAAGAGTACATATTTCCAAAGATATCACAATTTCACAATTCACAAATTTTTCCCATTGTTGTTTTTTCTTTCTTCTTCTTCTTTCTTAATTAATGGCGTGCTCGCGTTAAATACGCGAATTTTGCCAATGTCAAGTAAATATATTTTGTAATATAGAAATTGTACGGTAGATTGAGTTAAAAATGGAGCCTCACAACACGTGTTATTACGAAAAGAACACGGGTGAAACTCCTTGTTTTTTTTTGTTTGTAGTACATACAGATTTGTTGACACCTGACGTATGAAATGTTTTTTTTTCTATTGGCAAATGTTTCTTTAACCTACTGCCTTATTTATTTTTGTTTTGTTTTTATTTAGCTTTATATGTTACTTTGTGTGTATGGTTTTTTTTACTTGTTACGTCCGTTCGATGTCCTCAATTAAGCAGTCGCTGTAACATTATGCTGAGGCAGGGGCCTAGTTGGCGGCATACTTTTTACATGGTTTTGTTTGTTACTTACCTAGTTGAATGTTTATTTTTTGTCTTATATGCGTCGATAAATATTTTTCCTTCTTTCCAGTTATTTAAGTATTATTGTACAATCGGGGAACTTGCCGGATGATGATGATGATGAGTAGAGTTTTTTTGGGAAACGTTTTCTCGGATAAAGAAATAATTAATTATTCAAGTGAAATACCTATTAATGTGCTATTATTTGTAATATTAACGTTTTCTGTATACATGTTACTTTAACATGTAAAATTAAGCTCCCTAAAATACTGTACTGGTCAACCGGGAAGTTCCTCGACTGTACCTAATAACGACCTGTTTGGCACAGGGGTACTAAGCCTGCCTTCTGTGCCAGAGGTCCCGGGTTCAAACCCCGAAAAGACAAATATTTCTGTGCATGAACATGTCTATTTGTCTTGGTCTGGGTGTTTAATATGTATAAAGTATATTACATTTTTAAATTTATTTCATCACAGCAATATACATAGTGAAAACATTAAATAGTGAATTCCCTGTAGTCTTTTCTTCTTTGCCCTTTATTGTCTTTTTACAATAAAGGGCAAAGAAGAAAAGACGATATTACTTGCCAAATTTTATAGTTTTAACGGTCAACGGAAATAAATTTTGTGTTCCATTGAGTGTGTCGAAATAATATACGTTTTTGCGGCATAAACGGTCCAATTTTTTTTAAGGTTATTTTCAAGTTAAACTTTTCACAGCTTCAAGTGACTGTTAACCTGAACTTTTATTTTCAATTCGATATTACCACGTGTTCCCGAGTATTTTCCGAAATTCAGTTTTCAAAACTAAAGACTATATTTATTATGATTTAATTACACATATATAGTTTTCAGATTTTTTCCTGTACTTGTAGTAAAAGACAATATTACTTACCATAGGTTTAGGTTCACGGCAAGTATCTTATCAATTTTTATTCCCTTGAGAGTGTCGAAGTATACGTTTTTGGCGGCTTAAACGACCTTATCTTGTTTACGTTAATTTACAATTTACAAATTTTTCCACAGCTTCAAGAGACGTTGATTTGAATATATGGTTTTAATTTCAACTCGATACCGTACGCGTTCCCGAGTTATTCACGAAATTCAGTTTGCAAAACTAAAAACTATGTTTTTATGATTTAATTACATATGTATAGTTATTAGATTTTCCCTGTACTTGTAGTAAAAGACGATACTACATGCCAAATTTCATAGATCTAAGTCAACGGGAAGTACCCTATGAATTTTGACTTTCTTGAGAGAGTCGAAATAGAAGTTTTTTGCGGCATAAACGGTCCTATCTTTTTTACGTTACTCGGTTTTTATTGACAAGGCTTTAACAGACTGTTGACCTGAATATATGGTTTTGATGAAATTCACCATAGAACAGTTCCGCTTTTTCTTTTGAGGTGCGGAACCCTAAATATCGAATAATTCGTAAAGAAACTAAAACAATAATATGGTATTTTAATCTAAGAGTGTTTTGTCACTTACACTACACATTGAGTTTGAACGAGACACAACACTTTAAAATGGGTTAATGGACCGTTTTAATAGTTAGGTGTATGAATAATATGGTCTTTTTATTATAGCCAATGGCTAATGGATTGTATAGCATCACATTGTATAATATATTATACGGAAGTGTCTGGTGCATTCACTAAGTGTTGCAATCACTGATCCAATAGGTCACTCGGTAATCACACGATGATACTAGTTACACGTAATGGATTTATCATTTCATCGCCAAGGAGTTAAATGACCTCTAAAGAGAACAGTTAGAACGGATTTAAGATGATGGGTTTAAACACTTATATTGGGCTGTGTTTTACTAAACACGTATCAGCTGATCAGCTTGCCAATTTGATCTTGAAAACGCCCTTATGATGCTCGTATTGTTTCCTCCTTTTTATGGTGCAAGTGACGTGCAAAAGTATTTTATACTGGTAGAAATGCTTGAATGCATCCTCTGCCCCTAGGTTTAGGGGTGATTTGAAATTTTGAACTCAAAGTTCACAGCCCAGCAGCTCCGAATGCCCCGATATCAATATCTTTACTAATATTATAAAGAGGAAAGATTTGATTTGATTGAATAGGCTCCGAAACTACTGAACGGATTTGGATGAAATTTGGTACACAGATAGTAGATAGCCTGGTTATGAACATAGGATACTTTTTATCCCGATATTCCCACAGGAACGGGAAACACGCTGGTGAAACCGCGAGCGGCCGCTGGTAAAATATAGTATGTACATGTTAGACAAATATTTTGTTCTCAAGACACGGTTGTTGAACTGACAAATTAATTCTAATACTTTATGTATTTTTGGGATGTTATGAAAATTTATATAAAAAAAGCTTTAAAAAACTCTACATCTCGTGACTTATAGACAATAGCGAGTGTAAAATATGTATTTGAATAATTTAAAGTTTAAAAGTTGGTTTTGTGGTCAAGAACATAATTTGATTTTTTGAGGTGATTTTTTTTGGGCTTTTTTGGTGAAGTTTGTAATAGAATCATGATAACTACAGAATGGAGAACGTCACTAATTATTTAAAAAATGGCAACTTGCTAGGTCGTATTCGTATTAAGTATCTGATTTTATTTTACGTAGGCCGATTCAACTTCGAAAAAAATATATCGCTCAAGGAATTTTTTAATGACTAAACGTCGTCCATCGATAAAAAATTAGTAAATCTTAGGTCAAAGTTTAATTAAGGTCAACATGTAGATTGCTACAGCTTTAATGATATATAACGTGCTGTTTACACACGATTTTTTAATAGTTCTTATCTTCATATAATTGATGTTTCAGTTGCATCCATAATTTTATTGCAAATGGTTTTTTTAACATTCATATTTGATTAGTTTACGATCATTGAAAAGTAATTAGACTATATAAAAAGTTTCATTGCACCATAAAAACAAACATGGCATGAGAACATTTTTTTCTTTTTTTAATTATTTAACTGCTTTTGCCTAAACTTACACAGAATTAAGAGAGAACATAAATTGTCTAACTGTAATGGCCTGCGCAGACTACGGACATTGAAGGACTTTTTGTCCGCAACACAACCTTATTACTAAGAACATAAAGTTGAATAAATAACGAGGACTATCGCGTACTTTTCGCGGATATACGCGGTCTAAGTTGAATCTTATTTGGTTAACAATAAAGACGTGTCGTGGACAAAAAGTCCTCCGTTATCCGTCGTCTGCGCTAGCTCTTCCTAACATTTATTACTACGGATTAATAGCATACTATGTAAAATCAGTAAATATGGTAACATACTTATCACAAATAATGTGTAGGTATTGGTATAGTTCAGTGACCTAAGGAATTTTCATATAAGATTCTCTGTTTCATATGCCTGTTAAAGTATAAAAATGACATTTTAAGTTTTCGTTTGGTTTTGTAAATAATGTAACATTGTGATTCGGGCCGTGGAGGCCTGGTGACTTGTGAAACGGGTTTCTGACCTTAATCCCCACCAGTCCCCCACAATAATTTTAAAATGTAAATTTTAGTAATGTATTGTAAAAGCCAAATTTATTGCGTAGCAAATTATTGTGAAAAGATGTTTTTTATTTTTATTACAAGACGAAACAAAAAGCTGAGCTTTTATACAATTTCAGTTTGAGGGCGACTATTTTATATAATGTGGCGACTACTATAGAGCCTGGTGAAGTTACTGCATATTTTAATCATCGCCTTATTTATTTCATACTTTATTGTTATAACTAAGAATTGACATAAAGTATTTATGGGTTGTTAGACAATGTTACGAAATACATTACATACAAACATCGAACATAATAAAACATTACACAAGAAAGCTTTGCATAAGTCAGAAATTCTAATAATTCTCGTGTAATGTTGTTCAGGAATTTTAAGCAATCCGAATTTTAACAACGAAAAGACAAGTCCTTTATATGGTTATTACTTTTAAATTTTGCATTTTACAATGCTATTTTTATGTGATAATTATTATACTGTTAGAATAGAATAGAATAGAATAGAATAGAAATTATTTATTTGCTTTAAAACACGGTATTTAAGGTCATGTAAGGTTATGTAATAAATAATGTTTAATATTTGTTGTGTATATGGACTAAGTGGTCCAAACACGATGTATAGAAGGCTCTGTATCACTCTTACACCACCCTGAAGAAATACAAATTTGATTAGTAAGATAAACATATTATCAGTTTTGATTGACAAAGATTGAGATAGTTAGCTTTTATTTACATACACTAACTTCATTAGCACACAAACAATACCTATTTATACCATCAAATAGTCTAAACCTACTTTTTATAATCAGGATCTATTGTTCACATGCTAATTGTAACGAGTTGCGAAGTGAGCGTTAACTATTAGCTTCAAATTGATTAGTTACAGTGATACAAATGTATTGTTACATTCACGTATGTGGTTTTGTTTGACTGTTTATATTAGTTCTGATAAGCTCAGCTCGTTTTTAGGGTTCCGTACCTCAAAAGGAAAAACGGAACCCTTATCCTATGGAAGACCGGTAACGTTTTAAAACTGTAGTCTGTGTTTAAATTGAATTAACGGGGAATTTATGCCGAATTTTTACGCCAAAAACCGCATACAAAAAAAGACGCTAAGCAATAGAGGTAAGAACGTTTTATCACGCAGTTGGTCGTTGGCGGCGCGGAAAGGGTCGACGTTTTAAAACGTCGACCCAGGACCACTTCGTTGTCCGTCCGTCCGTCTGTCAAGACAGTTTTTTTCAGGAACGCGTGGATGTATCAAACTGAAATTGATATCTAATACTCAGGTCTACTGTCCCTTGGAGCTGTAAAAAAATCAAACTTCTAAGCGAAAGCAATCAAAAGATACAGCCGTTTATGCAGCAAATTTTTTAAACTCGCACGTGAATCAAAACCTACAGGCTACTTCCCGTGAACTTAGAATCTTGAAATTTGGTACGAAGTAACGTCTTATAGTACAGATAAAGGAAAAATTGCGAAAACCGTAAATTTTTAGTTACATCACATCATTTAAAAAATATTTTTGAAAATTTTAAACGGAACCCTCGGTGTGCGTGTCCGACTCGCACTTGGCCGGTTTTTTTGTATGTATGTTGTTGTACAATATATTTTGAATTTTGAATTGACTGTGATTTGTTTTATAGCTGAAAAATGCTTTTATAGGTACTGAATTCCATCCCCTACTCAAGCGGAACTTTGTCTATTCGTTTCAAAGGGCAAACTTAAAAGTTTAATACATGCAATCAACTATTTGTGTCGTATGGTGACGGCCTAAGAATACAAGTGTCACCCTCCCTTACATGCCTGGGATGTCGTAAGAGTCGACTAAGAGGCTCGACGCATTGAACACCCGTGCGAGTGAAGGAAAGCTTGAAACAAACCCTCTACCAACCCGTCTGGCCAGCGTGGTAGCAGTAGGCTAATAGCCTCATATGAACGCTACAATAGGCGTGAGCTGGGAGAGGCCTATGTCCAGCAGTGGACGTCCACAGGCTGATGATGAAATTAACTATTTTACATGATGTAAGTTTGCCAATGTCATAGAATACTTCATTTTGTGTGATCTACATAAGCTTGTTTTAAGTGATTGAATAATTTATCTATACTGATAAATCAATACCATGACTGACTGACAGACAACGCACAGCCCAAACGGTTGATCGAGCACTGAGATAAGAAATGATTATTGAATATTCCCACAGGAACGGGAGCCAATGGGTGAAACCGTGGGCTGCCGCTAATTGCTTATATTTAAACTTTTAATTGAATAGATTAATCGTCACATAAGTAACCCTTAGAACAGTGGTCACTTAAGCAAGCGGGAAAATAATATTTTCTAAATTATTTTTTAAGTTTTTCAATGCTATTTTTAGACTATGATAAATTTCTAATAAAAAAATAATTTGTGGCCGAGTCTTGAGAATTTTTTCCAATATTTTTCTATTAAATTCTATCTTAGGAAAGAGGATCGTTGCGTTCTACATTACATAAATGACGAAATACGGAACTTAATTCTTTCACTCTCAGCGTCGCATTCAATCATTGCTGTTGACTGCACATGTATCTTCTTTTTACGAAAGATATAAAGAAGCTGCCTACGGTCAAATCCCACACATGGATCGCATTGCGTTCTAATAGCGAAGGTCGTAATTTATGTAATTAACCAATAAGTTTAGTGTAAGAGGCCATTATCGCATCTAGGCCGGATCGGTCACGACGGCAGGTGAATCCGTCTGTTGCACAACAGTTAAACGTTTCAGTGGCGGTGCAGAAGCGTGCCAGACAGATATACAGATGTATTAGGAAATATGTTTTGATTTCGAATCGAAAGGATTGAGTCTGTAGTTGTGGTCATCCGTGATTTAAATTGGTGTACTGAGGCACTTTCCGGTGTATTCTTGCACTTGATGATGTCATGAATACAAGTTGGAAAAGTAAATGCGACATATAATAAATAATAATAATAAAGTAAACATTATTGCACACGAATTAACATACAGAATACAGAACAAATTACAACAAAGAAAACACACAATAAGCGGCCTTATTGCTACATAGCAATCTCTTCCAGGCAACCTTCGGTGAGAGAAAGACATTATATAAGTATATAGAATATTAGGGGAGTGGGTGCATGAAAATAATGGACAAATATAGGTATTTTAATGATACATGTACTTATAATGATACATGTACTATTAATGATGTCAAATAATTTAAAATAAAAGAATAATGAGAGCGTTTTCTCGAGTTCAATAACAAGTATATACTCGTAATATCCATACGTATATTCAAGAGTGAGAAAGCTGTTTTTGCAATACAAAATACAAAAGCAATACAAAATTTGTAATTATTTTTATGTGTTGAAAAGCTCGGGTTTTGTTGTAAAAACAATGATTGCTACCTATTTTGGGAAGATTGAAAGTACAAATTAGTTGATAAAATTATGGTACTTTTATGAGTTTGCAAACAATCGCTGTTTATAATGTTTTTCAAAAAATTTATAGACAAACTTAAGTTCACGAAGTGAAGTAAAGAGCTTTAAAGCTTTCGAGCTTACTCTTTTCTTAAGATTGAGTTCTACCCTGTTAAAACAATCTTTTTAAACAACTATCAATTTATAAGCTACACAATAACAACTTAGATTGATGGCAATCTGTTCCGTAGTGAAAGGATAACTATCAGAAATATACCTGATCCTAATAAGATAACTATTTAGTTACAAAACTCGACCAATTTCATTACGATCGTGTTCCCGACGAAATTGTTAATGACATAATTGTTTCGTTAACTGTTGAGATATCATCTGTATTAAGTTTTGTTACGGAATGGGAACTTTTAATCGAAAACAATATTTCGAAGACAAATGAATGGTCTCGGTGAAAAAGTGAAAGAAGTCCATTGTTCTGTGCTGTACACTACATTATCTTCGTTTTATTTGATAATTATACATTATGAGTTGTATTTGCGAAAGTATTATTTCAATTTAAAATGTTGTCAATGCAATGGTTGGTGGTAAAGTGGTGATTATCTAGCTAACTTATTTTTTTTTACTAATTTTTATCGATAAAACTAACCCCCATATTCTAAGTCGTACCTCCAAAACTTTTACACTTCACTCAACCTTGTCGTGGGTAAAAATGGTAGTGTGCGCTAGGCCTAACACGGAGTGGCTACGTACTCTTTGGCTCCTCCAGGTCCTTCCGGAGTTATGACTTAGAATACCGATTTCGAGGAGTATTTCGAAGAGGTATTCAATGAGGTTTCGTTAAGTCGAGGACGAGTAAGTTTTGGAGGAACGACTTAGAATATGGGTGTTAGACTAATATCATTAAATTATAATAAATACGGTTAGTAACACTATCTTCGTCAAATATTTGCTATTTTACCTCACCTGAACCACTAAACCAATTTTGGAATAGGTAGAGACAAGGAAGACCATAGACAAAAAAACGTAGGACGGGTACTTTAGAGGATGGAAGTATTTAAAGGGACCTTACCGACAACATACAAAATACAAGTGGACTAAGTATTAAAAAAACGATAATTATGTGAAAATATACACATATTACCAAAAATAAATAATAATTTATTTATCCAAATATAATCAAGCGTCGGGATATAAAAACGTAACACCAAACTGAAACACTAAACGTTAGTCTAAATATAGTTTTAATGCAACATTAATTTTTCAGTGACATGACAAAATAATTCTAAATTCGCAATATAATTATAATTAACTATTGTTACATTTTGCGCAATTTTAGTGCAATCTCTTATCCTGAGATGCAACCGAAGCGCAATAATTAATGTTTGCAGACATGTCACTTATGTAACTTATTGCACTGACAAAATTCGGAAGCTCCGTTAGTGCTTAAAGCACCATTTAGAAAGATTAAACTAATAATTGTATTCAAGTTGTAAGAGATAATTGAAGAAATCATTTCTTTTGCTTTTGAATTGGGATTGCTGTTTTATATGAGTGTTTTAATACGATTTGAGAGTTAAATACTAGAATCCAATCATAGTTTTCATACCTACTACCTACGACGCGAATGTAATACGTAATAATTGTTTTATCTTATGATAATCACTTGGTTGCACTACAATAAATTAAGCTTCAAAATAATTCCTGCACAATAAAAAGAAGAGAATAGAATTAATCTAAATCTAAATTGATCTAAATTGAGTTATTTATATTTTTTTAATTGTGCTTTTTACAATGCTATTTTTATGCGATATTAAACAAGAAAATATACTAGAAAAAATAGTGCATTGGGCCGAATATCCAAGGATGCGGGTTTGAATCCCGTCAGGGCGACATGAGACAAGTTGCTTTTTTTCTAGTATATTTTCTTGTATAATACACTCATTTGCAAAAAAAAAACGGGCGGTTTTGATTTTCATTCATCTTTAAAAAGATACAATACCAAAAAGGTTTTAATCGTTTGTACACGTTACTGGCCGGTTTTAAAAATGTTGTAGTATTTAAAAAAGTACGTTCTAAATTCAAATTTTCATTTGATGCTCATTTTTATAGAAAACCCCTTTTTATCCTACATTTTTGGCGCGAAGTTCCAGAAGTTAACATCGACTTTCATAACTTTTATTCAATTTTTATCGATTAATTTCATATCCTTGACTGTCAAAGCTTTATTTATTGCTGTTTGGCTGTATCAAAAATGGTAGATAAAGTGGTAAAAGCTACCAAAATTATCGCGCTGCTTGAAGAGGGTTGCAGCCAATGTTTCGTGGCTAGGAGGCTAAATGTTAGTCGCTCGACAGTCCAAAGGACCTGGCAGCGATATCAGGAGACTGGTTCCGTCGAGAGAAGGCCTGGTTCTGGAAGAAAACCATGTACCCAACCACGGGATGATCGTTTTCTTGTGAGTCGCGCATTGAGAAATCGCAAATCTTCGTATGTGGATCTTAAGAACAACCTCCAAGAAGTAAGAAATGTGCATATTAGTCTATGAACGGTCAGGAGGAGGCTTCTCGCTGCCAATATACGCAGTCACCGCCCGGCCCGCGGCCCCAAATTACTCCGTGAGCACAGAGTTCACAGGCTTCGGTTCGCTAGAAATTGTGAATCATGGACTCAAGAAGATTGGAATAGGGTTTTGTTCTCTGATAAAGCCAGGATATCTCTGTTCGGTGAAGATCGACGTCGGCGAGTGCTAAGAAGACAAGGAGAACGCTTTGCAGAGGCATGTTTCGAAGAAATCACACCTTATGGTGAGGGCTCTGTTATGTTTTGGGCAGGAATAAATTCAATGGATTGTACAGAGTTAGTCTTCATTGAAAACGGCTCACTGACTGGGCATCGATACATAACGGAAGTTCTAATTCCTCATGCACAACCCGCATTGGCCGCTCTAGGTGAAGACTCGATTTTTATGGACGACAATGCTCGCGCCCACCGATCCCGCGATGTTAATGCGTTTGTGCAAGAGGTCGGCATTCGTCGTTTGGATTGGGGAGCTCGAAGTCCCGACCTCAATCCCATAGAGCATGTCTGGGACGTTCTGAAACGGCGTGTGAGATCAGTACACCCGGCTCCGCAGACCATCAGAGAGCTGAAGAATGTGATTACTGCGGAGTGGGAACGTATTCCGCAAGCAAGTATCCGGGATATACTCGCTAGCATGCCCAGACGAATTCAAGCTGTGATTTTAGCTAGAGGGGGTCACACTCGATACTAAACATTTATCTGCTTTTACTTTATTAAAGAAAAACAAACAAAAAAACTTTTTTATTTTAACTTCATGAGTATATGCACTAAAACTACTAGCGAACATACACTACTAGCGAGGTTTAGCATTATTTCCCATAAATTGTATCAAAATTTTATGAAATACTGATGAAAACGATTATTTACTTATTAATTTACCAAATTGTGAGGATAAAACTACCTACCTATAATTATCAAACAAAGCAATATTAACATTTGAAATGGTTCATTGCTTAGGTGCCCGTTTTTTTTGCAAATGAGTTTATTTATCACATAAATTGATCCGTCAGGGCGACATGAGACAAGTTGCTTTTTCTAGTACATTTTCTTGTTTAATATTTATCACATAAAATAGCCATGTAAAATGCAAAATTAAAAACTTATAATTAGATGGCTGTTTCATCTTAATCGATAGTCAAACATCTATAAAGATGTTCCTTTCGAATGCAAGGATATTTCTCTCATTGATGAAAGGACGGCGGCCAACACCGTAGAAAGGCGAATATACTAGAAAAATTCGATGAGTTTTCGTAGGTCTCTGTAGCATAATTGGTTAGTGCATTGGGCCGGATTCCCAAGGATGCAGGTTCGAATCCCGACAGGGCGACATGAGACAAGTTGCTTTTTTTTCTAGTATATTTTCTTGTGTAATATTTATCACATAAATTGAGTCATATTTAGTAGTCCCTCGTACGAGTTGATATGCGCAAAACATTGGATGCAGTACTTGTGTCGGTCAAGCAGTGCATGGATATAAAAGGACAAAGCAATAATTTTCCCTAACGAAAAAAGTTGGCAAAACTCGTACTAGGAGTACTGAATCCAGTCGCAAGTTAGTTGTATCTCGTAATAGTAATCAGAATCACTATTGTTGACTTGTCTTCACGCACCTCTGATCCACTTGGACGATCGCAACGTCATCAAAATTGTGCATGCCTCCACTGGACCGAGACCGAAAAAGTTGCGGGTATTCTTTAATGACTGCAATGAGACAATCGATGTATTTATGCTTTCTATGTATCTTTTTGTTCTGGAAAATGAAGTGACATTTTGAAAAATCAAAAATAATTTAGAAGGTTTTTTACATCAATGTTATATTACAATCACAAATTTCCTATTTCGTACCCTATAAGAATAAATATCGTGTCCAAATTACGCTACGCTACACTATCTACGCCTTTAGCCATGGTATATCTTTTCGTATCTTAAAACTATTAAGAATCATCATTAAAAGTAAGATATGTACTGTATGAAATCTTTAGTAAGATCGTAGTATCTTGAGATCATCATACTTTTTTGATACTATGGTCTTAGTAAAGGTACAAAAAGAAATGACAAAATCTGTAGGATCCATTGATTAATATTGCCTGACTACAACGTCAACTAACTCAATAGTATCGTTGCAATTTGAGGAAAAGTTTTCTTTTTAAGTCTTTTATCAAAACGCATACTCTTATACAAATAATTTCACGCAAAACCAATAAGCGTATCAATTTTGTGCGCTGCGCAGGCGCTGCGTTCGCCGCGCGTGACAATAGCTGTCGACTTCGACAACTGGGGGTCAATTCTGCTAAATTATTGTCATAATCGTCTCTCAATCGTGTTTCAATAGTAATGTTTACTAGTGAGCACCCGCGGTTTCACCCGCATAGTTCCCGTTCCCGTTGGAATATCGGGATAAAAAGTAGCCTATGTGTTAGTCCACTACTTGAAGTCCCTACACACCAAGTTTTATCCAAATCCGTTCAGTAGTTTTTGCGTAAAAGAGGAACAAATAAACAAACAAACTGTCATTTTTTCGCATTTATAATATTAAGTGTTTAAATAAATTAATTAAGAATTCACATGTTGTAACAAGAACACGATTGGAATACGATTGTGACTAAGCATTAGCAGAATTGGACCCCAGATCTGATGATTGTTCATTGCGTAAACTATTCGGCAATTCGACACGCTTCTGTTTTAAATAGTTTGGCTATATCGATCGACCATTATTTTCTTATTCTAATAGCAATTTTGTATATGTTAATAGTGAAAAACTGACTGGTAACATTGTTTAGTTTACTGTTGCAAGATCGGAAATGAGTTTGGATAGTTGATCGCAAACGTTTTGTGGGGGTAAATATAATCAAAATTATTCGTTTTGCATGTTTGCTTTCATCAGACTTATAAATGATGATTGATATGATAATGTAGTGTCTGTCTTTCTTTTTATACCAAAATATAGGACAGAATTCATCGAAACCGGTTCAAGCCCTTTAGGGCTATTTGTTGTTTTTTATATCCGAATGAGAATTAATTTTCAATTTATTTCTATAATAGGAGCGATCTCAGAGGACCGGCTTTTATCTGAGCATTGAAAAATCGTCCTTTATGTCTTTTGTTGTGAAGGTAAGTAATATCAATTTCAAACTTGAAAAAACACAAGTGAAGGTTTTATCTAACGATATCAATCATATAAAATTGATGGTATAGTCACTGATATAAGATCCTATTGACATTTAAAACGAAAAGCTCTAGATACATACAAAAATAATTACTCCAGATAGGCAACTTGTCAGCTCGCTTACCTTGTGGTCGTCTGAGTGACTTTTATAACCACCTAACTTCATTGTAAGTCTTATGTAAAGGTAGTAAGGTCCACTTTCGAATAGGTGTGAGAGAAATGTCTTTGTAACGAAGGCTTTGATGAACTATTTAAGTGACAAAGAGTTAACAGATATGTTTTTGTCAGACAATCCAGCAAAGGTTACATGTTTTAATCAGATACATGAAATATTAAAGGTGACATGTTTAGATATGTTATTGTGCAGTAGTAATGAATTAATGCATCCGTATGTGTGGTTGAAGTGACACAAAGTGATTATTTATGGGACTGCGAAATCACCTACTCAAAACTTTCGTGTAGTTTTTTTATGAGCGACGTGAAAACTCTTACACCCATATTCTAAGTCGTTCCTCCAAAACTTACTCGTCCTCGACTTAACGAAACCTCACTAAAAACCTCTTCGAAATACTCCACGAAATCGGTATTCTAAGTCGTAACTCTGTAATTATTACACTCAAGTGAGGAATAATTTGTGTGGAGGAGATTTTTTGCAACTATGAATACCAAATTTGTCGAATGAGTTTGAGTGGAGTGTAAAAAATGTTGGAGGAACTACTTAGAATATGGGGGTTAGCCTTCATCATACCTGATGTTAAGTATTGATAAGGCTGCAGATGGAAGCGAGCCTCTCCCGGAATCCTCAATCACTGAGGAACGGGCTATGTTATCTTTCACTGCAGAACACAACAAATTAATTTTAACCGCCTCTGTGGTCTAGTGGTACTACCACCGGTATCAGACCCAGGGGTCCCGGGTTCGATTCACATTGGGGGTAGATATTGTATTCGGTTTGGTTGGCGGTAGGACTTGTTGTAAGTCCGCCTGGCTAACTACCAGCATCTTATCTAAGCCTGACGCCATAACAACAATGTTTTCAGCATTAATGTGTTCCGGCAGTTTGAGATAAGATAGCCAGTTCCTCATTGACTGAGGATTCTGGGAGAGGCTTGCTTCCATCTTCAGCCTTATCAATACTTAACATCAGGTATAATGAAGGCTAATCCATAAAAAAAAACCGACATTCATCAAACCCGAATCGGACACGGCAGAAGTGAAAACTGCTGAAACGAAACAGCAGGAGTAGGCATACATTTTCGCCGCGCGGTAGAAAGTCAGGGGGATATAACTTCCTCTCCTACGCCGCCCTGGCGGTCTACTCTCCTTCCGTCTATATTTTTACATTTTTTACCCATCCCAAATGTTTTTAACTCTGATATGCACAACGGCGCTAAACAAGTTTTCACTTCAAAATATAAACCACGAATCACGATTTACCATCGATTCGAAAGAAGAAGAAGTGATAACATAAAAAAATCATCTTAACATTCTGTTCTTTTGTTTCAGGTGAGAAATGGCTGTCAAAATCTTCCTACCCCTCGACTCCACAGAAAATAGGTATCTACTTACCTACTATTATTAAAGGTGTCTAAAATGTGAGTAGTTAATTATTATTCATAGCAATGTTAGTCGATGAAAGAGAATAATATATTACTAATTAGCGTAGACAAATCGTGCGTAAACTGAATACCGGTTGGTCTGTTTGTCATTAGTTTCAGAACTACAAGGCTTTTCATTAAGTACTTGTTAAGGGTGAATTCAAGGTCAACATATGAATATTGATGTGCTGTTGCCTGTATATGGAATCAGAAATAGGAAATAATACTTACCACATAGCAAATTTAAATATGACTACTCTTTTTTTTATAAATATTTCCATACAATCACACCAATTATCTAGCCCACGTTAAGTATCATAAAGCACTTGTGATAATATACTAGATAACGGATAAACATACTTCTATACTTTTTTGTAAATACATACATAATATACATATTAAACACCCAGACCAAGACAAATAGACATGTTCATGCACTTAAATATTTGTCTTGTCCGGGGATCGAACCCGAGACCTCTGGCGCAGAAGGCGGGGTTAGTACCACTGCGCCACACAGGTCGTCTTTGGTACTGGTATGGATTTGAATATTTAACAAGTCATAAGTAGCAATTTTAGTCCTCAATTCAAATTCTTATACATATAACTTTCATTTTGTTTAAATGGCAGGCGAATTTAGGGCCAACATCTTCTTCAAACCCCTTTGTTGTAAACTGATAGATCATATTCTGGAATAGGACAAAATATGTTTTTTTTATCTCAATATTCCCAAGAGAACCGGGATATTCCAGATATTCACATTCAGCTAAAATGCAGGTGCTAAGGTAGGTATATACCTACTAATAATGAATAAAAATTAAAAATACTCTGATTTCAATCTAATTATTCATTCAGAATACAAGATCACACGTCTAAATTATTCGATGAAGCGAAGCTATTAAAGCTCGAATTCAACTTAACATGTACCGTTTCATTATGTGTTCTATTGCAAGGAAATAAAGTACATTGGAACATGAGATGAAATCAAGTAAAACTTGGAATGAGGAAGCTGACGACAAGCTATCTCGAGTTACAATCACTTGGAATAACTTATCTTTAAACTAATATACTTGCGAGTTTCCCTTTTTATGAAAGAGAATTGTAATTGTGGTTTTGATATACATAATAGATACAGTAGGTCGGTGGCGCATTGATTCGTGCGCTCGGCCTGCGCAACTTTTGCAATGGTTGGCCACGGGAAGGGTGACCAAACATTTTCTGTTGCTACTCCATGCTTCGGAAGGCACGTTAAGGGATTTGACTGTAGCGAGACAGTAATGAGAAAAGGACGAGCGCGAGAGCGAGACCGATTTTGCAGATTGGGCCAAAAACCACGAAATCGCTTCGTAGTAGTAAATAACTATAGACAATGAAACTATACGATCCTAAATATTATTGGTTTCCACTAATTAAACCATTTTTCAATAGTATATGATAATTTCTGGATAGCTTAATCTGGCAGATAATTTGACATATTTTTCATATTACAACTGCCAAGTTACTTCCAGACAAGCTTTGGATAGCTTTTCTGGAAGATAACTTGACAGTTGTAATATGAAAAATATGTCTAATTATCTGCCGGTTGTGAAACTGGTCATTAGTATTTCAGTATTTAGACCATGTATTTTACCAAGTATGGTACAAAGGTATATGCAGCCGCACAAAAATATCAACAAGCCTTTTGAAGAATGTTTAAAAAATACCTATACCTATAAAGATTACAACCCCTTTCAGCAAGTTATAGACTTGTTTTTAATGCTAGCATAACATTTAAAGAAAATAAAGTGGCTGTGACATACATCGGACATCACGAATCTATAAGGGTTCCGTTTTTTGCCATTAGGCTAAGGAACCCTTAAAAGCATTTGAAAAGTAACATTACTTGATGTTGTCGACATTTTTATAGCCAATTAGATTTATGACCATAAATTAACCTTTAAAGATTGTGATAGCTAATATAGAATATCGCATATGTTCAATCTAGTTTCAGAGAGACGGAGGTGCGTCGTGTCGGTCGTAATAATAAGTGTTGATGTCCTTGCTAAAGATCACTTGAATCTTGGGCTTCCCAGTATCGAAACGGTTGTTATGGCACCACTAAAATAGAACCTTTAAAAATACCAAGTGTGAGAGCTACGTGAAAGTGTTCCGTGCCAAGTAAAGATTACCTCAAAATCTATACAAATATTATAAAGCTGAAGAGTTTGTTTGTTTGAACGCGGTAATCTCAGGAACTACTGGACCGATTTAGAAAAATTCTTAGACCATTAGAAAGTTACATTTCTCCCGAGTGACATAGGCTATATTTTATCCCGATATTCCCACGGGAACGAGTACCACGCGGGTAAAACCGCGAGGATCCGCTATTCAACAAATAAGCTCGAAAGCACTGGTCCTCGTGCTTGGAGTCCAGTCTTAAAAACTGTGTGGAACATATTCCTCACGAATAACTTTATTATAATGAAGCAATGAAGAGGTGGAATAGGTAGATAAATCGGAAAACTTCCCGGTTGACCAGTAGAGTTTTTTGGGAAACGTTTTCTCGGAAAGTACTGATGTTGAAGAAATAATTTATTATTCAAATGAAAAACCTCTTAATGGTCTATTATTTGTGATATAAACATTTTCTATATATCTTTTACTTTTTTAAATAAAGATCCCTGAAAAATCTCTACTGGTTGACTGTACTATCTAAGAAAAGTCGCATAATCATAGATTTATGATTGGCCTCCGCTTTGCTGCAATCAGAAAACTTCATGCGTATAATGCTATTTTCCTAAAAAAAATACCGAGACGAATTCATGCTCCGTCAAATTTTTTCTCACATAATATCACATTTCTGGCGTCGTAAATATTAACCGTCACGTCACTTAAATATTTTCCTCGCATCAATAAATTTGAAACTTAGACGACTTGCAGTCATAAACGTATTTAGTTTGTGTGGTGGTTTATGGTCTGTCATTCTTATCCTACTTCCTAGTAATATTACTATAACTAATATGTATGTTTGTTACTCAATCACGCAAAACAGCTTAAGCTTAACGGCAGATAGTAGCCTGGATTGAAACAAAGGATAGATTTAATCCCGATATTCCCACGGGAACGGGAATCACGCGCTTGAAATCACTCTCACCAACACTCATAAGCGATAAGTAGCTAAGATCAATGTTGATCATTCAGCCAAAATCGGGCAGTTCGCCAGGAGCCACGATGCTATCACAGCAACAGACGCGTTTTTATAACACCATTTTAAGTAGGGCTTAGTTAGGAAGAAATGCCTCAGCCCTATGGATAAATGCCTAGAAGCCTCTGCCCTAAGGATAAATGCCTAGAAGAAATGCATCTGCCCTAAGGAGAAAAGCCAAGAAGAAATGCCTCTGCCCTAAGGAGAAATGCCTAGAAGAAATGCCTCTGCCCATAGGAGAAATACCCAGAAGAAATGCTTCTGCCCTAAATACACATTTAGCGAATGAAAACCTTGAAATCTGTTACAAAATCTAACGAAAACGAGAATTTATTCCATATATAGTTTCGAGATTGGACAAGTAATTACAGTAATACAGACATTCCAAACTTATTTGATAGATTGAATTGCTGATAATTGACGTACATAGGTCGTAAATTCTCACAAAAAATAATATAACAACTTTTAAACCGGGCTTGATCTAATGAAGGTTACATAACGCCTGTTTTAAACCGTATGTAATGATAAATATAGGAAACGGATCATTGACGGTCTAATGCTCCACTTTTAAAGGTTAACTTGTTAATAAAACGAATGCACTTACTTACCTAAATTGACAAATTATTCAATAATTGGACATTTAATTTCGATTTTATGTGACTACTATGAGTCCGTGTCACAATGTCATAGCCTTATTCATAGTTTAGCTATTTGTTAAAAAGAAGTTCTAAAAGGTTCAGTTCAGATTTGTCATTATTTTTGATGTCCCCAATACAAATAAGGTAAATATGCCTAAATACCTACTACGTACAGGGTCTAGATGTGTATGCCCTACGAGGGAAAGATACAAGATTCGTCATAATCATAAAATAATCCACGAACGCAATTCCAATGTTGAATTGGGGTTGTGAAAATCCAAAATAAACAAAATATTAGTATTTTACCTGTAGCTATCTTGTGGAAAAACATAAAACTTCTTTTCGGAATTTTTATTCGGCTTGGATAATCCTAAGTCTAATTTGCTTTTAAAAATGTAACTATAAATCGTTTCAATGATACAAGCTAACTTTATGAGAAGTTATAAGTACACATACTCGTAGCAATGAGTTACAAACCGACAAACGTCAACATTTGCTGTTTACAAAAGTTTCACATTAGGAAATAGTTTACGAGCGGAAATCCTTCTAAAAATTATGATATTTGTCAACATCTTGGAGTACCGTTTTCATTATTAGCGCAATGCGTATAGTGAGCCTGCCTATAACGAAATGGATCGTGAGTTCGATCCTAACCTGGGACAAGAAATCAAGACCTAGTACTTACTGGTGCTTAAAATATCAATGCATGCTCATGTTTTTGATATTTTTTTAAAACCTACTCACTATTAAAGATTAAGGCCTGGTTTCACCACTGGATGGCTTGATTGACAGATCATTTGACAGTTGTTGTATGAAAAAATATGTCAAATTATCTGCCACATATGCTATCCATAACTTATCAGTAGTTGGTGAAACCGGCCCTTAAAATCTAATATGTCTTGTCTACATTAATTCGACACGGACGAAGATGCGAGTACCTAACGTACATTTATTTGATAAATATTAAACAAGAAAATATACTAGAAAACAACAACTAGTCTCATGTCGCCCTGACGGGATTCGAACCCGCATCCTTGGGAATGCGGCCCAATGCACTAACCAATTATGCTACCGAGACCTACGAGGACTCGTCGAATTTTTCTAGTATATTCACCTTTCTACGGTGTTGGCCAGCGTCGTTTCATCAATGAGAGAAATATCCACGTATTCGAAAAAACATCTTTACAAATGTTTGACTATCGATTGAGATGAAACAGCCATCTAATTATGTTTTTCTTTTATTTTGCATTTTACAATGCTATTTTTATGTGGTAAATATTAAACAAAAAAATATACTAGAAAAAAACAATTAGTCTCATGTCGCCCTGACGGGATTCGAACCTACATCCTTGGGAATCCGGCCCAATGCACTAACCATTTATTTCTGAGTACTCACGGTAAATGTCAAAGGAAGTTTAGAGAATATCTCTACGTCTAAACAACTTGTTGAGTTGAAACTTACTAATCATAGTTTAAGAACAAGTGTTTACTCTACATTCATGTGCAATTACGTGGTCGCATTTAATTGTAACACAGCAGCATTTTCACTTCACATTTCCTCAGTTTTCTCGGCAGGTTTATCTGGTGTAGCTAATTGAGGTACCTCAAGGCTTGTCCGGCGCCTGCAGTGTTTAAAATGTATAGCATTTTGTGAATTTGATATTTCTCCGTAATAGGATGACAATAAGTTAGTACTTATTGTCATCCTATTAGGCTAGTGCCTCTCGCCAATTTTAGTGCTTCAGTAATACTAAGAGCTTTTTTTCAGTCTGTCTGGAATTACCGTTAAATTACGACGAATTTTGATGTGTATTTCACTAAATCTATGCATTTTTAGAAATTAAAAACGACTACACCTTTATCTAACTTTCATAACATTTTAATTTTGTACAATTTTACAAGATATCCTTAGTTCCGAAATAAGATTGTCATAATTTTCAAGTTGGATAAACTGACCAATCACAATATTAAAATGTCAAGTAACAAAATGTCGTGTGAACGGAACATGGTCAAAACAACCGCATGACCGATTGATTTGATTTTGAGGCATAACGATAGAATAAATACCAGATCATTCTTTTGATTGATCCGGAAAAACCTAAAAAATAAATGCCGTAATGGATTCATAGTTCCACATTTCGATTTACTAAAAAAAATAACTATTTGTGCTCGCCTTGTTTATAAAATTTCACACATTATTCTTACTTAATCTTATCGTTCTTTTCGATTTCAACTGAAAAGCGCATTGTTGACAACTGCTCGTCACTCCATGCCAAAAATTCTCGAGTCCATAAAAGTCTACGTCCACGATTGCCACGCTGCAAAGCTGGAACTCGAAGTGGTGTGCGAGAGACCGACTTCATGTTAACTTCTTCTCCCAGTTTGGTCACTCACTAACAATAATTGGTGGTCAGATGTGTCTTTGAACCATTTCCATAGCCATTATATTGGGTTGTCTCCTGGCGATATTTCGTAGAAAACGGTCATGTCTAAGAGTGGTAACGCGATTTCTGCCAGAATGCCGTTCCACAACACCTATCGTGACACGATAACGTGACCATAATCAGGAGGTCACGTTTTGGTGGGTTCGAAGGGTCAGTTAAAGTCAGTCAACAACCATGCGTTGGATAGCGCCAGCTTTCAACATGCCTGCAGCTCTAATTTGTTCTTAACTGGTTAAATGTCGACGTAGCATGATAAAAACCAAAACAAACTTTTAATTTGATTAAAACGAAAATGTTGAAACGCCTTTACTTTTCAAAAATAGCACCGGTTTGTTCATAAAAAAACTGCGTTAAAAAAACCGACTTCAAAAACTAAAAAGCAAAAAATAAGCCTTTTGGAGTCGGTGGCAGCCCAGAAATTCTACTTTAAGCTCATATTCTTTTATTTTTCTTGCCTTAGCTGTCACCGACTCCAAAAGGCTTATTTTTTGCTTTTTAGTTTTTGAAGTCGGTTTTTTTAACGCAGTTTTTTTTTTTACTTTTTAGTGTCTGTAATAGGCTGTTTTGTAAACTACAGCAGGGTTTTTTCTAGATTAGATAAGGTTTCATGTACATTATAAACTAAACTATCGTAAATACTACATCGTCCAAGTCAACAATGAAATGAAATATATAAAAATGCTCATAACATAAAAGGTACTGGGTCAAACGAAACCAAATTTTTATGGGACCAATTGGCAACTATTCTGCATCGAACAAAAAAAATAATCATGGAAATCGGTTTAGAAATCTAGGCGTAATCGGTGTACATACATAAAAAAAAAAATATATACCAACCGAATTGAGAACTTCCTCCTTTTTTGAAGTCGGTTAAAAATAACTAACTTTTGAAAAACTTATATTCAAATTATCATGCATTCTTTTGTTTTACAACTTTTTTTTAAAATCACTAAAGATGGAACCCAGGAGAGTTTTTTCCCCCATACAAACTTTCTCTGTACTGTAGATAGTTTTTGAGTTATGAAGAATGAATTATGGTTAAAGAACTTTATTTCTTATAAGAATTACATATAATTCACTTACTGAGAAACTTATATGAACAAAAATCACAATTTAGCATTGTCAATGAGCGTACTTAAACAGATACATCTAAAAGTCACCATGTCGTAGGTAGTTACATTATGGTTGCGACTACCACCGATCACAAAAATATTCAAATAATGACTTCGGACGGACGGAACACAGATATGTAAGTTGCGTCAAAACTAGTCTACGCTACTAGATGTGGTATTGAGTATCGGCACTTTATAATGATTTCATTAGTTTCTTAATTGATGTATGTATGAAGAATGTAATATAATATCCCTAGACAGTGTTGACGTGTGTAGATAAAGTATAGACTAAAGTTAGCCCTTAGTCAAACAAGATCGACGCCCTTCACTATCGTAGCGAAGGCATCAGACGACTTCTAAACTCCGTATTTAGAGGTTTGACATGGCTATGTATCACCTCAGAAAATTTCAGCTTTCTAGCTATAGTAGTTCTCGAGATTGAATTATGCGCACACACGGACAGGGTCAGCACATAAGACTTCTACTATCGTATGCATAGCATAGTTTAGAAGTCTAAAAGTAGCACAACTTTAACTTTAACATAGAAATCATCTTTTTACCGTCGTAACTCGTAATTAACCGCCTCTGTGGTCTAGTAGTACAACCACCGGTGTCAGACCCAGGGGTCCCGGGTTCGATTCCCAGCGGGGGTACATATTGTATTTAGTTTGGTTGGTGGTAGGACTTGTTGTAAGTCCGCCTGGCTAGCTACCACCATCGTATCAAAGTCTGACGCCATAACAACAATGTTTCCAGCATTTTTGTGTTCCGGCAGTTAAAGATAAGATAGCCAGTTCCTCAGTGATTGGGGATTCCGGGAGAGGCTCGCTTGCATCTTCAGCCTTATCAATATTTAACATCAGGTATGATGAAGGCTAAGAGTCTCCCCGTAGTTCATATAAAAAAAAAAACCGGCGAATGCAAAAATAAACTGTTTCTAAAATGCAATGTAAAAAATTACCTATTATTTGCTTTGTGGTTTGACCTTGTATAATATAAGCATCTAATAGTCCTTCATTCTAACGCTAATAATACGATTAAAAAGTGGTCTACAAATCTAGAAAATGAGTAAAAAACCTCCAATGACTTTTAAAAACAATCTTTCGGTCAAGATTTTGCGGTGACCTGTTGGGGATTAAATGTTAAATAATATAAATTGTATACTAGTTAATTTGGATACAGCAAGGTCAACGCAAGGTCGTGAAAAGGTGTAATAAATAAATAAATATTTTGTTGGATAAGCAGTATTTTATAATGAAATAAAATAAATGACGTTACATTTTGTATTTTCTTTTGTTTTATGTTCCAGAAAAAGTCACAAATGAATACAGTGCAATTGTATTTTTCTTTTTTTTTATGAACAACGGGGAGACTATGCCTTCATTATACCTGATGTTAATTATTGATAAGGCTGAAGATGGAAGCGAGTCTCTCCCGGAATCCTCAAACACGGAGGAAATGGCTAACTTATCTGTAACTGCCGGAACACAACAATGCTGAAAAAATTTTTGTTATGGCGTCAAATCTAAATAAAGATGGTGGTAGCTAGCCAGGCGGGCTCACAAAGTCTTACCATCAACCAAACTGAATATAAATGTACCCCCGCTGGGAATCGAACCCGGGACATCTGGGTTTGATACCGGTGGTTGTTACCACTGACCACAGAGGCGGTTAAAATCTCTTTAAATATCTTTTTAAATCGACCTCTTATTAGGGATAATAATCCTTAGGTGAAGATAACATAACAAAGAAACTTGATAATAAAAAAAACCTTAGAAATATCGTTGGATTTAAAAGGTCCTGTTCTAGAACATTAAACCTCACGTTTCCGAAAAATATTTCCTTTTCAAACAGTAGAAACACTTTATCAAATGTAATAACAAATATTAACATTTTAAAACAATTAGTAGACATATTAACCTTGACCTTATTCTCATCACTAGCCACTCGAAGCATCACTGCTTTCAGACAAAAGGTCACTGGCATGTGCCATTTACAAATGTACCTGTCAGAATTAATAAAATAAAATGCAAAAGATATCTAGATTACAATCGCTCGATGAGTACTAAAGTAACTGTGCAATACTCTCAGATGAAACTTATTTGTAAATGTAAGATAAAATTTTGGTCAAGAAATTAAGTTAGCAGTACAAAGAAATAGTTTTCGTTCCAACAGTTTCTGTTGCCAAAAGAACCTTAAAATACACGGAATATTAAGTTTATCTGGGAACGCTGTTTTATTTAAATGAAAGGTGCCCACCAAAATTACGAATGTGCAAAAAATAAATACAAAAATATTTAAAATTTAGCACTTTTATTTCGTAAATGCATTATTATTTGTGTAAACAAAACTATGTTATTAAAACAGTTGATTAGTTAAACGTTGTTGGGTGTAAAGAAAAAATAGAAAAGGAAAGTGTATTGCTTATTTAAAGGATTAACGACAAATGTCAGTCAAAAGTATCATATTATTTTTACCTTAACTAAGAGTAAAGAAAATTGCGGGTATTGTTAAAAATACTATTTTCGTTTGCGATAAAGTGGTCATGATCAAATCATTTAGATGCATCGATAATGTTGAAAGCCAAATAGTTTTTTACGACAATCTGTTAAGTTTCTCAATGTATTTATTATTCATCTTACTAATATTACAAATATGAAAGTTTATTGGTCAATTACTAAACAATCATGAATATGACCATGTTCAAACTTAAGCACCTAATAGCATAACTGTAATAATAGTGAAATACTTAGATTTACAGCCAAAGTCAAACACAAAGCTTTAGTTTTCGCATTGTCAAAATCATAATTTAGACGTATGCGACGATTTCTTTACATTTTATTTAATATGTTTGGAAAGATCTTCTTTATTGACCGCTTTTAATCGATATCATTTTGTACAGGCTGTTGTTTTTTCGAATTTTAGCCGATGGGAGTCCTGGGAATGTTTCTTTGGGCTAAATAGCTCTAAGAAATAATGGATAATGGATATATGGTATAATGAAGATCCATTGCTTAGAGTAATTTTCTTCCAGGTGGCACCAAAAATTGCACCATGTATAATTAATTTTATAGTAAATTTATAATTGTTAACAGTATGAATTTTAATAATCAAATTGAATGGAATTTTTTGACATTGTGAATTGAATTTGAATTTATTTTTTGAAATTATTATTAATTAAATTGAGTAATTGAGTAGTATTTAAGTATTCTTTCCATTATTGTTTTACTAACAACTCTGGATCTATGGTATCTGATAATAAATGATTTTAATTTTTAATTTTAATAATATATACTTGTAATACCTTTGTGTTTCAATATTCATAAATCAAGTGCTTAATTCTGAAACCAATGATTTTTGATATTCATTTATATAATTTATCTAAATCTATCTGTCCTTACCAACACCTTTAGAATAGACGTAGTAATGTAGTAATCGACTCTATTTAGTGCAATTATGGCTATTAGTGTTTAGCGGAATTCTATCACGTCAGTCCTTGGTCCGAGTCCAACTGTCAAATGGGCCATCTCCTTTCTAACATCAATATACCGACGAGGTCAAGTAATTATTACAAATACTCCTTAAGTGCGGTTAAATTCTTTACATTTGTTTCACCTTTAACTTTATCTAGGATTTTTTGTAAATGAACATGTTTATCTTTATCTTTTCTTATCATTTCTCACGCCATTTAACTGGGATGAGAATTGTGTTTGTTTTATTGCTCATGTTTTTTGTTGTTGTGTGGTTTCATTATTGGCACATGACACCTTTGCACATCCTTGATGCGCACTCTTGATTGTAACTCTTTACTCTGTTATAAATGTTATCATAAAGAAACTCCTACTGTTGTCTGAATAGGCACCATGGCCATAGAATTACTTATATAATAAATAATAATAAGTAAATAAATAAATAATAGCATACAAACACATCAATTATCTAGCCCACGTTAAGTTTCATTAAGAACTTGTGTTATGGTTACTAGATAACGTATAAAAATACTTATATACTTTTTTTGTAAATACATACATAATATACATATTAAACACCCAGACCAAGACAAATAGACATGCTCATGCACACAAATATTTGTCTTGTCCGGGGATCGAACCCGGGACCACTGGCGCAGTAGGCAGGCTTAGTACCCCTGCGCCAAACAGGTCGTCAAAATATGCTATTGAGAATGACCCAAGATAAGAACAATTATGATTTTTAAAGTTTGTATTTTCAATGGTATCTTATAAAGGAAAATTCTAGAAAATATCGACTTGGCTCACAAGTTTTTTTCAGGTGGGACTAGACCCGGCAACCTTTGGGTCCAGTGATCTCCCAATTTTTCTATTCAAATTTATCACATAGGAAATGAACAATATTCCTATCTCAGACCTGAAAAAAGTGTGCTTAGTTAAATAAAATGATCACCCGCTACCCGGCAAGTCATCACAGGACCCAAATAAAATAGCAGTCACAAGCTGAGCAGTGACTGCCAAGCTGATTACGGCAAACCCTCCCCATTTGGCGAAGCATATTCAGTAATAGGTGTCGTATGAGTTCAAAAAATATGATGAAATCTAAAAAGTTGTTGCATCGGAACACTAAAATAAAAATATACTTAAAACAAAAATATAAACATTCTAAAAACTAATAAGGAAAATTATGACTCAACACTTATTTGCATCTTTATTTTAGCGACGTCCACCTAGGAAGTGTTTTGATTTCGATGGCTGCGTAGGCGCACTTCAGATTCACTTAAAATGTTCAAAAGTTTCTTAAAATAATTTGTCCTTTAACATTTGCATAAACAAACTAAGGTTATGTAACTTACTGTTACTTTCTTATGTTTGAAATTTGGCATTTTTTTTTATTCTTTGAACATTAGGCTGACCAATAAGCTTGTATAATAAAAACAACACAATGAGTTTTAATGAATTATTGATATGTTAAATCTTTATCACAATTTAGCTGCGTCTAAAACCATTTTATTATTTTGTACATTGTATACATCTATAAAACAAACCGCATCAAAATCGGTCCATTCGTTTAGGAGCTACGTTGCCCTAGACACACAGACTGACACTGACACATATGTCAAACTTATAACAAGATTATTAAAGAATGCTCTTTCTTTTAGTCCTTACGAGTTGACTTTCTATGAAAAGTACCAGGGGCCCGATTCTCGCGCCTTCGACATCTTGATTTCGACATTTTTGGAGTCAAAAATCTGTATTATAGGCTCACTAAAAGCAATCTTCGACATTATAGGATTATCAAAGATAATTGAAATTAAAGGATTTTGACAGTTGTAGAGATTTTACTTAGATTTTTAATAAAGAAATTAATATTATAAAAATGTCGAATTCGACATATTTCAGCGCGAGAATAGCCCCCCAGCCCTGTGCTTGTAGCTCTTTCTTTACATTACACACTATAGTAAATTCGTGATTGCTTAAACTACAGAATGTTAATCTCTTGCCTATTTTTATCAGCAGACAAGTAACTTGTGCAATCAGTTCCACATCCGCAAACTGAAACATTACATAATCTCATCGTGCCATATGAAATCCATTCTCGAGCTGAAGTGTCAAGATCTCCAAACTAATGACACTGCAGTATTGATACTATTAGTTATCGACGTATAACGACTTGCAGACGATTCTTTAGAACGATAGCGCATTTTTAACAAGCCATTATCGCAATAGTTTTGTTATAAGAATCCGATAGTCATCTGACTGCAACGCGATGCAATAATATTGGAGTTGTTAACATTTGAAGGTTTGGATATTTGACACCTTTGTTCGAATGATGAATTTATAATATTATATTTTTTTAGATTTTTAGTTGTGTTTACAAAAAAAATTAATGAGATTTTATACGGTTTCCATTATAAAAATAACAATAAAATTATATTGATGCTTAACCAAAGGGGACCCCGCACTTAGACCTGGCCCCTAATTGTCTTAATTCAAAATCTATTACTATCCCTTTCAAAGGTATTGTGATTGTGATAGTTATTTATGGAATTGTGTAACTTTTAGTCGCAATCCCTTTCGGAACGAATGATGTTTTAAATGACACTTCATTTGACACTTCTCCATACATTTGAAAGCTATTTTCGTGTGTCACTTTGTTTAGACAGTTCAATTTCGTTCATTCAATACTTTTTAAAACACAAACCCTATCAAATGTCAAATAGTGACGATCTGAAGGTTGTAAATATATTTCAAATGACGAATTGAAAGTGATTGCGATAGATTTTAAAATTAGACAATTAGCCCCCCCCCCCCCCCCCTGTTATTAGCTTACAGCTACGTTAGAACTTACAAATATTATGTGCCGGTGTGTCAAACATCACATTATTGTCATCTAATATTGTTTATTTATTCCAGAGTAGATTAGTTAACTCTTGATATGAGACTATAAGTACTTACGCGACTTTTATGTCATTATTTAAAATTTATATATCCGTCTTTCCTGTTAGAGCCAAAGGTTGCCCAACGTATGAAGGATAAAAGACAAATCGGGTGACGGCGATTAGCACCTTAACCAAACGTTTACCGTAGCTTCCTAAGTCGTGACTTAAAAACTTATATTGAAAGCTTTTGCCTAATGTCACGGGTCAATTATTCATAACTGATATACTGTAGGTCACTTTAATCAGTAGCAATTTAAAGTGTTATTAAGCCTATTGACCTATTAGATGTATTAAATATGTTGACGCAACGTACTAAGCAGTCTCTTGCAAGAAAAAAGTTTAAAAGTTTAAGATTTATTAGTCATCAGTGTTGTGCAATTCATCGATGACTTTTCGTTTCTTTTACAAATATTGAAAAGTGAAGGATAAGATAGGTATAAACATTATTTGTAGGTTTATTTTGCAACTATGCAACTAATGTCGTAAGAGGTTTACGTAATAGGTTTGATTTGAATATGCACTTCGTTATCTTAATGTTTTATTCAATAATTAAGATTAGCGGAGATAAATTTTATTAGGTACAGAAAAAAACTACTTTTCTCAATAACTTTTACGGTTGGACACGAAACCGCAATGTTTGACAAAGCCAATGCTCATTCAACTGAGCTACCATGACTTTTAAAGAGTCGTCGTTGATATTTTCTAGTAGGTGGGTGAATCTACCGGTGTTTTGAACGCCGTCATTGTCCTCAACATATTTTCATATTTTTAGAGTAATAAAATTTTGTCCTCGTGTCCAGTTACGTATATAGGTCCCAGACGAGTAGCGTTTAGCAGCATAACCTTTATTATTTTCGCACTTGTGTATGACACTTTATATGTTGAGGACAATGACGACGTTCAAACCGCACGTAGATTTACCCAGGTACTCGTAGTCTTTACTTCTTTTGATGGGTCCCAGCGTTAGTTCAAAATGTAAGGAATCTCCTCACATTCGAATGAAACATACAGATGTCTGTCTGACGGTAAAAAAATAGACAAAAAACCTTGAATCCAAGTCTCCAGCATGCAAAAAGACTACTTTTAAAATAATTTAAAGTCAAACTTATCTAAATTAAAGGTGAGCATGTTATATTAAAAGAAAATTATTAACTACAATTTTATTTAATATTTTAAAATTCTATCACAAAACTAAAAATTAAAATTTAAGACCGTTGACATAAAAATGTCTTATATTTTAATTTGAATATAACTAAATTAGTCTAAAAATCGTGGGAAACTTGCTTGAATATCATGTGTCAAGGTTATGGAAACCAATAGAAAGATGAATGGTAGGAAGAAGTGATATATCCTTTTCACTTGTTTTTCCTGGCTCGATAAAAGACTTTACTTGCTGAATAGATTTGAATCTATTTTGATTTTTAAATGATCATAATTATTAAATGAGGAATTTGGAAGCACATTTATTAAGCAGGAATGATTATTATTTTCCCATTTAACTCACCTGTTTCACGAAAAATACCTTTTTTGCTATTTTTTTTATTTATAGGTCAGAAATTATATACCGTGTTTTTTTTCTTTGTGCCCAAAGTTAAGATGGAGGTAGTGTTAAATTTTATAACAAAATTATGAAAAAAAAAAATCTTATTTTTTTTATTTTATCAACTGCTAGCATCGTTTATTTGGATATTAAACCTACTTAAGCAATGAAAAACAAAGGATACAAACTTTAAATAATATCAATAATAGTAAACATAACTATTGAGCGTGCACCAAACTCGGCTCAGGGCTATCAGCTTATCGCAGCGCTACAATGACAAAAGTACTATTTGATTAAAAACATTAAAAATATCGCTTCATTTTGTTCTAAACACATAACACAACATCCTCCTTAAGTTTGGGCACATAGAATAAAAACACCCTGTATTAATAAAACCAGCATTGAAAATGATAATTAAAAATATATATATTTTGTTGAAAAGATTAACTTTTATTATCATTTGCTACATTATTAATTTGTTCAAATAGTCAAGACAGCGTCGGACTCTGTTCGTGCAGTACAATTTCCTCGCTGACATCTCATTAGTCACGAAATGTTGTTGTTGCACTTGCTCACGGATTTTAAGTTCCTTTCTAAAACATTTCCTTATTTATAAAAAAAAAATCAGTTCTTGAAAGAAAACGGTTATTTATTTTAAACCCGGATTGACTAAAATATATTTGATGACATACGAATATTGTTACACATGTGAAACTTTATAACACCCCCCTTTATGTGTCCGTCGGGGTCTCGGGAGTTAAGAAAACGATAATGTTGTAAACATTTTTTAAATGTCTTTCGAAGAAGTTATCGGTAAACGTGTCCTCGTTTAGTCAAGATTTGCATGATGACATTTTTTAAATATTTTAATATTAAATGGGCTTCCTCTTGACCTCCACCACATTTGTAGTGTTTACTCTTGCTGACAAGACAGTGTTGCTTTTCTAGTTTAATTTTTATTTTTTTAAAATTTTTTTTTTATGATTTTGTAATTTTGCATTTTTCAATGCTATTTTCATACTTATGGTAAATTTTTAAAGGATATTGGAAAAAATTTTCTCGGCCACAAGTGAATTCTCAGACGGGAATTCATTTCTTATTTGTATTTTGACACTTTTTTTTCAATCATCCAAGGTTAGGACTTTTTTCGAAATATGTGAATCGTAATGTATAAAATTAAATATAAGTTTGTTGATCTGTATTACTTATTATATTTCTCATCTTATTATAATAAAAAAAAAATAGATTTAATATATGTTATAAATTAGCTAATTTTCAAAGCCTAGTTGACGAAGGTTGTTGGAAATAATTCCCTATAGCGTGTTATATAGTAAGTATAGGCACAATCACAGTGGGTGTCATGTGGCTGAGACGACGATAGGCGCAGTCTATATTAGTCGTAGCCAACAAGTCGATCACGATCGACCAGTCGATCTCTGGAGACAGCGCATACGATCGCGAGAGACAACAAAAAGTGCTTCGCGCGTGGAAGGCATAAATTAGGTACAACGAAGTTTTCGTAAATTTTTGCATGTGCAGTCCAGCTAACATACGTTGGCAGTCTGGTTCAGAACGGCTAAAATGAAAATGCTTTAAGTCGATCTCAATAGGCCAGAAAATTTTAAAGTAGATCACAGACATACTAGTTGGCCCTCCCTGGTCTATATAACTTCTATCCATAGGTATCATGTACCCGGCACCCTGAATAATTATGAAAATAAAAATGTAGTCATATACCATCGTATTTTATGCAAATTAGTATTGGCCACTAAATAATAAAATACATTCATCGATGTCCAAATTTGAAAATGTCAAGGAGTATTTTGTCGCAAACCTATTAACTATCTGGCAATATGGTCCTAGTATCAAATTGAGATGACGTAAGTTGATAAACTGAATATATTTGGTAGTGTTTAAAATTTATTCGCATAATAATGAAAAAACTTAATCACCTCTGACAAAATATTTTACTAAAATTAACCTAGATTTTAGTCCTATCAAAAATTATATTGACGACATAGTACCGAAGCATAATAACATATTTTTTAACAATGTTTGGTATTAAATAGTAATGGAACGAATAAAACCATTGTAAAAGCCCATTTGTCATGCGAATCCCAAAATAAATATTATAAGTTCAGACACAATTAGAGTTTGCATAATTATTATTATGGAGTTTTTTTTATAGAATTGTGATAAGGTCAGGAAGATAAAGCTGATTAATATGATGATCATGTAAAATTAACTCAGATTTTTCCGTGGTTGTTCATTTTGCTGCTCTTTACATGTTCGTGAACTGGATCCATAATGTGCTATTTTTAAAGGTAAACAAGTGACCAATCAATTGATGACTTTAGGGATCAGCCTCTTATGGGTGGACGAAAACTCTCTGAGTTAAGAAAAACAATATTTACTTATATTTTTTTTTATTTTGCATTTTACAATGCTATATTTATGTGGTGAATATTAAACAAGAAAATATACTAGGAAAAAGCAACTTATTCCATGTCGCCCTGACGGGATTAGAATCCGCATCCTTGGGAATCCGGCCCAATGCACTAACCAATTATGCTACAGATACCTATGAGGACATGTCAAATTTTTCTAGTATATTCACCTTTCTACTGTGTTGGCCACCGTCGCTTCATCAATGAGAGAAATTCTCTCATATTAGGATATTTCTCTCATTGATGAAGCGACGGTTTTAGCATTAGCTTTCTAATGGTCTAAGAATTTTCTAAATCGGTCCAGTAGTTCCTGAGATTAGCGCGTTCAAACAAACAAACTCTTCAGCTTTATATTATTATTATTAGTATAGATTTAAATCTTTTGTTAGGAAACCTGTCCGGAACCCTACCATTATTATTTACTCGTCGATGTCGCTCGGATTTCAGCTGACGTATAGGTCTTGTAGTTTATCAAGTTCCTTCTGCATTCAACTCCGATGCCGCATCAAGTGACCTTTCGGGGCATTTAAAATAATCATTTAGTATCACAGAATGACAGGATCGGATGATTTTTAACGAAGAAACTGTCATGTGTTTCACAATTCTTACGAAGACTTAATATACTAATATTATAAAGAGGAAAGTTTTGATTGTTTGTTTGTTTGCAATGAACAAACTAAAAAACTACCGAACGGATTTGAATGAAAATTGGTTCACAGATAGTAAATAGCCTGGTTATGAACATGGGATACTTTTTATCCCGATATTCCAACGGGAACCACGCGGGTGAAACCGCGAGCGGCCGCTAGTATGTAAATAAAGTCTCACGAGGAGATGGTATTTCATGTAATTTTGTAGCGCTGTGATATAAATGAAGGAAATCTAAAACTACTTAGATCTGAACATAAGCTTTCCACCACACAATTAAATTTAAACCCACAGGTTCTTTCTTGGATTGTGTTACAACCTGTACTCCTCTAAAACGCAAGTACAGGTTGTATGTAACGCAATCCAAGAAAGAACCTGTGTTTTTTATGCGTTCATTTCGTAATTTAATTGAATCAGATTAATTTCTAATCCCACTTACAAAATAAAGTGAGTGTGGGCGGAAGATTCACTGATGAAAGTTAGTCCTATTTGTCCTTAATTGTCTCGTAATGACGTCATCCTACGCACTTATTGACAAAGAAGTTTGAGAATACATTTTGAAACAAGCGGTAACAAGTTGACGTCATTGATTAAGTTTAAGTATAATTTTACTTTTATTATAAAGCTGAGTGTTTTGTTTGTTGGAACGTGAGCTTACAATGGCATTTGAACTTTTAAATCTCTTTTTAAATAATAATTTGATAGTTTCCTGACGAACGTTGTACGCTGTAATCACATTTTGGACCCAGGCCATATTATAATGTCGCCATATGGCGTCGCGTCATATGGCGTCGCGTCATATGGCGTCGCCGTCATATGGCGTCGCCGTCGCACCGCAGAAAAATCCAATGCGCTGCCTTACTCCACTTATTTCCACCACCGCGTAGAACAAATTTAATACACAATTTTTATTGATTTCACAACACAAATTTCTTAAAAACAATCGCGAGTCGAGAAAACTAACATAGCTGAAAAAAACTCCGTGTCTCGACTCCCGATTTTGATTCTGTTTTTTGCAGTGCGAGTCGGACTCGCCCACCGAGGGTTCTGCACAAATTTGTAGGTACCTACCTAGGTACATAAAATTATAAATAGTTCAGTAATTCAGTCTCGTAGTTTTTTCTGAAGTTTACCCGAAATTCAGTTTCCAAAATTTAAGACTAAACATTTCATGATTTATATTAAAAATGTCTAGTTTTCTGATTTTTCCTGTACTTGTAGTAAAAGACGATATTACTTGCCAAATTTCATAGCAATCAATTAAAATATACATAAATATGTTCTCTGTGGTGGTGGAAGTAAGTGGAATGCAGCATGCAGGATGCTAAATTATCCTTTCACGTACAGTGTTAAAATAAGGAAACAGTTTGTCCGTCATGGAGATTTACGGACGAGGGAAGAACACGGATGAAGTGCGTAAGCTTCCATACATCTACGGCTATAACGGACCGTATTTACACAGATTTGGACGCAGTGCATAAGCGCTCTTAGTCTAAAACACACAAAAGAGGCTGCGATTCAGGTGTGTTGTGCTTATTCTTAAACAAGGTTTGAAAAATAATTTAAATATTACACCAACATTTTGTATCTCTGGAATTGCGTTATCGATAGAGATTAACATCTTCATCGTGATCTTTGGTCTCACAAATGAAATGCATTCCGTTAATAATGTTTGCAACATGTTCATCTCAATTACCGTCAATATATTAATAGTCATATCGCTCACAATGCTTGTCTGCATCAAAGAGCATGTTTCAACATTCCTTTATATCTAATTGTTGTATTGAACCCTCAAAAATATCTTTACTAATTACCGTGCGTTTTTGCAATATCAATCCTATTGAAACAGAGAACAATACTGACCAAAATTAGATACAATATATACGTGAAGAGTGAAGGAATGTCTAACCGTTCGAATTGTATTGTGGTCGTACAAAAGATGTTTTTACGACCTACATTTTTAAGCTCTACTAGTCTTACAAGATGTCTAGGCAAGGTTGTGTAATATAAAAGCTGTTTGTAAGCGTTGACCTCATGAAGCGGTTTTTAACCGCGCCCGCCTATTGCGTGTCAGCTGTTTTGTTTCATAACTTAAAAACCCTGCCGTTTGCATGTATAAATAGGTTAAATATCGACCGATATATATTTTTTTCTTTTAGCGGTTTTGGCGTTTCTAATTATAGAAAAGGTAAGCGTTACAGTGTGCTGGCGTCAAGAGCCAGGAGTGCAATATAAAATTTTGTTTGGCAAGAGATAGTTCCTCCTTATCCATTCATATATAAGAAAGGCCAGCGTCCCAGCAGTGGGGACCTTAAAATGGCAGATGATGGATAGACAGCTAGTCAAATATTAACAGCCGAAGCCGCAAATTGCAAACGAGGGTAAAACCGCTCCATGTGTTTCCATTCTAAAACGCCTAAAATATTCGACAATACATATCGTGACATAGTTTTGACATTGCAGTTGCCATAGAAGGATATTAGACGAAATGTTTGTGAATATGCATAATTTGCATATAGAAGACCGTGTAATTATGCAAGACGAGATGCAACGTGACAAATTTCAAATAATAGCAGTGGGTGTTGAAAATTGTGAAAGTTGGTCAAATTTCGGATTTTAGTCTAGTCTAACCATATATATATAGTTAGTATTTGAGACTCGTAATGTCCTTTATTATGTCTTTATTTATGTCAAATAGTTTCTTGAAATGAAAAATGCCAACAGATATAAATATAATGTTAAGTTTCTTCGCGCACTCTTCATTAAACTTTTTGAAGGTAGACTTATAAATGGCCAGTCGCCCGCGAAAAGTATCGGCTCTTGGAAAGGTGTCGAAACGTCGGTCGCGTCGGGATTCAGGAAGCCCAGAAAACCCTTAAATAACACAAAATCAAAAAGTTCATTTATATCGTAGCATAGTTTTCTTTTATTATATAACTTGACGACATGTTTGGCGCAGTGGTACTAATCCCGCCTTCTGCACCAGAGGTCCCGAGTTCGATCCCCTGACAAGACAAACATTTGTGTGCATGAACATGTCTATTTGACTTGGTATGGGTGTTAAATATGTATATTATGTATGTATTTACATAAAAAGTATATAAGTATGTTTATCTGTTATCTAGTATCCATAACACAAGTTCTTCATGATACCTAACGTGGGCTAGATAATTGGTGTGATTGTAATGGAAGTATTTATTTATTTATTTATAATCTGATTATTATTATTGTATTTACAAAGCTGATATTCTGATAATTTTATTAAACTTTACTTTACTTTTATCATTTTCAATTTATTTAGTTTGATTATACGAATTTGTTTCAATGTAATCTTTAATTTCTTGTTTTCCATTGACTGTTTTTATTTAACTTGCTTGCCTACTTTAGAACCATTCATAGATACCTCAAAATCTTTCCTAGCTTTATAAAAAGTATCTATGACTAACTTGAACTATCAGATTGTCAGAAATGTTTACGGGAGCGTGTTTTGATCTGACAACTGTGTCCAGCAGCGCAATCTTTCCACATAAGATGGTTATCAAGTCGTCATAGCGAGCCTCATGGGCATTCTTAGAATAATTAAAATACGATAAGATAAGTTTTATTTGCTTGAATATAGTTACAAAATAATTTATAAAAAAAGTGTCAATAGTTAGATAAAAAGCATTGTCATTCTCACTGATGTATGTGCATGCTTCTGTCTTTAAACGCATGGGATAATTTTTATTTTTTTTATTTTACAAATTGCGTTACATGCGATTTAGTTGCTAAACAAAACATCAAACAACATTTTAACCGCCTCTGTGGTCTCACTAGACCAACATTGTGGTTGTTGTGTGTTGTACCACTGTACAACCACCGGTATCAGACCCAGGGGTCCCGGGTTCGACTCCCAGCGGGAGTACATATTGTATTCGATTTGGTTGGTTATTTGGTAGGACTTGTTGGTGATTTGGTAGGACTTGTTCTAAGACCGTCTGGCTAGCTACCAAAATCTTATCTAAGTCTGACGCCATAACAACAATGTTTTCAGGATTGTTGTGTTCCGGCAGTTAGGGATAAGATAGCCAGTTTTTTTTATGAATGACGGGGAGAATTCCGGGAGAGGTTCGCTTCCATCTTCAGCCTTATCAATACTTAACATCAGGTCTGATGAAGGCTAAGAGCCTCCCCGTCGTTCATAAAAAATAAATGCAAGCACCAATGTATCGCATGCACCTCGAAAGGCACTGCGACGGGGCAGACATTTAGCAAGATTTTCCTCAAAGTATTCATCAATTGAATAGTAGACTTTCCTACTAGCGCTCGACGCTAGACGAGTGGATCAAAAATAGAGCCTCAAACACTGCGAGTATCGAGCTTGCATTTGCCATGCATGCTCTTTTGTCTCTTACATTAGAAAAGATAGATGTTTTTATATAAAAAAAAACACAAACAGTTACATCAAACAATATTACTATTCTATCTTTAATATCCATACACGACCTGCCCATTTCACCTACGTGTCGACATTAAGCGAAAATGTCGCTTTAAGCTGACGTAACGAGAAGGCCCAGATTAGCTCTCGATCAGGCACTAGCGTCTATCGAACCTGCCCAAGGTCTGCGGGCGGACCTTGTGTAACGCCTTTGTGAGTGCAAGTGACACTTGCTGGATAGGCAGAATTTGTACTAGTGCTTTTGATTGGTTTAATAACCGTTTTTTGCCTATAACGGGAAAATTTTAAATTTTTATCAGCCCTTTAGCCCTACTACCGAGCTTGGCCACACGCTACTATCAACGTTAAGGTAAACGACTTGACCATTTCACCAACATGTCGTCATAAAGCAAAAAATACGCTTTATGAGTGCAAATGACACTTACTAGGTAGAAAGTTTTACTAGATTTTTGATTGGTTTTTTAACCTGTTTTAGGGTTCCGTACCTCAAAAGGAAAAAACGGAACCCTTATAGGATCACTTCGTTGTCCGTCCGTCTGTCCGTCTGTCAAGACCGTTTTTCTCAGGAACGCGTGGAGGTATCAAACTGAAATTTATATCTAATACTCAGGTCTACTGTCCCTTGGAGCTGTGAAAAAATCAAACTTCTAAGCCAAAGCAATCAAAAGATACAGTCGTTTCCGCAAATTTTCGAAACTCGCACGAGAATGAAAACCTACAGGGTACTTCCCGTGAACTTAGAATCTTGAAATTTGGTATGAAGTAACGTCTTATAGTACAGAAAAGGAAAAATTGCGAAAACCGTAAATTTTTAGTTACATCATATAATAAAAAATATTTTACGGAACCCTCGGTGCGCGAGTCCGACTCGCACTTGGCCGGTTTTTTTTTACTAACGGGCAAATTCTGAGCATTATCCCTACATTACATAACATATACATAACATTCCTACATATTCCTATATTATCATCCCTCTTAGCAACGTTAAAGTAAGCTACGTCTCTTTCATATCCATAAACTGATTTTCCGACATGACCAGACTAGGGCCCGTAGACAAAGTAACATCGTTATGCAGCGAAACGATAATTCGATTCGTTGTTGTCTATTAACTTGCAGTATACCACGTGATTTAGAGCTTATGCCAATCCGCCAATTCCATACATTTAATTCTTTTCGAACTTCGTTATAGTTTTTGAATTGTCACTTTGACTAAGGGCCCAGTGCATCGTTTTGTTTATGTTAACGTCGATAGTAAATGGCCATTAAGAGTCCACTGCTGAAGATTGGCCTCCTCCTTAGAGCACCAGAAAGAGCGGCTGAGAGCGACTTGCAGCCATCGTCTTCCAGGTCTTAGTCACGCTGCGTCGTCCAGTTCGTGGTCGCCACTCGAGAACCCTTCTTCCCCAGCGGTTGTCGGTTCTGCGCGCGATGTGGCCTGCCCATTGCCACTTTAACTTTGCAACTCTGAGAGCTATGTCGGTCACCTTGGTTTTTTTACGGATGTCGTCGTTTTGAATATGGGGTAATGAAGGTAAGTAATTATAAGGCCGTGTGTTAATTTGTGCTGTGTGGTGACGGCCTAAGAATACAAATGTAACTACTGCCTTACATGCCTGGGATGTCGTAAGAGTCGACAAGAGGCTCGATTCATTGAACACCAGGAAAACTTGAAACAAACCCTCTACCAACCCGTCTGCCCAGCGTGGTAGCAGTAGGCTAATAACCTCATATGACCGCCACAATAGGCGTGAGCTAGGAGAGGCCTATGTCCAGCAGTGGACGTCCACAGGCTGATTATGATGATGATGATGAATTATGAGCCTGAAAGTAGTCACGCATCCCCCGCTAGCCTTAACCACTGAACTGGCTATCTTATCATTCAACTGCCAAAATACAACAATGCTGATAATAATGTTGTTATCCTACTAATATTATAAATGCGAATGTATGTCAGTTTATTTGTTTGTTTATTACTCTTTCACGCTAAAACTACTGAACAGATTTAGATATAATTTGGCACAGTGATAGTACATACACTGGATTAATACATATGATACTTTTTATCCCGCCATTCCCACGGGAACGAATACTACGCGAGTGAAACTGCGGGCGGCCGCTAGTCTATAATATTAGCACAACTAAAATTACGAAGTTCCACCTAACAATCTGGTACTCAATTATAAAAATAAGAAAACAAAACGTATATCTAACTATAGTATACTGTGGCCTCTAATAACAACGCAAGTTGCTTTATCTATTAAGTACTATGAATATCAAGTAGATCAGTGATTGTTCTATATTGGTTGCTTTATCTTGCCTTTTAATCTATAGCACTTTATTGCACTCAGATAGGAAATTCTTTCACTTTGTAAGTTGTGTTATAACGAATAGTTTATTGTGAACATTGAATCAACAATAGAAACAAAATAAAACAATTTTTGAGTAGCTTTTTAATTTGTTCAATACTGAGTATTCCTTTAGTCGGTGATCCCGTGACTAGGCCCCTATAAAAATGGCGAAACTACGGGAATTCCAAAATACAGTATTATGCAATACAATAATACACAAATGAAAACCTAGTGTTATTATATCACACAATTATATCCGTAAAAGTGGTTCTATTTCGCGCGAATACATAAGATTGAAACATAAAAATTTAATTTTTATTACGCATCTTAGGCACGACCAAAACTATTCCGTTTTAATTTCTCGTCTATTTGCTTATTCGCTTTTTCACGCAAAAAAAATTTTGGGAACTGGTAGCTTACTATGCGATTCAATATCTTGGCTATTTTTGAAGTGAAAACTTCTTTAGCGGCGTTGAGCACTTTTTCTGTAATGGGTATAAAATCTTAAACTCGCGTCAGGACACGTGACCTGATCGAAAAAGCGTAGGACGGATGGAGAATGTTGAGGTGACAGGTTGACTATGGTCTCGGTTGCTTAGCGACAGACTGTTGATAATGTCTTTTACTTGTCTCTTGTTTTATTGTCAATATATATTTTTCGATTCTCTATAATAACTAATGTTTTCTTATATCTTATTACCTAACTTAACGTTCACTTTAATATGGTTTGTCATGTTTGTGTACGATAGCGCAATAAATGAATATTGTATTCTACCACATAAATGATAGTACTTTTATACTGATAAAGCAATTGGTGCAAAATTATTCCCTAACCATTCCAAAATATCAAACATGCTCAACGTTAATAATCAAGTTTTCACTTCTGCCGGCACTCCCGGAGTGCAACCCGTCTTTTTTTTGTCATAAATCGTTAAATCCACGCGTTTTTTTTATGAACGACGGGGAGACTCTTGGCCTTCATCATACCTGCTGTTAAGTATTGATAAGGCTGAAGATGGTCGCGAGCCTCTCCAGGAATCCTTAATCATTGAGGAACTGGCTATCTTATTTTTAACTGCCGGTACACAACAATGCTGAAAACGTTGTTATGGCGTCAGACTTAGATAAGATGGTGGTAGCTGGCTAGGCGGACTTACAACAAGTCCTACCACCAACAAGTGTTCAAGATATTGATTTAAAAACATAACTAGTTTTAAAGGAAATTGCACGATCTCTGATTCAAATTGATTTTCACTAAAATATTAGTTATTATTATACGTTACACATTCGACGACATAATTTCACTTAAAAACATCAAAACACCTTTTTTCTTTTGTTTTTTTCCTAGCACAAATAAATTCGGCTCTAAGCAATAAATCAATTTGGAATTTGGAATTTTTAGAGTTCAAAATCGCGTAGAGCGTAAAGTACCGCTTAGTGCTAAATGAGAAGTAATATGATCTCTATACGAATATGTATTTTTCTATTAAAAGCCTGCTTTTATACAGAAACACCTGTAAAACCTCTTTAGTTTAGTGTCAAACCAAAAGACGTAACCACAAAATTATTATGATTATTAAAATTTGCGTGAAATAAAATAACGTTGTCTCTGACATTTAATGCTAAATCGTATCTCCACAAAGAGAGCAAAGTACGGCGAGTAGCTAAGAGATCGCCGTGTTGACAGTATACAAATGGCATTACAGGGTAGAAATAAGGTAGCGTTACACACCTTAATATATAAATCATAAAGTCGATATTTGCACGGATGTATGAAATGACTCAACTATAAACAGGGTTTTTATTTATCTGCATTTAATAACTTGAAATCCTTCGGTATAACTTCGAAGTAGATCAAACAAACCTACCTACAACATACTTTTTTTGTTGCGGATTTTTTTAAATTCTACCTGAAAACTACTTGAGGATCGTTAAATTTAGGCTGAAATTATTATAGTTTTCAAAGAAATATGAAAACTATAATCATTTCAGCTTATGTTTTTTTTTCATACAAAGAGCCGCTACCGGAATCGTCCGTGACTACTTTATTTTATCCAATTCTTTGCCTCATTCAACATCTGTCTCTATGATGCAATCTGTTTAAAGGTATATTTCAATACTGGTTCAGTTGATAAAAGGTTACACGAGTTATTAACTTACTTCTAAACTAAATAATTAGTCTACGATTTTTTTATTTTTGCTTTTTACAAATTTTTATACGTATGATAAATTTTAAATGTAAAAAATATTGGAAAAAATCAACTCGGCCACAAGTGAACTCTCAGATGGGATTCGAACCTTTGGAAATCCGGTCCAATGCTCTAACCAGTAACCACTGATCTACTAAGACTAAGTTTAAGTCTCGGTAGCTCAGTGATTAGAGCATTAAACGTGATGTTCACTGTTTAAAAGTTCCCAAACGAAACTTGCATGAAACTTTAGGGTTTGTCCAAATGCCTTTGGTTCCGGTTCCTGGCACAATTTGCTGACGCAGCCAAGGCTCGCGCACTTTCGTCGCGACAACCTTGAACGTGTACAGACAGCGGAGGGCCTGAGTGACAAGCGTAGGCGTTTAAGAAGTCAGTGGTGTTTATTAAAACACCGCTGTGCGGATTGCCGCCCGCACGCATTCGAATGGAAATGGAAATTGTCGAAGTAAAACGAAAATGACAGTAATTTTCAACTGAAGTAGTTTCAAAACTTTTAATAAGGTTTTATAATTTTGTCGTGTAGGTTGTTCCATGGTATGCTACTCAAATATTCGACGTATAAGGAAAAAGCGGGAAAGCAATAGTAGAATTAAGAAGAATGATGATATCAGTTAACAGCATATTTATTTCTGTAGCCTCTTCAGATCAATTCTGTGGGTGGAACATTACCGGTTTTATAAAGTTGTATGCATTTAAATAGTAAATCCTAATAACAATAATATATATCAGTATCAAACCATGAATAAGGTATAGATCAGTATAATACTTCAATCCTCAAAATGGTAACGAAAATACTATTATTAACCATTTTTGGTTTCCAAACTAAAATGATAATAATTGTGATTTTTACTAAATTATTTAACGCTACTGTTAATAACTTGAGCTTCTTAGCAGCAATATTATTATACTCACATTATTGAAGAAAGCTGTTTTAGTATGAAAGCGATCTTGACTTTCGCTTAACGTTTCGATACAATATAAAAAGGTAAAAACAAACAAGGCCGCAGACGCTTTATTTAAATAAAATAAAAAACCGTTTTGAATGTCAAACATTCCTTAATTAGACAAACAGATTCTGCTTTTATCAAGTTTTATTATTAAGTTGCTATTTCTCCTCTCTAATTCTTGACAAGTTTATTTGAATTTATATCTGTCATTTAATAAATTATTCTTATACTTACTTAATTAATGCTTTGTCTGAGTGTTCGTAGTAAAACATAAATGTGATTTTTATTTATAATCAGTCATTTCGTAACTTTGTAAAAGTTTAAGTACATTTTACAAAAGTTCAGTATAATATTCCTGAGGTACCTATAGGTAGTTATTCTATAAGATAGATATAGTAAAATAGGATAAGCATCATAGACATATTGAAATCAAAGTTTGTACATTATTTACAGTAATGATTACTTTCGTTTTCTCTGTAGTAAAAGGACAGTCGCGCACATCCGCTCTTTGTCATTAAATTTTATTTTAATGTTTCACACTACGACTCTTGCCTAATAACACAATTCGAAAACGAAATTGTGTTAAAATGTCCGTGAAGAATATATGGGCACCGAGCGGAAAAACGGTACTCCGAGGGTACTCCTAAAAGTCTTGTACACGGGACATCAAGGGGCCTGCTGTCTTCTTTTAGAATCCATCATTTCAAAAGGTTTTGTTTGTTTTCAATACTCTTCAAAGTAAAATTTTGGTATTCCTGTCCATTGAGATATAATCTATGGATATGAAATACCTACAAAAAACATGGTTAATGCACTCGATGATACTTTGTAATGGGGGACTTAACTAGGCAGCTGCTGAACATTTGTCGTTTCTGCCATCGAACAAATTGAAGTTGTCAAATTTTGACACACTTTACATTTTGAAGGCACAAAACTTCTGTCGGAAAATAACCTTATTTTAAGAGGGTCGTTGTATGAAATACCATTGGTATGATTGAAACAATGCTGCGTTAAGAGATGGCGGCAAGCCACCAGGTCAGAGATTACAGTTTGACCTTGAGAGCGCCCCTATGTATAGTCTGACGTGCTGTTGACTGTACCATCGTCAGCGCATCAAGATTAATTCAAAAGTGGTTTTCAAAGCAAATATTAATAATATTCTAATTCAAAGTATTTTTCCTATTTGACTTCGTCCTTTCTAAATTACCTACGATGTAGCAATTCTTTTAAACTAACATACTATTATTTCACACAAATATCTTTAAGTAAAATATCTTTATTCTAAAGTTATTTAACGTGCCGTGCCGGGCCGTGTGGTGACGGCCTAAGAATACAAGTGTCACCACTTCCTTACATGCTTAGGATGTCGTAAGAGTCGACTAAGAGGCTCGACGCATTGAACACCTGTGCGAGAGCAGGAAAACTTGAAACAAACCCTCTACCAACCCGTCTGGCCAGCGTGGTAGGGTAGTAGTAGGCTAATAGCCTCCTATGAACGCCACAATAGGCGTGACCTAGGAGAGGCCTATGTCCAGCAGTGGACGTCCACAGGCTGATGATGGAAAGTTATTTAACACCAATATCTTTATTCTAAAGATCTTTAACACCAACAGCATTCATACAAGACATATCATTCGATATCCTGAAGTTTTTTTGTGATCGATATGGTTGCGCAACATCTGTCAAAAGTTCAATCGATCCATTTAAAACGACAATTTAAATTCTGCTTGACTGATTTCATAATAAAAACTCTTGACATATATGTAAGTATTGTCGAATAAGTCACGATTTAGAATGTGATCTGAAGATATTATCGAAATGATCCGATTTTGTTACATTCTTTTAGATTTTATACTGGATCAACTTTTTAATTATTTCTTATTGACACATAGATTTTATCCAAATTACTAGATCAAAAACATAAAGGTCCAATTACCCTAGTTTTGAACTATAAAACCCAAATCCAAAATGCTTTATTGATTGTTTATGGAAATTATTTTAACAATTTATCTTAGTTATGTAAAACCCATGAAATAATATCAATTTAAAAGGACATAACTAAGATAAATTGTTAAAATAATTTCCATAATAAGAATTATAGTTTGCGACATGTTTTCTTGTTAATAAAATGGGGGGTTAGACAATTTCCTACATTTCCTGTAGAATTTACAAACTTAGCCATAAAATGACGTCACTTTTATTGCTTGAAGCGATTCTCACGTATTTTCACGTCAACAGACAGGAGTCAATAAATCTTAATAACAACATCCGGTGTCCCAATGGATTTTGTTTTTATGTCCTTTGACGAAATGTCAAATACGATTAGATAACCTTGATTTAATCTAAAGGACTTTCACCCGTGGTCTTTTCGTAATAACACGTGTTGTGAGGCTCCATTTTAACTCAATCTACCGTACAATTTCTGTATATTACAAAATATATTTATTTGACATTGGCGAAATTCGCGTATTTAACGCGAGCACGCCATTAATATATAAAAAAAAAATCTAAACTTTGATTGACAAGTAATTGATTTATTAACTTATTTGGCTAAAAGTTTATGTAAATGGCATGGAATTGAAAATAAGACGTTCTTTTGCTACTTTGTTGTTGGAAATGCTAAAAGAGGCGTAGGATGTAGAATAGAATAGAATAGTCATTATTATAGTAATATGTATTAGAACAAATCGTGATAGTAACTTGTAGGTGTACCTACTTAATGATAAGATGAGAATCAATAATGAGAATCAATAAGTAGGTAACAAATAATTTTATTCTAGAATTAAGAAATGATTCTTCTGTACTGTTCAGAGGGAAATATTTTTTTGTGTATTTCTCTTATTTATTTATTTATTTATTTATAAGGTACACCAACAGTGCATGCATTAACACATACAATATAAAAAAAAAAACAACAAAGCATAATTCTGATGCATACACCTTTACAGGTGACACGACATTTACCATGAAACAGAAATCAAAGTAATTAAAATACAGCACAAAAAAGATCCGCTAGTTGAAAAAAAAAATATCACAATAAAATCACAATAAACACATTACTTAAAGATTATGTACTATTAAAATATCAATAAAATTGATTCAAATTCCATTACAAAAATAATTAATAAGAATAAGGAAACATTAAGATCACAACAACATTATATTAAGAACATATTATATAAAAAATTTGATACGATTAAAATAACAAAAAAATCTATTAAAATTAAATCATAAATATAATTAATTTAAATAAGCATATATTAATTCTTGGAAGAATAAGCATTAGAGATGCAAAAGTTTAAAATATAAATAGACTTTGGTTCTATTCACTGTAACTTTTGTCATCAGACAGCAGGGTTCCATGAAACAATTCATTCGAAAATAACGATTTCTAACGTTGCCTCAACTACGACTGTCGCGCGAAACATATAGCGGAAACCCAGTTTCATAACGTTAAATTAAATTAATTTGTGTAACAGACAGACAACAATGTGATCACCATAATGCCCTAATCGAATGGTCGTGGAGACAATGGTGGATACGAGGTACTTTCTAAGCCGGGCGGTTTTCGGTGTATCGGCGGATTGTCAATCCACCGGGCGTTATGTAACCCGATCGTGGAGTTGTGGAGTTGCCAACTTGCCACGCGCTCTAGCTAGCTTGTGGTCTAAGTGATGAGCGAAGCAGCAGAGCAGAACAGAGATATAGAGGAGGAGGAAAGATTTATTCAGTGGATGTGGTAGTGGGCGGGACACATAGCGAGAAGAACTGATGGCCGTTGGGACGGAAAGGTTCTGGAATGGCGACTGTGTTACCGCGGGAGCACCCGACAAGGTGGACTGACGATCTGGTGAAGGTCGCGGCAGCGCATGATAAACCGTCGTGGAAATCCTTGGGGAAGGAGGGTATTATGTGGTTCATGATGATTAGAGATATTTGGTGAAATTGATTCAGAGTGCCTGCTGCACCTCAATACAAAAAACCTACTTTTTGATGCAACTTTTCTAAAACTCTGGCAACTATATTCAACAGCTTGCCAAGCGTGGTTATTATGGCAAAGTCATGTAATTATAACGTGATTGACAGATACCTAAGCCGTATGAATGAAATATTTGAACCAATGAAGGACTTGTGAATGTTAATAAAAAAAAGAAACACCTAGTTTATGAATGGCTACAAATTGTTACGACTGTATGATTTGCCATATGTGAGTCACATCGAATGTGTTAGAGATAAGTTTGTGTCCTTGTGATGAGTTTGTGTCTTGTCTTTATGTAATTGTACATTATGACCACAGAGCATTAAAACTATGAACTTTTATACGTACATCTTATGTTTTGGCGCGCACTGTTCATTGAAATAAAACAACTTTTACGGATATCAAACGCGCTATATTTCACGAACTGTTGTAATTGTCCGTATTTTTTGGTTTTTAGGGGTTTTTTGATTTTCCCGACGTTTCGGCACCTTTTCAGCTACCGTGGTCACGGGTCACGGGTCCCGTGACCACGGTAGCTAAAAAGGTTGTTTTATTTATATGAACTTTTAATTTAAATAAAAAAAACCTTTTTTTTGTAAATTAAATAGGCTTAATCTTGGCCTAATTCTGAATCGTTAGATTAAGAAGAGGCCTAAGATGGAGCGAGCTTGCCTAGAAAAAGCCTATTCACTCGAGCTTTAAATATACCAGGGTTGTAGACACCCGGGAATACAGACACAGGCAGGGAATGCCACTCTCTGGCTGTGCGCATAATAAAAGACGAGGAGTTTACTCATAAGTCGCTTTTATTTTTTTTTATTTATTTATTTATTTCCATGTGATTTTAATTGTGATCCAATTAAATGTGAATTTAAAGCTGAGAAAGTGTCAAAGCATTTTAATTTGGTTGTCATTTAATTTGCTTTGAATTTTTGTCTCTTGAAAAGGACATTTTGGCAACAGTTAGGCAACGTTAAAGCAATAACTTATTAGAACTTTCCTGTCACCTAAGATCTGTCGTGAGCGATTAAGAGGTTTAAACAATGATTTACAAAGAGATAGTACCGACATTAATAGCAAGTCTTAAAAAAAACCGGTGTAAAATTAACCAAAGTGTTAAACACCGAAGTGCCTTGACCTCGCGAAGTATTGCGAGCGCAAAAATGCACTCGTGGTCAAGGGCTGTGCAATGCGTGGTACTAAAGTGGTGTGACGTTTTGACAATGTAAAGATATTGGTAATAATGTAAGCTTAGAAGTTTCATGGGGTAATAAGCTATGCTTACTGCCCTCATACTAAAGAATCGACAAGTTCAAGAAAACACAGTAGCCCAATTCGAAATAAGTTTACTATCGTAAAATAGTTCCTGAATTTTCCTTCAAAAACAGTTGATATTTGACACATTTTTTTAATAATGTGAGCTTTTTACAAGTGATATAGGCTCCATCTTTTCTAAAATCTTTTAAATTTTTGATTGTTTTTTTTGTTAGTTGACGTTATTGTATAGTTATTCTTTACATGCATGGTCCTGAGATTAAGGCACTATAAATAATAAATAAATAAATGCATACAATCACACCAATTATCTAGCCTACATTAGGTTTCATGAAGAACTTGTGATAACGGATAAACATACTTATATACGTTTTGTTTGTAAATGCATACATGATATACATATTAAACACCCAGACCAAGACAAAGAGTCATGTTCATGCACACAAATATTTGTCTTGTCCGGGGATCGCACCCGGGACCTCTGGCGCAGAAGGTGGGTTTAGTACCCCTGTGCCAAACAGGTCGTCTATACTGTACTATAGTGCTATAATTTGTGATTGTGACATACAATCGGGGAACTTCGCGGTGGACCAGTAGAGTTTTTTTGAGAAACGTTTTCTCGGAAAGTACTGTAGTTAAAGGAATAATTTGTAATTCATATGAAATACCTGTTAATGTTCTATTATTTGTGATATAAACATTTTCTATATTTCTATTACTTTTTTTTATGAACGACGGTGAGACTCTTACACCCATATTCTAAGTCGTTCCTCCAAAACTTACTCAACCTAACGAAACCTCATTGAAAACCTCTTCGAAATACTCCTCGAAATCGGTATTCTAAGTCTTAACTCCGTAAGGACCTGGAGGAGCCAAAGAGTACGTAGCCACTCCGTGTTAGGCCTAGCGCACACTACCATTTTTACCCACGACGAGGTTGAGTGGAGTGTAAAACGTTTTGCAGGAACGACTTAGAATATGGGGGTTAGCCTTCATCATACCTGATGTTAAGTATAGATGAGGCTGAAGATGGAAGCAAGCCTCTCCCGGAATCCTCAGCCACTGAGGAACTGGCAACAAATAACACAACAATGCTGAAAACATTTTTGGTATGGCGTCAGGCTTAGATAAGATGGTGGTAGCTAGCCAGGCGGACTTACAACAAGCCCTATCACCAACCAAACCGAATACAATAGGTACCCCCGCTGGGAATCGAACCCGGGACCCCTGGGTCTGATACCGGTGGTTGTACCACTAGACCACAGAGGCGGTTAATTTTTTAAATAAAGCTTCCTAAAAACTTACTACTGATTAACACGGAAGTTCTCCGACTGTACTAAACAAATTTTTTACCATGCTCTATGAATAATATCGGGGAAAGTATTCTAGTTTCAAACGGAGACAACCTTAAAAGACTTTCGGCCGAATCCGGTTAACTCCTGTTACTTGACATGTAATAAAACATGACTGAAACAAGCGGACTTTTAAATTTTTTTATTATTACATCCTTTCGTTTTCTTTTTATCGCAACTTGCTAAGATAAGATGAGTCGCTTAATTGCATTCCTTAAGATTTTTAATATGGTGAAATCGAGATTGTTAAAGTGCAGTAAGTAAGTATATACTTTCCTTTATTCCGTTTAAAAAAAAAACGATGTATCGTTATGATAAATTTTAAATTGGAAAATATTGGAAAATATCAATTCGGCCACAAGCGAATTCTCAGATGGGACAAAGGAAAGGAAGGATGGGGAAATTTATCATAAGCATTTATTTCGAAAGATAATCAGCACATCGGTTATACAATACGAGTATTTTAACAGTAGGGATAGCACGAAAAACTATTGAGTAAGTATCGAGTATGTAAAGTCAAAAAAATGATAGGAAAATGTAGTTCCGTCAACGTCCGGTAGGAACGCTACTATCTCATACATTTTTTTACTTTGCTTCCACGATACTTACTCGAAAGTTATTCGTGCTAGGCCTACAGACCGTCGAATTTCGTCAACTAATATTGAAACAAAACCTTGAAAGAAACGACCCTAACGCTGTTTTACTAAAGACTACTAGGTCGCTCGCGTGGTACTCGTTCCCGTGGGAATATCGCAATAAAAAGTATCATATGTTCATAACCAGGCTATCTACTCTGTGTACCAAATTTAATCCAATCGTGGTCGCGGTCGCGTGCCGCGGTCGCCAGGATCCGGATATTACCTTAAGATGCGAGCGGGACAGTGACACGTTATCGAGTTATCGAGTCGATAAAAGCCGCTCAAACCTACAGATAGCCCTATCTATTTCTAGAGATAAGTTATTAATTTCGGCCGATGTCGCAAAGCTTTTTGATATTTCGATTAATTAATTTGCTATCATTCGAAAGAAATATTTTTCCTAATGTTTGACTATCGACAAAGATGAAACAGCCATCTACGAGTAATCATAACTTTTTAATTTTGTAGTACATTCTAGTACATTTTCTTGTTTAATATTTATCATATAAAAATGCAAAACTGAAAAGTTATAAATAAACATCGTCATAGTAAGTTTTATTTCTGACCAAACATGCCGATAATCAGTTTAAGTAAGTCAGTAGTTTTGAGAACTGATTGGCTCGTTGGAACAAAGGTTGTGGGGGTGAAAGGCAAGGTTGAACCGAATCGTGATAATAACCGCAATGTCCTAATGTGCTACTTTATTATACTTCTTACTTATGTTCGTAAAATCATTTGTAATATTTAAAAGCTTCGTGTAGTTTTGTTTTATTTTGGATGACAGTCAATGACGTTGTGATGATGTTTAAAACATTACCGTCATAGCAACAATGTTTTCAGCATTGTTGTGTACTGGAAGTTTAGAGATAAGATGGCCACTCCGTTACACATTACTCAGTAGTTGATGATTCCTCAGTATCTGATACTAGTGGTAACATAACAACCACCGGTTTTAGACCCCCTGGTCCCGGATTCATCAACTACTGAGGAATTGGCCACCACATAAAATTGAATGAAGTCTGGGCCACGTCTGTGTACAGTATACCAAAAAAATTGTTGAAGAGACGATAAACAGTGTCTAATTGTTAAATATCTTTAAAATCTCTTTGTTTTCTGGAAGGAACAATAAATAAAATGCAAAACACATCAAACATACATCATGGCGGAAGATGTCATATTTTCACTGTCACTGTCAGTCAATAGAATGCAGTCGAATACAGAGTAGAACCCAATGACAGTGACACTGACAGTTTCTTTTTAACGTCGAGATGTCATATTTGACGCCTTATTTAGAGTAAAATAAGGAGTTTTCACCCGTGTTCTTTTCGTGATAACACGTGTTGTGAGGCTCCATTTTTAACTCAATCTACTATACAAGTTCTATATATTACAAAAAATATTTACTTGACATTGGAAAAATTCGCGTATTTAACTCGAGCACGCCATTAATTAAGAAATAAGAAGAAGTAGAGTAAAAAATATTGTGTTTTTTATTAAAAACCACATAACCGTGCATTTTTATGTATAAGTTTTATTTTTCTCAGGACCATTAAATTTTTCTCTATCTTTGGAGGTGTTACATAGACTTGGTCCAAATTGGACATGTCCTTTCCAGTATAGGTACACAACAATGTTGACAACATGAAAACATTCTTGCTATGGCGACTGACTTAGATAATGGTGGTACATGGTGGACAAACCAAATACCAACCAATATTTATTAGATAGCTAAAAGGTGACTTTCAATAGTTTCAATTTTCATTATTTTGATTTCAACGTTTGCGGTTGTTTGCAATGTTGAAAGCGAAAAAGATTGCTGGTTGGTTTAACACAAGGCTTTAAGCAGTTTAACGATACTTATAGACATTTATCTGTCACAATATGGACTTAGCATGTGTGTGTTTGTGTTTTATAGTACCTATAGATACACAATCTGTAAGCGAGTGAGAGGTGCCCCAGTTAGGAATATCCTGCGTACATAGGTACTTATGTACAGTTCTCCAGCGTTTCAATATCGCGTGTTCATATATATTTCATACATTGTTACGACGTTACGAGTAGCGCTTAAGTGTGTGTCTAAAAGCCAACACTTTTTTTTTTATGAGCGACGGGGAAACTCTAAGCCTTCATCATACCTGATGTTGAGTATTGATAAGAATATCTCTCCCAGAATCCTCAATTACTGAGGAACTGGCTATCTAATCTTTTTAACTGCCGGAACACAACAATGCTAAAAACATTGTTGTTATGGCGTCAGACTTAGATAAGATGGTGGTAGCTAGCCAGGCGGACTTACAACAACCAACCAAACCGAATACAATATGTACCCCCGCTGGGAATCGAACCCGGGACTCCTGGGTCTGATACCGGTGGTTGGACCACTAGACCACTGAGGCGGTAAAAAATCTAGAAACTATCACTTAGGTTCAACCGCTGTCCTTCCGGAGCAGCATTAATCCGCATCATCTTTTGACGTTTAAATGTAATAAATGATTTTGATGAAATAGATACCTTCTACGGTACTTTTCCACTCGTGAGATAGACTAGGCCTTTCAGACTTTACTAAAGTCAGAAACACAAACTTAAATAAAAAATAAGTTCAAAACCCGACTACTGAAAAATCACGCTCTAAAAAGTATGAAATAAGAAAATATTTTCATCTGAAATTGCTGTGGTCGTATGCCACTTTTCCTAGAATGTATTGTGTTGTTAGAGTAAGTAGAGTAAATTTTATGTAGTTTGAGAAGCGTTTTATGTTAAATTCAACGTAGAAACTTTGATAAAGATGATATTTGTATTTTGGGTAGGTTTGGAGAGAAATTGAGTTTAACTCCCTTCTAAGACGTAATCTTATAGAATTTATTACCAAAATTCGATTTATGCAAGCAAAGCCGCGAACAAAACCTAATAAAATATATGCTTTTGAAACGTGCTTACCAAGAGCTTTCATATGACACCAAACACGATATTCTTTAAAAAATAAAGTTTTTTAGTTCACTGCTTTATGTCGTCTAGAGGGCGCCATATTCAATTTCATATGACGTGACATAGCCTATAACCAGCGGACAATCGAGACGCTTCCAACGATACCTCAATATTGTGAATATATAATCAGCAGATTAAAAGTTGTGTGGGTACAGATGAACATACATACATACATACCGGTGAAAATCATAACCCTCCTTTTTCGGTCGGGTCGGGTAAAAAGAAATAGACTCTGTCTTTTTATATCAACACTGTCTATATCAAGTTGGATCGCAGATTAGTATTATGCACCCATTTGGTATTATTATGAAACAAATGAACATTCAGCTTTTTGCATAAGTTTCATTAATCAATGTCCTTTTAAAGGATAGTGGCTATTAAACATTAGTGCTTACAGTACGAGAGAGCGGCTGCGATTAAGGGGAAGTCAAACTTTAAACGCGTAGATAGTTCTTGAAGTTTTTTATTAATTTTCGTCGTCTTCGTCGTCTCAGCCACAAGACACACACTGCTGGGTATAGGCCTCCCCCAGAGACACTGCTGCCCGTCTCCTGAAGGCTGAATCTCTTAGTCGCCTTTTACGACACCCACGGGATGAGAGGGGGTAGTGCTATTCTAAGCCGACACTACACAGCTTATTAAAATTAGCTAAGAACTATTTTAATTTTAGACTTGATTATTCTCAAGTGAAACTACAAGGGGTGAATGAATGAACATATTTTATTACTTTTTTAGAAACTGGTATTTATTGGTAGTAACAAAAATTTATTAAGCAACTGATGTGACGTCATTCACACTAACATATTGAATTTATTGTATTGAAGCATTCTGAAATAACGTACACGTTTATAAAACTAACTAAAGCTATTTATTTTATTTAGTGATAACGACATAGGATTGGATGATAAAATAAAAGGTAATTATAACCCTTCCATTTTGCACTTTACAATGCTACCCCTATGTGATAAATATTAAACAAGAAAATATACTAGAAAAAGGCAACCTGTCTTATGTCATCCCGTCAGGACGACATGAGACAGGTTGCTTTTTTCTAGTATATTTTCTTGTTTCATATTTATTATAAAAGGTAATGTTTTGAAGAGTAACTAAACCGGATATATATTTTTTTAATTTTTAACCGTCTTCAAAGTTAACCTGATAGTGCTTATTTAATTAAAACTTAGATATTTTCAAATATTACCTCGCCTTAACAGTTTGCATATGCCCTGCCCTCATTCACATGTACATACACACGTGTGCTTTTTTATATAATATGCAAGAATAATGACCAATTTAAATCTTACTAACTACTGTCTGATTAGAAGTGTAATTTGAATTACATTTACAGTGTAGGCAAGTTATAGTCTACTCTAATAAGTGAATAATCTACCAAGTTGTAACTTTGTAAAGTTGTGCCAATTTATTACAATCAAGGCCTATTTTCAGAATATTGTTGAAACATTAAGATCTTTGTTATTTGTTTTGTGGATTCGGTTAGATAATAATATTAGTATAGTTATAGTAAGATATAAACTGTGCTACTACATAATACTACCTCTTAATTAAGAAAATCTTAATCGTATACCGGAACCGGAAAACCATAGGATATATTATCGTGTCTCATTTTCCGGTACCCGACGGGTTAAAGATAAATACATACCTACAACTATTTATAATTTAGCATCTCTGGGAGAGACTGCAGCACCGCCACATCAAAAAATTACATTCAATGACGTTTCATAATAGACTAGAGGCCGCTCGGGTTTCACCCGCGTGGTTCCCGTTTCCGTGGGAATATCGGGATTAAAAGTATCCTTTATTTATAACCAGGCTATCTACTATCTGGGTACCAAAATTTCATTCAAATGCGCTCAGTAGTTTCGGAGCCTGTTCAATGCAAACAAATAAACAATCGAATCTTTCCTCTTTATAATATTAATATAGATACGTTACCTTCTTAGTAATTTGCGTTGAAATCTGTGACGAAGACTGCACACATTGACAATTGACAAGCAGGGCAAAAGACACAAAAAAGCACGGAAATGAAAGAGAGCAAGTTGTATCGGCCCCATATAGGATGTTCTCAATTTTCACAATGCGACAATTTATATAATGACATAAAATATCATCTGCTTCAAGTATACGCATATAATATCATTACTGACATTACTTTATGTTACGTAAGTTTTGACGTAGTTATTAAATAGCTTAACGAGAATAAGATTATCAAACCTATTTTAGAAATCAAAGCCCAAAAATATATTAGGAAACATAGTGACGAAACCGGACTACCGCACAGCCACCGTAAAATGGTAACGATGTTAAATATTTCACGACCATATTTCTCTTGTGACCTTCAGCAGGTTCTAACAATGGTCGCCATCACGACCCACCACACCCAATGTGACAACTCAACCACAGATTAAATAAAATAAATAAAAGTACTAACGAATCTACTTCGAACCTCCATTCAACCAAGAAGGTTGAATATTGATAAATGTACGGTCAACAGCAGGCACGGCTTCACAAAACTCTCAAATTTCTCCAATCTTCTTTGAACTTTAAGACTTAAGTCGTTGAGTTCGGAATTGTGTGTAGGACATTTTGTATCAGCCGTAGCAGCCGTTGACTGCATATGGAGTTTGACCACTTTTCAGTCAATGTTTATAAACAGAAATTAGAAAAAGATATGATTATTTATTTACTCAATACAGTGAAATGACAGTCGCTATAAAAAATGTCATTTAGCGGGAAGTAAGCTTTGAACCATTGAACTCTTCTCATCAAATTCTTCATACATTTCGAATTGGCCATAGTATTTTAGAAAGCCACGTTTTCATGTATTATAGCTACACGAAGGTAAAGCCTCAAGTTGAAAGAGTTTACAAGTTGCTTACAAGTGGCCATCATTGTCCAAAGATTCGAACTTGATCTCGTACCGAACGTTTTTGAAACGGTTGATCTTCCGTGAAATCGGACTTCACGAATCGGTTCGGACTCGGATTCTTTTCGAATCTAAAATGGATGACCAATGCGATTACATAAATGACGTCTACTCTGCTGTGTACTTAATTAGATTTGTTTGATTGAAAAGCGTTTGTTAGATATATTTGGATTTACATAATTTGGAATTTATTTCTACCATTCAATACGTAACAACTTTAAAATTTGGAGTATGAACTTTGTAATGCTTCATAATTTTCCTTACATGTTTTTTTTTAATTTGTATAATAACAATTTCTACAATGACTAATATAAGAAATATAAAATATCCTAATGATTTTCTAAATACACATAGAAGGAAAAGCTCACTTCAATCAGGTTCTTTAGTCTCGTTTAGAGTTGGTAAAAGATATGAAAGCAAGGAAATATTTTTGATGTTTATATAATCATAAAAGTATTGTAGTTTGATTGAACCTTGGTCGGTGCGCTCCTCTAAGCCAGTGCATGCGTACTTATAACGAAAGGGATAACAGCAATGTCGACATCTTTTATCTTTCTGACCGTGCGTTTAAAAGGCTGTGTGTGGCAAAACTTAATGAAAATAAAGTTAATAATTAATCTTTATTTTATAAGTTATCTGTTCTGTTTCAAATTTCTACTTTGTTATTTTAACTAGTAAATAAGAAAAAAAAAATGCTGTATTCACCTGTAAAGGCATGTCTTTTGGCCTAGTCAGGATATGTCGTTGGTGAATCTTTTTCAATAAATAAATAACCTTAAAATATATCAAGTCATGAAACATGACCTTAATACTTCATGGCAAATGTCTTTAATCCTTCATATCAAAAGAACTTTATGGCTCTACAACTTATTCACATTAAGTTATCTGTGTTCTTTTTATATGTAACAATGGCTAATAGACGGTATTATGTCACGTTAAGTAACAAAAAAAGTTACTCCAATGACCACTGCCTTTCCGTTCCGAGCATTGTTTCAAATTGTGAACTGCTATGCACTTTCTTTGTATTTGCCTTCAGATGTAATTTAGATTTCGTAACTATGCAGCATATGTTACTGCATAATACCTTTGGTCTCCGAGACTACATAACAGAGGCGAATAGAAACTTTCGTCCAGTAATTTATACTAATTGCGATTTGATTGCGCATATGCGTATAATGAACCTAACTAGATATCGTGTCGCAGAATAATTCGTCTTGTATAGCGATATAAATTTCTAATTATTATAACGTGTCACAACACAATGTTTTTTCTTGATGTCAATTTCAAAATAAATCTTTTCTACATTTCAGGTGGAAGGAGCACCGAGAAGTAGTAGAAGGTTACCAGCGCCGATACCATCCGACAGCCCTGCAGAAACTAGTGAGCCTCCTGATGGAAAGTACACTATCAGGCCACGAACTAGCAGAAGACGAGAGGAGCTTCCTGCGCGGGAGGAACGAACGAGAACACGGAGCAGATCGACAGAAAAACCGGACACTTCGACCGAAGCGCTGAAATCGACAGGCCGCAATGAACGATTAAATTCAAAAAGAAATCTAAATCGATCACGCAGTAGAAACGTAGAAATTGAGAAAACTACGATTGCGAGTAGCCGAGACAGAAGCTTGCGAAGTAGATCTCGACAAAACGTTAAAAGTACTACTACTTTGCCTCCTGAAGTTTCTTCCCCGGTCATTGATGAGACTAAAATTGAAGTTATCAATTCCAACCTAGAAGACTTAGCAAGAACTTCACCGGCAGATGAATTCAAAAGGCGAAGCTCAACGGTACAAACTACTGAAAAAGTAACACCAATAAGGGTACGTAGTCGTATTAATACTCGTCCGAACGCTAGATCACTAGATCTTGAAGTAGCTGGTACAACAAATTCATTAACTGATGCAATTAAAGAACCAACAACAGCTAGATCGGGTGATTTACGGAATTCCCGAAAATTACGATATAAAACCCGCCTTTCAGAAACAGACACAAATTTAACCGGTGAAGGGCTTAAACCACTGAATGATGTCACAAAATCTAGTCAAAATGAAAGCAATGTTGCTAGTCAGCCCGAAATTCAGGCATCTCCAGCAGTTGTTGAAAATAGTATAACTCAGCAAAGCACAGAAAGTTTGCCAGAAGGAACAACTGCATCGAAAATTATAAATGGTATAAAAAGACGACCATTAACAAGAGGTAAAATTAACTTTCGTCCGTCTGGGTCTTTGAAGAAAATTCCGCGGAGTGATGAAATCAGTGAAGACGATAACTATCCGGCAAGTTTTAAGGCGTTGATTCAAGCAAAAAATGCATCGGTAAGTTTCAATATGATTTCACCTTAAAATGAAATCAATAAAATATCACATATACATTTCTTTATATTACTACTGATTCTTGCTTCCTATTTCAATCTCTTTGATAACACATATCAGTCTTAACCACAATTCTTATATTACAACCCAGAAGTTTTGTTAAACAATAGTAAATCTTAACATGTCCAAAATTGAGACACTTGACACATCAATTGGCTATTAAATTTAATTTTTCAGACACAGGCGAGCTCTCCTGAAGGTGAGAGTTTGTCAGTGAAAGCATCACAAAAAGTTTACAAAACTTACAACGCATCATCACAATCAACTAACACAAGAACGGGCTTAAACAAATACACAAGGGTAATGTGACACTTTCTCAACAGAAATAGTTATTTCTCCTTTTTACTCTATCACTATTAGTTTGCTATTTTTGGTGTTTCTATTATTTCCATTGAACTGTGTTTTGACTTGTTAAAAATTGCAGATTAAATTGAAATTATTGTTATAAATACAATGAAAAGAGTAAAAATGCATCCAAATGAATAAATAAAGAAATATAAGACAATTAACAAAAAAAATAAAATAATACCTGTTATTAATTTTTGCTGTATTTGTGTAATATGTATAGCTGTTGATATGTTTTGTGATAATAACTAATCATATTTTTTTAAACCATCATTGTATATTTTTACTATAAATGTGAAATACCAATTATAATTGTATTGTATTGTGTTTGCAATGGTAGATTAAATAAAAAGAAACATTATATTTGGTCTTTTTACAGTTACGAAATAAATCGAGTGCTGAAAAGAAAGAAGATAATGAAGACAAGCCCTCTGAAACGGCATCTACCGAATTACCAAAACCTAAAAGTCCAGAATTCAGACCAAGAGGGTCATTTACACCGAGAAACAGAAAATTATCATCATTTTCTCCGTCTTCTACTACAGCGCCTACTTCGAACCGAAGTGTTGAAAAATCTCAACACAAATTCAATCGAAGACTTAAGATTACCACTACAGAATCACCACATATCGGCAATTCTAATAAAACAAAAAGAACTGAAACCAACGCTTTGTTGAAGAAATCTACTCGTTCTTCTTATTATCAGAGAAAAAGTTTTTCAAAGAAAAACGCAACAACTGAAAAAAGCAATACAGTTGTAGAACAAAATAACGATACCAGTTCTACTGCGGATGTACCTGTTGTCAAAACTATTTTACCAAGAACTTCTTATTATTCACGTTTACGAAATAAAAAAACCGAAACGACTTCGACTACAATTTCCCCAGCCTCATCAACGGAATCAACCACTATCCTTAGTAAAGCAGATAAAAAGATTGAAGATTCAGCTGAAATGCCTTTAATTCTTACTTTATTGAGGAATTCAGCTGATATTGATACTTCAAGTGAAAAAATGCAATCTTTAGATACCTCGCAAAACCAAGATAAAGACATGTTTATCATTGCCGTTTCTAGTAAAGAATCACTAGAGAAAGATTCTATAAATGATCTTACAAATACGGCAGAAGAATCTGTTAACAGTGCGGCCTATAATACTGTGCCCACAACAGCAAAATATCATGCAAATTATAGGGATTTTAGTTCTACTACTGCGCCTGATAGTAAGGAAAACATGATATCTTCGACTATTTCACCAGTTACGAATATACAAACTCGAAAATATGGTCGGAAACCTTCAAAGTCATTGGATAAGTCAGATGTCATAGTGCCAAAACCACGTGAAAAATCTTTGAGAAAATACAGTGAATCATTTTCTAAGACAACAGAGGCATCTACAAATGGCGTAAGTGTCCGACTTCAATTTGCAAAGATATTAATGTTTAAAAATTATTATAATTAAAAATTAATGAATAAATTGGCTGTTTCAATATGATTTTTCAGATTGCTGTGGAGCCTGAAAAATTTAGAGGCCGATTCAGTTCTAAGTATCGCGGTCCTCATGCAGAGAGACCAATTTACAAAGCTACTGTTCCCACCGTTACGACCTCAACTGTAAGTACTTTGGTTATTGACATCGATACTAATGTCTCAAAATACAACTACTACCAAATAAATAAATTACTTTACAAGTTACACCTTACAAAATTAATATAATTGGCTACTATACTACTAAATTACGGCAAAGCCCCTTTATGTAATTGGCATACAGATAGAAGAAACTTTGACAAAATTTAGAAGCATCATCAAATTCATCATATTAGGTCATATTTTAAATTATTCATACGTCATGTACATATCAGACATTACCAACGATCATTTCGATAGTAAAATCATATCTTTATGTAATTTAATCAGAACATTAATGGTAAGTTTTTCATTGCTAAAGGCTTGGCTGAAGTTCTTCGTCACTGACCAACTCTTGACAAAGTCTTTAGAAGAGCCTAATTGGTTCGAAGATGACAACTTTTACGACGTCAGGACAGAGTCAATGTTAAGACAGACCACCGTGCCGCCAATCATTCACGAATCATCATTAGAGCTGGTTAATGGACAAAGTTTAACATAACTTCATTTATCATTTCACTAACTCATCTATTGTAAATTATATTACTTACGTTTTAAGGAGATGATGTTTTCCTTCAGGTGCATTTAAATTGATAATATTATATAGTTACATATTTTAGACTTTAACACATCTCTTTGGAACAAAACTGCAGATTTCATTGCATTATATAAAATGACTTTGCGTTAAACTATATATTTTTAACGCGCAAACTATCATTACTTAGTATTGTTGTGTTATTATTTTGTAATATAGCAAACACTAACAAGAGTTAAGTAGACATTAAAATATAATACATCTTACTACTTGTTTTAATGAGTTAAGTTCTGGAAACTCTTTTTCACTTTATTATAACACCATTATCTTTTATTCTTTATTCCAATTTATATAAAGAGGCTTTGGTCTTTGCACGAACTTCCGTTCACATATCTTTCTTTCATTTTCAATACGTTTGCAGTTATGTTCAATACATAACATCGTTGCACAATATTGTCTATTTCCTGTTTTTTATGGGTGAGACTACTTCTTATTTCAGGTAGAGGGTGAAGAAATTGACTTAGGGCCCGACATGAACGCTATCTCCTTTACTAAGCCCCGAAGTAAATTGTCCTCAGCGGACTTGCGATTATCAGAGAGTCTCATGAAACCATCACACATCATGAACGTTGAGGCAACACACCACTCGCCCTCAGTTACTGTGTCTATTTTTGATGCATTGGCTGAAATACTTACGTCGACACCCAGAACACGACTCTCATCAACAACAGAAGTAATGCAAAAACAAAACACTAATAACGATGTAACACAGAAATTCAACGGCGTGAGTAATATTAATGTAAATAGTGTCGAAAGCTCACCGAGCACACTGTCGACGAGTGCTGATATAAACACAAGTGCTAAAACTGTACAGGCCACTGATCAGACCACACCAATTGTGATTAATCGTTTGTCGGTTGGGGAAGGCGTTACACCGTCACTAAATAATGACAAAGAAAATAAAGATTCTGTGAATACACAGCCCGCCCCTATTCCCACCCCCACTACTCCTATTTCCGCAAGGAAACCATTTGCAATCAGAGTATTGTATTCTGGTACAGAACCAACTGTAGACAAATTTACGACTTCAACTGAAGCTGCGTCTATTCAGCCTCCGACTGACTCAACAATGGTATATAACACTGTGTCTGATCTTTTGTTGTCAAATAACAATTTAGTATCGTCAGAACTAACTAGCATGTTATCTAATAACATAAAAAGTATTATTCAAAATATGGACGAAAGTAGTAGATCTAGAATTACCTCGGATATGGCTGAATTGTTAAAGACGCTTATCCCTAGGGCTATTGACCGACTTACGACTGTAATTAGTGACGTAGACAGTATTCCTAGCACCACTCCCTATAGTTTGGAGGATATTATAGATACTGAAAATATTGATATTGATAGTAGTGATGGTGATAAAGATGCAAATGTTATTAATATCCTCCAAAATGGGTTAAACATTAATAATGTAAATAGCACCTTAAATAGTACTAGTATTAACAGCAATGATGACTCTGATAAAAGTGTAAATAGCACGGGTGCTTCAAAAACTACGATATCTGTATCAAGTAGTCAGATATTAAATTTTGGCACAACTTTAGTTACTGTTCCTTCAAGTTCAACGACTCCATTAATTGAATCTTCTAATGAAATCTCGACTGCAACACTTTCTGATTTCGTTGGTACAGATACAGTAGAAGAAGTTACTAATATAACAGGTAGGACTGGCTTTACTTCATATGATTCTTCCATGAACCCACCGCGTGTGCCTTTCCTATCAAACTTTAGAGCAGAAGATTTTAATCCTCAAACAGAACCTCCCAAAATCATTAAATCTGCACCACTTTCGATAACTGCGTCATCAAAAGACATTGATATTCTAAATATTGATGATCCAAGCCAAATTTCTAAATTCCAATTATGGGTTTTATCTAAAAAAGCTAGAGTTCTTAAAATGATTGAAGACTTAATACGACAACACAATGACGAATTAGCAACTGCTGAGCCTTTGACTGACATGATTAGCCAAACAAATAATATTCCTTTATCAGACCGTTTGACTAAAATCATAACTAAAATGGGATTGACAACAGAGACTACAGAATCAAATGACGACTTTGACACAACTTCTGTAACTATTCCTGATACTTCTGTATCTTTGACTACTTCTACTACCCCTGCCGATACTGCAAGTGATGTTGGGATTCAATTGGCGACCACTGTGACAATGGTATCACCTTTGGAAGTAAGTTCATCAACATCTTCTTCGCCTGATATACTGCAAAGATTTGAAGAAGACAAACTTATCTTCACGACCGAACCGGCTACTCAAGAGAGCGTACAGAGTACTACGACAAAATTGGAATTCGTCATTTTAAATAGAAATTTAGAAGATGATGATTCAACTACTGTTGAAATTATCGGTGAAAATGTAGATACCACTACTTTACAAGATAATACTGAAACGACAACAGATTCAATGCGCACAGAAACTACAACTGAAGAGAATATAGATGTGACGACTCAAACTTCTCTTGATAACACATCTAAAACTAATTTACCAGAATTCATCATTCCCGATATCGTCGCATCCAAACCAACAATCCCTAAAAAAGATTACGTAATTTTTGGAATATTACCTAATAATACAGTGGTACGTAAAGATCCCAACGATAATGTATTGGAATCATTAACCGAATCAAGCCCTTACATCGTTTATGGTGTGCTACCAAATAACACAGTCATACGCAAATTTCCGAATGGAACCAGAGTACCACGAATAATGCAAAAAATTGACATACTACCAATCAGCCCATGGAGTTTGAAAAATCCATATAGCCCTATCCATAATAATCCAGCCATTGTCAGACCGCAGTCTAACCCTAATCGAGTATCCTCTAACATCGTGACCTCCACAGACGCATCAAATAACGGAACAGAAAATTTAACCACCGACACTGTAAATAACCTACAAATAATGGTATTGACTTTTAGTTGTTTAGCTTGAAAGCTGTGCTTGGGGCTTCATTTTCACTAGCAGCGGCATTTTAGTACCTGCAACAACTGCGCATGGAAGGGAATCTACGGTTTTCTCGTAAGCTCTGCATGTCTGTTGCACGTCACGCTTTCTAACAATGAAAATGCAAAAGCATAACATTTTATTTCAATATTGCAGATTCCTCCATCGGCACTTAATATAAAAGATAGCGGTTCATTGGGTATAACAACCGCCACAAATATGCTGCCTGCTGAAAAAAGCACTGCCTCGCATGTCTTGAGTTTACGCACAACTACAATGCTACCGTCAGTTGATGAAATTCTGCTTAATAGTATATCTTCAGCTGCTAAAGAGGAAATGGTTAAAGCATCAATGACGAGCTCTACTAGTGAACCAAGAATATTAACACTGGATATCGATCCGGAGGTATAAGAATTATTACAGTTGGTTCCTTCATTTGATTTCAGTGCACAAGTTTTTACTTTTATCGATAAAAAAAGTCTTAAATTTCATCATGATAATTATTTTTACGTGAGGCGTAGACTTTGCTTTTTCATGGGCTATTAACCTTATTTTTTCATCTCGGCAGGTAAGTGGTGACGGCTATCATACTGAACTATATAAGATATTGTGTATTATCACTACAAAATGTAAATCTGTCTTTTCAATACTTACAGACAAAACAAATTCGCACAGAAAAGCCTGGTGATGGGACCGGAAATGCTGTATTTAAATTTATACCAATTGATGAAGTCACTGTTGCGCCACAAAACACAAACGTATTGAAATTGGCATCAACAAAAGCATCAAATACAGGAAAGCCTGAAACAGTCACAGTGACTACAGTAAATACACAAATACCACTGATACTGTCACGTGCGAGAGATCCTGACAGTACGACATCGTCATTTACCGAGTCTGAGAGTACCACGGTGTCTTCTACTTCTATTACTTTAACTGAAATGCCAGTAGTAACAACAGAATCATTACAAAGTGGAACTTTATTATCAATTTTCAACGAATTAACGACTAGTGTACCTACAACGACTGTATTACCAACTACTACTTTGGCTCAAACAACAACTACTACTACGCCTAGTACTACAACGAGTACTACTCCTAGTACAACAACAAGTACTACTCCTAGTACCACAACTAGTACTACTCCTAGTACAACAACTACTAGTACTACTACCCCAAGTACTACAACAACCACACAACCAACGAGTACAGAAATACCTACAGTTCGAACAACTATACAGTCAACCACTGGACTTTCTACAGTCTCTATTGAAGAAGAAAGACAGTTGCAACAAGATGCTCAACTACTACAAGAGTTATTACGAGGAACGGTAACTCGCAATCCTAAAAATTTAAACACTATTTCCGATATCATATTAAATACTTTTACTACGACTACGGCTCCGACCACAACAACACAACCAAGGGTTGTACAACGTCTAGATGAAGCCAAATTGCTCCAAGCTTTATTAGGAGGTACTGAACAAAGTTCTAACACCTTATCGAATCCAAGTATAGCCAATACAGTAAAAGTTACTAGTAGATTGCAAACCACTACATCCCGTTCGATAGAGGATGACATTCGACAGTTTGAAGAAGACACTAAATTACTAAAAGCCTTATTACAAGCTACTGGGCAGAATCCAGCCAATTTCAATATACCCACCTTAGATATTAAAACTACACCTGCACCTACAACTATGACTGTACGAACTACAACTACTACAACAACAACGACGACAACGACACCGAAACCTACAACGACTACTAGACCTTCCACCACTACACAAGTGGTTGATGAAGATATCAGAAAACTACAGGAAGATACGAGATTGCTACAAGCACTGTTACAAGCAACAGGAAATAACAAAAACGCTTTCAATATACCGGTAATATCTGGTGTTACTTCGAATGTAAGGATAGCGTCAAATCCACTCACCACCTCCCTTGGGTCCAATCCAACGACGCCTGTTAATCTGAGACCAGTTTACAAGTCGAGAACTACAACGCCCATCACGCCAACTTTCACATTTACTCCAAGGAATATATTTAGCACATTTCAAACCAGTACAGCTGAAAACTTTGGAATTTCAACTACTGTCACACCTTTCAATCAGGGAAGAAGAATGCCGACTACTACAATTGAGTCGTCTACGATTTTATCTGGACGACGAGCCCCTGCTACGCGAGTAACAGCTACAACAGAAATGCCTAGCACGTCGACTTTCTCAGTTGAAGAAGATTTGGCTTTCTTAAAAAATTTGGTATGTTGAAAATCATTTGGCAAATTAAAACACATTTTGATTTTTATTAAAATAAAATTAAGCTTATTTATCATTTAAATATATAACAAAAAAATGATAATTTAATTTAATAATAATTCACATTTTTCAGAAAACTGTATTGAAGACAAATGCGGACAAAGAAGACCCCGAGGCTGCCCTCGCGAACCGCATTATAGCCTTAGCTGTTGAAAGAAGTTTAAATGAAATCGAGTCCACTTCTCCGAACTCGGATCGCACTGGAAAAAAGATATCAAACAATGTCATTAATAATGTTATACCTACAACAACATTTACAACAACAACGACAACAACACAACGTCCTACTACTACCGCACGTCCTACAACAACTACTGCACGTCCTACTACGACGACTACACGTCCTACCACGACGACTACACGTCCTACAACGACTACAGCACGTCCTACCACAATTATTACGGCCGATACACCATCTTTAGAGGACGATATTAAGCAATTCCAAGAAGATACAAAACTGTTACAAGCTTTGCTTCAAGCTACTGGGCAAGACCCATCGAAATTCAACATTCCAACACTACCACTTCTTACCACTAATACTCAAGTGAGTGCTAAACCACCTTTAAGAAATTCGAACGAACTGAATCTGCTTGCGAACGTTTTAACATTACCTGCAACTACGAAGCCTTTAACACCTAAATTGCCGTATATGAACAAACAGACTTTGACTACTACAGTTGAAACTACATCAGCTAGACCATTTGGTGCAAAAATTGCTGTTAAAGATGACCTGAAGACTGTGCAAGATGATGAGAAATTGCTAAAAACTTTGGTGAAATTACAGGATGTCCAGGAGGCGACGACTCAGAGAAATAAGCTCGCTATAACAGGTTAGTCAATGTTACCAATTATGATAAAATGTAAATTGTTGACCTCCGTGGTAGAGTGGTACGTTCACCGGTTTCAAGGTGTCGCCTACTCTGAGGTCCTGAGCTCGAATCCCGGTAGGGGCAAATGTTTGTATGATGAATACGAGCATTTGTACCTGAGTCATGGACGTTTATATATATTTCTACACATAAATACTAATATATGTATAATAATATCCATTACCCTAGTATCCCATAACATAAGCCTTACAGTGCTTACTTTGGGGTTAGGTTAATTGGTGTGAGTGTATGAAATAATTATTATATTTATTTTTATTTTACCATTGAATTTCCCGTAAAACAATAAATCCTCGTTCGAGATCGGTATATATGTCCCTTTCCAAAGTCCTAATTAACTTGATACTAAAGTTTTATAGAATATTAGTTTCATATTTATATTGATGTAATATTATGTCGATCTTATTATGATAAAACTTTACTAGTTAGACCGGTTATTGAAAATTAATAATCCTTCTGAATATAATATGACATGATTCGTGAATAGGTACGTATAAACATATATCACGCCATAAACTCCTTACGGGCTATGTAAAATACATAACGTATTTGACATGTAGTTTTCAACTCTACTTGCTAGTCAAAAGTTCATCACTCTCATACACACCTCAACGATGTCACACTCCGCCAAGTTTTTGAGGCTAAGATGTTATCCGGATATACATACTTACAATATTTTAAAGATACATAAACGAACTCAATTTTATCACTTTCCAGGACAATCATCAGATGAAGCGTTGAAAAAGCTGTTGCAAAGCCAACAGAAACCATCAAATATGATGTCTCAGGCGACGCAAGCGCCTATGTCTCTCAGCACAGAGTTCGGCAAGAGCAACGACGCATTGCTGGCGGCTTTGCTAAAGGAACAAGGCTTCGGACCCACTACTGCGAGCTCCATGGACGAGCAATTGCGACTTTCCGTTAGTTCTTCTCTCGACTATTTGCTTAGCTTCATGTTTTATCACATAAATTATCAGAATTAACTCTTTTCTCACTTAACTTTTATAAAAATATTTCACTACTATCTCTTCAATTAATTTAAAAGTTTCACTCCCTAATGCTAACTTTTCCATTTTATCAGTAACAAGTAAACATGCAGACTAATTATAACCTCGTAGGCTTTACTCAACCAAGTGGTAGTGACGCCGAAAGCGAGGCGGACGACGACGCCGCCGCCGCCACCGCCGCCGGCGTCGCCGAGAAGACCTATCCTGGACGGGATAGCGTGGCTGTGGCAGCAGTGGAGGGAGACCGCCCCGGGCCCGACTTCCAGGCCCAGTAGGAGGCCTAGCCCTTCTGCCAGCCCGGCCGTAGCCTCTTCGGCTGCTACCAGTAACAGAGTCAACTGGTTCGGCTCCGGCCCCTTCGTTGGCAACGCCGACGAACAACCTACGTCCACGTCAAACCGAGTGGGTTTCGCCTCTCTCTTACTCAAGTTGTGCGATTGGGGCTCCGGTGGTGGGGACAGATCTTAGATTAAATACAACTACTTCAGACCTCTTTGAGTGATAATGAACTTTCTAGTTAGTTGTTCCTATTTAATCTAAGTCTGATTTTTGTACCATATGGGAAGGTTGGGAGGGTTGTACATAAAGTGTTAGTTAGTGTAAAAACTGTAGATTTATTGATGAAAAAAAAAAATGTAATGAATCTCCGTAGTTAATTTTTTTATACTTTTTTTTGGTTATGTTTTTTATTGTAATTTAAATTGATTATTTATTAAACTTCTGCTTTACTGGCTTGTATATAAACATTTCGCTGTCGCAAAGCGGTTTTGTAATAAATAAATTGCGCTAATGTGTTTTGTTTTGTTGTAATTTATGTAAATATGTATGTGTGTTCAATAATCCCCCCTAAAGTTAGACAAGGTACTATTAGTTTTGTTTAGTTATAGCTAGTGTTTGTCTTATATAGTAGAAATTCCTTGTCCATATTAACAAACCTTTTGACATTCCTCAGAAATGTTAGCAGTCTGGTGTTTGGGTAAACAAACCGTAAATAATTGTATTTTAATTGCACATTACAGTTTGAATTAATTAAAATGTTTCTACACGTATTATATTCATTATGTATTTGGATAAATTTTCGAACATTTTGTTTTCACTTAAGTATATTTAGTTAAAAGTTTCAGTTACTAGCAGTTTTTCAAAGTACTTTTATAACTTACAGTATTGATGATTAGAAACATTTTGATTAATAAATCCATAATAATGTTTATTCAAAATAAGTTAAATATATAGTGTGCTGTGTTAACTAACGTTCTGTCCCGTGTTACGTGTTTTTGGTGAGTAAACAATGCACAGTACTATTTTGTTAATTTTCAGAAAATCATCCATATTTTGCTGTTGCCATAAAAAGCTTTGTCTTCGTAATAATAATAATAAAAAGATATTTTAATCATGCATCATTTCATTATAGTTTTCGTGATTCAATTTGCAAACTTTATTAGACGTTATATTGTTATTAAAACAACTCTTTTTATTATTCTTCTAAATATAAAATATTTTTTCATATGACAGTAGGTAATATCAATTCCTAAAAAACGCGAGTAAACTAGTTTTTAATAGGTATATAGTTATCTAAAAACTTGTTCACTCTGTCTTTAACCTTCTAATTTGTTGTAAATAAGAATGTAAATATGTATTTATGTAAATGCACTCACTATGTTTGTATCACTTTTTACACTTTTTTCACTTTTTACACTATTCTCACTTTTTACTCTTCACTTATCTTGTACAGAAGATATTGGTATAATTATGGTCTATTTTATATTAAGGCCATGTCCTTATCTTTACTGTTTCGATGATCAAAGATATTTTTGGAAATAATTGACATCAGTTTTTCTTCAAACTGATCCCGCCTAATCTAGTTTTAGTAGATCTACATGTTACTATGTGTGTAGAGTTGATGGTCTAGTGACCACTGCTATCGAGAAGTAGCAAAAACGTTTGTTACTGTGCAGATTAAATAAAATAAAATAAAAAGTACCTAAGCTTAATTTTTACCTAATGCAAATAAAAAATAGTTTGCATTTTCATGTATGCAAAAGCGTGCACTGGCATACGCTGAGCCGAGTTGACATGTCCAAAAAGATGTTAGCAAATTACCAACTAAAATATAAGCTTTTTTGGCGATACATAAAGCCATTTTATTTTTATTAAGTTCTAAAAATAAAAGAAAGTATATCCTGATCATCAAAACAATGACAACTCGCACGCTGCTTCAGCACTCTCACTGTTCACACTTCACTCTAATTTCATCTAACGCTTTGACAGTTCTTTTATCTCACGAAGACACGAAAATTTAACGAATTTCAATTTTATTTCTAACGTACAGTGGCGCTAGCACGAAACAGTATTCACAAAGTATTTGAATCGTCACGTCAAAAAATGTAGTTCCTTTAACGTGTGGTGGAACGCTGCAGAATACTCCGTACATTTTGTTGACTTGACGATACGAATACTTTTCGCAAGTTGTTAGTCCTTGTTCCACTGTTAATATAATTACAACTCGAATTTTAGCTAGTCATCCCATGACTATGACTACCGCCCTTAAAAACGTATGTAAAGGTCGGGAATAAAATAAAACTATGAAAATAAAACAAAATGTTCTAAAAATACGTACGTAAAATGTGCTCATAAAAGGCTAGTTTCAAACCGTATAGTTGTTTCATTTATTGCGTGACTAAGAGCGTTTTCTGAAACCTTCGTGAATAAAAGAACTGTACCTCGCGAATTTTTGGCGACTTTTACCAGTATGTTGGTTACGACAGGTACCCCTGGAACCACCGAGGGCGGTGACAGCGGAACAGACCCCCGGGAGGGGGCAGCTGGTCTCCGCAGCCATTAATGTCACAAGAGCATTCTCTCAGTTCTTAGGTGCTGCAATACAGGTACGTATTACGTAAAAAAAATCAACACAATTTTCTCTACTTAGTATGCTTGCAAATGTTTTATTGTTTGTAAGTTATTTTCTATATTGTATCGTTACAAAAAATAGCATTGTAAAATGAAACACTAAAGATCCTATCTGTATCGGTGTTTTGAATTACATCATTGGACGTTATTTTTGGTATATTGCTTTTGTACTAAGTATTATAAAAACTTATCTGTTCTTATTTTAGTTTTACACGAACTAAGCTCCTCTTTTTTCCGAAATATTTCAGGAGCTAATTGGCTGATGATACATTAAACATTAAAATGAATTAATCCTAATTAAAACTACTCATACCCCATCAGTGATAACCTTCATTATTTTTGCTATTAACAATCCGATACTTTAATATCTTCAGTTCAGTCAGTAGTAAAGAAATTAGGTAGGCAAAGTACCTACCAAGTAAAGTCATGGCGAGGAATTATTATGTGATTTGTTCTAGACACTGAATTGTTATTTTAGTACTTTAATTGCATTTTTTCACTATCACTTGCACAGTAAAATACAAGAAATGGGATAAATATTAAACAAGTAAATGTACAAGAAAAAAATTATCCCAATGATGCGGGTTCGAATCCCGTCAATGCGATATGAGACAATTTTTTTTTCGTGTATATTTTTTTCTAGATTATTTTCTTGATTTATATTTGTCCCAAAAAATAGCATTGTAAAATACAAAATTAAAAAGTAATTACTACAAGAAATAGTCTTTAAAAAGCTTCAAAGCTTTTTGAAGGCTTTGTTAAGTTTTTCATTGATTATAAGTTTTCTTATGAATAATAAATAAATAAATAAATATTTGCATACAATCTTCCAATTATCTAGCCAACGTTTAGTTTCATGAAGAACTGTGTTATGGATACTAGATAACGAACAAACATACTTAAATTTTTTTTTGTAAATCCATACATAATATACATATTAAAGACCCAGACTAAGACAAATATACATGTGCATGCACACAAATATTTGTCTTTTCCGGGGATCGAACCCGGCCTCTGGCGCAGAAGGCGGGATTAGTACACCTGCGCCAAACCTGTCGTCAAATAAAATAATAATAGTTTAACCTGAGAAAAAGAAAATACAAAACTATTGCTAATTTTCCTTTTACCATTACAGGGTGCAGCCCAAACAGTGCAGAATGTGATCCGGGCAGGGCAGCGAGCGGCGACTGATGTCTACGTCGGCGGGTCCGGGGGGGGCTCGGGATAAGCAACCTTATCATGTAGATAGCAGTTTACCGCTAGTGTCAATTTAAGAAAGGTTGTATTGAAGTTTAAGAGAAACACAACCTAAATTATGACACAAGTTTAGTGAAAAGTTTTTATTATGTAATCAATTTGAGAGAGAATCTGATTACAAGTTTACAAATTGAAGTACTACATTAGTATTATATAGTTCTCTAACCGCAAAAGTCTCGCTTTGAGAGGAAAATCTTATAATTTGATTTAAGATTATTTAACATAATTATTTGTAATATTTTAACTCCATATTGTTTTTACTCACTTAATTTTTTATAGCTGTTGTCGATGTTTAGTTTTGTAATTAAAAATAATTAATTCAATCTTTATCTAAAGGAAGCAAACCGAATATCTAAAGATGACGTATTAATTTAGGTTGTGTTTCGTTACCGTGATAAGGACTTGAAAACTTTTGCGAAAGTGTCATAGTACGCACTATGTGTTGTCAGTGCTCAAAATATGTAAATATAGCTGATTGTAAAAAGTTTGCTTGAAGCCTCTGGAAGGCCAAATTTTAAGGCCAAGGTTACATTATAGGTATGATGACCGGATGCGACAGCGACCATGTAACAACAAATATACATACACTCGACGTCAAATAAATCGACTCACTGCGTTATCTTCACACAAACATACTCACTTTACAGTCTCATTATTTAAAAAGTATAAACAGTTATGTAAAAAAAAATACGTCCATGTATATACTCGACTTACGAATACAAGTTCGAAAAAAATCAATAAAACCTTTAGTTTTGTCCAAAGTAAGGAAAACAAATTCTGTCATTCAGGTTTCTTACAACTTTTGTATCACTGAAATTTTAGGATTTCAGTTGTTTTAAATGCTAATTGGTTAGTTGAACATTTGACCTCGCCAGCGACACCCAAATCTTTGCAGAAATACACTTACATATTACTTTATTAGACCGTGAAGTGAACATGCTTGTATGAAAATAACGGGCTGATTTTTATGATGTCGAGTGTATACAAGGTGGTCCAAGGGCTTTCCTTTTTTCTGTGCTTTTATTATACAAAGCAGTCTAACGCTCGTCGACGGCGACAGCGCATTTGTATCGCTACGAACGTGCGTCGACGGTGCGTAAAAAAACGTGGTGTGTAAAGGCCCTAAGACAACCAACCAGCCTGGAAATATCAATTTTTTTATGAAAAGACCTATTAGGTAAACACATATCACAAAGAAAATGTCAGAAAATATGTGGAAAAGTAAAAAAAAAAAACTCGAGTCATCGGTCGAGATATTTCAAAATTTCGTAGCTTGCAATCTGGTGAGAACAGATTTTTTCCTTGTTGTTCCTCATAGGCCGTTTGGTCAAATATCTATAAAAAAAAATATATCCACCCGGCTTGGACCACCCTATTTAGCAATGGCCACACCGAGAGTACCTAATTTGTAATTAATCGCTTCGCTGTCGTGTCCCCATCACGCGCCGTACTATTGTAGCCTTGGCCTAGGAAATGTCAATTGTAAACTATGTATTGAAGTATATTGTGTTAGTAAAGTAAATTTCTTTAAACGTTCTTTAGTAGACAAATTGTTAACCAAATTCTTTTATTAAAAGTAAATTTTCTATTCTATTCTCTATCAAGAATAGCATTTTACTTCTATATATTTTTTGTATTAGTATAAATAGTTACCTGTTCACTTTTACTTAAAAAAAATCCCATTACTATAGGCATTTACAGTTACCGCAATCCCGGTTGAAAAATAATGTAGTTGTTGTCTGTGAAGATAAATTGTATAGAATATATAAGACAAAGGAATATATAAAAAAAAACTGTTGTAATTCAGCGAATCAATAGTATTTAATATGAAACAAATTTTCCAGCTTTGCATCTACTTTTAATACAAAACGCTTTACTTATCCTAATGCTAAATACCAATTGACTTAGTAGTCATAATTTTGTAAATTAATATCTTAAGTAAGTTATGTTAGTTGCCTGTAATGTTAAGTCTACATGTGCCATGTCGCACGTGCACGCTACCCTTTATACATCTTGGTTTTATTTATTTGAGATAGCTTAGAAGAACTGAAAATATTTCCAATCTGGAAAAAAAACCTTTTGTATTAAGATGCAGAAGAAATATCTCCAAAATCTGGAGACTACTTGATTTCTTCTAGTATTATTATATTATTCTCTTCAAAAATATTATGATTAATGTAAAAATGCGACAGTTGTGTTTGATTATCCTTTCATGTCGTCCTAATTAAGCATCCAATTGACTTTATTTCTGGCAAAGAGTTATTTGGAAGGGCAGAGAGTAACAAAGGCTACTTTTTATCCCGATATTCCCACGGGAAAGGGAACCACGTGGGTGAAACCGCGGGTGGAAGCTAGTGTATATGTTTTATTCAAAACATTAACGCTTTTGAAATAATTAAAATGTTAAAAGTATTTTTTTTCATTTTATTCACTCTGTTCACTATGAAAACTTTTATAATTCAATCCGCATTATAAGAGAGAGTCATAGTGATCCCTTATTAGTTATAAACAAACTTAAAGACCTCTTACAAAACTTTTAGATGGAAATATTTTCAGTCTAAACAAAGAGAACAAAGTGCAATATCATATAATTTTCCGCTCAATGACTGCCCTTTTACATAATACATAATTCGCACTTGTTCTTTAGCATAAATCTATCATTCATTTGCACCTAACTTAAGAATCGCCTAAGGCCTTATCTACCTTATGAAATTAATAGTAAGGTGCTCGATATTTTGCCCCAAGTTATTTTGCCAGAAGATGACTAGCCTTAGAGGATTTCAGAACATCTAAAAGGTTTAGTGCAAAGAAATTTGTAAAATTGTAAACACATGATTGTCTAAAAAACCATCCATGTGGCGCATTTTCAACTCGTGGCAATTCTGTCGTGTCCAACATCTGTCACTGTCAGTCAAATAACTCATTTGTGCTGCATCATTTGGCAAAGTGCTGAGAGTGATCTGCCTATTTAAAATATTTATTTATTCCTTGTACACATATTATGTATTGTAGTATATAGTTTTATAAGTTTATGTATTATTGTGTTTTTTTTTATGATTTTGTAATTTTTGCATTTTTCAATGCTATTTTTATACTTATTATTGTGTATTATGTATTGTGTATTTTTATACCATATTATTGTGTATTTTGAGTATTCTCGTCTTCTGTAAGTATGTATCTTATTTATTATTTTCTGGTCATCTTCCCTTCTTACTAACTTTGTCAGAATAACAGCGCCTCTGTGTTCATTCGGCCCACCTGTGAATGACACAGAGGCAAAACGCTGAGATAGGGTTTTATTGACCCCACACAATTGTTCTTAGTAATATTTTGTTGTGATTAGCGTATTTATACTTTTTTTTTCTCCTCCTTTCTTTTCTCATTGTTTGTATCGTATGTGTGTGTGTGTCAATAAATGTGTTTTCTATCTTTCTTTCAATGCAAATTTTCATCAAGATTAAGTTAGATAAGAAATGCTTTAGGCGATTCTTAAGTTTAGTGCAAATGGGGGTATGTGTTTGTAATTGCTTAAACATATTTAGTGAGTAGTTTAATTTACCATTGCTATTTATTTCTAGATTTTAACCGTAAACTAGGTGTGATAGCCAATGCCTATCTTAAGCTTACTATCTTTTATACTACCTCTATCGTTAAGCTTTTTGTAATTAAAATGGAATTAGTCAGAAACAATTTCGTTTTTTCCGTTGTTGTGTGGGAAGGTTTAGGAGTGTAATAAAAATATTACAATTATTTAGACTTTTTTATTTTTGTAATAACCTATGTAATATTCCGCAAACCAAACATGATAATTGGTAAGATCGATTAGTTTTGAGACTTATCCTACTTATACTATAAATGCGAAAGTATAAGTAAATAAAATAAATAAATATTTGAATACAATCGCACCAATTGTCTAGCCTACGTTAAGTTTCATGAAGAACTAGTGACTACTAGAACTACGGATAAACATACTTATATACTTTTTATAATAATTATTAATAATATATAATATAACATATTATTAATAATATTATTTTACTTACTTTTCTAAATACATAGTATACAATATTAAACACCCAGACCAAGACAAATAGATATGTTCATGAACACAAATATTTGTCTTGTTCGAACCCGGGATCTTTATTTATTTATTTAATACATACACATGCTAGCTTACAGAAATGCATTTCCAACACACCAGCAAGTCATACAGTAACAGTTAAAATAACAAATTACTTTAAATAAATTCAAAACAATAAAAATATGATGTCATTACGAAATTAAAGAAAGTCAAATTGCTAGATAATAAAGTAAATTAAATTAAGTAAATGTCATTGGAAAAATAATAATAATCTAAAACAATTTGATACATACAAAAAAATAAAGAAATTACAATAAAATAAAACTTAAAGGAATAATATTCGATTTTTATAATTGTCATGTCATAAGATATTCTAATTCTAAATATTTACTAGCTTCTCTACATATATGGTCAATCTTATCAGCAAATAAATCAATGTCAGGGCACTGAGTGAGTATGTCCCCAATCAGGCGTAATGCGCGAACAGTAGGTGCATTAGCGGCATGTACAGTGCGTGTGACGGGTGTGCTGACGGGCGTGTGCTTTGGCGCTTCATTATTAGTATGTCAGTTTGTTCGAACCCACGACCTTTGGAAATCCGGTCCAATGCTCTAACCACTGTGCTACCGCGAGTCCCATCTGAGAATTCACTTGTGGCCGACTTGTTTTTTTCCAATATTTTCTATTTAAAATTTATCATAATAAAACGTAGAAAAAATGCCCGGTATGCAATCAGAGGGCCTAGTGTCAGTTCGCAAATATCCAAACGATTCATCATCATCGTTACCATCGAGTAAGAGTAAATTTTTTACAGATAGCCTTAACACAAGGGGAATAAGGTTGAAAGTTTTATTATATTCGCAAACTTCAGCGTAAGCGAGTAACTCGCTAAGTAAGAGAAAACTCGCAACTAAGCACCCTGACTTTTGTTGTTGAGCCACTGCTTTAAGAATCAGCCATTTTTTATGTCCCCACTGCTAGGGCACTAGCCTTCCTTATGGATGGATAAGGACAACGGGCCATGACCCACCACGCGGGCCCAATGCGGATTGGTGGGTTTTAACGACTGCAAATGCAGCCGGGACCAACGGCTTAACGTGCCTTCCGAAACACGGAGGAGCTCGAGATAGTAAATTTATGGTCACCCATCCCATGACCGACCATTGCGTAAGTTGCTTAACCTCAACAATCGCAGGCCGAACGTGCGAACCACAGCGCCACGGGCTCCTCAATGCAAAATGTCAATAGATGGATGAGTTACACTTTAACTGACACAATAAATATATATATATGTCGCAGGATAATTAGATAAATCGTTTTTTTGTGATAATCCTAGGGATATTGCGAAAACACAGATAATTAGACAATGGTGTTGACATTCCTCAATCCTACTGAAAAAAGATATATTTTTGCGAAAAAACTGGTTGCCTTAGTAATATTACAAAAATAATCGCTGGCTATTATGAAATAAGAACACTGATTGGCTGGTCGGACCGTCCAAAACAACATCTTCTATGATTGGTTGACGACTTGAAGTTTCAAATGTCAATCCATTCTCTCACGTCTACTAAACTGTGTGTGAACCAATCAGAATAAGAGTTAGCAAGCAAGCAAAAATTAAGCCAATCAGAGTAAAGAATATCCAATGTTACTAAAGCAACCCGTATTTTTGCAAAAATCCTATATTTTTTCAGTAAGATTGAGAATTGTCAACACCATTGTCTAATTATCCGTGTTTTTGCGATATCTCTAGGATTTCTGCGAAAATTCTATTTATCAAATCCTCCTACGACATATACACGGCTATTTTAAAACAGTAAGTATCAAAAACTTTTAAGTTCGACTCATAATCGGCAGGAGAACAACTTGCTCCTGAGAAGCATGGGTCGAAATACAACACATTTTTTTTTACTTTCCATACTAAATCGACCGCGTAATTAGTGTGATTTGTATGATAAGTCGAAAAAAAATGACATATTTCCATGTTTCAAGGAGGAAGTTGTTTTTTTCTAAGTCAAACTTAAAAAAATTGAATACTTTTTAAAAACAAACCTTCATGACCAATAAACTGCAAAATTACATTAGAGGGAAATTAAAGGGATTTTTAAAGATAATTAGGGAATTTTGGCATTTATCTAATTTAAAATTAAATCAATTGACATAAAACTCATTAACATAGGTATGTACTTGTTTAGTTCATTTACATTACATTCAGCAATATACAGAAAAGCAAGTTTGCTTTCAATCAAACTAAGGCGTATTCATACAGTAAGTCGAAGCTCATGAAGACTTAGGGCAAGTGTACAACTTTTAGTTAAACAACTATTTTTTTTCTGAATCATATGTTTATAGTAGGTACTTAATATATTGAAGCGCGCATACTATCAACTAAAGTTGTTCTACAAAAAGTCGACATCGACTTTTCCATCAACTAAACTGTTTTCACAAGTTGACAAAACAGTTTAGTAGATGGAAAAGTTGTATATAGGATGGAACACATAAACACGACTTTCACAAATACAGTAAAATCCTTAAAAAATGCATTCATGTGGCGCAACAAATAAATAATAACAAAGTAATACGTAATAAGAATGAATGTAAAGCAACTTGGAGCGTAATTTCCTCAACAATATCACATAAGATGAAAAGTAATGATTTTGACCTAATTAGATTTGATGGGTTGTCATATACTGATCCCCAAGACATCTCAAATTTATTTAACAAACACTTTATTAACTTAGCCAGCCGAGAAACACTAAATGTAGATAAGTCGCAAACAAATATTCACTCTAACTCTCGCACAATCTATCTAAAACCCATTTATGAAAAAGAAACATACAATATAATTATGTCCTTGAATAATAGTACATCTTGTGGGTATGATAAGATTGCTACCAAAGTTTTAAAATTATGCGCCACCTACATTAGTGTGCCACTAGCACACATAATTAACCTGTCATTCTCAGAAGGTGCTTTTCCAGACGATCTCAAATTATCGATAGTGAAGCCCTTACACAAAACAAGATCTAGGTAACTATAGGCCTATCACTTTGGTACCAGTGTTGTCAAAAGTATTTGAGAAGGCAATGTTAAAGAGACTTAATGATTTTATTGACACATGTAACATACTTCAGTCTCAACAATTTGGCTTCCGCAAGGGAAGTTCTACTGCTCTTGCTTGCTTTGACTTAGTTAAGTATGTAACTGAGTGTATAAATAATAACACCCCTGTACTTGCATTGTTTCTCGATATGAGTTGTGCATTTGATTACGTAAACCATGATAGGTTATTGCATAAACTAGAATCGTATGGTATTAGAGGAAAGGCTTATGAATGGATTAAATAAAAGCTACTTAAATGATAGAAGGCAGTGCACGGATATAACAAAACTTTCACAAACTAATATTTCAATCAAGGAAACGTATAGATCACAATTATTATTTAGAAAAACAGGTGTTCCACAGGGCAGTGTTCTCGGTCCCCTACTATTTTTATTATACGTTAATGATCTCCCCAATGCTACTCCACATAAATGCATCCTTTTTGCAGACGACACTACAATTATTGTTAAGAAAGAGGGCAATGTTTCTCTAGATTCGCTTGCAAATACCGCTTTAAAGAATATAATAGGTTGGTTAAAAACTAATGACTTAAAAATCAACCTGCAGAAAACAAAAGTTATGCAATTTCTATCATACGGCTCATCAAAACAAAATCTTAACATTAATTATAATAATAACAAAATTGACGAGGTAGACAACTATAAATTTTTGGGATTGCTCATTGACGCTCATCTTAACTGGAAGGGGCATGTTGATACTGTCTGCAAAAAACTACAACGTTTCGCATTTGCTATAAAAAAAAGTACGACAGAATGTTTCAATTGAAGCTGCTTCCATCGGTTCTTAGCTATGGTATATTGCTTTGGGGGAACTCTGTTGATGTAGAGAGAGCCTTATTGATACAGAAGAGATGTATCAGGGCATTGAGCAACATCTGGTACTTAGACAGTTGCAAACCATATTTTAGAAAATATGGTATATTACCGTTGCCCTGCCTTTACATAAGAGAAGCATGTATTTTTATTAAATCTTTCCCTTTGTGCTACAAAACCCGCCAAGAAGTTACCTCTAGACAGTTAAGGAAACGATATGCAGACTTAATATATCAACCTCCCTGCCGCAAGGATATATATAAAAGAAATGTATATAACATGAGTATATTAATGTATAACTTGCTTCCAGAAACTTAAAAGTACCTAAATGGAGTCTTATTTAAAAAGAAACTTATTATATGGCTAATAGAAAAATGTTTTTATAGTTCTAAGGAATATTTGGATTGGCAAAATTAGCTAAATATCTAGTGTCTGTAGTGTCTGTAACTTCCAATTTTAAAAAAATTGCATGTCTGCGAGCAGGCTAAACATATTATAAGATCTATTATAACTGTGTTTTGCAAATAAAATATTTGTATTTGTATTTTTATTTGTATTGAAAAAATCTATCGGGACCTGGGCCCTGTTTCATAAAGCTTGACAAGTCGACAACTTGTCAACTATGCTCCAAAATACTTTTTTTGTCACTGATCTACGCAATTTTGACCTTTGATATCATTGCAGAAGGTAGGTTTTCTATAAAAAGCAATCATACAATTATAGTTCTCTTTTTCAAAATCCTATTACGAACTCTTTCGATCATGTGAGAATTTATAAAAGAAAAATAACTGTCACTCCCCATCCTGACACAGACCAAGAATGCCTATAAAAAATGTGCGACAATTTGACAAATGTGTTAGATTTTCCGAATACAAATATGTCGGACCAAGTTTAATGAAACGTTAAATTGTAGAACTGTCGCTACAATTTGACAATTATGTCGGCTTTGCCTATAGCAATGTTTTATGGAACGTACCATCGTTAAATTGTCACCTGTCACCTGTCGCTGACAATTACAATCTTTATGAAACAGGGCCCAAGGGGAACTACCTTAAATCCTTAGTTAGCTCATTTTACTGAAAGGAAACATTCCTTTATTTTTACAAGAAATACATTAAAACATTTTTTTAAATACGCTTCCCACACACAGGTATCGAACCAGCTAAAATCTTTAAAACATAACATTCTGTACTTTTATACCATCAATCGATAGGGTCAATCAAAAAACACTCTCTCTAACAAACATAGTAAATTAAATAAAAGGAAACATATGAAAACTCAATTTATAAACTCAAGGGGACAGATAAAGCACTTTTAACCAAGGCTCTTTTAAAAAATAAAGGAATGTTTCCTTCAGTAAAATGGGCTAACTAAAGGATTTAAGGTAGTTCCCCTCCAGGGCCCATAGGTTCTTTCCACCCTGCATATGACCAGCCTTAAGTAAAAACTCATGACGACTTACGAGTATCGAGTATAGTCGGATTTTTTATTCAATAGAGTAATTTGACAGGTGTCAATGTCATTTAGTAAAAATTACATAAAAATAATGCTGGGAGTTTCACCCGAGTTCTTTTCGTAATAACACGTGTTGTGAGCCTCCATTTTTAACTCAATCTACCGTAGAATTTCTATATGTTACAAAATATATTTACTCGACATTGAAAAATTCGCGTATTTAACGCGAGCACGCCATTAATAAGGAAGAAGATTAAGAAAGAACAAAAATTATGCTGCCTTAAAACGTAGCTATAATAATAACATTGAATTTGTATAAGTGAATGTAAGTATACTTACTGTACTGAGTGCTTAGCTTACTCGCTTACGCCGAAGTTTGCGAAACACACAATTTTTCATCTCACAACAGCGAGGAACATTTTATGGTTGTTTCCGCGGTCAACTTCCGGTAAAAGATTCTTTAAACATAAATTTTAATCTAAATATACCTAATTCTCGTTGTTTTAATGATATAAAAAACTAAAAGAATATAAAAGGAAGTATTATAGTTAATTCAAAGTTATTTAAAGTAGGAATATATTGTTACTTATTAATAAGAATAAAACCGATTCCGTAAATGTTGACACTGACATGAGATACAAGACAAAGACAATTTAAAAATAAAGATTTATGTCACAGTCCGAAATCCAATTATAGGTTGTGAAATCTCACCCAGCCTAATATATTTTTTTTATAACAAATAGTTTAATCCTATTGTTATTGTTTTTATGATTCAACGAACTAAAATAATATAATTAAACCAAAACGGAGTATTATAATTGTCTTGTCTCGACACAATGGAGCCAAATAAAAGATTTAGTTGATTTAACTCGAAAATATATATAATGAATTGAAATACAATGTTGCCTTGTAGATAGCGAACAGGTAAGTAACGGTTGTATGAAGATGTGACGTTGAAGTACCGACGCTTTACGTAAACGCCCGATAACAAACGACGGCAAAGACTTCTTCTGGTGTTGTCATCTCTCCTCGTAAAATAGGCGAAATGGTAAGCCGCAACATCTTCCCGCCGCGTTGAAAGCATTCTTTCAACCCTGGACTTGATCCTCGGTCAGTAGAGGACATAACCGAACCAGTGGTCGCCGCACGGAGCCTCTCATAGTGTTGACTTCAGCTACACGTGCGATTCCGTCAGAACCCGGAAATAGCCTGGTGACTCGACCTAGGCGCCAGCATAATGGAGGTGCATCATCTTCTCGCAGGAGCACCAGGTCGCCAACTATCAGATTGCCCTTGTCAGTTCTCCACTTTGTTCGATGCTGCAGTTCACTAATGTATTCTCGTTGCCATCGATTCCAGAAATGTTGATGAAGCCTTTCTACTCTGGCATAGCGACGAAGATTGCTTTCTTTGTTTTCCTTTAGGTCTGGCGATGGCAGCGCCGTCAAGGGTCTTCCTATGAGAAAGTGCCCTGGGGACAAGGATAGGAGGTCATTAGGAGAGGAAGAGAGAGGACACAAGGGACGACTATTGAGTATAGCCTCCACTTGTGCAAACAATGTGGCTAATTCTTCTAAAGTTAAATGACTGTTGCCCATAACTCTCTTTATATGAAATTTAGCCGACTTGACGCCGGCTTCCCAAATGCCTCCGAAATGTGGAGCATATGCAGGACTAAAATTAAAATTTATTCCTTCCTGAATCGCAAAGTCAGATAGTTCCTGCTTATTATTTAACAAAAAACCATAAATCTCTTTAGCTGCCGCAACAAAATTCCGTCCATTGTCACAAAACACTTCAGATGGCTTGCCTCTGCGTGCTATGAATCTGCGGAAGGTCATTATGAAAGCGTCTTGAGTGAGATCTGTGACAATTTCCAAATGAATACACTTATACCGCAAGCAGACAAAAAGACACATGTAGCATTTTATCAAACGACTACCTCTGCCTTTCTTGTTTAAAATCATGAATGGTCCCGCAAAGTCCAGCCCTACGGATAAAAAAGGATGGCTGGGTGTTATTCTTTCTACGGGAAGATTTCCCATTTTAGGACATAAGGGTTTGGCATTCAAACGCTTACAACGCACACAGTTAAATAGTACAGTCCTGGCCAGGCGCCGTCCGTTTACCGGCCAGATAACTTCCCTAATAGTTGACAATAATAACTGCGGCCCCGCGTGTAGAAGCTTAATGTGTTCCCTTTCAAAATATAATTTTGTAAGACGATGTGAGGAATGCAATAGTATAGGGTGTCTTTTTTCGTAAGCATAACATGAGTTCTGTATTCTCCCCCCTACTCTTATTAAGCCATGTTTGTCAAAAAATGGAGACAATGAAAGTATTTTTGATTTAGCATTTAGTTGCTGACCTTTTTTGAGAATTTCGTATTCCGAAGCGAAAGACTCACGCTGAGCAGTCGCACATAAAAAGTGAAATGAATTATTTAATTCTTCAATTGTAATATTACCAGTGAGTTTATTTTCAGGATGTCTTAAATTATGTATGAATCGTCTAACATACACAAAAGTACGCTGCAATTTAGAAATATTTGAATAATTTTCAAACTTAATAAATGGTTCAGTTACCGTTACACTATGACATTTCAATTCTGGCAATTCTATTTCTAAATGTTTATTATTTAATATAGGCCACTCAGATTCTTCCTTTGAAATAAAATCGGGACCTAACCACCATAAATTCATGGCTGTCAACCGTGTTGCGTCTACACCCCGGGAAATTAAGTCAGCCGGGTTGAAGGCGGTGGGAACGTAACGCCATGCGCCGGCGTCAGTACATTCTGTAATTTCATGCACCCTATTTGCGGCGAAAGCCTTTAGTTTGCTGGTTCCGTTACGTATCCACGCTAACACTATGCTCGAATCGCACCAATGAGTCATGCGCGCCGGCTGCACTCGGAGGGACTCGCATACGGCCCTGCATAACCTGGCTGCGAGGAGCGCCGCGCACAACTCTAATCGTGGCATAGTGGTCGCCTTTAGCGGCGCGACCTTGGATTTGGCGCATAACAACCTAACGGTAACTTCATTCTGAGCATTCACCGACTTTAAGTAAACACATGCCCCATACGCGTGCTGGGAAGCATCACTAAAACTGTGTAACTCAATATGCACGGGATTAATACATAAAACGAATCTTGGTATTTCTATTTTTTGCAATTCTAGAATATGTTTAGAAAATGACTTCCACTCGTTTGCAATAGATAATGGAACAGGCTCATCCCAACTTAATTGTTGAGCCCATAATTTTTGAATTAAAATTTTTGGTATAATAATAACTGGTGACAACAAACCGAGTGGGTCGAATATTTTGAATGACTGCGACATAATAAATCTTTTAGTTATGGTATTGTTTTCTAAAAGGGGTTTAGTAGGAAAATTAAAATTATCAGTGGACGGCCTCCACCCCATCCCTAAAGTGCTAGTTGATTCACTAAAAGCTAAATTATCGGTTTTATTTATTTCATAAACGTCAAAAATATCAGGCAAATTACTTTTTAACTTTCTTAAATTAAAACACCCAGAACGAAGTACCTTAATAATTGCGTCCAGAATATAACGCAGTTGATCCTCACTGTCACTGCCACAGATAAGATCATCAACGTAAAAATTGTGCTGAATTATGTCTTTTATTAGTTTATCATCACACTCTTCACCTAATTTCATAAGGCATCTCGTGCTCAAATAGCTGGCACTAGCGGTGCCGTACGTAAGTGTATTTAATTTTAGTATACTTAAAGGCTGAGACTCATTATATCGCCACAGTATCAGCTGAAGGTCACGATCACCTTCATCGACTTCAACCTGCCGGTACATCTTTTCGATGTCGCCCGTCAGCAAATACCTATGTTGTCGAGCTCTAATTAATATTGAAAATAAAGAATCTTGTACTGTGGGCCCCACCATCAAAATGTCATTCAATGAATATCCTGAAGAGGATGCCGCGGAGCCGTCAAAAACGACACGTAATTTAGTTGATTCGCTGTCCTCCTTTAGCACAGGGTGATGACATAGAAAATACGAAACATCGGTTTTTGAATGACATTCAGATAAGTGCCCCAACTCAGCATATTCTTGTATAAATTTAGAATATTGTAATTTAATATCTGGATTACGTCGAAAACGTTTTTCTAAATTAAAAAATCTACGTTTTGCTATATTATATGTATCACCCAAACAGTCAGGTGATTTCTTTAGGGGTAGCTTCACTCGAAACCTACCATTATTTAATCTAACAGTATTTTGTGTGAAATGGGTTTCGCAATAATTATCACTTTCGTTTATATTTTTCTGGCATGGGACTTCCTCCAAGTTCCAGAAAATAGGTAGTAATCTTTCTATCTCTTCACAAGAATCATTTTGTTCTGTAAGCGTGAAGTTACACTGAACTGAATTTTCGGGTCTCATTGCAGTAAATGGACCGGTAACTAGCCATCCGAATTTAGAGTTACACAATTTAGGGTAACCAGGACCTAATGACAGCTGTTCACTTCCTATCACGTCCCAAAAAATGTCGGCACCAATTAAAATATCAATTTTGGACGGTTGATAAAAATTAGGATCTGCCAACGTACATTTTTTTGGAATTTTCAACGATTTAATATAAATTTTAACTGTAGGTATCTCACTAGTTAATTCGTTTAGCACAAACAATTGTAAATTAATTTTGTATGATTTATTAATTAATGACCGTATTTGGGCGGTGCATGTCTCCACAACCTTATTAGCGCAATTGTTACCTACGCCGATAACGTTAATATTATTCACTGTATTCAAATGTAAACCTAATTTTTCTTGCAGCGATTTAGTTATGAACGACGATTGGCTTCCGCAATCCAATAATGCACGAACTTTAGCCGATTCGCGTGTATTCGGATTGGAAATTTCTAATAAAATAGTTGACAAGAGCACTTGACCTTGTCTGACTTTCGAAAAATTAACTAATGTTTCATTAGAATAATCCTCTAATTGCGCACTGTGAACCGATGTCGTTTGAGGTATATGCAATAAACTGTTATGACGTTCCTTGCATTCTCGACACGGACCCACACGACACTCGCTTACCGGGTGACCTTGACGCAGACAATTGGCACAAAGCTTATATTTTTTAACACAATTAATTCTTTCTTGCACGTCTTTTGATTTAAAATTAGGACAATCGTAAATCTTATGATTGTCACCGCACACAATACATAAATAAGTACCAGATTGTTTGGAAGTTAACGCTGCAAACGACTTCGTATTAGCACTCCGATAATTAAGGTTTTGTTTACTATTGTGCGGCGTAGCATGGTGGCGCGCGGGCGCCGCCGCCGCAGCTGATAACGATCCCTTCGGCGCATGACTAATATGACTATCATACCTACTTCGATGTATAGCCTCGAGCACATCTGCGCGGTCCGTCAAAAACTTATTAAACTGGTTTAGCGTGGGGATATCATCTAACACATTGCGGTACTCTTCCCATTTAGCGAGTGTTTGGCTATCTAATTTAGCTGTTAACATAAATATAAGTAGCACATCCCATTTATCGGTGGGCTGACCTAGGCTAGACAATGCACGCAAGTTTTTCGTCAAATGATCGACCAAAAAACGAAGTGACTTTTCCGACTCGCGAGTTAATGTTTGAATATTAAATAAGGAATTTAAATGGTGATTGGTTAACAATCTTTTATTATTGTAACGATTACACAACAACTCCCACGCTTCCTTATAGTTAGATGCTGATATCTCTAAGTTGGATATTACCCTGGCAGCTTCTCCTGCCAGATATGAGACAAGATAATGAAACTTGTGGACAGGAGAAATGTGGGAATTATTGTGTATCAAACTCTCGAAGGTATCATGAAACTCAAGCCATCTGAAATATGTTCCATCGAACTTGGAAATTTGTATTTGAGGCAATTTGAACCCCATAGCATTGCCATTAGCATTACCGTTAGTTTCAATAGAACAATGACCATCCGCGTCAAAAAAGGATTCGCGTCTTTGTAATTTATTTTGACGATCTATAATATTTTTTGCCAATGCTATGTTTGCTACAAAATCATGTTCGATATTCTCCCTTTCATTTAACTCCCCTTCCAAATTATCAGGATTAAAAACTTCAATCTGACTCTGCAACTCATCGAATTTCATGGACAAAGCCTCGAACTTACCGAGCTTCAAAGTCAACTCAGCCAGCTCGAGGTGAGCCAATTCATTTTGCTGACTTATATTCGACAAAAAATTTTTGAATTTAGTAATTTGACCTTTTACTGAACTTCGCTTTATACTTAATTCTCGCAGCCTTTTCTCGTCGGCCTTATCAACAGTCGACTTACCAAATCTTTCCGAATCCATCATATTTATCGTAATAAAGAAACACAAATAAAATTAATTTACATAAAAATGCGTTTGAATATAAATCAGCAAGCAAGTAAGAAGGAACAAATAATAAATTTTAGCTCACGCTCCTCCTCGGTGTCCTCGCGCCGAATCGGGAAACCGGCGCCGACGCCGCTAATGCACAGCACAACAGCGCACAGCTAAGACACGCTCAGTGCTCCTTTTGGTCACCGAACTCTCTTGGCTTGATACTGTCGATGAGGCTGAAACGTTCGGCAAACAACTATGACCGACGAGTTACTAACCGACTCGAGTTTTAAATTTCGACTAAAATGTCACGTAGAAAGTTAATATTTTATGGGCCACCAAACTCGGTTATTTAGAAGCAATGACAATACCGAGTTAAATAATTGAATATTATGAGATATAAGGACAAATTAATGAATTTTATTGAGCTATTCAAAATATTAATAAAAGTGGGTAGGTAGGTACCTTGCACCTAAAAAATTATGGTAAAATTTTGCAATAATTTTCACTAATAATTATCGTAACCTTTGCCGACTTTGCTTGCAACAAGTGAAAACGACAATACAATAGAAAAAAAATAGGTTTGTTTTAGGTATAGACTTTGGATTAAGGAATTTGGATAGGACGTAAGGCACTTATCTCATTAATCCAATGACGATGATGACGACGACCCAGTGTAATGCTTTTGCTGCTTTACTGACTGCTGCTGTCTTCAAATCTCCATCAGAAATTTCGTGAAATTTGTATGACCTTCAAACGTCCGTTGGAATCTGCACTTTTGGTTTGAACTTTCTTCGTAATTTCTTCTTATTTTTGGGTTCCCCTCATGGGCCACCAATTTATGTCTTGTCTCGACACAATGGAGCCAAATAAAAGATTTAGTTGATTTAACTCGAAAATATATATAATGAATTGAAATACAATGTTGCCTTGTAGATAGCGAACAGGTAAGTAACGGTTGTATGAAGATGTGACGTTGAAGTACCGACGCTTTACGTAAACGCCCGATAACAAACGACGGCAAAGACTTCTTCTGGTGTTGTCATCTCTCCTCGTAAAATAGGCGAAATGGTAAGCCGCAACAATAATTAATTTAAAGCTATTTAAAATAAGAATCAAATATAACAAAAAAGTCAATAGTGCGATTTGGAACGGATTATGACATATTTTTAGGTATTAAATTAAAAAAGTACTTTGCCGCGCTAGGCCGCAAAAAGCGATTTTCTACGCCTAAACTGATTGACAAAACCTCCTTTTCAGAGCGTGTGAGGTGAAAAAGTTTTTTATTTCACAATTTTTAAAGATAGAAGAGGTCCCGTGCCTACGGTATTAACCTTATGTCAACTCCTCATCACCTTTTACAAAATGCTGCTTTTTCCCGGTGCAGGGACGTTACTTATTGAGGAGTTCTCCCGACCCTTCATCACCAGCTCCACTTCATTACATGCATTGAGTCGAGCATAAACTGCTTATGAACCACATTAAAGTAATCGTATCGCTTCCGTGAAACGCTAAGTATTTAATAGTTCCGATGACCATTTGTGGTCTTCATCATCAGTTCCACTTCACACCGAAATCGCTATAGGAGTGCCTATAATATTTGAAGAGTTTCCTGGATTTCTCCAGGATCCCATCGTCAGATCCTGACATGATGACAATGTGACCACATGGGGAAGTATACCCTTTCGAACAAAAAAAGAATTACTCAAATCGGTCCGCCGTCTTCGAATAATCGAGTAGATTCCGTCGAGTTGAGAACCTCCTCCTTTTTTTGAAGTCGGTAAAAAACGGGTTTATTTTTACAAAGTGAAATTAGCATCTGTCAAATTACTCTACAAAATAAAAAATCTGACAGGTAGAAGCCACTACTAAAAATACCAGACTGTAGGAATACGCCTAAGTGAAATTTTAAACGGTTGTCTGTAGTAACAGACATAAAAAAAAATAAGTTGTTATTATAAATGATAAAGTGAATAAAAAGCTCTTTCTGATTTTTTGACGTTACTATACTTTATTAACTATATTTATGCCTGTCTGTTATTAGCAAGGTTTGCATCTGACCTCGACTTTCATACTCACAGATGTTAGACAAACAATTTTTTGTCGTTGATCTGAAGTGAACAATAAAGCGATCTATAAATAACTAGCCTAGCGATTTATAAATAAAGGGATTAAGTTTAATATAATGGACGTCGACATTGGTTATTCCGATATACTTTGAATTGAATCATACTTAACTATTTTCTAGTATATTTCTTGTTTAACAATGAGTCATACTATCTTTTGCAATCGTTAAGGCGGTACCCCCACCGAAAGTGGCGCCGCGTTGAATTTTATTTAATATCGTAATTCTAATACACAATTTTAATAAAACTAAACGTGGAATTTTTAGATCCCATAGTCTAGTATTTTTAGACGGTATCATTACATTCCCTCGTAGTCACTGCTAGAAGTAGATAGCAAAACTGCTAAAAGTGGCCGTTTTTGACACATTTGCTATCTACTTCTACGAATGACTATGACGAGATGTAGCGATACCTTCTAAAAATACAAGACAATGGGCTCTAAAAATTCCACGTTTAGTTTTATTAAAATTGTGAATTAGAATTACGATATTAAATAAAATTCAACGCGGCGCCACTTTCGGTGGGGGTACCGCCTTAACTTATCGATCGGTTGGAGTTGTCAACTGGCGAGTGTAAAACTCGCGAGTGCGCGCGAGTTGGCACGTTCCGATTTTGTATATATTTACGTACAGAGTGCTACGTTTTTATTTGACGGTACATCAGAGGAGCGCGCGAGATGGCGACAAAAAAAATCGAAAGGTACCAACTCGCGCGCATTCGCAAATTTCACACTCGCCAGTTGACGAATAACTCATCGGTTGATTTAGTTTAATAACGCCCACTTGCTCCAAGATAGGTTAAAATTTAACCCAGAGTTAGTCCATAGAAAAATAGCACTAATTCTGGGTTAAAGTGTTAACCCAGCATGGCGCATGCGGGTCTAAGACGTGGGTTCTTCGTAGATAAGGAGGCCTTTCAATTTGAATTACAATTTAAGGGTAAAAAAAAGTCGATCGTATAGCAAATCTATGTATACTTTCACCTTTTGTATGTACACACGGTTATCAAATACGATCAAAAATACCCATGCAAAGTTCTATTGCAGGGTAAAATTCGCACAGTTATACAATAATCTTTGAAATCATCATCAGTCATATTCAAAACCCTTACAGGAGAGGCACATACCATCCTTTTGGATGGAAGTAAAATTGGGGTAAGTAGATATTAATGACTATGAGTGAATGAATATGACTAATGAGTTCACCTTAACTAGCCTTCCGAAGCACGGAGGAGCTTGGGATAATAGTTTTTTGTCACGCATCTTGTGATCGACCATTGCGAAAGTTGCTTATCTGCAATTTAGCAGTCTAAACGCGGTAATCACAGCGTCTTCGAGCCACATAACAAAACACGTGTTAATTCCATGGATTGATTATCTTTTTTTTATGGACAACGGGGAGACTCTTAGCCTTCACCATACCTACCTGATGTTAGGTATTGATTGATAAGGCCGAAGATGGAAGCGAGGGTCTCCCGGAATCCCCATCACTGGGGGACTGGCTATCTAATCTCTAACTGCCGTAACACAACAATGCTGAAAATGTAGCTAACAAAGCTAGCTAACAATATAACATCTTTCTTTCTTTCTTACTTTTCTGATACCGGTTGGTTGTTGCCACTAGACTACAGAGGCGGTATCTAATGGAAACTCGGTTAAGAGGGCCTAGCACGAAAAACTATCGAAATAGTATGGAGCACTTAATGTCAAAAATTGTATAGGAAAATGTAGTTCTGTTTACGTCCGATAGGAACGCTGCTCAATATCTCATACATTTTTTTACTTTACTTCCTAATACTTACTCGAAAGTTATTCGTGCTAGGCCTACAGTTTCAATTTCGTCGCTGTTGTGGCTGCCATACAGTATGAAAATGTGACAGTAATTTATTTTTATTTTATTTATTTGGTTGACTAACAATTGACACACACAAACATACACAGCACTAATACACAAAAAAAGACGCGCTCGGCGAAGACTGTGTCCGTCCCTTTAAGGGTGACCTATTTTGGCGGCAAGCACGGTCACCGACTGAATGAGACTTACGCCTTTCTCCTCAGGGAGATGGCCGATATCAAGGTCCGACAAGAGCAGTATGCCTAGCACGAATAACTTTCGAGGAGGAATCGAGGAAGTAAAGTAAAAAATGTATGAGATATTCAGCAGCGTTCCTGCCGGACGTAAACGAAACTACATTTTCCTATTCATTTTTTGACATATCGTGCTCGATACTTACTCGATACTATTTCGATAGTTATTTGTGCTAACCTTACAGTTCCTGGTCGCGGGCATTAAGTTCCACCTTAAGTTCTTCTACAGTTCGGCGCAGCTCCTCCAAATCACCCGCTACGGGTGGTACATCCGCCTGCTTCCGCTCAACCGCATCCAGCCTGTGTTTAATTCAATTGACCATTTAGAAGTCAGTTTAGTATTATTATTAGCTAGCTATTCAACTATTTGTATAATACAACACGCAAATACAGACTACGCACTAAATTACGTATTAATTAATAAATTATGCGAGAAAATAGTAATAAAAAAACAACGGGTTGCACTCCGGGAGTGCCGGCAGAAGTGAAAACCTTAAACGAAACAGCAGGAGCAGGCATACATTTTCGCCGCGCGTTAGAAAGAGAGGGGGTTATTACTTCCTTTCCTACGCCGCGCCGGCGCTCTACTCTCCCTCCGTCTTACGAATTTTCGATGACCACGTGTCCTGACGCGACTTTAACATTTTTTACCCATCCCAAAAATTTAAAACTCTGATGTGTACAACGCCGCTAAAGAAGTTTTCACTTCAAAAATAGCAGGATGAAGCTATCTGACTTATGGTTGAAGCCAGTGCCTTTGGTAATGACAGGACGAAACTCAAACTGAACCAAGTTTCCGTTACATAATCAGCCTGCCAAACTAACAATCTGACTTAATTAGTAATATTGATACAATTATGTACCTATATAAATTATACACTCGTACCTACACAATCCTTGTTAGGTAAGAAAAATAAGAAATTAGAGTGCAATCTACGTTTTGAAACACGGATCTTGCTGTTCATTACAAACGTCTACTGACGAAATTCATTCATCGGGGTTTTCCAGTTGCACTGCAGCGCAAAGGTGTACTAATAGACAGAATTTGGTAGCACATCATAAATTTTCATGAGAACTGTTCATTGACAAACAACTTTTACGTATCATGCTTTTCATTAAACATGTAGTTTCAGTTGTCTTAATTGAGCATTAGTGGCACTGATTGATCGCACATTTCATCGTGCGATGAAGCAAACAATAGTTTTTAGCGTACATCGCGCGACCGTCAATTTATAACCATCTTTATTATAAACTTTGAAATTCAGCCCAATGTGAAAGATATTTCTTGCTATGACCAGGGAAACACTTAGCCTTAATTATACTTGATGTTAAGTATTTTAGTTTGTTTGTTTGTTCGTTTCTCTTTCGCCTAAACCTTTCGATTTTTATATATCTTCCCACCTAACCAAATTGAAAAGTGTTGGGAGTGGAAGTGGCGCAGAACAGACCCAGATGGAGGTCTTTTTTATCAGAGGCCAACACTCACTTTGGGTAACTGCGCCATCCTAGTAAGTAATCAAACCGAACACAATATTAAATAAATTACCCCTCGGGAATCGAACCCGGGAGCTCTATATTTATACCGGTGGTAAAACCACTAGACCACGGAGGTGGTTAAACTTAATGTTGTTATTTACTTTTATGACTAAAAATGTCTCCGACCAGTTTCGATGCCTTAGGCTAAGCCGTTTACGCATATGTCACTCTTGTAGTACGCATATTACCCTCAATGACACTAACTTACTTTACTTAACAGTAGCTCTAAAAAGCGCTAGAATAAGGTTAAAATTCCTTTGGACAAGTGATATATTTGTAGCGCACTAGATTTCTCGAGGTATTTATTTAGAACTACATATTTCGCTAAATGCGAATAAAATTATAGTGATTACATTAAGATTTATTAAGTAAGTGAGGTAATATTAAAATGGGGTAAATATAGTCTTGCTTACTGCGACACTTCTAAGAGATAATGTTTTAGAAGCTGATAAGAATGTTACTATAACATAAGTGTTTTCAAAACAAAAATGATAAACCTTACATTGTTGTGTTAAGATTTTATTTTGAACTCATTCATTTATTTGTGAGTTATTGTTTGAATTATCAACGTGCCGCTATGAGATGGATAGATAGAGTTTTTTTTTCTCAATTAGGAATAGAAAACAAATAATATTGGTAGCAATAAATTGAAGCTTATGAAGATTGTTTCTACACTACTTACTTGTTAATGCCTATTTAATAAAATAATTATTGAAAATCACAATTGATCGTTATTCAATTATAAGAACCTTTATTTGACAATCATAATAATAATAATGATAAATAATTGCATACAAACACACCAATTATCTAGCCTACGTTAAGTTTCATGAAGAATTTGTGTTATGGATTCTAGATAACGGATAAACATATTATATACACTTTTATTTTGTAAATACATACATAATATACATATTAAACACCCAGACCAAGACAAATAGGCATGTTCATGCACACAAATATTTGTCTTGTCCGGGGATCAAACCTTGGATCTTACAACTTTATTTCACATCACTACTATTAACGATCAATTGTGATTTTTTATTAAATAGGCCAAGTTTGTTTATCGAATTTGACAAGTAGCATTAGCAGAGAGAGAGAGTATACTTGTGTAGAAACAATCTTAGGTTCCATTAAAGTCCAACAATGTTTAAATTTTGGTTTAATTCGGTTCAATTCTTACAGGGAAAGAGATTGTTTTGTAGCAATGAGGCTGCCTATAGTGTTTCTCATTGAAGTGAAAACTTCTTTAGCGGCGTTGTGCACATCAGAGTTTAAAGTTTTTGGGATGGGTAAAAAATGTTAAAGTCGCGTCAGGCAGGACACGGGACCTGATCGAAAATTTGTAAGACGGGGGGAGAGTAAGGGAGAGACCGCCGGCGCGGCGTAGGAGAGGAAGTAATATCCCCCTCTCTTTCTACCGCGCAGCGAAATTGTATGCCTGCTCCTGCTGTTTCGTTTAAGCGGTTTTCACTTCTGCCGGAGTGCAACCAGTTGTTTTTTGCCATTTTCCCGATATGAGTTTATTTTTGTACCTATCGTGTGCGGAAAGCGGGAATTGAAGAATAGTCATTTATGTTGTTGCAGTTATAAACTTTGAGGGCCAAGACGAGATCTATAATAATCGAATCGAAGAGATATAAGATCGAATCTTCGTATTTACCTTAAAGAGAGAGAGAAAGAGAGTGAAAGGTAATTAAAAAAATATATCTATCATTAATCTTTTAACTTTTTATTAAAAATAACAACACATAACAAACCGGACTATATTATATAATATTAATAAAATAAATAAAATTCTAATAATGACTTAAGTCTTTTGGACTCTGATTGATTATTAGTTCCGCTTCACTTTACAGTACGTCTGAAACCTTTATAATGAGTTAATGACATAATGTCAACGATTAATATTCATTTGGGCTTTACCTACGTTTTTGTGAACAAGGATCGGTTTGCGGATGCAGAAGTTCTACTGTCAATGTGGTTTCCGAACGTACCACGGTTACTCGATTGTTATTTAGATCTTTGATACGTCAAAGATCTAAATGACATCTCGTTAATCCTTAAATTAGAACAGAGCCCTTAGTACGACGGTGGCCAACACCGTAGAACGGTGAATATACTGGAAAAATTCGACGTGTCCTCATAGGTCTCTGTAGCATAATTGGTTAGTGCATTGGGCCGGACTCCCAAGGATGCGGGTTCGAGTCCCGTCAGGGCGACATGAGACAAGTTGCTTTTTTCTAGTATATTTTCTTGTTTAATATTTATCCCTTAGTACGAGTTGACATTTACTGTCAACGTTTTCGACAACTATCGGATCCTCTACTCATGTCGGTAAAGCAGTCTATGGATATGAAAGAGAAAAAGCGATAGTTTTCGAAAACGATTAAAGTTTGCCAAACACGTTCTAAGGGTACAGAGTTACAATCAAAATAATAAAACTTCTAAATTAAGAAATAATTAAATGTCTTTTTTTTTTTTTTTTTTTTTATGATTTTGTAATTTTTGCATTTTTCAATGCTATTTTTATACTTATGGTAAATTTTAAATAGAAAAATATTGGAAAAAATTAACTCGGCCACAAGTGAATTCTCAGACTGGAATCAAACCAGCGACCTTTGGAAATCCGGTCCAATGCTGACCTTGGAGCATTGGACTGGATTTCCAATGGTCGCTGGTTCGATTCCAGTCTGAGAATTCACTTGTGGCCGAGTTAATTTTTTCCAATATTTTTCTATTTAAAATTTACCATAATTAAATGTCTTACTTAGAAACTTGTAAAAAAACTGTAATGTAAATTTTTTGAGTTAAATTTACAATTTAATATGTCAGAGGATTTTTAAGACTTCTTTGCTCTATTAACTTGGAAAGCATCAGAAATATTTAGAATTTATTGAATTTTCACACGACATTGTTATTATAATTTGAACCACCAATATTTAAGTAGGCTGTGCTTACCGGTCTTTACCACATCTATCCTTGTTAGTACAACTTTACATCCAAAATATATATAACAGATATTTCTTGTTATTTTTATGATTTTTATAGAAATAAAGATATTATTATTATTATTATTAAAAGAAGCAATGTGAATGAATGAATGTAACAAAGTGAGAGTCTAATTTGTCGCTGATTGTGCATACCTGTAAATACATACCTAACTATACACATTATCTGTCTTTATTTATTATCCATGATTAATCTGTTATGCTGTATTTTTCTAAACTTGAAAAAATCTAGTTATAAAGTTTTCTTTGAAACGAGTCCATTCAATTTTTTTATGTTTGTGAAGACCAAATCCAGCCTCCGATAAATATAATTATTTTAATAAAAGGCCATTGGTAATGTATTCTAATTTCATCAGCGGTTATAGTGAAACGACGCAACTATTACGCACCAAAAAATTTGTGCATATCAATTGTTATTCACATTGCTGCGTATTGGCTTATTATAATGACTTCATAGTGAGACACAGTCTACTTCCGGCAGCTTGGTAGGGACCTCGCCTTATCTATGATCGATCACTGACGTAGGGGTCACTTCGCCTCGCGGGTACTGTTCTTGGAATGTTTTGGTTATTGAATTATCATTATCATAATGAGATTTTATTGGGTAATTCTTAGCTGTATTATTATTTATGGGATAAAAGATTTGCAGCTCCACCGGCAACTGTAGTCACTGCGACCTAAAAGATCGAAATTGTAACCCGCCTCCTAGTTACAGTATTTCTTTTCCATCTAAAATAAATTGCTATAGACCTGTATGTACGTCACAACTTGCAGTACAGTAACCTTGTAATGCAAGAAATGTTATAATGTAAGCCCTTCCTTGCGAGTTGAAAATTGTTTACGATTAGGATAACCATAAAATGTAATATTATAATTTGCATTTTCTTTTTGTGATGGAAATTGACCTTACTGATATGTTAAAGTCACTTTTCAATTTGACGACTCTGTATGAAATAAAACAGGGAGAAAAAATAGCCCTTGACGAGTTTCTTGCCGGTTCTTCTCGTTACAAGGTCTCCCGCCGTAGGGTTTGTGAACCGATGGCGTAGCTTCTTTGACGTTCATAAGTGCATGTAACAGCCTAGACTGAATAAATGATATTGAATTGAATTGAATTTTAGCCTGGAGGATTCCAGGAAGACCGAAATCTTCCTAGATTTTTAAAATTTTTGTTCCTCCGGTCGAATTATGCGAAGGCCTAAGTAAATATTGCGTTTGAGATTTAAGGGTCCGCAGTCTCATAGGAGATGTTTGGGGTTTTCTCTCTCCCTACTTGTAGTAACGGCAAAGTCAGAGCCTACTTCCGGCAGCTAGTTAAAGGCCTCGCCTTAACTGTGATTATTACTGACGTAGGGGCAACATCGCCTCGCTGGTACCGTTCTTGGAATGTTTTGGTTATTGAATTATCATTATCATAATGAGATTATATTAGGTATTTCTTAGTTGTATTATTATATAAGGGATAAAATATATGCAGCTCCACCGGCAGCTGTAGTCACTGCGACCTACGATATCTAAATTGTAACCCGCCTCCTAGTTATAGTATTTCTTTTAGCCTGGAGGATTCCAGGAAGACCAAAATCTTCCCAGATTTTTTAAATTTTTGTTCCTTCGGTCGAATTATGCGGAGGCCTAAGTGGATACTGCGTTTGAGAATTAAGGGTCCGCAGTCTCATTGGAGATGTTTGGAGTTTTCTTTCTTCCTACTTGTAGTAACGGCAAAAGTCAGAGCCTACTTCCGGCAGCTTGATATCCTCGCCTTATCTATGAGTATTACTGACGTAGGGGTCATTTCGCCTCGCTGGTAGAGTTCTTGGAATGATTTGGTTATTGATTCTCATTATCATAATAAGATTACATTGGGTTATTCATAGTTATCACGACTTTAGAAGAGTGGAAGTAGGTATTATTATTTGTGTTATTCAGCTCCAGCGGGAACTGCAGACACTACGATCTACGAGATCTATTGTAGCCCGCCTACTTGTTAGAGTCTCTTATAGCCTGGAGGCTTAGGAAGTCTAAAATATTCCTAACTTTTTGAAAATTCTTGTTCCTCCGGTCGAATTATGCGCAGCCCCAAGTGGATACTGCGTTTATGAAAAGGATCGACAATCTCATAGGACTCTCCAAGTGCACGCCACCGATTACGAGTCTTATAGGAGTTGTTTAGGGTTTTATCTCTCTCTAGTTGCAGTAACGGCACAAGTCGGAGCCTACTTCCGGCAGCTTGGTAGGGACCTCGCCTTATTTGTGATTGATCACTGACAGAGGGATACTGAGTTTCGCTGGTCTGTTCTTGGAATGGTTTGGTTATTGAATAATCATTATCATTATGAGATTACATTGGGTAAATCATAGTAACCACAAGTCTGTTACAGTGTATGAAGATTGTTTTCGTGTTTAGGGTATCTTGCTGAGAAGCGTTTCGAGATGCCTCGACAGGGTGAAATAGTAATAATCATTTAATTGGAATTACTAAAAAGGGAATTCACAGGTCTGAAGATGCAGTGGTACTAATATTATTTACTATGCGCCGTGGCTTGTGGATTCGATCGCCACCTAAAATTTTTGCTAAATATTTATGTGATGAAAGTTCTTATTTGACCCGTTTCTGGGTGTTATATAAAACATTTTATTTGTTTATACGTATAGATTTGTAATGTCTCCGTTGGTTCTGGTATCCTCAACGCAAGTGCTAGCTACTAATTTCGAAATCAGATCGATGTGGGTGATATTGTTGGATATTTACTCATTTACTTACAGTGGTGGTCGATTAACGAAATTAGTAGATTTTCATACAATCGAGGTAACTTTGGAGCCTTGGTTTTCTGCCAAGGTTTGACCGAGCTGTAGATCAATTGGGTGTGAAAAGCAATCTGGATCTCCTCTATTTACTCCTTGGATGACCATTATCAGCTCGGTCAACCCTTGGCAGAGAATCAAGGCTTCAAAGTTATAATATATTAATTATAATAAATGCATACAATAATCTAGCCCACGTTAAGTTTTATAAAGAACTTGTGTTATGGATACTAGATAACGGATAAACATACTTATAACATTAGCGTATAAGTTTCATAATGTACCTACTAACAAAAATGGAACCAGTTTTCTGAAATTAATGTTTTTATTATTATTTTATTATTATAAACTTTATTTAACCGACTTCAAAAAAGGAGGAGGTTCTCAATGCGGTTGTTTTTTTTTATCTCGATTACGCCGAGATTTTTAAACCGATTTCCGTGATTCTTTTTTTGTTCGATACAGAATAGTTTCCAATTGGTCCCATAAAAATTTTGGTTTAGTTTGACCCAGTACTTTTTATGTTTTGAGCATTTTTATATATTTCATTTCATATTTGTTACTTGGATGACATGATATTATCTTCCTTTAAAAACTGTGAAATAAAAAGTTTTGATTGTAAATACATACATAATATACATACTAAACACCCAGACCAAGACAAATAGAGATGTTCATGCACACAAATATTGGTCTTGTCCGGGGATCGAACCCGGGACCTCTGGCGTAGAAGGCGGGTTTAGTAAGTACCCCTGCGCCAAATAGGTCATCAAAGTTACCTCGCTTCTATGAAAATCAAGTGTAGTTAATTATGTGGCCACCACTGTATAAGTATAATGAATGAATCCTATCAGAATACATTGATCTCATTCCGTGATGAGCAGCTTATGTACCTGTTACATTACGGATGTTACAAATACCAAAATTTACGAAGGTATTACAGATGTATGCGTAGATAATAACACCCACGCCTCGTAAAGAGATGCCAAAACATCGGAAAATCCAAAAAACCTTAAAATTAAAATATCATTCAATATGAAATCAAATGTGCCAATAATTTTGATCCGCAAAAGTTGTTTTATTTATATCTCTTGCTCCGTGTAAGGAAAAATGCAAAAAAGGAAGATCCGTGAAGTTACAAACAAAAATTAATAAAATAGATTATTCCATCTACTTGGCGGATTTTCCTTTTGCTACTTTAATTCCTTTTACCGAAAAATACGAAATGTGTGTAATCAAACTCAATAACCATTATGTACTTGGTATATAGTGACATACGACGGGAGACTTAGATGGACTTTTTTAATTTTTTTGTTTTGAGTTAGGGGAATGCATTTACGCATACCAAACGGTTATGCTGGGCTCACCTAGAATACCGGACTCGCCAGTCCAGCACCATAACCCTCGCCGCCCCCCGACACACCGTCAATCGAACCAGCTCCCGTCCCCTCACCGAGCTCGAAAGCTCGTCGGGAGGACGGGAGAAGGGAGGGACCACCGCCTCCCGGTCCCCCATTCAGCCTTTCGAGCCCGGAGGGAGGGGCACTACCAGCTAAACCCCTCACTGCTTGCCATCACACTGCCGTAGGCCATGGGGAATCAGGGTGGTACACTACCCCTTAGACTTAGATGGCCTATAAAAGTATGGTAGTAGAGTTTCGTATAGGCGTGTCAGTCATTAACAATAATGAAATATCTTTATTTTGTCTCACATTATTTTTTTTACAAAGAAAATAGTAAATCTTAACTGAAATACAATAAGTATCGATATGAGAGATTAGCGGCTGCTCGCGATTTCACTCGAATGGTTCCCGTTCCCGTGGGTATATCGGGATAAAAAGTATCCTATGTTTATAACCAGGCTATCTGCTGTCTGTGTACCAAATTTCATTATAATCCGTTCAGTAGTTGCGGAGCCTATTCAATGCAAACAAACAAACAAAGAATCAAATATTTCCTCTTTATAATATTAGTATAGACTAGTTCTGTACTAGGAGACCTTTTAACCGCCACTGTGGTCTAGTGGTACAACCACCTGTATCAGACCCAGGAGCACGGGTTCGATTCCCAACGGGGGTACATATTGTATTCGGTTTGGTTGGTGTCTTGTCTTTGGTCGGTCTACTGGTCGAACGGGAACTCCCCAATTATACATATTGTGCATGATAAAAAATGGCTATTTCGTGGGTAAAAGCCGTGAAGTTATCAACAGAAATTAATAACATCGTAATCCGTCGGAACCGACTGACGGTGGACGATCGTGATCATATCAGATAATAAGTATATAAACTCACATACATATTTAATATAAGCAAACACTATCATTTGTGTTTTCCATTTCCATCTGATTAGGATGTGGAGAGGCTAGTAATCTGTCAAACAGGTCTTTTTTTTTGAAAGACGGGGTGACTCTTAACCTTCATCATACCTGATGTTAAGTATTGATAAGGCTGAATGGCTTGATGGAAGCGAGCCTCTCCCGGAATCTCTAACTGCCGGAACACAACAAAGCTGAAAACATTGTTGTTATGGCGTTAGATGGTGATAGCTAGCCAGGCGGACTTACAACAAGTCCTACCACCAACCAAACCGAATACAATATGTACCACCGCTGGGAATTGAACCCGGGACCCCTGGGTCTGATACCGGTGGTTGTACCAGTAGACCACAGAGGCGGTTAAAAATATATTGAAAGGCGAAAGTTTAAAATCTTATACAAACAAACAAACTTTCGCAATTATAATATTAGTTAGGATTTTTAGGACGTCGTTATGACTGTTATGCTAAAGTCTTTTTTATAGATTTTTATTATTTCGTCATCAGACACATTAAACAGTATTAATTTATATTTTGTATGCTACGCGTTTAATGTTTCTTTCGACAAGTTTGTAGAAAAAGTACGTGGGTTATTTAGTTATAGCCGAGTTATTTTTTTCAATATTTTTCTATTTAAAATTTGTCATAATACGTGGGTATTTGTTATTGCAAACTTAGACTTATTAGCTAAAATAACAGTTAACTCTGAATATGACCACGATTAAGAAAGGCAGATGATATAGTTTGATCAAGTGCCCTGTGATTTAATGATTATTGTGATTTAGTCATATACTAATTTAAATGTATGCTGCGTTTGACTTTTTTATTTTACTGACCTGTATTTAAATGATTTCAAATAATAACTTTTCACGAGCTGTGAAAATTGTAATGAAAACTTTATAAAACATCTGTGAAAAGTTCTTGAAAGTGACAGGTTTTTTAATTTTATTTTTAAGAAACAGTCGGCATTTTTAGAAATGGTGCTGTTTTCCTTTACGCCCATACAATATGTCACCAATTTCAAATTAACGCCCAAGTAATTATAAAAAAAAACCGATACAAAGAGCGAGCTTTATTAAGCACATAGGAAAACGATTCCAACTTTTTATCTCAACGCCTATTTACTGCATCGGTTAGGTACTATTTCACTGGAAAATGCGAAAAAAAATCATCAGCTCGACCACAACGATTCGAAGTATAGCAAAGTAGGTCGGGCAGCGTCGTGCGTCGTCGGCTGTCTTCGTGGTTCGTCGGCTCGCTGCCTCTGCGCATACTGCTTTGAACCGTCGCCCGAGCAGTCGCGTCAATTGTATCGGAACATTTGGTCCCTCAATTACGTCACGGGATGCAAAATTTCCTCTCGTTATAGCGCGGGAGTATGAACTGAAATTAATAATTAAATAATACTTAATAATATTTATTGAACTTTGCTATTGCAACAGTGGCTCGTGTGGACTGTTTGAACCAAAACATGTTGTGGGAGTCCAATTTTCTTGAGGAGACGGATACGGTAAGTTTTTTTTATTAATAAGAAATGAATTTAATATTTAATTTGCTAATCGTTTAGTGTACTAATATTTCAAATAAGATTTTGAATTATGAAACCAAGCCGGTTGCTCCGTACACAGCTACGAGCGTAGCTGTGTGCGCTTGCGCATGTGTGCGTAACTTTCTAGTTTTCGCTCGGTGCCGATGCCGTCTCGTATTTACATCGAACGTGAACAGTTTTTCATATTAAAAGACATGGAAGTATTTGAGGTGTTTTAGAATGTCAATATTCAAAGCGCGCCTCGTGTTCGCGAGAGCAGCGCTTTAAATGTAAATAAATGTAAAGATGCGTGTGTCACGACTGTAGCGCTGCGAACATTTTAATGACCACATTAAAAAAAAGCTTCTGGGAAAAAGCTTGCAATCCTTATATTCAACACACACATTGAATTTCTAATACATGTAAAATGAACAAAACATTGTATACTTAAATGTATTTTCTTTAGTGTTTAATTGCAATATGAATTAATTTACTAAAATGTGGTATAACATGACATAAGACATAAGAACAAAAACAATTACCTATCAACCACTATCAACCGCAAAAGCGATGTCACTAAAATGTTGTCCGCCATCTTGGTTTAAGATTTTCCTATCATGTTATGACAACAAGTTTTAGGACAACTTAGTTATTAACTAAAAAAATATTTACATAAGTATTAATTAACTTATTCAATTAAAACTTGAGTAGTAAATAGCGTTACATTACGGAGTTGATATTGTACACATAAAAACATTTAATGGTAAAGTTCATTATGGATATGCAAAAAGTTAATTTATGTAAAAAAGCAAACCGATTTGTTTAAAGATGCGACGGTGATCTCACTGGGTCTAAAAAGGCCGCTGAATCGATATTGTTAAGGAATCTAAAATGAATTCCCTGACTATTCATTTATTTGTGTATTTTCTATAGAAATTGCTTTTCAATATCAACGACGACCTGGGCCCCTACCGCGCAAGTGTCGTCGGCATCGACATCGACTTAATTTGACAGATGGATGTGACACATTGCTGCTTCTTTTTGGCTTAAATGAAAACTTACCAAAGACTATGAGCAATATGACACATCTATCTGTCAAATTAAGTCGATGTCGATGCCGACGACACTTGCGCGGTAGGGGCCCTGTTTGGCGCAGAGGTACTAAACCCGCCTTCTACGCCAGAGGTTCCCGGGTTCAATCCCCGGACAAGACAAATATTTGTGTGCATGAACATGTCTATTTGTCTGGACGTTAATACGTATATTATGTATGTATTTACAAAAAAAAGTATATATGTATGTTTATCCGTTATCTAGTATCCATAACACAAGATCTTCATGAAACTTAACGTGGGCTAGATAATTGGTGTAAAAAAAATATATAATAATCAGAGCAAATTTTGCTTATAAAATTTGCTAACTGACACTGTTCTATGGAATCACATTACAAAGTTCAATAGAAAATAAAATGAATACACATTATGATTCCTTAACAATATCAATTGCTTAAGTGGCCTTTTTAGACCCTAAGATCAAGATTGGAGGCAAACGTGGAATGTTAATTGTAAACAATTTAATTAATATAATTAGCGATTATGTATACTTTCTGAATTTAACGATAATTAAGAAGATAAGGGCGAGTAAACAACGCAGTTGGCCTTTGAATAACACAAATCGCCTCCGTTTCGTTCTTTGGAGATATGTGACGTGGCACGACATTAATTTGTTATGTGTTTTAATTGGACTTAAGTATAGCAATGTTTACTTATCTGACCTATCAGCTTCACTTAGTGGGTATGTCGCGCAGATCAATAAATATGAAAGAAGTAGTAAGTTTCTGTGATCGTTGCCACCCTTTTACAGAAATAGCAGTCCGTTCGTTTCCCTTTGTACCATTTAGTATCTTTCACGTTGACATTAGTTTTTTTCAACCGCCTCTGTGGTCTAGTGGTACAACCACCGGTATCAGACCCAGGGGTCCCGGGTTCGATTCCCAGCTGTGGTACATATTGTATTCGGTTTGGTTGGTGGTAGGACTTGTTGTATGCCCGCCTGGCTAGCTACCACCATCTTATCTAAGCCTGACGTCATAACAACAATGTTTTCAGCATTGTTGTGTTCCGGCAGTTCGAGATAAGATAGCCAGTTCCTCAGTGGTAGAGGATTCCGGGAGATCTTCAGCCTTATCAGTACTTAACATCATGTATGATGAAGGCTAAGAGTCTCCCCGTAATCCATTAAAAAAAAACATGGCGACGTGCTTGACTTCCTGCAAGACAGATTGCGTGGTATCTTTTTTACCACTTTCTTATGATCTGGCTGAGGTATAAGTATGCCGCTTCTCCTGATCTTTCATCGAACCCTCAAGAGCTGGGTAGCCAGGGTAGGACAGGGTGTTTTCAAGTAATTATTCTCCCTCTGCCTCTAAGAATCACCTACACACTTATACTTGCGTAATCTTCTACAGATTTCGTATACCCACTTATACTAAGAGTCTCACCGTAGTTCATAAAAAAAATGGACAGCCACTTTACTGTGTTAAGCACCCTGTATACGTTCAAATTTATGTAAATTTTCTGTCAGGTGTTCGTTTTTGTCTTTATTTGACCGTCTGCGGCAATGTTTAATGCCACCTCCGGAAAGGGGTGTAAGCCTTTTGGCCTCGTCAGCGGTCCGTCATTTTGGACTAATTTTATAGAAATAGATAGAGAACGTAAAGACGAACAAAAATATTATGCAACATAATGTCCGAAAGTGTCAGGTTACTGAGATAATTGGAGTTAAAGATACAAAGGTGATACTTTGGGTCGGCATTATTAATTTTTGACTCTAATTATCTGGCTAACGTGACACTTTAGGGCATTATCTATCGTAATTTTTTTGTTTCTCTGTGTGTCCCCTGTTCATTTTTATAGGTATTACCGTGCGACGTCATTTTGTTTTTTTTTTTCAAAATGGCGTCTCATATTCCGGATTTGGACGAGGCCAGCCTCCATACAAAAAAGTTCAAACCCCTTTATTTGAGAAACATGTTTGTCAAACAAAGTCAAATAAATTTAATCGTTAACCGGGCCCTTTAGTGCCGGTCATAGAGAGAACAGCAAGAGGAAGAATGATAGCAGCATCTTCTGAAATCTTGGCAACTGCTATTGTCAATATACTAAAAGCTTGGCGATGGTTTGACTTTCTGAAATTACTATTTACCTGAAAATTATAATCAGAATAAAATAGATCAACACCTGTCGCACTAGAGTATAAATTCAATTATAATGTAAATATAAGCTCTAGTCAAATCGACTATTTCTTAGCAAACCTATGTTTACACTCGTTTGACACGTTCGAGATTAGTCGTGTTTTCAACATTCGTTAACAAGATATGAAACTACAATTATATTTTGTAGTACTGATAAAATCAAATCTTACATTTAAATTAATTTACTGGTTTAAGCGAAGTTGCGAGAACTTCGGTTTAAGCGCTCGCGCCCCATTGCAAGCTTTCATCCCTTATTTTCCCCCTTGAAGATTTTACTTTGGCGGCAGAAGATAATTATTTGTAAGAAAATAAACGTTAAATAACAAACAACAAAATCCTACACATCAATTCAATTTTACTTATCCAAATTCTTGAAAAAAGAAACAAAATGTAACATTCATTGGTAGTGACATCAATTCAATTTTACTTGTCTAAATTCTTGAAAAAATAAACAAATGTACCATTAGTAGTGACTACACTGTTTCTTTTTTCAAGAGTTGTAGTAGGTAGTAATATCAGTAGTAGTGTAGTATTTAGGGATCTAAAAGGGGACAAGTACACCAACTTCTTGGCTGGACAAAATTTAATGGTCTTGGAAGAAGCAGACTTGACTGTTTTTCTTAGCGTTTTTAGGCGGCGTAAAGCAGACGACATCAACATGACATACATAGTAGGTACAATACTAGACATTATGAATGGCATAATGATGTTGGATAGTCGCCAATATAATACTTATGAATGGATCTCACAAACGGGGATATTCCAATGTTTTTGCTTATGCAATGTAGATGGAAATGTTATGAAATTTTTGAAGAGCAGCCAATTTTTTTTGTTGCTTTGTAGTTATATTATGCCTGCAATTTTCCGTGTCAGTGCCAGTTTAGTTAAAGTTAGCACAACCGAATTGCTATCAATATATTTATTTTTTACTCATTATACAAAGAGAAGGAATGGCATGCCTGGCATAAAAACATGACACGATTTGCGATTTGCCGTGTCAACGGCAGCCGCGCCGTGTTGTGTCACAACAATGCTGAAAACATTGTTGTTATGGCGTCAGACTTAGATAAGACGGTAGTAGCTAGCCAGACGGACTTAGAACGAGTCCTAACACCAACCAAACCGAATACAATATGTACCCCCGCTGGGAATCGATCCCGGGATCCCTGGGTCTGATACCGGTGGTTGTACCACTGGACCACAGAGGTGGTAAACAATTGGGCAAAAACGAGTTTTCTTATTCCTGTGATAGGTTAGATTACGAAAGACAAATTTCGTGGTTATTTTTTTCAGACACACAAAGTATCCTTATTTCAGAAAAAAGATTTTAATTACATAAGTGAAATTACATTAACAATCATTAGTGATGATGATGCTCTTGACCGATTTCGGCCACGGCAACTGCATCATTCATTGCATTGGACTTCGATGAACTGCCCAATCGTGAGCTCCCATATGGCTGCAGTAGCCAATTTTATTGCGGAAATTACGCGCACATATACTGCAAGTTAAGACTCCCTTAATAATGAAACTTGTGAATTAAACTTGTAATGAAAATAGTGAAAGATTGTAAGAAATGCCGATTGACAATATATTGTCATAAACTCCATAACTAGTTAGGTTTTGCCGCAAAATCTGACTATGTTTTTTTTTACCAATCACAGAGCTGCCAATCGGAGAGATGTTACTTGTTTCTTTAAACTTATGATTGAAAGTGCAGTCACATTGCTGCTTTAGTAAAAATCAATGTGTCAACTATCTTACTAAAGCAGCAATGTAACTGCACCTTTAATAAATTTCAATCGAAATCTATTAGCAACAGAGTTACATTATCAACTAGAGGATCAAAACTCCGTAGTTAGGTTTGTTGTTATGCGTACGGGTTACTCATATTATTCCAATCTAACATAACCTAGATTAACCTATATCTAGGCTATGTTAGATTGGAATTGTAATCAAAAATACATCTTCAGTGGAACGAGTTTCCATTTCACACTTAAAAAACTGGAATAAAAAATGTAATTAATTTTGATTAGGTATGCTTTAATGCATTATCATAAAAAATATAAAGTAGTTTGTTTTTGTGTTTTATTGCATTTTGGGTTCGATACAAAAAGTAGTTGTTTCTGCATAAATAGCTCGTTTTATACCTGGGTGTCTAAATTACCCTTTAAAGAGCCTGTTACGGTCACCTCAAGGTATATTAATCAGTTAATTCCATAAATCGTTCAAGTAATTTTATGCTCTGAGTAAATGGCTCAGACAATTTAATTCGATTTTAAATGGAACACCAAGTAACGTTTATAAATAACAATGAAATAATCGTACAGCAAAGTTATTCTTGTAAAATAATGTTTAAAACTTGAAGTAAAATCAAACACGATTCTGCTTAAAAAGACGTAAAAAAATGTAAGTTATTTCTTTAAAAATCGCAATTTTTCAAGATACGTGAGACAACATAGTCGATATAATCTAAAATATTTTGATTAAAAAATTAAAAAATTTATAGATACCGGAGAAAACATAAATAATATTTGAAATCCTGTGATGCTAAAAAACCGTAAAGCAAAATAACTTCGTTTTTTAAATAATTGTTATTTTTATCATACAGCTCTATTCGTTGACATCAATAAAAAAAGACATTAGAAAAAGCCCTATATTTAAAAATATAATTACTTTTATCACACGTCTGCAAAACTTGTCTTTGATGCATTGCAAAGAAAAAAACAATTGCATTTGTTCCCAAATATTTGCAGTACCAACAATAATTAAATTTTAATATAATCGCTACGAAATAGTACAAGTTATAATGCGTGGTCGAGCATCGTTAAATAGCCTGACAATTACTGACGCTTTCTTGCCATGGAACACCAGTTCCTCCTTAATTGAAGAGCTAATGATAGCCAAGACCCGAGAGGCTAATAAGCAAGCTCTTAGCCGCTCGGAAGTATGCAAGAAAAAGAAATTTCTTGCAAACTCGGATTATTTATTATCTTCTAGATTCTAGATGAATTTCATGTGTGGGCGAAATTAAGCGTCAATGTTAACTTAACTAAGATTAGAATATAAAAAGCTTAGAAAGCAGTCAAAGATAAAACAACTTTTACGGATATCAAACGCGCTATATTTCACGAACTAAGTTGTAATTGTCCGTATTTTTTAGCTTTTTACAAAGCATAAGATGTACGTAATCAAAGATAAATTTAACACATGATTTTAGTGTATACTGTTCTGCTTCTGCTTCTTGGCGTGTCGATCGACTCTGGCTATATTTGTGAGGACCAAAATTTAGCCACCGAAAAGCATGCTGCTCAATGTTATTATAATAGATTTTATTAGCGGGTTAAGTTAAAAGTCAAATGTTGTATTAAACCAAGTTGTATTAAAATGTAAAATTGTAACTTACCTACACTACGCCTGTGAGGATAAAAAATTAGCTAACTTTTTAAAAGAAAATACTAAAGATAACTTGTTTCTAAATTTTCCAGACGAAATAAACTTAGATACTAATAATACTGTGCTAGTAACTAATTTGTTATTAATTTACCTCAAAAGTATGGTGAAATGAAAAAAAATACTAACAGATCCAATTTCTACCAATTGAAAGTATTTTCACTAACTGTCGTCGATTAGATAAAACTTCAAACAAATGCTGAATGGCGTTTAGCGCTAATCGATCGGTAAATCAGTTGGTGAAGGCCTTTAAAAAAATATATCATACCTATGTACTTATAACAATTCAACTTCCTTTAAATTTCTTAACCGATAAAAGACCTTGTTTTAAACCGATATATAAGTACATACCGATATATTATATTTAAGTAAGGCATTATTGAACCGTAGAACAATGCCAGATATCAGATCTGACTTCCTGGTGTCAAAGTCAATTTGTTACTAAATCGTGCATAAAACTTGAATAGAACGAGCTTAGTCACGTAGTACACAACATAAGAAAAATAAAGCGTTTTGTGAACTAAAAATAGTACTGGAACTAATGGAAAACCTAGTCGAATTAAGTTTTGACAAGTTAATCAATAAATTGGCCAAACGCAGTGTTATATACTCAATATTTTTTAAGATAAGTCGTGGAGTTCAACAAACAAGAAATGAAAACCAAATGTGTCAATAAAAAAAGCACCTTGTAATCCGTAAAATTAGTTTTATTTCAACGTAGACAAATAAATGTACGGTTTACATTCTTTAAGAAGTGTGTAAGAAAATAAACAACCTGCCACCTGACTTTTTCTTTTAGAAATACAAGATGTTCATTGAGTTCCACATTGAGGTAGTTACCCCATACCCTTCTTCCAAAACGACGATCTTAAACAGACATATTTTCGCTTACACGTTACATATGTAAGAAAACCACAATATACCAGTAACCAATCAATTGTTTATTACAATATGTTACAATTAAACACACTGCACAAGTATTTTAGAATATTTTAGATAAAGTAACAAATGCGCACTTATCTTAATAGCTGAGGCAGCAGGAAAGTCCCCGCTCCCCACAGTGTTGCCCGATGCCTAGTGCTGCCAGTGCTTATTTCACTATTTTACCGTTCGTGACCACATTAATGTCAATCAACTAAATCAATAACAAGTTTTTAAACAAATTAGCAATTATAAGTTTAAACTTTACAAATTAATTAAACCTAACACATAGTTTTTATTATTATCATTTGTCTACGAGAAAAAGGGTTTTACTGTCAATGGGGTATTGTGTTTTTTTTAAACCTCCGATATTAGTGACCTGTATTAACGCGAATAGTCTATATTTCTTTACTGATACCTATGTCCTTAAATTGTAGTTTTGTAAACTTTCGATGATGAACAAAAGTAACATTGAGAATATAAAACTGCAAAAAAAGCTTTCATTCCACAATGAACACGCAATGCGCACTGCCTTTGTTCAAAATGGACTAAAAGTTCAATATACATAATTATAAAGTCTATTACAGCTACGACCGAAGCAAGGTCGCTTAGTACTTTGGACACTTATCTACTCGGAAGCAATCCCTTTGAAGGCCAAACGAGAACCACTACAAAAAGCTTTTAAACTCGTTGGCATATAGTTCTTTTTTGCACATGTGTCAAATGGATCAAGTTTCTTAACGAGTACCAGTTTTAATATCAAAAGTGCCAATTAAGCTTTTATGGTTTCAGTTTCTTGGTTTTGAATTCCTCTGGAAATTACTTCAGTTAAATGTTGTAAAAATAGCTGTGCTGTTGAAATAATTTTTAAGGCGAGACTATGTGGTTATCTAGGTATTATAATATAATATTTTTTATCTAACATCCTTTATTCTTCTATCTTTTTTCAAAAGAGAAGGCTCATTTCGGACCAAAGAAAATGTACCGCCTAAGGTCAATATTAATTTTCAAAACTGAGTAAACTTTTGATAGCGTTATAAAACTGAAAATCTTGTTAAATTCAATAAACAAAAAAAAAATGTAACGTCGATCAACACAAATGTAACGTCGGTTATCTTCTACTTATGTATAAGAAAATCGTTACGTTTTTCTTTTAACAAATAGCATGAATTATAACTTTTTAATTTTGTATTTTACAATGCTATTTTTATGTGATATATATTAAACAAGAAAATATACTAGAAAAAAGCAACTAGTCTCATCCCGTCAGGGCGACATGAGACTAGTTGCTTTTTTCTAGTATATTTTCTTGTTTAATATTTATCAAATAGCATGAAATAAAAGAAAGAGGTTTCGAGGTGCATATAACTTATTTATTAGATATGTGCTATGTCATAGAAGTATCGTTTCGAAAACAGGCCATAACTAACCCCCATATTCTAAGTCGTTCCTCCAAAACTTTTTACACTCCACTCAACCTCGTCGTGGGTAAAAATGGTAGTGTGCGCTAGGTCTAACACGGAGTGGCTACGTACTCGTTGGCTCCTCCAGGTCCTTACGGAGTTATGACTTAGAATACCGATTTCGAGGAGTATTTCGAAGAGGTTTTCAATGAGGTTTCGTTGAGTCGAGGACGAGTAAGTTTTGGAGGAACGGTGTTAGTGAAGAATTTCAAAATCGTGCAGAGGGAAATGTAGAGACTTCTGCATAATTTCGCGTAAGCTAGCAAGTAAGCAATTTACTTTGCATTTACTCTATCCTTTCATTTATTTCAACCCCCTCTGTGGTTTAATAGTAACAACCACCGGTATCAGACCCAAAGATCCCAGGCTCGATTTCCTGCGGGGATAGGACTTGTTGTAAGTCCGCCTGGCTAGCTACCACCATCTTATTTAAGTCTGTCGCTATAACAACAATGTTTTCAGCATTGTTGTGTTCCAGCAGTCAAAGATAAGATAGCCAGTTCCTCCTCTTCAGCCTCATCAATACTTAACATCAGTATGATGAAGGCTAAAAGCCTCCCCGTTGGCAATAAAAAAAAGTCAATTTAAATTCTGTGTTTTAATCCTTTTTGGGAGTTTCACACGTGTTCTTTTCGTAATAACACGTGTTGTGAGGCTCCATTTTTAACTCAATCTACCGTACAATTTCTATATATTACAAAATATATTTACTTGACATTGTTATACTTATTTAACGCGAGCACGCCATTAATTAAGAAAGAAAAAGGAGAATCCTTTATTGCATTTGCACAATGAATATTCATAATACTCAGTCTATTGAAGAAGATTTCGCAACATTTTTCTAAGTATTCACGTATTGTAATAATAGCGCTAGTGTTTGTGAACCGATTTTCACCAGAGGTTTTCTGGGTCGAGGACGTAGCTGGTTACGTGACAGCTTCCACATTCGACATCTCTTTGGGTGGTAGTCATGTAGTCATTCAAAAGTAATGCAGCAAAGATGCTGACTCATAATAGTTATTTATTCATTTTAGTTTCTATTTTTGGATGTTCATTTGTTTGTAGTTACAGAGGTTAAAATAAAGATAGATACTCCTTGAAATTAGGAGTTTGTATTAGTTCATAAAAGCTGGTGTTATAATTAAACTGGTGATGATAAAAACTGCTTTTTTCACTTAGCGAATGAAACTGAAGGTTTTTCTTTTATACTTTTCACTGCTTATCTACCTGAACTTAAACAAAGCCAAATTATTTTCTCAATTCATGCATTTAAATAAACATGTTGTAAGAAAAGATTCAAATAAAAACTATTACGTTTTCGTGATTAAGATTCGAGGGGCCCGTAGCGAAGTGGTTCGCGCGCTCGGCCTGCGATTGATGAGGTTATATTTACGGGATGGGTGACCAAAAATTTACTATCTCGAGCTTCTCCGTGCTTCTGAAGGCACGTTAAGCTGTTGGTCCCGGCAGTTGCAGTCGTTAAAACCCATCAATCCGAATTGGGCTCGCGTGGTGGGTCATGGCCCATTCTTCTTAGGCCTGTGCCCCAGCAGTGGGGACATTAAAAAGGCTGATGACGATTAATATTCGATAATATAGCAAAACTAGGCAGCTTAACGAACCCCAAATCGATTGCAAGAATAGTTATCTTTTTTTTTTGTCTCTAATCATCGTTTGCAGAATTAGGCTGCTAAATAAAAAGTAGTTACCCCAAACCGATTGCAAGATTAACATCTTTTTTTAAGTTAAAGCGTCATCACCCTTACATCAACATGGATTGCTGGTGACTCACAAACTTGCGAAAGTAACAGGAAAATGATCGTCCATTTTGTTCGAAGTTGGACCGTCCAAGTTAAGAAATATCTGAGTCAAGCAGACCCATTAGCGCGATATATTTTGCAATGCGATCTCGTAGCCTAGTAGCGCATAGCCGTAACTGTTTTCATTCAACGAACATTTTCTTGCCATTCATAATTCAGTGGGCTGTTCAGACGTGAAATTTATAGCAGTGAATTGGAATCGAGGCATTATATTGACGTCACTTTATAACTTGGTTTTATCGTTTTATTCTTTCTTGCTTTCTTTTTGAGTTTTACTTGTACTAGCCTGTTTCAAACAATAGAAATAAGATATTCGCGTTTTATTTTATTTCAGGCCAAAAACTAGGTTGTTGGATGTTTGTAAAAATAATGATCTTTTCCATTACCTTGATTGAAGTTCATTACCCGACTGCAAAGGAAGGGTTATGTTTTTCGCTCTTATCTTGTATGTATGTTTGTTTGTTTATATGTAATATTCTTTATTACCTTTTTTTTATGATTTTGTAATTTTTGCATTTTTCAATGATATTTTTATACTTATGGTAAATTTTAAATAGAAAAATATTGGAAAAAATTACCTCGGCCACAAGTGAATTCTCAGGCGGGAATCGAACCCGCGACCTTTGGAATTACCTTTTATCTCTTAAAGGGCCTAACGGATATCGATAATTAAGATATCGTTAGATTTGTCTTGACAGGCAAGTAATGTTAAAAAAACTATATAAGTAGCATCTGCGAGATGCTATTATTTGAAAGGAAAAATTTTTTTAGAATACTCCAATATTGGGTATCAAATTTAAGAGCTGCTCTTAAAGATTTCAAAAAGGTATTTCATGATCGAAAAATAACAAAAAAGATATAAATAAAAAATATATTAATTTAAAAAACTGTAAAACCCGCCTGCCTCCAAAGACAAGTCAACTGAAAACATGGAAACAAGATCAATTCTTTCTTTTTGAAATATTTTTTTCTTATATTGATTTGAAATTGATTCTTTGGTGAAATAAAATATTATTATTATTAAAATATTATTATTATTAAATATAAACATATTTAGTTAAACATAGTAACATGCAGTCGGAGGCAAAGAATTAATTAATAAGTCGAATCTTTTATCATGTTATGCCTCCGACTTTAAATTGTGAATTCCGAATTATTTTAATTGTGTGCTCATTTATTTATTCATCATTATTATCATTGGCCATTTTAGCGTCCCCACTGCTGGTACTGCTGGTCCCCACTGCTGGGCACATCCATACTTCCATACTTCCATATGGATGTATCATGAATGTGTCTTCCGAAGCACAGAGGTGCCCGTGATCGCGATCGCTACCGACCGACTACCGATATTTTTGGGCATCCTTTATTTCATTTATCATTACTGCAATGTAACCTCTTTTATTATCTTGGGAATACAATACAATACAATTCATTTATTTCATACAATATACATTGTGTTGAATATTATTAATTTTGTAGAATTGACATATAACAATTAGGTACAATAATGAATAAATACTTAAATAAATTCAATGTCAAACTAAAAAAAACATTGGTAACTAAGTACAATGTCAACTCCAATTAAAAATAAATGTCAAACTTAAAAAAATAATAATTGATGAACTAAGTACAATCTCAATTTCAATTAAAAATAAATGCCAAACAGATACAATTCATTCATAAAAAAATGCATTTAAACAAAATTAAACATAACACAAGTGTTATAAGTTCACTTAACAGTATCACAGTTTTACGAGCAAGATACTATATATTAGCGCAATTACCATGTCCTGAGTAACTCCACTGCTAATTTGTAGCAAACAGTTATTGGAATATTTCGAATATATCACATGACATACAATATTTTGACAATGATGACATAATTATTCAAAGCGTGATGACATTATAGTATTTTCTATAACGTTCTATTAAAGTTCAAGGGAAGAAAACGATTGAATGGCATATCATTAGCTTTAAGTAAACCTTTACATACCCGTATTTGACGTTAGATAAATGATATCCCAAATTGCAAGCCAACAATTTAGCAAAACGGGTAAATATCTACCATTTAATTAATAAATAGTCTGCCTTTACCAAAACCTGATTCCAGAGTGGCAAAGTCAACTCGCTAGATCAGACTCAGATGAAAACAAACGATACGTAATACGCAATGCTTTAGGCATGTATATGCAAAAAAAAATGCAAATTGGAAAAGGGAGTTTTTTTCAAAATAAAATTTGAGTTTTTGACACTATTATGATATTTTTGTTTGTTTAAAAATAAATAAAATGACATAGTGAATTACCTCTACGTATTTGATGTTTAATAAATGGCATTCGAGAATAAAATATCAAAATTGCAAACCCATAATTTTGCAAAACGAGAAAAAACGACCACTAGTTAATAACTAGTCTACCTTTACCAAAACCTGATTGCAGAGTGGCAAAGTCAACTAGATCAGACTCGGATGCAAATACCGATACGTAGGCGTGTGTAGATATATAAAAAAATAAACATTGGAAAAAGGGCGTTTACTTTCATTATAAAATGTAGTTTTTGACAACAGACTGTTTAGATATTTTGTTTCTTGAAAAATTACATAATAACATTTAATTTCATCTGACATTAAAATATCGAATTGCAAGCTCGTAATTTCGCAAAACGGGAAAAAATCTACCACTTAATTAATAACTTGTCTGCCTTTACCAAAACCTGATTGCAGAGTGGCAAAGTCAACTCAGATGCAAATAATCGATACGTAGATGTAGGCGTGTATGTCGATGATCGGCGCCCGCGCACCCAATCGCTGTGGTGAAAGGGAACTCGCATTTACGTCACTGGTCCTGCGGCCTTGCGCTGTTATGTATTATAGAATAATTGACCACTACCGCGTGCGAGACAATTTCTTTGTTATTAAAAGTACGTATTTTGCCCCGTCATAATACAAGTTGAAGAAAGGGAGTGGTAAATTATAGCTGTCGTTTTTTTTTGGGTTTCGGGGATAAACATAATTTATTTTATTCACAAGCTTCTCGCTTCGTGAATCCTGCGCATTTATGAGAACAATGCCAATCACGAATGACAAAATAAATACACGCTAAGCCCAGCAGTCTTTTCTATTAGATTATTGAAGTTATATGTTAATTAGTTATTTTAATGTAAATATCTGAGTGTCTGTCGTATAGAAGCAGTACATAACCCAAATAATTTAAGTGTTAAGAGCTTTTTGTTGGTACACGTGCCATTTGGTTAAACAAAAAAAGTTGTTATGTTTGTTGAAAGACATTTTGAATGAAGGTTAATCACTTGTGACAATGTATTACCAAGTTCATATTAAGATCATTAGTTGTTACTTTGTACACGCGTTAAAAGTCATTTTGCCGTAATTAAAATACCAATTATGTGAAATATTTAATTTTTGATTAAGTAGGCAATTGTAATAACACGTTTATTGATCAATTAGATATGAAATATAAGTGATTAGAGCAAAACAAAATTTAATTTATAAAATCCCACCTCTATATTTTCTTAAGTTTAAAAACAATACTTTCAAAAGTACGTAGATATGAAATTAATTTTAGTAAGATTAAGGTATATTTTTATGGATGCTGAAGTAGAAACTACGTCTATACATACACGATTTGAAGTTATAAACTGTAGAATATGTGATCGAGAAAGGACTGTATTATTTACAAAAGCTATTCATAAATCGTGAAACCACAGGACATCGTTACTAATAATATACCTAAATGCGAAAATGTATTTTATTTGTCCTTCCATCACATCTTAACTAAGAAACCAATATACTTGATTTTTGGCATAGAGTAAATGGAAACAACGGAAAGAAACATTCTTTTTATCCCGATATTCGTACGAGAACCAGTTCCCGGACCACGCGGGCGAAACCGCTGGCGGAAGCTAATGAGAAAATAAGTTAGAAAGAGCATAATAATGTACTAAACAAAGTGTCGCCTCGAAAAAAGCACTGCCCCATGACTCCATATTATATTTATTAAATATTCTAAATCGTACTAAAGGAAAAGGTTGGCAACCAACTTACTGTTTACAACTTCGTTCTAATTTTGTCTGAGTGTTTAGTGCGAGTATTTCTACTCACGGTGGATCGTGAACGCATCGATGTTTGTATGAAACCATCTAGTCTGTTTTTTATAAAAAAAATATGAATGACGGGGAGACTCTTATCCTTCATCATACCTGATGTTAAGTATTGATAAGACTGAAGATGGAAGCGAGCCTCTCCCGGAATCCTCAATCATTGAGGAACTGGTTATCTTATGTGATAATTTATAATCAAGTAAATATACCAGAAAAAAGCAACTTGTCTCATGTCGCCCTGACGGTTGCTTTTTTCTAGTATATTTACTTGATTATAAATTATCACATAAAAATAGCATTGTAAAATGCAAAATTAAAAAGTTATGGTTATCTTATCTCAAACTGCCGGAACACAACACTGCTAAATACATTGTTGTTATGGCGTCAGGCTTAGATAAGATGGTGGTAGCTAGCCAGGCGGGCTTACAACAAGTCCTACCACCAAATAAACCGAATACAATATGTACCCCCCGCTGGGAATCGAATCCCCTGGGTCTGATACCGGTAGTTGTACCACTAGACCATAGAGGCGGTTGGGACATTACGCCACGGACTACACCAACACCATACAAAAACCTAACGCGCTCATCCGTCGTGAGTAGAAAAATCTCGCACTAAGCACACTGTTCGTAAAATTATCTGGCTAGCTACCACCATCTTATCTCAGCCTGACGCCATAACAACATTGTATTCAGCATTGTTGTGTTCCGGCAGTTAAAGATAAGATAGCCAGTTCCTCAGTGATGAGGATTCCGGGAGGCTCGCTTGATGAAGGCTAACCCCCATATTCTAAGTCGTTCCTCCAAAACTTTTTACACTCCACTCAACCTCGTCGTGGGTAAAAAAGGTAGTGTGCGCTAGGCCTAACACGGAGTGGCTACGTACTCTTTGGCTCCTCCAGGTCCTTACGGAGTTATGACTTAGAATACCGATTTCGAGGAGTATTTTGAAGAGGTTTTCAATGATGTTTCGTTAAGTCGAGGACGAGTAAGTTTTGGAGGAACGACTTAGAATATGGGTGTAAGAGTGTCCCCGTTGTTAATAAAAAAACACAATTCTTAAAATCGTACCTACAAGTTCAAATGCATCTTAATCTTTTGACATTCTCAATCAAATGAACTCCCTAGAAGCTAAAACTGGATTTTTTCGAAGTAATAAATTAATGTTCGCTGATATTTTAATTGGGCGTTTTCCAAACCGGTTTCTATTTACTTTGCACATAGTTTGTGTCTGCCAACTCTACTCTTCGCAACTAATAATAACATAGAATTGTAATAGTTACATCGAGTTGTAGAGAGGTATTGATAAATAAATAGGTACATGACTTTTTATAAATTATTCTAAACGCAACGCGGGAGGTCTGCTTACAGGCAAATGCTTGAATTCGTTATGGTACATTTTGTACAGTAATTTATTTGGCCATTTGTATTAGTGTCTGTTCTATTTGTTTGGTGTTATTTAACTGTGTCGATGAGTTTTTGTCCAAAGTAAAAGCGACGTTTAAAAAACTTATTTTTTTGTATGATCGTTTCAAAAAAATATGTTTACATACGTTTACGTTACATATTTTATGCTGAAACTTTTTTACAATAGTAGTTTAATGATTAATGTCGTTTTTTCGTAAGTGTATTTTTATTTGGTCTATCATCATTAACTACCTAGCTAATAACTTCTGAACATTAAAATCAATTTAAAAGTTGTTACTGTACAAACAAAATATATTAAACCGTAACTGCATTAAGCTTTCTGCGATTTTGGTTCCAAAAACAGATGCAATTAAAAATAGAAGGTGCGACTTAAAAAAAACAAAAACGAGTTGTTCTTAGCAACAGTACGACACAAAGAGCGGCCATTTTGTCGAGGCGGGCGGGAAAACCGAAGACCTTGACAACTAGTTACTACAATCACTAAGCGCGAGCTTTAGCTGCGAAGCCTGAGATGAAAATATCATAAAACGTTCTCTGCAATACTATATGTCGTTTGTTTGCACCTATTTTACTTAATAATGTAAAGTATAGGTAAGTTTTTAAGTAAAGATTAGTATGTAATTTTTTCTCCGACAAATATCTGAAACTTATCATGGCTTTCAAATAAAAATCGGAAAATGTGCAGCACCTTCCGCATAAAATTTCTTAAGTTCTGTAATGCAATTGTTTTCAGAGAAACAGTGTCAGTAGCTTTCTGTTTTTCTTGAATTAATTTTGCATTTTGATTGTAAAGTATGTGCTTTATGTGCTCAACGCCATCTGTGTTTACTACCCAAAAGTAATTAGGTCCATCTAGCGGTAACTTAATGAAACTTGTCTTATACGTCATGATGCGATTTACGCCTATACATTCTGAGAATTCATTTGTTTGCGATTAGTAAATTATAAGAAGATATTTCATTGAAGATAAGAAGATTTTTTATGTCAATCGATATACAGGAAAATGTATTATTTACTTTACAAACTCATAGCCATGTTTTATGGGTCTGTTGATGACTTGACATTGAAATCTCCTGTTTGATGAAGTTTTTTAAGCTCGCAAGTAGAAAACTGGATGCTTCAACTAACTTTACAACAGTTGCTTAGTAATGTAGCAAAACTTTAATGTTGGCGTTATATTATTACAAAAACTAAGGCTTATCATCACATAATTAACCAAACCTAAACCAACGGAGCATTACACAATAACCTTCTGTCTGACGCAGAGTCTTTTAAATAGTATAAATCTCCCGTACAAATCCGTTAGAGAATTTCCTTTTACCTTATTTATATGGAAGCTTTTTACCACAAGCTTTATTTTGAATTTTCTCTTCAATAATTAATACTACACTATAGATATAATCTGTGTCATTAAGTGCAATTAAAAGTGAGTAAAGTTTAAAGATCGTAGTAACTGGAAAGTGATATGACTAATCAATCAATCAATCGATGTGCTTTATAAGATCAATTATGTGTATAAAAGAGTAATGATTAAAAACTCTACAATAATCATCCCAGGTTTTATTAAATAAACCAACAGCTTACAATTTTGGTAGCCATATAAGGCATGTCGTATTTCGATTCGATATCTAATCGGTCGAACTTTGTTCGTTAGATAACACCCCGATAGCCGTTGGCATATCTTTGTAATATAAAACGTACTTAAAAAACGTATTATCTATTGAGTAGTACAGCCGTGCGTGTTGAAACAAAGAAACGAGAAGTAACAAAGTGTTAGTGTAATTAAGGCATACACGATGCAACTGAGTCAATGGAATGATCTTAGAGGTGGCTATTGTAAGGAGTGCAGACAGGTGAATTAAATTTTTCTACATTTTTACTATGATTATACTATCCTTCCACCCGCGAGTTTGGCTGCGTGGAATTCGTTATAATAAGTTCTTAAGGGTTCAATTTAAATTCTTGCGACACAAAGACAAATCTGCAACATTTTATAATTGGCTTACCCGTGAGGAGGTATACACAGACAGAGCTACTTTTTCTATTATAATATTATTACTTAAAGATATATTTTTGATAAATGTGTCAACTTTTTGTGGATTTTCTGATACTTTTTTTTTAAGTAAGAACAAAAAAGACAAACGAATGTTTTTATTGGTCATTTAAATTTTATGTTGATTAAATCAAAAATACAAATATTAATATTTAATTTGTTGCCATTAAATTAAATGCTTTGCGAAGAATTTCATATTTATGTGAAAATGATAACAAAACACTTTATTTTCTTCGTGGATCGTATTTTATGGAGTCAAAGCCTAATAAATTACCTATACCTAAATGGCACTTATAAATTAATAAATGTGATATTTTAAAAGTCTGACGCAATTCGTTGTTTTTTTATCAAAAGTGATAACAGTAGATATGTAAGATTATTTATTGATCAACATAATGATCTTATACTTACTGTAATCTTATAAGTAATACTTTAAAATCGATTTATTTATTTGTGAGTTAATGAATCATGAGCCATTTTAAACTGCTGGGGCACTGACACTGGTGTTCCTTAGGTATGGATAAGTAGAATGGGCCATGACCCACCATGCGGGCCCAATGCAGATTGTTGGGTTTTAACGACTGCAAATACAGAGGAGACCAACTGCTTAACGTGTCTTCCGAAGCACGGAGGAGCGCGAGATACGTCACCCATCCCGTGACCGACTATTGCGAAAGCTGCTTAACCTCAACAATCGCAGGGCGAGCGCACGAACTTATTTTTTTATTTTTATTTCATTTACAGTATAATTCTCTCTCTCTCTCTCTTCAGCCTGTCTTGACCCTCCTGGTGTAGGCCTCTTTCAATCTACGCCACTCATCACGATGCAACCTGGAGCCACTTCTTCCCTGCTCTGCTATTGACGTCGTCGTCCCAACGCATCTAAGGACTCGAGCAGCCGTTTGGTCAACGAGTCGGTCTTGCGTGCCACATGACCCGCCCATTCCCACTTCAGTCTGGCGACACGTTTGGTGACATCAGTGACCTTGCTCTGTTGCCATAGCCTTCCGTTGGTTTTATGGTCCCTCAACGTAATCCCAACCAGTTTTCTCTCCAGCGCCCGTTGGGCCACACTCAACGTAATGTCTTTAGTGAAAACCCAGGTTTCCGCACCATAAGTGCAGGATATATTGGTTAAATATGCGTGCCCTTTGTTCGGACTTGAGATTCATTTTGAAGGCAAACTCGAGATTAGAGTAGGCTGCCCAGGCTAACCGCACGCGTCTGTCGATTTCGTTTGCTTGGTTCTACTTCCAGGTCACTATTTCCTGCCTCCAAATACACGAATTTGTCTACTCTTTCGATGGCATTATCGTTAACTCTGATGGTCGCATTGGAGTCTCCGTTGGTCATACCTTTGTTTTGGTCAAGCTCATTTCCAGGCTCCATCTTTCACCATCTCGATTACGATGTTATCGCTGTCGGGTGATTTGCCGTTTTTCATTTTTCTGAGAGCGTATTCGATTTCGCTTATTGTTACTTCTGGTACGTCTTCAAAGCCAACAGTCATAATTTTGCGTTTAATCCTTTCTCTTGATTTAGGGTTTTTAGATGCGTAGAGCATAGTATTTCCTAAGTTTTTGCTCCAAATTGGTTATCATCGTTTAAGAGTTAAGTGATTTGCTGAGTTCCCGGTTTTTAGGATCTACGAAAACCTTTGGGCCCTGATATCTGTCAATTATATGCTTAACGGTTTTTTCCCGATATGCTTCGGTATCTGCTTCAACTTGATTCCTAGTTCTTTTACAGAGATCTTTAAAGTAATATGTTCCGCTTTTACCTTCAAATATTAGTTTCCTCCTTTCTAGAAGGTCTCGGGTCTCGGCCTGAAACTTTGACGATTTGTTCTAGCAGACATCCCATGTGATTTACGATTTTTGAATTTTGGCATTTTTCAATGCTATTTTTATACTTATGAAAACTTACTTATTACGTTTCGGCAACTACGGCAGCTAAAAAAGTGCCGAAATTTCGAAAAACCAAAAAACCTTAAAACCCCAAAAATATACCACTAAATATCGGGTAATAAACAGTGTGCACTGAAATCCGTAAAAGTTGTTTTATTTCATGTTACTTGTTCAGACTGCACCTTATTGTCACAAAAAGTATTTCGCACTATGCGCCACGGCAAATTAAAGGCAGAAGTTAGTAAATCATCTTCTCAGTTGTAAATGTATTTGTTTTTTTTTTTTTTTTTTTTTTTTTTTTTTTTTTCTGACATTCATTTTTGTTATTCTAATTTTCAATAATAAAATTTATGTACTACTGTAAAATCATAAATACATTACACTTTTATCATAGGTATTAAATAAATAGCGGCTACTCTCATTATGCATTTGTGTAGTACCTGTAACTGAGATAGCATTTAGATCCGTAACTTTGTATTTTAGTTATATTATTGTATTTACTGATGTATATCTTGTTGGTGCTAAATAAATAAATAAATAAATAGCTTAAAAACTTCATGTCACATATTCAGACTGCACCTTATTGTCACAAAAAGTATTTCGCACTATTCGCTGTGTAGGCGCAAGTATGAATGAATGGTACGTACTGACATAAGACTTAGTCAGATGGCAAAACCGCTTACATAATACAATGGATCATAAATAGATTTGTGATCATTATTCAAACATGGTGACAAACATTACGATGTACATTTTGGAACATAAAAATAAATTTATTTTTTTGCTGTGTCTAATCGGTATTGAATGTCGTTGATGTCTTTTTAAGACACTGGCGTGGATTCTCTTATATGTGCTAAAATTAATATTGTTAATTGAATATTTCTTAATAAACATTATTTTGAGCTCATTTGATTCTACTTTAGATAGTGAAGTTTGTTATTATTCTCAATGTGCGGCGGTATTATTATCAGATAGTGAGTGATTGGTCTCTTATTATTTAGAATGTGAAGCTAAATTTGTACACGCACGTTTATACTAATTTGCACTTATTTGAGAAATAACTTGTTTAGACATAATTTGAGAATTATGCGGCGATATTTATTTTCAAAGCGCTAAAGACACACAACTTAATCTTGGACTAAGGAGCCTGTGGCGCAGGGATTCGCGCGTTCGGTCTTTTTTAATATATTTTTTTATATTAGGTGCAATGCTTTTTCGAGGTTACGGGGGGTAGGGTTTCGCGCGTTCGGTTGAATTTAAGCTACTTTCGTAATGGTTGGTCACGGGATGAATGACCAAAAATTTACTATCTCGAGCTCCTCCGTGCTTCGGAAGGCACGTTAAACCGTTGGTCTCGGCTGCAATTGCAGTTATCAAAACCCACCAATCCGCATTGGGGGTGGGTCATGGCTCCTTATCCATAAGGAAGGTTAGTGCCCCAGCAGTGGGGACATTAAAAATGGCTGATGACGTAAAGATCTTGCAAGGAAAAGTAACCCCAGGGCTGAACTCCGTTTACGTTAGGCTTAACACTGATTAAAGTTTTCAATTCATATCACTATGGACCTAGGATCATTTAAATTTCACACTAGGAAATCTATTTATAAACCTGAGGAACAGACGAAAAAGCAATTAATCTTTGGCTCAAAATAGCGAACATGGATGAGCTCATTATATCAATCAATCAATAGCAAATTAGAAATAATTAATAACGAACCTTATATGGTCACAATCACAAGCACCCGATGAGGTATTGTAAGCAAATCGGATCAGTTTCCCACGAGCTACATGTACTCATGCGCAGATGGAATCTCATCTACATATTTGTTTTACTCATATATTTTTTGAAGTGAAAACTTCTTTAGCGGCGTTGTGCACATCAGAGTTTTAAATTTTTGGGATGGGTAAAAAATGTTAAAGTCACGTCAGGACACGTGACCTGATCGAAAATTCGTAAGACGCCGGCGCGGCGTAGGAGAGGATATCTCCTCGGTTTAATGTATGCCTGCTCCTGCTGTTTCGTTTAAGCGGTTTTCACTTCTGCCGGTACTCCCGGAGTGCAACCCGTTGTTTTTTACAATATTATTAACGATGGGGAGACTCAATTACTAAGGAACTGGCTATCTTATCTCTGCCGAAAAAATACTAAAAACGTTATAATGGCGTCAGACGTAAGTAAGATGATGGTAGCTAGCCAGGCGGACTTACAAAAAGTCCTACCACCAACCTAACCGAATACAATATCACTATCACACACCACTGGGAATCGAACCAGGGACCCCTGTGTCTGATACCGGTAGTTGTTACCACTAGACCACAGAGTCGGTTATATGTTGTAAAGTTACTTTTTCACTACTTGATATAAAGTAATATTATATTATATCTCAAGATATAATTTGATATAGGTGTAGCTCACTACTGAGATTAAAATCAATACCTATTAGAAAATTATCTGAAATATATTAGTACTACTATTATTATGACATTGTTAGAGACACATGGGTCTAAAACTACCTTAACTTTTAACTTATCTTAAGTAAAGATTTAAATAACTTGTTGTCTATTGCGGTATTTCCCATCAGTCTCAACCATACAAGAGTCATAAATACTTTATTATCATGCTTGCAACACACACATCTCCATATGATTACGTTCTTAATTCACACAGAGCAGTTACAACGCAAGAAGTGATGCTATAACTTGCTATACCGTGGAATAACTCACACATAGTTATTACAAGCTTCCGTATTTCCTGAGGTTTTCCAATGTACTTAAATTAATCACATCCGATAAACTGATCTTGATGTATTAAGTGGGAATGCACGGATATCTTTCGGGTAAAATTGTATATTACCTTTCTACGAAGAGCGTTGACTAGAGTAATTGAGTAATGTAGAACATTGTTCTGTGTGATTTTATCAGTATGCGTTTAAAACAATTGAACACAGGATTTATCATGAATTCTAGTTGATTTATTGACATTTTTTTCGTACATACAACTATATAAGAATCAACGTAAAAATAAAGCTAAAAAACAAATAGACAAATAGAGTTAAATCTTCTATTAAAATATGATTATCATTGTTATTCATGTTACTATCGGCCGCCCGCGGTTTCCGCGTGGTTCCCGATCCCGTGGGAATATCCGGATAAAAAGTGTATGTGTTAGTCCAGTACTTGAAGTTCCTACATACTGAATTTCATCCATATCCGTTAAGTAGTTTTAGCGAGAAAAAGTAAAAAAAAAAAACATTTTATAAAAAAAAATTCAAACCGACTTCAAAAAGTAAAAAATAAAACTTTTGGAGTCGGTGCCAGCCAGGGCATTCTAAATTGCACTTCTATTAACTATATATTTTTTTGGCCTTAGCTAGCTAGCACCGACTCCAAAAGTTTTATTTTTTACTTTTTGAAGTCGGTTTGATTTTTTTTTTATAAAATGTTTTTATTTCAGATTTTTTAGTTACATCATGTGCCGTTACTTACACTAAAAATCAGCTCATACACAACAATGTCATCTAGGTAAACGACTACTTGCCAAAAGGTGATTGATATTTTTCAAGATTATGAAAAAACTACTAGCCAGATATTCGTAAAAATTATATGGGACCACACATAAACCATTTTCTTTCAGATAAAAAAATATTATAAAAATCTGTTAACAACTGGCGAAGTTATGGTAGAACATACATAAAAAAAAAAAAATAATAACGTCGACTTGAGAACCTCCTCCTTTTTTTTGAAGTCGGTTAAAAACTGACAAATTTTCACTATTATAATATTATTAAGAGTAACTAAAGTACAAATCAAATTTAAAATAACTAAGTAAAAAAAAATATGGGAATAAATACGTGACCCAACTACAAGATAAGAATCTTTAACAACACTTTAAGTAGTGTACAAGCCACAAAGTAAAGATATAAATAAAACGTATTTTCCCAGCTTCATTTTGATCTTATTTTAATACCAAAAGTTATTAAATCTTCTACTTTTTTCTTTATATTATAAATGCTTAATAATTTGTCATAACCACGAACTTGTTCGAGTGATTGTTAAGTGTTGTGTTTTCCCTCTATGAATTAAAGACGTCACTTTATGTAAATGTGGCGACGACGCCGACTAATTTCTTTACGTAAGAATTTTGTTATTATTGACATATTAGATTATAATGCTAGCTATTTTATTCGTTTCATATTTTAGATAAAAACAGCAAGGAATCTGATAAATAAGAAAAAAATGTATTGAAAATACATGCATCAGTAACTTTATGTAGTCTATTTTTTGTACTAGGTCGATCTTTGTAGTTTCCTCAATTAAATATAAAAATTATGTCTATACAATAATTAATATAAAATGGACTGATAAGGGACGTTATTGTGATTAATTCTGTTCAAAGGAAGACTGGTGTAAAGATGCAGAGTCGTAGAAAATCGAAAAACACATGAACAAGTTCTTACATACTATTAAGTATTCTGTGTTCTTACTACAATTTAGTAGGTATAACATTTTCACACTTTACTGTTTGTTAAACGGAAGCAATATCATTATTTTCTTACATTATATTACAAAGTGGAGTCTGAACCTTGATGAACGCAAAGTTGCAATAAAAATTTGAAAGTCAATTTCAGTAAGTTTCCAAATTAGGAAGTCATTCAACCCGAAATAAAACGGACACTGCAAAGTAATTGGTCACGCACTCCTGTACAATTTTGGAAATTGACATTACATTGAATATAATTACATTTTTGTTTACACATACGTCATAGTATCACAAATTAATTGAACAGTGACGTATAGCACAGTTCCGATGTAGGTTCTATTAAAGTTTTGTATTAGTTTGTTGGAGCGTACTTCCCGGCGTGACGCAGGCGTCCATTGAGACAAGGCTTCGTGCGCCCGCGCAGAACTCAGTGGCTGTGTGATCTATCCGCCGCGCACACGCACTCATGGACCAAAAAATTTATATAACCTCAAACTTTTAGCTTCTGTACCATAAACAAAAGTTTCGTATCCACCGGCCGGCATCTTAACTTCATTTTTGACGTTTCGGCATGGGTGTAATGGTGCATCGACACGGCTTTGACAATCGGAGGTGACTGTGTGAGTGCGGTTTCTGTTTTATAAATATTGGAGTGACATTATCGTTGACTTATAATGGAGGGAGAAAGTTGGCTATACCAAGTGAGTTTATGAGTTTACGCGATAGGTAAGATAGTGGTGTTGTAGTGGAAAAAGAAAATGTTCTTCTTTAGTGTATTTGATAGAGGATTGTTTTAGTGGCATAAGACAATCTTTACTTTTAATATACGTGAAGAAATTGAGCCATTACAAGTGCCAAATAGTATTTTAACATTTAATAAATAACCATTTCTGACAAATTGAATTACTCTATTTCACTGCAAACGTTTAATCAATTATACATTTGAATCGAAATGTAGATTCAAAAGGTTTTTTTACAGGCGGTTGTCTGTAAGTGTAATAAAACAAAATCTTCTTTCTTAGCTTCGTAATTTGGGGCGTAACAGTCGTTCTTATGTTCTTGTTATAAGTGTCATATTAGCTCTTCTATTGTCGCGCTTGACAGTCCTGTCTTGACGGTTATCTGTATAGTCAAACTAATGGGCAATTAAGTTTAATCACAGACAGACATCTTCTGACGAGACTAGAGTAGATATAGTCGGATTATGCAAAATTTTGCGCTTTTAAAAGTATTCACATGTTCCTACTGTTAAGATTTGTGTGTACTTACTTGTAATTCAAGTAACCGGCAATATAAAGTTTTTTTTCATACTTTATAAATAGTGATTAAATGCTCTACAGCCGCTATAAATTTCGGTACCGGTTGTTTTATCGTTGATCCGGCTTAGTTTATTCCGGAATCACGAATTGATATCACTTAGAACCACTAATAGTTTTATATATAATGTAACCCAGACGTAAATAAATCTAAGGTCACATACCTTCATTCACTACGGCGTTCCATTCAAGCTTGGCCTGGCAGTTTCCCGCTCTAACGTTTAGAAAAACGATTGGTAAGAGAGAGACGTTTGATATTGTGTGATAGGCCTATTGTATACGTCTGTCGGTAGTGTTATAGTCTAGAACACGCTTCACCGCGTGCGTGAAAACCCCAAGGTTTTGTCAAAAATATAGCAGCGGCGTGCATTCGTATAGTCATTGCGAATATCCGTTATGTCCACTATGAAGTACAATGAAATGCCGTCATTCTCATTGTCTGCTTTTTTGACATAGACACAAGACTAACCGTGTCGTCTCTGTGATCTTAAAAACCTGCGTAACGCATTGCAGACAAAGCCTTAGAAAAGAAATATTTTGTTTCTTGAAAACAAAACAGTGATGTTTGTATTTAACCGCCTCTGTGGTCTACTGGTACGACCACCGGTATCAGACCCAGGGGTCCCGGGTTCGATTCCCAGCAGGGGTACATATTGTATTCGGTTTGGTTGGTGATAGGACTTGTTGTAAGTCCGTCTGGCTAGCTACTACCATCTTATCTAGGTCTGACGCCATAACATGCGTTTTCAGCATTGTTGTGTTCCGGTAGTTAGAGATAAGAAAGCCAGTTCCTCAGTGATTGAGGATTCCGGGAGAGGCTCGCTTCCATCTTCAGCCTTATCAATACTTAACATCAGGTATGATGAAGGCTAAGAGTCTCCCCGTGTCATACATAAAAAAGTGAAATGCTGCTGTTTTGTAACTTTATATGATACTAGCGGATCCTCGCGGTTTTACCCGCGTGGTGCCCGTTCCCGTGGGAATATCGGCATAAAATATAGCCTATGTCTAATGGTCTAAGAATTTTCTAAATCGGTCCAGTAGTCCCTGAGATTAGGGCGTTCAAACAAACTAACTCTTCAGCTTTATAATATTAGTATAGATAAAGATTTTTTATATTTTTTTATTTCGTTATAGCGGTGTTCGTTCTAGAAGGGCTGGGTTGGCAACGTAACGCAGCGTAAAATGCACTCTGTAGAGTTCGTAGTGTCTTGAGCCCAGGGGGAAAAAAGGGGGCCAACCGCCATCTCTTAACGCATTATTGCTGATTGATGATGAGCTAACACCAATTGGGACATATCATTGGATACTGTGCCATACATGCCCGTAATAAAACTTTTTATTAAAAATCCAGCTTAATGTCGCAGAGACAGATCGCAGGACAAACAATTACTTTAAAAAAAAAGTGTCACTCGGGAGGGTCTAAGAATTTTCTAAATCGGTCCAGTAGTTCCTAAGATTAGCGCATTCAAACAAACAAACTCTTCAGCTTTATAATATTAGTATAGATTAGTATAGAGTAACAACAAAAGTTACTTTATATAAAAAAAAACCAGATTAGCTCTCTGAAATAACCACTCGATACTTATTCCAGAAGAATACATCGATCAATATATATCTTGTATTTTACCGAGTACCTAATAGTAAGATTTTATTTGACTTTGTTATCTAATCTGAATCATCAAATAAAAAACCAAATGTAAGTATCAAACATTAATTGAAAAAATCAATAGACCATTCTCTTATAGTAATTAAAAACTCATTTCGAATGCATTAAATTAATAATCATTGCTATTAAAACTTAACTCTTTTGGTGACGACTACGGTTTATAAACTGATTAAAAAGATTAATGTTACATCCTTAAAGGTGGTGGACTCAATTCTTAAAATTACGTTAGCACTTTAAGTGGTCGCTACTAAAAGTCTAGAATCACTGCTACATTTTTTTATTTAAAGAAAGATGCCATATAAATTGTTGAAAATTTACTTTATACATTACTAGCGTCCGCTCGCGGTATCACCCGCGTGGTTCCTGTCCCCGTAGAAATATCGGGATTATATGTATCGTATGTTGATAAGCAGGCTATCTACTATCTGTGTTCCAAATTTCATCTAAATCCGTTCAGAAGTTTTTGAGTTTATTCGTTACAAACAAACAAACAAACAATCAAATCTTCAAATCCCGTCAGGTCGACATGAGACTAGTTGCTTTTTTCTAGTATATTTTCTTGTTTAATATTTTTCACAATCAAATCTTTCTTCTTTCAAAATATTAGTATAGATAGAACTAGAATAGAACTATGTAGAACATAGCGAAAAGCTTTTCCGTATGTAATGTAGCTAGTCCTAAGACTACGAAAGACAAAACAAAGTCCTAAAAAGACAAATAAAAACGATTCTGAAATCTTGGTTTATTCCACTTACTGTTAATCAATCGGAAATAGTCGACACACTATTAGAGTACTTACATGATGGAGGACGAGGAGTACATAAACGATTTACTACGTAAAACAAAAACCATACTGAAAAAGTTAACAAATTCTTAATATTTCATTTAGAAACTTCATTTTTAACAAAGCGTTGAACCCACAACGTGAGTTGATGGTTCCATACGATAGCGCACAGTGAGATCAAAGCCCTTATTACGACTTGACATTTACTGCCAACGTCTTCGATAACTATCTATGCTTTACATAATGTCGATAAAACAGTCTGTTTTTTTTAACAGGCAGTTGTTTGGTGGTAGGACTTGTTGTAAGTCCGCCTGGCTAGCAACCACCATCTTATCTAAGTCTGACGCCATAACAACAATGTTTTCAGCATTGTTGTGTTCCGGCAGTTAAAGATAAGATAGCCAGTCTCTTGATGCGGGGAGAGGCTCGCTTCCATCTTCAGCCTTATCAATACTTAACATCAGGTATGATGAAGGCTATGAGTCTCCCCGTACCTCATAAAAAAAAATGTATGAATATGAAAGGGACAAAGCAATAGTTTTCGAAAATTGTTATAATTTGCTATACTCGTAATCATCTGGCCTACCATTTATCAGAAACCATCATGTCATAAGAACGTTTTTTTTGCGTTTTGTTTTTATTAAAGTTGTGACATTTTGACACAGCAAGCTTGCTTTGAGCGATTCTTAGTACGAAATAGCGCGGTAAGATTGAAGCAATAATGCGCTAAGAGATGGCGGTTGGCCCCCTTTTTCCCCCTGGGCTCAAGACACTACGAATTCTACAGAGTGCATTTTACGCTGCGTAACGTTGCCAACCCAGCCCTTCTAGAACGAACACCGCTATATCGAAATAAAAAAATAAAAAAATCTTTATCTATACTAATATTATAAAGCTGAAGAGTTAGTTTGTTTGAACGCCCTAATCTCAGGGACTACTGGACCGATTTAGAAATTTCTTAGACCATTAGAATGCTACGTTTCTCCCGAGTGACATAGGCTATATTTTATCCCGATATTCCCACGGGAACGGGCACCACGCGGGTAAAACCACGAGGATCCGCTAGTTTTTTTATAAGGTACATGATTAATAAAGCTAGAAATTGGATATTCCTTTTAAATATACAGGGTGGAAAAAATCTATGGGCCCTGGAGGGGAACTTCCTTAAATCCTTTAATTAGCTCATTTTACTGAAAGGAAACATGCCTTTATTTTTAATAGAAACAAAACTGCATTCAAAGATTTTTCAAAATATGCTTCCCACACCCAGGAATCGAACTGGCTAATATCTGTAAAAAAATATCACCTGTACTTTTATGCCATCAATTGATAGGGTTAGTCAAAGGGATCAACTCTCTCTAACAAACATAGTAAATTAAATTAAAGCAAACACATGAAAACTCAATTATAAATTCAATGGGACGGATAAAGCACTTTTATTCAAGGCTCTTTAAAAAAAAAAAAAAATTTAATGCAGTTTTATTTATTTTAAAAAATAAAGGAATGTTTCCTTTTAGTAAAATGAGCTAACTAAAGGATTTACTTAAGGTAGTTCCCCTCCAGGGCCCATAGATTTTTTCCAGCCTGTATAGATACTTGTGCCAGGAATATCCGCTCCTCCATATCTTACATCACCTTATTATAATATCTATGTATTGTTAAAAAAAAATAAGTTTATTTATGCATTGTATGAATTAGTGAGCGCGCGTGTATGGCTGTATGGGTGTGTGTGTGTGTGTGTGTGTGTGAGGTGAGATTGTATGATTATTATTTTGTATTTTTTTAGTATGATCTCAGTTTCTTCGTAATTTAATGTTTTTAACTAATTCTAGTATCCATAACACAAGTTCCTAATAATACTCACTTGAGTATTATTGGTGTGATTTTATAAAATCATCTTTTTTGAAATCCCACTAGTATGAACACCGATTCATGATAAAACAGCGATTTATCGATAAAATTATCTATCAAAATCCATTAATAACACATTTATCATATTGCGATAGTCATGCTAGGCGACAGAGAGAATTTCAATAATAATTCATAAAAGTCGACGTTGCAAAAATAGTTATAACTTCGAAGGTTGCACAGTTACTTAAAAAAACTTAAACTGTTATCTTTGAGCTTCACAGAGATAAAATAGAATAAAACGCAACCAGTTACTACATTTTACTAGTTAATTCTAAAACAAGATTTCAATATGCAATTCTAACAATTACCGACTTCTCACGTAGTTAGCAGTAACTACCTGCTATTGTTGTTTTTTTAATCTAGTTCTGTAACTTGTATGATCTCCATTATCTTGACTGACCGGTCCAACATGTATTTCATGACAGAAAACATTAGATACCCCATTCAGTCATACCTTAGAGGCGGTACGATGGGTTTGTCTTTGTTAAGAGTAAGTGATCTTAATTTTCGTTAAAATAACAATATATATGTCATAGTAGAACTCCTCAGAAATTTCCTAAAAATTAGTGTCACTACCCCAATGAAATATTTCAAAATTGCCACCATGTGAACTGTTCCAATATAGTACAGTCTTTGTTGTGTATTATGTTGTTATATGTCTAATAGTCAGTTAGCTAGATAAGTAATATTTATAATTTTTTTGTAGTTACAATTTTTTTAATAATTATGGAACATGGTGGGCCATTAATTCCTCAGCTAACCTTAGTCACTCTCAAAATTTTGGTATCACATACAAATTTTCCACTATCAATAGATCAAAATGTTTAAAATTAGTTTTTCGTTTCATCTTTTACTAAGCGTTGATTCTCATTTAAGAACATTGACGTAAAATAAACAAACAAGGCCTGAAAATGTTTATGACATCTGGCGTATTCTTGCACGTATTCCGTGACGCAAGCAGGCTATGATGACCGGTATACTCAAAACAACGAAAACTAGCAAAAAGCGAATTTATTATCACAAGTTCCAATTTGCACAGAGATAACAACATGTGTTGGTGGCGTGCTAAATTGCTTGTGAGTAAAGAGATATTAAAATAAACGTTGGTCATCGCAGCTATATCACCACTCATGGCAGGCAATTTACAACCTATAGAAAATAGTTTTTCTCTGTCATTTGTTTACTTAGAAGTTTGAACGTCGCTAATGAATGTCTTCTTTTGCCAACAGATGCCACAAACAGTGCCTCGGTCTGGGTGCAGCCCGCCGTCTGCGTCTCAGGGCGAGAGGGCCGTGCCAGGTTCGCCAGTAGACCTTCAGCATCTGCTGCGCTTTCTAGGCGCTGCATCACCCCCAGAACCCATGCTGCACTCGCCCCCGACACACATCAAGCCACCACCCCCTTATCCAGAAGACAACAATCTTCTTGAACGCCTCTACGACTTCGAAGGATATCCCACTCCCTCCCCTTCATCAGACGAAGGTTCCATTCCAACAGTAGCTCTACATCCACCCTCACCATACAACCCTCAACAGTACACTTCCGTATACATCAAGGAAGAACCCAACAGACTGGCAGTCCCCGGATTTGCTTCCCCTTACCCCTTATCTCCTTCAGGATCTTGCGCCTCATACGGCAGTCATAACCAATACTCGTCCCCAGTGCCACAGCACGACGAATACATTGACATCGAGGAGCTACTAAAAGAAAATCAAATTTTACAAGAAAGCGTACATCACAGTTACATCACACCCAAAATTGAAGTAGAAGAGCCTCGGGATCACATACTCCTCAGATCAGCTCTTGAAGACACAACGTTTCAAAAACGACTAAATCTGAAACCTATTCCTTTGGAATTAGGTTCAGTTAAAATGGAAGAGAGCAGCGGCGGTGACGAGGCTTTAGTTGCACCCGACATCGACCGAGTACTCTCTATGGCCATCGAACAGTCCAAAAGAGATGTGGACAACACCTGCACCGTACTAGGAATTTCACCAGGTGAGTCAATGAAGCAATATTCAATAATATTAGTCATTATAAGCCCAGCTTAAGAACGAATATTTATAAATGGCAAATCTATGAACAATCACGTCAACATGTGCAAAGAATGTGTATTAAATATGTATGATGAATATGAAATAACATGACATGGGAACGTAGTAGCCGTATATCTTGACATCAATACTATTAACCGAGCGATTATCAATGACGTCACTGTGACCTCAACGTTGTAGAAAAAAATCATCGCTTCTATGTAGATAACGTGTCAGCTACTGCTTAAGCACATCGCGATTATAAATGGATTCTGAGAACACGGACGGAATGGTTGGTTACGTAAGCCGAACGTCTACTTAATGTTTATATGTTCATTTTATGCGTATAAGTTAAAAAATGGCGCTAAATCTATGAATGGCATCCACTTTTGAACAGGATTCTTGCTACAATCATTTTGTTCCTTACCGCACTAATAATAGATGCTAATAATGAATTTCATTCCAGATCCTATGCTTTGGAGTACAAACGACGTTAACGCGTGGGTCATGTTCACACTGCAACATTTCAACCTGCCTATGGTCCCCGCAGAATATTTCGCTATGGATGGCGCAGCCCTTATGGCCCTCACAGAAGAAGATTTCCATCAAAGAGCACCCCAGGTAAGAAGCAACAAGAATCATATTTTATTACCTTCTTAAATTTTAAAAGTGCCTCAGCAAAGGTTTTACATTTTTAACATCCACATAACGCCCAAGGTAGTTAATAATAATAGAGGTAAAATTTTCATGTTTTTGACCATCAAAGAGTTAGGCCAATAGCAACGTCAAATAAATAAATAAATAAATAATTGCATACAAACACACCAATTATCTAGCCCACGTTAAGTTTCATTAAGAACTTGTGTTATGGATACTAGATAACGGATAAACATACTTATATACTTTTTTTTTTGTAAATACATACATAATATACATATTAAACACCCAGACCAAGACAAATAGACATGTTCATGCACACAAATATTTGTCTTGTCCGGGGATCGAACCCGGGACCTAATACAATAACACTAATAAACGCATCTTATTCGTAAGGATATATAATAAAAAATATATACAGTTTAACAAAAGATTGACGAATACGAAAAATATTAAGACGTAATAGTTTAAACGATATTTTAATCACTTCGACGTTGGATTGGATACAAATAGTTTATTTTCTTGTAGTAATCAGTTAACCCTGGGAGCGAACGAGGGCGTTTGATATGAGACCAAAGTCTGACATATTGATTCATGTGCCATGATAAACAGTATATTGTTTACGAGAATTACTCTAAATGGTACCGATGACCTCTAGCAAGGCACAACGACAGAGCTTTTCTTAAAAAAAAAAATAGAATGTAATATTTTCCTTTCAATAGTTATGCTTCATCTAAATCATATTCTCAAGAGTAGTTATTAAAGACGAGCAGAATTTGAAGATTTACTTTAATTCTACTAAAATTAAAATAGGAAAGATTGTTAGTTCTTTTGTTTGTTTCCCAAATCACGTGTAAATGACAGCACGGTTTTGGATTAAATTTTGCATGACCTAGGATAGAATGTAGGATACACGCGAGCAAAACCACCGGAGGTCACTAGTCTTATCTAAAAGGCAGTTCTTAGAATTATTGATTTTATTTTTATCACTGTCAGTGTCGAATACTAATTCAGTCTCGTCAATAAATATGTTCTTTAGATCATCAACGTCCATTTTGATAATTGCTTCCTAAGTTTTTTCACTGCGATTAGCTTACATCATTCTTGGCATTGCGTGTTCTTTTGCCATATTCATTTAATTCGACGACCTTAATGGCAAAATTATTTGATTCATATTTTTGTAAAGACAATTTTACAGTTTAACATTTTAGCAAAGAATACTATTACTATATGTAGTATTTTTTGCTATTACTTAAAGCATAATTTACAAATATTATGCAAGTCGTTATTTAGCTAGTTAAATGTTATGACTAGTCTAGTCATAGTCATTTATCATCATTTTCTAAAATATTTGTAATAAAAAATGTGACTAGGTACCATTAAAGAGCTCTCAAGCGATAATTAATATTATAACGAAATTGCTGAAACACCAAAAACGGAATAAGGAAAATCTTTTGATGTCATGCTCTGATCGTTCGTTTAATTTATTTTCATTGCACCAGCCAAAGTAATAGTATTATATAAGTTACGTTTACGGCAGCACCCTCAGGAAATCCGTTATGGCTTACTAGGCTACGCTTTATTATGCAACCTACCTTATTTCGTGCCGACTCTTTGTAAACAAGGCCTCATATTATTGTTATATCATCCTTCTTTTGAATTTTTTATTTCCTCTTTCACATAAAAACAACAAGTTGCATAAAATCTAAAAATAATTACAATGTCTTTTTCTGATTGGAAAATCAGCGTCAAACCAACATTAATGTTAATACTACCATGTTAGAACAACAATAAAAATAAAAAGTATGTTTAATTACAGTATAATGTTCAAGTGGGCGTTTAACTATAATAGTTGTGGTATTAATGGAAATGCAATAGTTTGTTTCAAATAGATCCTTAGAGCTGTGGTAATAGAACCCTTATTTCTACATAACTGGGGCTGTGCGCACGCGCCGGTGCCCGCAGACTTTCTCCAAGGCCGATGAAAGTCTCTGGGCGACGACGCAAGACACGTTCTTCTTGATACTTACATACAAATTGCATCTTGTTGCTATGAAAACAAATAAAATAGTAACCCCTTTTTCAAAAATACTTCATTGACTCGTATCTCAAACCAAGTCTTGCCAGATACTTCTCAAAATGTGATTATTATCTATATTATGTATTATTTAAATGTATGGCGTTGTAATTCTAACTTAATGTTGGCGAAAAATTAAAAATTATCGTTGATATATTTGTTTGTTTCTTAAATTTATCATTGAGAAAGTAGTTTAGTCTACTTGGTTTCTTACATAAATTGATTTTATTAGAATACAAAGTGGAAAAAATAGTTATACTAGTGAATCAATGTTTATAAATAATAAATTCATGAGCATAAAATTTCTATTAAATAAACATTTCTAATTTCTTCTGTAAGTGTTTCTTTAATATAAAGTCGATAGGTATTAATTTACGGAATTTGTTTTAGGCTGGAAGCACACTGTATGCCCAATTGGAAATTTGGAAGGCAGCCCGACATGAAGCCTGGAGAACTTCACAATGGTCTGATCACCAACAGCCTTCACCCAACCCTACACCTGCCGGTCTACCTTCAGCTGACGATATGAGCGATGGTAATTATCTCAGTGCTACATTTCATAATGTTGCAGATGCAGTCTTAAAATATTTTTTACATAACAAATCGTTGTATTGATGTACATTTCTGTTCTTTTGTAGGTTAGGTTAGGTCAGTCCTGTGATCAGCTAAATACCACCCTTTCTTTATGCGACATTGGATGAGTTTAATGAAATCGTTCATAAAAAAAATAATAGTCGGTATGTCAATTAGGATTTATGGATAGTTCAGTTCGATGGACAAGTTTACTTGTGATTTGCGTCAAGTTTTATCAAAATCAGTATCTTATATCTCCTATAGGAAAGTAAGGCACATGTTTATGATGGAAATATCTATTTTTAACCGACTCCAAAAAATGAGGAGGTTCTCAGGTTGACTGTTATATATATTAATGTATGTTTTGATATAACGTAGTCATCATAATTCTTTTTTATCTGAAAGAACATAGTTCAAGAGCGGTCCCATAAGGTCTGAAGGCTGACACTGACTCCAAAAGTTTTATTTTTTACTTTTTAAAGTCGGTTTTAATTTTTTTTTATAACTACTAGCCAGATCTTCGTAAAATTTGAAGTATGATCTTTCAGTTTTTTTTATAAATAATACAAAACGACAAATAGTTACGACATAACAAAAGAGCAGCGTTATCTTGTGACAAATTTACCAGTATAATCTAGATCCAGATATAATAGATCATCTAGAGATAGCAGAATAATGTTTAAAAGATAAAGCAGCTAGATAAGTTGAAGATTCAGAAAAAGAAGTTACTCAGTAGGGTGTCAAAGCGATGTAGACTGGTGATCAATTAGCTACTTACTAGCATTGTAGCAACCGTTAGCAGCAAGCAAGGGTCCAAACAGGCTCGTTTAGCAAGTTTTTTTTCAGCAAGAAACTATTTTTCATCGATCAAGCTGGGGAAAAAAATCCTATAACATTTGGAATTTATGCGTTGTTTCTAATAAATCTTACAAAAAAGAGCAATCTTCTGTTGATCAATGAATAAAAATTAAGATAACAATACAGGTTTAAGTGTAACACATCTTATCGAAGTCGTATCAAATCCTAACGGAATATTTAAATTTAAATAAGTCTTGATATGGCAGGAATTCTAGAATGCCAACTTTCCACAAGACAGTTAGCTTACAAAAAAAGTGTCAACATGCAGCACAGGAAATCGCAATCCACAATTATTCCTTTCGCGTCGCACCGTGTACTTGTCTTTTATCTGCTAGAGAAAACTAGAAGTCAAAAACAACGTAAATAATTTTGCATTTTCTTGTTAGCACACGCAATTATGGAATATTCTGTTCTACTTATCTAGTTCTGTGGATATTTATTGAGACGCAGAATGTTAAAATATAATTCTCTTAAATCTAGGGTTGTTGCCACTTTGAATCTTGTCACAATTTGGAAATGGAATAAAATGGAAATGGCCACAACTGGTGTTTAGAGTAGCCACAGTCAAGTCATATACCCTACATTCGCTTAAATATTGTAATTATATTGTCGGTATAGAACTATTTTTCAATAACCCAAGCCGTCTGTTTTAAAATCAGTGACCAACTATTTACAATACGTTGATTAAATTCAATGTTATCTGAACGCACCACGCCCAGTCACAGTTAATCTATCAATCAAGGTTTCTCGATCTTATTGCTACTCTGTCGTTCCTTATTCTAGGCTAGACGTTAGAATCTACCACCATCAATTCCATATAAGTGCGGTCAAGTTTTTTTGCTTCTTTTCCCGACGACCCAGTTTGTATGTCCAGAGTCACCGGACTTGCAAGGTCGTATAGACCAACGTATAAAATTGTCTTTGGTTTGACAAAAAATCTTATTACTTCCATCAGATACGGTTCAAAATGCATCAAAAGCTTACTAGACGTTTCTATATGACCAACCAGTTTGAGTTGTGTCACTTTGTTTAAAGTTTCTTTGGTTTATCTCTTTACTACCTTCAGTTAGTTTTAGCGCAGCTGCGACCTGAATGTCTGTTTTATCGACAGACGCTTGAATTATACAATTGTCAACCTTATTCTTCTCAAATTGTCCATAGCATTCCTCAGCAACACTGTATTCTTTACAACGCATCGGATGTTGTTATTTATCGTCTGTTTTCGCGTTGTTTACTTGAGCCGTTAAAATGCCGTTTGTATGCGAGTCTGGTACTGAACGCCAAGTAGACGAAAATAGACGTAAATAGTTTATTGCTACTTTTTAAATAACATTGGTCGGTAGGTACTCCTGATGTTTTGGTCTTTCGAAATAACTACAATCTTTTTGACAATATTTCATCCAATAATATTTTGAGTAGCTAACAACAGCTATTTTGTTTTTTTTTGCCAATAAGAAGTTTTTCACATTTTACGATATACTATATGAGACATATAAGACTATTATACAGTATGACTACTATACTGTTTCAAGAAAACGATTATTTTCAATGTGATACTTCTAAGAACCCATACTAAGTCTGGTTTGAGTCGGGCACGAGTTTGGTCCCTTTTTCTGCTCGTTAGACGCATTACTTATCCCTTAATGACCTTAAATTGTTTAATATAACGTTGAATCTGTCCATTAATCATCATCTTTAGTATGTATTAAGGTCACATACGACATATTTCTTCAGGTCTTGCCATATTTAATATCATTACCTTGTCTTATAGATTGAGCTACTGGAATATGATTACCAGAAAATTTGTTTAGAATTGACCTACATTGTAACAGTAAATTCCCTTCATACTCTTGCTTCGAGTTTTCTTTTCTTACTTAGATAGATAGATAAGAACTTTATTTCACAATGCCACAGAACACACACAATATTATATACTGCCTACACTAGCCTGTAGAGATTTTTGCGACTTATAAAATATGCTGATTCAAGAATGGAGATTAAAGGACTATTGTTGACGGGTTGGCATGATGATTGTTGGTGCATTGTGCATGTTAATATGTTTAGTTTTAGGGGAATTAGTTGTAATTGTTTAATAGTTTGTTTCTTTGACCGTCAGACGAGGACTCAGAGTCGGCGGGAACAAGCACAGCTGTGGGCAGCGTCAAGGCCAAATCTGGAAGCACCCACATTCACCTTTGGCAGTTTCTCAAAGAGCTCCTGGCATCACCACACGTCCATGGATCCGCGATACGATGGCTAGACAGAAGTGAGTTTAATTAAAATTATTTTTTATTTATTCCTAATGACTGTGGCTTTTGTCTGTCAGACATGCCAACCCCGTTATTTATTTTACTATGGATGGTTTCATGTGCACAGTGCATACAGAAATTCTTCTATTAATTCGTTAAAATATCATTTACATAGTTTGTTTTAAATTTTTGAATTTTTTATGCGATTGCAACAGAACATTTAGTTGTACTTATGCAAGGTTTTTTTGTTTAATTAGAAGGATATCAACAAAGTAGAACAACATCAACAAAAAAGTAAAAAATATTCAAAAGCAGTTTGTTTGCTTATCAGTGAGTCCATCGCTCACCATCGCCATGCCATTAGATTGATTATTTATGTAAAAATGACTTTTATAAATCATAAGTTACGGCATTAGTAAATGGATGAGGTTACCCATTACATTATCGTGACAATAATAATAACTTTTCATAAATATCATATTATAAAAACAAATTGGTTTTTTTCTAATTAACAACTTGTAATCAAATTGTTAATTCATCAGTTTAAGATTTTAAATAGTTGATTAAAGCCTAAATTCGGCAATCCTTAACCATATTCAGATGGGATGTCTTTAAAATGATTTAGTTAATATAAGATTATCGCAATATTATCGATATAAATAGATAGAACATTAAAACCTGACATTATTATAATGCGGTTTTATCTAATCTTATATTTAATGTCAGCCACACCTAAATTTTCGTAATTGTTGAGTCCTTCATCTTTTAATGTCAAATATGGGATTAAATTATTTATTTTATTACAAATAAACTTGTTTTGTCCAGATTGTAATGGATAATAAAGATTTCAGCTAGTTGCCAATAGCAACCATAACATTAATGATGCCTTTGTTCTCGCAAGTTGATATCGAGTAATTAGTTAAACCTACAATAATTACAAGGAAAGATTATAACATCTGTCAACGATGGTTTTTTTTTCTCTATGTCGCTCGTAGATGATGTTCAAGATTTATACAATAGAAGAATGTTTGAAAATTTGGTTAACGCAGTTTGATATTGTCTAATTCAAACCACTCGCATTTATCGTATAGCATTCATACCATCACGCATTTATTGTTGTCAGAAAATTTATTTGAACAGCGACATTCTCGGCTCCAAGGTGAACGGGCCAGTTACTCGCTATCTTAGTACTAATAAAATTCTTGAAACCGCACTAAAGGTTAGTGTTTAGTCGTGACTGGATCCAGAGACGTTAGTTACAAAGGCATTGTTTCGATTATAAACCTTTACGCTGAAACATTTAGAATACGTCCTTTCTCGATCGTGCATTGTATTTTGTATATTGCAACATCCATAACTGAGTGTCGCCATGATTTGTGTTGCCAGTCTTTCCATTGTTTGGTCACATCGTCCAGCTGTGGATAATGAAGCAGTTGACATTATGCGAGCGAACTGTCCAATGTAACCAGATGTCATTTCGTTTTTCATGGCAGATGTTCAATTTATTTAACGAATCCTCATTGAATTTCAAGCGCAATATTTCCAAAAAACAAAACACGGTCGATCGATAAACGTTTGAATAATTTAACATGTGATGTTAAATTCATGTCGTACTTTCACAGGTAACGGTGTTTTCAAGATTGAGGATTCAGTGCGTGTTGCCAGACTGTGGGGCAAGAGAAAGAACAGGCCTGCGATGAACTATGACAAGCTATCGAGGAGCATCAGGCAATACTACAAGAAGGGCATCATGAAGAAGACGGAGAGGAGTCAGAGGCTGGTGTACCAGTTCTGCCATCCGTACTGCTTATAAGTTTGCAATATCAGAAAGTAGATTCTAAGTAATGTAAATATTTATTGTAAATACGCCGCGGTAATGCGGTGTCGTTATGACTGATTCAGTTTGACGGCGCGCGTCAAACTGATTGCAGTCCAAATCTTTTGAATGACGTTTTGAGCTCAGCTCTCGATCTTATCCCTCCATACAATTCGGGAAAGGTAATTTTCCCTAGAATTCTACTGGACGGGATTACTCGCTATTTAGTTTGTAAGGTTTTTTTACCAGCGATTAGATGCAAACGACGCGTTCGACTCTCTCGATCAAAGCTATCGTTTCCGTCGAAAGTTGGTAATGTTTATCCCATATATCTATGATATATTTCTAGTACGTTCTATGAACTTTTAGATGTTAAGTGTTTTGTAAATAAAATGAATATCAAATTCATGATAAATAATTTTAAAATATCGGGTCACGTATTGTGAGCTAGTGATGTGAAAAGAGATTATTCTCGTAATATATTTAGTTTTTTTTTATAAACTTAAAGTATTGATATTAAACCGTTGACGAGTTACGTCAAACAGAAATCTAGATAATTAAGTTGATGATCGGTAATAGATCGAAGGCGGTAAAGCTTTTTAAAATTAAATTTTATGGGTAATTTGAAATTGAAATTTTGTGCCAAATAGACGTGTTGTTTATAGCTTTATTAGGGACAAAATTGATAAATTGTGATTGTATAAAGGTACCCGCCGATGTACATATTCTGTAGCATTTGCTACTTATGTAATGGTGATGGGTAAAATATAAATAATTATTGCGAAACATTTTTGTATTAAAAAGCGTTAGATCTAAACGTAAATAACAAATACAACTAGACCAAACTAATTTAGTCTTACGTAATCATTGTAATATTTGAATAAATAAATCTATCGATCTAAAATTTGTTTTTATGTTCTATGTTGCACTATAAGCGATGTCCTATAATAACGACAGGGATTACTTTTGACACTTTAAATGTCTACTTCATTAGTATTGAATGTATGTACGTACGTACATACTTTTTGGTACAACTCACTTCCTGTTTTTTCTTAGAATAATGTGAAAACAAAAGATGAGCATTCTTCGTCATTGATATGTCAAAAAACAAAACAACGATTCAGTCTACTGAACACATCAAAGAACTGAAGCAGAATCTATTCACAACAAACGAAAGCTTGCACTGAAACCCAAATCTAAGTTAATGAGCAAAAAGTGCATAAAATGTGGTTCAGGTTGCATCACGTTGCGCAAACGATGACGTCACAGAACAGACAAATTCCACTAAGTGAAAGTTCCTTTCGCCGGCCTTCAGGGGGGGAGGGGGGCGACCTCAAGGGGGGGATTGTGTAAGAAACTAACGGCACTTGATGCTTGTTATGGTTTTATTGTATCGATTAGGCGACTTGTTTGGTCATTGGGAAGCAATCGTGGTACAATCACCAGCACGTCATTCTTTATACCTACTTTTAGTACACGAATATCTCAGCTATTACGAGCGAACATAACGGAGCTCTAACGGTCGGTTTCAATAACTTATCTACAGTAAGAGATAGGCTTACTAGAGCTTTGTGGCCTAGATATTTTTGTTATTCAGCCCAAAATAAGAGCGGTTGCTAAGTAACGTAACCAAGATAGGCCTAACTCTTGTTTGGGATAGATTATTGAAACCGGCCGTTAGTCTGTTAAGAACAGTAACCCCCAGTTTTTTAATTGAGAATTTAACGTTCAGAATGACAAGCCATGACATAAGTATGACTCAAACATATTTTAGTTTTTGAATTAGGTTTAATTTAAGCATTCCAGTTTGAGAATTCTCTAATGTGACAGTTTACAATCAACTAGAGCTTATGTCAAAATTTGCGTCTCTGAACACGATTCACAGTACTCAAATCTCGCTCACTGCAAACTTAAGCGTCGGGCAGTTGAGTTTTTTTTTATGAACAACGGGGACACTCTTAGCCTTCATCATACCTGATGTTAAGTATTGATAAGGCCGAAGATGGAAGCGAGCCTCTCCCGAAATCCTCATCACTATCTTATCTCTAACTGCCGAAACACAACAATGCTGAATACAATGTTGTTATGGCGTCAGGCTTAGATAAGATGGTGGTAGCTAGCCAGACGGACTTACAACAAGTCCTACCACCAACCATACCGAATACAATATGGATCCCCGCTGGGAATCGAACCCGGGACCCCTGGGTCTGATACCGGTGGTTGTTACCAATAGACCACAAAGGCGGTTAAAAGGTTGAGTAACCGAATCGGGGTACTTAAATCTTACTTTAAAATGAAATGAAAAAAAAAAATGAAAAATGTTTTATTCATAAACAAAGTACGTTGCTTTTACATAAGTGGCTGGAACCAACCTATTAAGTGTCCAGAGACACTTGTGTCAGGAGGCCCTGCTCTTCCATAGCATAATGACATCTAAATAATACACGCAATTTATTTATTTATTTATGTTATCATCTTTACACCTGATTATTGCTAAATTGTGGCCAAAACCATGTCTAGTGACGATACTTCATTATCACCGATGGAGTAACCTCAAATACGACAACAACCGAGACGACGAATGGCATGAAACCGGTCAATTTTTTTCTAACCCCCGACGAAGAGCAGTTCAAAGATCGTTTTCGCTTCACAAAGGAATCTGTTAGATTCATGTTTAGTAAAAACATTTACCATCTTCCAGAATACAAAGGCGTGCGTGGCTGTGTATCAGTGATAAATAGCTCTAAAATTTTATGCGACTATCAGCTTCCAAGGAGTCGTAGGAGATACAACAAACTTAAGCAAAGCGACAGTGTGCCGCCAGCCGTGCGTGTGGTAGAATGCAGCTGAGACAGCAATATGAGATTTTATTTCTTGTCAGTTTCATTATAGCTTAGTTTATTTCCAAAATATAACTTTATTCACAAACAGAAAATGTTTACGTTCCCATTGAGGGTCCATGGAATTTTGAGCCTTTTATTGCATCAACCGTTAGTAGAAATCTAAAACGATTGAGAATTCAGCCATTCATCTGTAAAAGCAGAAATTCAAAGTATATAATCGATTAAAGTGGTCCCTAAATCGTGCATCACAAGGAGTTTATTACCTTTGGTTTTTTTTTATTTCGCCAAACTTTGTTTCGTAAACCTTTTATTAGTACCACACTTGGCATACTACCAAGGTACTAATATATATTCTGTGATACTACGAAGATGTAAGAATTTCATTTGAAATAATTTCTTTAGGTTTCTAATGAAAATTTGTAACAACTTTTTATATAACACTTTAGGTGTGTATAGGTTTTGTTAAAATTATATTATATTTCAATTGATGTATTTAAATTAATATATAAATATATAAAAATCCTGCTATGTTGTGCTATACTAGCCAGTGCCAGAACCGAATCGCGGGCAAACCGATCCCGGACCAACCCGAAAAAAGTTTACAATTGGAGTAAATTCGGGTGAAGTGTTCTAAAAAAAGCTAAGAGGTAGGTTATAGTCTGGGGCTCCAGGTCCAGGAACCGGACCTTTATTAGTCAATAGATCTCGTAACTAATCATAAAAAAAACATCCCTGGCTAGGAATTAGGAATATTAAAGCCCTTAATAAAATAACCAGTTTTTGCGAATTTCCCCAACAATGGATTTACTACTACTGAATGAGCTAAAGCAAATCGCCAGTAGATCATGAGTCAGGCAAGTTTCGAAGGTCGCCAACATTCCGAATTTCTGAGCAGTCCAATCGGCAACTGGTACGAACGGCGCGGCGCAGGCGCCACCCATACATTTAGAATATTGCACTCAGACGTATCCAGTTTCTATAAGGAAAGGTACAAAGTCCAAGTCAAAGGGATTCTAAGAAATATTCGGCCTTCTCTTGGGATGTGCAATCAAATTTTAAATTAAAATGAACCCATCAGAAACATAAAATGTACAAACATATCAAGTCTAGCAACGCAATTCTTCCACCGTAAAAAGTTATAAGATCTCAGGTCAAACCAAATCAGATATTTTAGTTAGTACCAAATCAGATATTTTATTGAGTACCAAATCAGATATTTTAGTTAGTATGGAAGCACTTAATCAGCAACTCCATCTTAATTTGTTTCCTAATTACCTAGTAACATTAGCAACATTTAGACGTAAAATCTAAACTAAATATGTGACTGTGAATGACCTTGCAATCGTACATATGGACTTATCTACTAGTATAGATATTGCATCCATTGTAATTTAAATAATAGTAGGTAGATTGTTAAACAAGGGTCTAAAAATAAAGGGAATTTTTGTAACATATTATGTACCAACATAATTATGTAACCTTAATGGTGTATAAAACAGAGGTATCAACATAGCGGTTTGGCAATATAGGTATAACTCTATTGCCACAAAAAAAATGAAAGCGGCAAATGATCCTGCACCTAAGAGATCGCGGATAATTCTATTTTCAAATTACTTTGATAGTCTATAATAATAATTATTTAAAATACCTACGTACGCTGTAAAAAAAAATCAAAAAATATATATTTCTTACACTCACACCAATAACCTAACCTAACCCCAAAGTAACTGTAAGGCTTGTGGTATGGGATACTCGGGTAATGGATATAAATATAATTATATATTTATCTGTAGAAATATATACAATTTGGGAAAAAAGACGGTCACTGGAGGGAAAGTACCCTATATATTGATGTAAGCAAGTTTTACCAAAGGAAACATTCATACATTTTAAAAAATAAGTTAAACTGTATTCCAAGATTTTTGAAAAATTACATACCTGCACCGGCTTGTTTGAGAAAAAAAACATCGTATACTTTTATGGTACTATTCTATAGTGTGAAGTAGGTACGAGGGTGAATCAAAAAGTTCATTGCCAATAAAGTATCAGTTAAATGTAAAAAAACTACCATATCTCCTTCTAACTCTATACATTGATATAATGCAACTCCAACTTTTTATTCCATTCGAAAAAAATAATATCCTTGACTCTCGAAAATTCCTATACCGCGTCATTGTCGTCAAATCTTGTCCCATGAACATGCTCTTTCAAGAATTGAAAATAAATTTCAGAAAACTAAATTGGCAATACTGACGGATTGCCGTGAAGCGATACCATGGTGAAACAAACCCAAAAGCATTTTTGGAAAAAGGATTGGAAAATCTACCAAATGAAATGTCAAATGGGGTCTCTGCAGGTTATTTTCACAAAGTACCATTCTTTCCATTTTTGGCAATCTCTTCGTTTAAAGAGGTGGACGTTCGACCAGAACGAGAATTAACTTTATAGCTCGATTTGCCTCTTTTAAACTCGGCTACCCAGTAAGCGACCATGGAATAAGGTACAGCATCAGTCCCTAATGATTGCTAAATATCCGAATAAATATCATTAGTTGACAATTTTTTCAGGCACTGGTATTTTATTACCGCGCTTATCTCGTTTTTATCCTTGTTTGGTAGACTTTACCAGTTTGTTTTACAAAAAAAAAGGACAAGACGGAATCAATTGATATTTGGCATAAATACGAAATGAGAATGACACTTGAAAATAAAAATTAAAAAACATTAACAAAGAAAATAGTGTATCCATTTGTAAGAACTTTTTGATTCACCCTCGTATAATATAAATTTAGCTTAAGTAACTTAATGTCTTAAATTAAAGACAACGCCAGGAAAGATAAAATATTACATAGTTAAATACATTATTCTACCTACCTCTTCCTCACACTAACCACAATAAAAATGAAGTTCACTTAGTAGTAGCTCGAAATATGAACCATATGCAGCAATATTACTGATTTTTATTATTAGGTTATTCACTCTAATTCCATACTAAAAGCGACACTATAACCGCCTCTGTGGTCTAGTGGTACAACCACCGGTATCAGACCCAGGGGTCCCGGGTTCAATACCCAGCGGGGGTACATATTGTATTCGGTTTGGTTGATGGTAGGACTTGTAGTAAGTCCGTCTGGCTAGCTACCGCCATCTTATCAGTCTGACGCCATAACAACAATGTTTTCAGCATTGTAGTGTTCCGGCAGTTAGAGATAAGATAGCCAGCTCCTCAGTGATTGAGGATTCCGGGAGAGGCTCGCTTCCATTTTCTACCTTATCAATACTTAACATCAGGCATGATGAAGGCTAAGAGTCTCGCCGTCGCACATAAAAAAAAGACAAGACGCGTGTTCAATCGATGAATAAGTTATTTAAATAGGTTTTTTATGAGTTGTTTTTAATTTTAGAAACAATTCTACTCACACTAAATTGATCTTTATGATTAAAACTATCGATTGGTCTATAAAAGTACACGATGTTATTTTTCTCATTTCGCCCGCACCGCCGCGCCGCCGGTTTGATTCTCTGTGAATGATTTTTCAAAAATCTTTTAAGTCAGTTTAATTTACTTTTGAAAATGAAGGAATGTTTTCATTGAGTAAAATTATTTGGGGTACTTTCCCTTCAATGACCGTGTTTTTTTCTCACCCTATATATAAGCGGCCATGACTCAGGTACAAATGCTCGTATTCGTCATACAAACATTTGATCCACCTTGATCTCTCATCTCTCAGTTCCTTCATACATTTCTATAGAATATTTAGGAAGTTCCTTCACACGTCGTCGTCGTCTCAGCCACATAAAACCCACTGCTGGGTAAAGGCCTCCCCCAAGGATCTCCACAACGATCGGTCCTGCGCTGTCCGCATCCAGCGGCTTCCCGCGACCTTCACCAGATCGTAGGTCCACCTTGTCGGGGGCCTACCCACGGAGCGTCGTCCTGTGCGCGGTCGCCATTCCAGAACCATTCCGCCCCAACGGCCATCGGTTCTTTTCACTATGTGTCCCGCCTACTGCCACTTCAGCTGAGCAATCCTTCGAGCGATGTCAGTTACTTTAGTTCTCCTACGGATCTCCTCATTTCTGATTCGATCACGGAGGGAAACGCCGTGCATAACCCTCTGCATTGCACGCTGGGTTGCTGATTAAGTGCTTCCATACTACCTAACTAAAATATCTGACTTAGTTAGACATTACATATCATAATTACATTTTTGTACATATTTTTATGTTTTAGATGGTATCTCATTTCTTTTTGTAGGTATAATCCTCCTCTTTTTCTTTTCTGGTAGTATATTACAGTTTATTAATTATGCTATTGTTTTTTTTTATTTGTACTTGTGTAATGTTTTTATTTAAGTAGCTAATTTATCAATTATTATTTGTGTTTATAATAATATGGTTTAGCCGGAAGTGCTCTCTCATCAATAGGTATAGGTAGCCAAGGAAGACCTGCGTTGGACTGTTTGCGACATCCAATACAAGCTGAGTGGATTACCTTTTTGTGCCACAATTATTTTATTCGTTATGTCATTAAGACTGCACCGACCCTAATGAGATTGTATGCAATGACAGCGTCAAAACGTTTCACATCGCGTCCTTAGTAAATTTTTATGGAGAATTTGAATGAATTTGAACATGTAGATCACTTAATAGACAACAAGTAAAATTAGTTTTACATGATGATTTTGTAAACGCCAACATACGTTTTTGAAGATTTTGTGCAAAATTGGTGTAGTTACATTATCCGTGGCAGATAATGACTATGTAAATAAACTATTTTCAATTTTATTCAAATTCAATTCAATTCAAAACCCTTTATTTGTAAAACATGTGGTTTAACAGAGTTCTTATAGTTTGGAATGCAAAATGTAGGTACCGTAAAATGTCTGCCATATACAAACGGCTTGCAAATGTTTGAAAAAACTTAAGTTATAAACAATAGCTGATTAAAAGAAAATTACAAATCACAGATAGGTCATAATTATAATTATATAAAGTCAAAAATGTTTGAACTAATAAAAATACATATTATTATTACAATATAATTAAAAATTAAAATGTCAAAAGCTAAATAACTAAGTAATTTTGGTGTCACATAAAACATCGGAGATACAGTAATAATTTTTTATCAATAAATAATTTAAATTTCCTTAATTTATCTTTAAATTTAAATAGCGCTAAACGTGTTAACTCAGATGGAAGTTTGTTGTAAATACGAATAGCAATGCAATATGATTTTTTTAATATAATTGTAGTCTTTGGTATGGTATTCATAATTTATCTCCTCTTTTGCCTCTATGGGAAATGTCTTTATTTGTATTAAATAAGTTAAAATGTTTCTTAACAAACAAGCAAGTTTCTAAAATGTATAGACAGGGGAGTGGCAGAATTCTTAGCTCTCTAAACAACGGCCTGCAACTGTCTACGTATCCCGCACCTCAAATTGCTCTTTTGCATTTCTTTTGGAGTCTAAATACACGTATCATGTCCACCGAATTACCCCACTGAATAATGCCATACCATAACAAGGAAGAAACATAGCCGTGATATGCCATGAGAGCAGTTTCCCTAGATACATTTGCCTAGTTCTCTCTAAGGCATATACTGTCTAACTTGCTAAGTAGAGTATGTATATGGGGTTTCCAATTACAGAATCTGTCCACCGTTATGGCTAAAAATTTAATTTTCAATGTTTTCTAAATTATTATTTATGCCAGAGCAGCAATTTCATTATTTTTTCTGCTCTTGATAATCAATGTAGTATCGTCAGCAAATAAAATACTTTGTGCATTACAGGCTAACGGGAGGTCATTAATGTAGATAAGGAATAGGAGTGGATCCAGTACGCTTCCTTGCGGTACCACACACCTATTTTATCCCGATATTCCCACGGGAACGGGCACCACGCTGGTAAAACCGCGAGGATCTGCTAGTAATATTATAAAGCTGAAGAGTTTGTTTGTTTGAACGCGCTAATCTCAGGAACTACTCGACCGATTTAGAAAATTCTTAGACCATTAAAAAGCTACATTTCTCCCGAGTGACATAGGTATATTTCATCCCGATATTCCCACGGGAACGGGCACCAGGCAACAAGATCCGCTAGTTGTAAATATTGTTGTACACGTGACACGCGGGTCTTGCATTTTGCTGCTCAGTGTTTTTGTTTATACATAATTAAGTGCTGCCGCACATAGGTACTCTATCATCTCATCACTAGTATAAAGTACATAGGAGGAACAGAGTACTTATCAAGCTGTTTGTATTGTTTTATTACAGAGCTCGTATGGCCTTCCGGCTCCACCATCAGATCAGCTCAAGAGTTCCATAACATTGTAATTATGTAAATCGACAGCTAATTTTGCTAAGGCAGCATTTTAAAATCTCTCATAGTTTGGCTGATCTTATAATAGAATAGAATAGAATAGAATAGAAACCATTTTTTATTAACACCACACACAAAAAACAGAAATACAATCAATCAGAAAGACAAGTAGGTACATAAATTAAGACAGAAATACAAGAATTATATTAGGTACAACAAAACAAAATGTGTGCTGCTAATAGGCCCTGTCTCAGCAGAATTAACTAATTAAAAGGTTTCACATCAGAGCCATCAGGTATTCCAGACCTTCAATGATCCTAGTGTTTGATAGTTTTCCCTTAATATGGTTAAGTACTGAACCCTAGCCTCGGTCCCCAATTTTTTCTCAGTTCAGTTTTTGATGAGCGGTGAGTGTGTCAGTGACAAAATTGCTTAACTTTGATTTGCTATAGCTCGTAAACTATAAGTAGGAATGGTATGAAATTTGTTAATTTAAAACATTTTTTAATAAAGTTTATTGACATTTAACTAAAGTATGTAGGTGCCATTTTGTTCGATAACTTTTTGACATTGTGTAGGTAGGGGACATGATACCATTGCTATAGAAATTTTGGGCCTTTTGATCAAAATACCGCGACTAGTGGTTTAGGCAGTCCTCTCGTGATGTTAACCTGACACTGCATAAAGAATTCTGAAGAGACCGAAATTTACGTAGTTACTATTTAGTAATCTGTGCCGAAACCGTAGGATCAATTTTTATTCGCCATTTGGTAGCAGTCAGGAAACCGGTGTCCAGCACTCGCGTGCCGCACTCTTTTTTAACCCCCGACGCAGCGCAAAGAGGGGTGTTATAAGTTTGAAGCCTATGTCTGTCTGTCTGTCTGTACGTATAATCGTAAAGCCTAAACGAATCAAGCAATTTCAATGCGGTTTTTTTTAATTGGAAGCTAAATAAATCGAGATGGTTCTTAGCCACGTTTGATGAAAATCCATCCGGCCATATATGGAGATGGTCAACTGCCTGCCGAAACGGTAAAAGATACAAAGATGGCGCTTTGACTAAAATAATGTACACCCTGGGCAAATTTAGGTACAGCTAAAAAAAAACAAAATCACTGCAAAAAAAACTTTCTTTCTGTAAGTACATAAATATTCGTAGTGCCCAAACGAATTAAGCGATGCAATGCGGTTTTTTTTTTAATTTTGTGTGTAATTTAAAAAGGATGAAATAAAAATAAAACTTTAACATTTTAAAAACACAAAAAAACTTCAAAAAAATAAAATTTCGTTCTCGGTCGGGGGACCCCCAACGTATAATATTTCTTCTCTTTTTAGATAATACGCGCACGTGCCGGCGTATTATCCGCTCGTCAGCAATTTTCCGCCGCGCGGCCTTACAACTGCGATTTCTCTAGAAACTTGTATGGAAATTATGCTATGAAGAAGCCTTATGAAATTGATTTTTCTATGTTTCATTGTTTGATATTCTATTAATAATTGAGTTGTAATTCATAGTCAAAGTTGAGTCAGCGTGTTTTTTTCTTTTTTTGGTACAAAAAGTGTTATTATTGTAAAATAAAGCTCTAATTTTATTTTTTTGTTTTATTTACAAATGGGTATATCTCACAATAATAAATAAAAAAACTCACCCTCCCCCATACATTTTATTTACACCACAAGCCAAACAAAAGTGCACCTAAATTACGCCTAAAGTTCAGCGTAAAGTCCGCGCGCGCAGTGAAGCGCCGTATGTGTTTAAAATCTAATTTCTCAGCTTCTACTGAACCAAATGCTTAGAAATTAGATTTATTCTGTAGCTTAGATCTTCTTCTTAGAACATACAGATTTATAAGTATTAAAAACATTTAGTTTACGAGAAATATGGATAAAACCACTCTTACCTAAAAGAAATAATAAAAAAAATGGGTGACTCAAACTTAGGATTGTACAAAAAAGACTTTTAGGTTTTAGGTGTGGGGTATCTATAGATAGGTCTTTAAAAATTACATTGAGGTTCCTAAAACAGTTTTTTCTCAAAGTCAACCTTTTGAATGATATACACTTTCAAAGTGGTAAAATGTGTGTCCCCCTTCCCTCTAACTTTTAAAATTCTGCAGTTTCAAAGCTTTCAGACATTTTCCAAAACCGCAAATATACTTTGTCATTCATACAAACACTATGAAAAACAAAGTTATTTTTGCAGACGAAAAACTATAGCGGCATTTTAGGTAGGTAAATTTAATTTAATAATAATAATAGAAACTTTACACACGATTTGCACACGATACAAAAACAAACACATACTGTGAAAATGACAAAAAAGATGAACACAAAATAGGCGGCCTTATTACATAGCAATCTCTTCCAGGCAACCTTGTGTGAGAGACGGAACCCTTCATGTGCGAGTTCGACTCGCACTTGGCCGAGTAAATTATTTATTATTACAAAAGAAATAATTATTTTGTTAATAATAAATAATTTAAATAGCAATCGAAACAAAATATTAAACTCAATAAGTGATGCCATAGTAAAAATTATTAACTTTTAACTATTTTAGCTAACCGTATCCGCATGCAATTATAAATTAATCAACTTTGTGAAGGTAGACCTAATGTAGCTAATCAACTAATCAACCACGGCAACTGAAAAGGTGCCGAAACGTCGGGAAACCAAAAAACCGCAAAAATTATAGTACTAAATATATTTCGGGTAAATACATCGCACTAAATACTCCGCAAAAGAAGCTATTGTGGGTAAAACTAAGGTAAAACACAAAAATACCTTAAATTAAAAATAAAGATTTATTTTGTTATTCACTATTCGTACAACGGAACGTGTCCATTGTATTTTTAGGTCTGACGTCATAGTGACGTCATTGCTGATTGACATTTGACATTTCAAACCAAACCAAAAGTAATTTTAGCCTCTGTTTGTTTAGCAATACTTTTAGGATTTTCTAAAAATAAAACCAAACAAAAATGCTTTGATAGGTGATAATAATAGAAGTGTCCTGTATTGTCTTCGTTTGGATAGTAACCATATGTTTATATAAAATGTAAAAGTGAGCTCTATTGAGAAAAATATTGTGTTGTAATTGTGAGATTTTTGTTGTGAGATAAAAATGAAGCCTGGAAAGAGTGTAGATGTAAAAGAAGAAATAGCTGAAGTGCATACTTCTGCTCGGTCGCCGTCTCCGAAGCATAAGAGCAGACAGCGATCTAGATCAGGCTCTCGAAAACTATCTAATGGACATTCTACTGCCCAAGATGTAATTGAGGTAGCAGCTGCGGTAGAAGAAATTTCGACGGATAAAGGCAAAACGCGCGAAAGCTGGGTAAACTCGGAGCAGGAATCTCTAGACATCGAATTACCCATACATGAACAACTGAAACAAGGAATACTCGGCTTTGTTGAGAAGGAAATTAAAAAATCAGACAAAAACCCGTCTTTTGTTTTTTATTCTCATGATCCGAATGGCTTGGATGAAAAGTTTATGAAGTCTCTGTCAAGACCTTCAAGTGGTCATAAAGAGAAAAGAAGTCCTTCATATAGGAAAAAGAAGAGACATTCTTCTAGGCACCGAGATAGAGATTTGCATGATTTTGATATTCCTGGTTCTAGTCTCAGTGCACTGGAAAAGGTAAGTCTTTGAATTTTGTCATTTAAATTTTAAAATCTCAAGCAGTCTCTTGAGGCCTCACAACAATGAAATATTGTCCTGTGAGTACTTGATGGGTAATGCTTTTTTACAGGTTGATGATTATTTAAAAGAATATAACAAAGATGAAGTTGTTACCCTCAGCGGTGAGTTGGAAATAGAAGCAAATGATTTGGAGAACAATAACGGTATATCAAAGGACCTACGACACAAGCCTAGAAAGACGAAGAGGAAAGTCCGAGATGAGAGACAAGACGGCAATGCCAATGGCCAGGATGTCAGTCCTAAAGTTTTTAAAAGTGGAAAAAACAAAACAACCAAAGCAGGTATTCATGATAAATATTTGTTTATGTTTAATGTATTTATGGAAAATGTTGATGAAATTGTTCTCAACAATGTTTTCAGCAGCTTTTTTGTTTGACAACAATGTTGTTCGACTGTCCCTCTTCAAATATTTAGCATGATGGTGTAACAGAGGCCCGACCGCCTAACGGCATAGCGTGTGGTATTGCTATGGCTATCAAATTTCAAACTCATAAAACCCTTCAAAGATAGTATTTTTGGCTAATTCCTACATATTTCTATTCATCTATTGGATTCACTATTGCATTTTTAGTATGAAAGTAATAGCGTCAGCGAGAGCCCTTGTAGGGGGTTTGAAAAATCGAAAGCTATAGCAATAGCACAAGCTATACCGTTAGGCGGTCGGGGTGCAGGTCATGCATGACTTTACTTTTGTTTGCAATGTTGTGAAGATATTTGAAAAATATACCAAACTAGCTTCCACTCGCGGTTTCACCTGCATGGTTCCAGTTCCCATGGGAATATCAGGATAAAAAGTAGCCTGTTACTCTCTGTCCTTTCAACTAACTCTATGCCAAAAATCAATTCGTTTAGTCCCCTTTGTCGCACCAATTATGCCTCTAACCGCTTCATTATTAGATCATGTAGTAATTATGATAAGTCCTACCAACATGTTGACATATTTGGCCTTAACTTTAGAAAATTTAAGAAAGCAATTTATAAATAATTTATTAAATTTAGCCAAAATTATTGTTATTTTTTAACCCACCTCATTAGTACTTTATATGCCTTTGTTATCGATTATTTTCATAATTTTATTTTTAGTTCAATCAAATAAAAAAAAAACAAAGTTTATTTTTAGTTTATTTTATGAATTTAAGTTTACTACATAAGAAACATAACTTTTTGTTGTGTTCACTCAATTAAACTGTTTTATTTATTGTGGAAACTGTCCTTGGCTTTTGTATTACTCATTAAGTATAGCATTAAGGTAATATTGTATGCTGTTTGTTTCCCAAAAAAAAAAAAAAGATGCTTGGTTAGGATGTCATGAAACGACAAACAAACACACTTTCGGATTTATAATATTATATATCGCTGCTATACTTTCTAAACATATTCAATTGACATTTGGTCGAAATGAGATATCACATTTTTCATGTTTCATGACTCATATTTGTTGTAGTTAAAAGTCATCCATAAAAACACCAACCATGTAAACTTCATTTCCCATTTAATAAGATTGTATCTTTCTGTTGTTAACAATTTTAAATCTTATTTTATTACAGCTCGGCCAACTGACCTGACCACTATGCTAGAGAGTTTGGAATCCAACATGCCATTCCATGATCAATATATTGACAACCCCTTCTCATCACCTTCACCACTTACTTCACCCAATGACGAACGGCTCGGCCCCTTTGGGTCTCAAAGACCAGAGAAAATATATCTGCAGGGAGGTGGAACATTCAGGGCTGTATCGAGGGATAGAATACTGGAGTCACAGCAAATGGGAGATGGTGATAAATATTTAAGGTACTTATATTTTATAACATCAAGAGAAACAGTTTTTATCTAGTGGAAGTTGTTACAAAGAAAAACCGGGAATATGGAGACAAACTTCAGTTTTTCTGAAATCTTTGTGTTGTGGTTGTCTGACCATAAGGGGTATTTTATGGCTGAAATTGATTATAGTGATAATGTATTTTAAGGTCTCTTATGTATTTAAATATGATAATATGATACTTGTGTCAAAATTATCCAGAGAGATATTAAATAATACTAACAACATTATGGTCACTCCTCCAGTGACCACCAGGGGCCGTACCGCGCAAGTGGCGTCGGCATCGCAATCGGCTTCATTTGACAGATGGATGTGACACATTACTGCTTTTTGACACAAATGAAAACTTACCAAAGGTTATGAGCAATTATGTCACATCCATCTGTCAAATGAAGTCGATGTCGATGCCGACGCCACTTGCGCGGTACGGCCCCTGATTGGCCTCGTATGACGACCAGTTTGTGCGCAAGGGTACTAAGCCTGCCTTCTGCGCCAGAGGTCCCGGGTTCGATCCCCGGACAAGACAAATATTTGTGTGCATGAACATGTCTATTTGTCTTGGTCTGGGTGTTCCATATTATGTATATTTATTTACAAAAAAAAAGTAGGTATATATATACCCGACGGACGTACCTCCCGTTAGTTTGGGCGGTGTCCCCCTGTGTAAAAGCTCTAGTGTTAAGTATCTCGGTCATATTGTGACAGATGATTTAAAGGATGACGAGGATATTGAGCGCCAACGAAGAGCGCTGTCGGTAAGGTCGAATATGATAGCCCGCAGGTTCGCTCGTTGCTCATTACCAGTAAAAAAAAACACTCTTTCGAGCCTATTGCACCTCTTTCTACACTTGCAGCCTGTGGGTTAAACACACACGACGAGCGCTAGAAACCCTTCGCGTTCTGTATAACAACGCGTTTAGGGCGCTGTTGCGGCTGCCTCGCTTCTGTAGCGCATCGGGGATGTTCGCCGAAGCGGGTGTTGATGGATTTTTTGCCATTATGCGAAAAGGGCAGCTTCGATGGCGCGGCGGACGCGCGACAGCAGCAACAGCCTCCTGAACGTGGTTGCGGGCCGCATGGACGGCCCCTTTATGAGGCATTGGCTGTCATTGCATGCACCGGTGCCTCTATTCTGTTATATCTCATTAAACTTAACGTGGGCAAGATAATTGGTGTGTTTGTATGAAATAATTATTATTATTATTACTCCTCGCTAGAGTTGTCAACCTAATGAATATTTAAACACCTACTTTTTATTAGTTCAAGTACTTAATTAAATGACCAAAAATATAAAATATTATTTATTATCTCTATTATTTTAGACTTGGTGATCTCACACCATTGGATGTGGCACTAGCAGTTCAGAAGTCTTGGAGGAACTGTGCGCCCGCTTGTCACGGCATCCTGGGCGGTCTGTCGCTGATGCACCTGCTTCTCATCAGCTACTCGGACGGGCTGGATGCTGGACATTTGTCGTTCCATGCTGTCGTCACCATGCCTTATGTGGCAGCGTACTACTTCTTTTGTGTGCTGTGTTTGCTGTCTGTATTGGATAGGTCAGTATCTTTTTTACTCTTTAGTAAAGACTTCTTTTTCCGTTACTATTTTTTTTTCTAATTGTGTATGTTTGAGACAGGATTTCTGTCTCATATTTATTGTTTGAGCAAATTAAGTAGGTAATTCTTAAAAATTACAAGAACTGACATTCAATACCGCTTTCAATACTAATTCCATTACCATCCAGAAAAGTCAATTGTACGTCTAGTTTATTCATGGTCATAGCTTAGAATTGAATAAAAAAGGAGATTTAATACATATTACGCTCACTGGTTTTGCCACACGTTACAGACTAGACATGTCCAGTATGGACCTAACCCGCGGTCTGCAGCCGTACTTCCAGCCAGCAGTTCTGGTGCTACTCTACGGCGCGTGCCTACTCGTGTGCACGTGCGCGCGAATGTACGACGAGCTGATGGTCTACCAGTACTCGCCGCTCGCGTACAATACCACCGGTGACGTCACCACGGTCAGTCCCTCTAACGAAAACTCTAGCGAATTAGTATGCAGCTTCGGAAGAACTCGAGCAACTTAGTGACACTAGCGAACCTAGTGGTAAGCTATACAAGAGGTACAGGACCAACAAAAAATATGGTCTCCTCATGTTATTAGGGCGCATGTTACTAGATGGCGCTGTTTAAGGGCCAAGTTGTGCATGAGGAACGTCAAGAGCTGTGCGTATCAACTAGTTTCTATTGTATCTGGTCCCACAAGTTTGGTCTTGACGCGATCACATTGAGATCGAGATAGAATAAATGTCAAACGTCAGTAATTATGACTTTCAATAAGTAATTAAACTAAAGGAGTTTAACCCCGAGTTATTTATTCGTAATAACACGTGTTTTGAGACTCCATTTTAACTCAATCTACCATACAATTTCTATAATATTGCTTTTATTTTAACTGGATACTGACGAAATCCAAAAAGGCACCGCCATTAGATATAAGAAGGGGAAGAATTAAACTAAAACTAGGGCGGTTACAACCCGATACTCGGGTTCGTCGATCGACGAAATATTTCAAATTATGCGAAAATCTTTAATTGCTGTTTGTGATCATCACGTTTAACATTTTGTATATTTTATAGTTTTCGGAACAAATAGACTCGAGTACCTTTAATTTGATACCTTACTCGGCCGCGTACTACGCGCCAAAGTCCCTATCGAGTCGTCACAAATTTTGCGAACCTGAATTAAGTATATAGATATATACTTGAAATTAGTAAATACAGTCCCTCTTACAATAAATCTAGCGAATTAGTACGCAACTTTGGAAGAATTCGGGCAATTTAGCGACACTAGCGAACCTAGCGGTAGCCGTGTACAATTTTGCTTTGTGCCCATTGCTGGGCATCATAGGCCATTGTTTTGACGATCTCCGTGGTAGAGTGGTACGTACACCAGTTTCAATGTGTCGCCTACTCTGAGGCCCTGGGTTCGAATCCCGGTAGGGGCAAATGCTTGTATGATGAATACGAACATTTGTACCTGAGTCATGGATGTTTATATATATTTCTACACATAAATACTTATATATGTATAATTATAATTTATTTATATCCGCTACCCTAGTATCCCATAACACACCTCCCATAACTTGCCTACTTTGGGGCTAGGTTAATTGGTGTGAGTGTAAAAAATATTTATTTATCCTCCAGAATCCTTATCCACTGAAGAACTGGCCCCTTGTTCCTTACAGATAACCGTGGCTAGATAACTGGTGAACTGTGAGGAATTTTTTTCCTCGGAGTTAACTGGCTATCTCCGAGGTTTTATATTCTTCGCAGATAACTGTTAAAAATAACAGTTACCTGTGAGGAAAACCTGTTCCTGGGAGATAGCCAGTTATCTCCGAGGATTTTATATTCTTCGCAGATAACTGTTTTTTTTAACAGTTACTTGTGAGGAAAACCTGTTCCTCGGAGGTAATTAGTTATCTCCAAGGATTTTATATTCTTCGGAGATAACTTTGTGTTTATAAACAGTTATCTGTTAGGTTTTTTTTTTATAAACCTCTTTTTTGTCGCATGCCGTTTCTTTTGCAGAAATGTGACGTGTCTTTTTTACTATATAGAAGATTATATAAAGAACATGCGGCATAAATATCTGAATCTAAGGTACCGGATTCTAAAGAAAAAAAACAGAAAAATTTACAAAAATGGTCGAAATATTTGTTCTTAAGATTGTAAACATAAGGTTTATTTTAAATTTAGTAGCCTAGTTTGATTTCTATGAATAGTTTTTGTGATTTTAGGTATGTACCCTCTACCCTCTCTCAGGCCAACTTTAGACTTAATTTCTTTAAAAACTACTGATTATATCGACTTCAGAGTTTTAATCTAGTGCTTAGAATGATAAAAGGACACAATTTCTGCAAAAAAAAACGGCAATGCGTCAAAAAGTAGGTCTATAAAACACTGTGTTTATGCACTTAGTAGGAATATGGCTACATCTACGACACATTTTTTTTGTAACTCTTTTAACCATGGAGTACCTATATACTTTGATTGAAGTGGCATTATCTTTTTCTTTCTGATTGTCAGTTGAAGTTTGAAATAAGTTATAAGTTAGAAGACATAGAGCGACAGGCATGCACTGCAAGAGCAATCTTACAGTTGCTGCAATCGCACATCACCGTTGGGCATTGCTTGAAAAAAAATATGCCCATATGCGTATTAAAATTATTGATTAAATGACATAAAGAAAGATTTACAAGAAGAAAGTTTAAATGTACATCTTTTACGTTCAAAATAAAATTCGTTTATTTGTAGGTTTGTGTTTTAATTTAAATGTAAACAAAGATTTTGAAAATACTAATTAGCCCTACTTAGTATTTTTTAAACCTTTGTTCTTGTTTCTGAAGTTTTCTCGCAGATAACTATTATAAACACAAAGTTATCTGCGAAGAATATAAAATCCATGGAGATAACTAAATACCTCCGAGGAACAGGTTTTCCTAAAAGATAACTGTTAAAAAAACAGTTATCATACTTATATACCTTTTTTGTAAATACATACTTAATACATATTAAACACCCAGAACAAGACAAATAGACATGTTCATACATACAAATATTTGTCATGGGTCCCGGTATCGATCCTAGGGATCGATACCGGGACCCTCTGCGTACGTAGCCTACGTACAGTCGGGAACTTCCCGGTTGACCAGTAGAGTTTTTTTAGGGAGCTTTATTTAATAAAATAATGGATATATAGAGAAAACGTTTATATTATAAATAATAGAACATTAACAGATATTTCATTTGAATAACAAATTATTTCTTTAACCTTAGTACTTTCCGAGAAAATACTACTGGTCAACCGGGAAGTTCCCCGATTGTACCCCTACGCCAGACAGGATCTCTATTTTTGATTCACTTGTCTCGAGGTTTCTACTGATTTTCGTGCGACGTTGTTGAAGTTTCCTGTATCTTCCGTACTTCCGTAATAACGACCTTGCACATATATACATAGCTTCGCTTTTCGCCTGTAATACCGCCTCCCAAGGCGAGCACGCGAGGGGCAAAGCGAAAAGTGACCTATGTCTACACACGCAAGGTTGCTTTTCGGTGAAGAGGTCCAGGACCTCTATTTATAAATCACTCTACGCGCGAGTGGTGAGGCGAACGAGGAGGTAATCAGGCAATTAGCGACCTTGCAGGCGTAGACATAGCACATAGTATGTATATAGTATATGTATATGGCATGTGTACGTATATGGCATAGTATGTAGACATAGCACATGTAGACATAGGTCGCTTTTCGCTTGAAAAGCGAAGCTATGTATATGTCGTAGGATAATTAATTAAATATAATTTTCGCAAAAATCCTAGGGATATTGCAAAACACGGATAATTAGACAATAGTGTTGACATTTCTCAATCTTACTGAAAAAAGATAGGATTTTTGCAAAAATACGGGTCGCTTTAGTAACATTGGATATTCTTTATTCTAATTGGCTTCATTTTTGCTTGCTTGCTAACTCTTATTCTTATTAGGTGGATGAAGAGATGAGAGAATGGATTGACATTTGAAACGTCAAGTAGTCAACCAATCAGAGAAGATGTTGTTTTGGACGATCCGACCAGCCAATCAGTGTTCTTATTTCATAATAGCCAGCGGTTCTTTTCACAATCTTACTAAGGCAACCAGTTTTTCGCAAAAATCCTATCCTTTTTCAGTAGGGTTGAGAAATGACAAAACCATTGTCTAATTATCCGTGTTTTCGCAATATCCCTAGGATTTTCGCAAAAAATCGCTTTATCTAATTATCCTGCGACATATATACGTGCAAGATCGTTATTACGGAAGGACGGAAGATACGGAAACTCAAACGTCGCACGAAAATCAGTAGATCCTCGAGACGAGTGAATCAAAAATAGAGCTCCAGGTCGCCATTAGTTATAAAATAACCTTTCGTTTCTTTTTTCAGCCTACAATACCTACGTTCTACCACACATGGACCCATTTTTCAATATGGCGGGCAGTTTTATCCATCCTCGGACTAGTCTACTTCATTATATCAAACCCACCTGACTTGGTGCATACGAATCTGAGCAAGTTATTACAATTCAAACATTCCTTACAAAGCATCGGATGATTAATCTGGAAGATAATTAATTTGGAAGACACTGCAACAATTGCTTCAAGGTATTGTCTTGCCATATTTAAATAAATATTACATTAATGTGTAGTATTCATGGTTCTGGCACACGCCTTAAGTAGATTTTTTTTTGTTTTACAAACGTACAAAAGTACCTTCATTCATAACTTTTTAATTTTGCATTTTACAATGCTATTTTTATGTGATAAATATTAAACAAGAAAATATACCAGAAAAAATGGCCGGCCCAATGCACTAGTGCATTGGGCCGGACTCCCAAGGATGCGGGTTCGAATCCCGTCAGGGCGACATGAGACTAGTTGTTTTTTTCTGGTATATTTTTTTGTTTAATATTTATTACCTTCATTCATTCAGCATATTTCATTCAATTTTCGAATATATTATATTTATTTAGTGGTGCCAGAATGTAAGCTTGTGTTTGTAAAAATAAGTATTCGTTTTTAAATATAAGGCAACGTCTAAACAAGGATACTCTTCCATATATGGAATTAATATACTTGATATAAAAATGTTGTAAATTAAAATTTAGTGTCTCTGTAAAAGTGAAATATATCTAGCTAGCCATATTTTTATGTCTATAGTCCATACTATAGATAACCATTACCTCAGAAGTAGTAAAACATTTTTTCGCCTTCTCGATGCGATAATAATTGTGATCCTTATAGTACAGCAGCCTGACCGCCTAACGGTATTGCTTGTGCTATCGCTATAGCTATCAAACTTCAAACTCTCATAAAACCCTTCAACGATAGGGTTTTTGACTAATTCCTGCATATTTCTATTCACCTATTGGATCCACTATTGCATTTTGAGTAAGAAAGTGATAGCGTCAGCGAGAGCCCTTGTAGGGGGTTTGAAAAATCGATAGCTATAGCGATAGTACAAGCTATACCGTTAGGCGGTCGGGGTGCAGATTACTCAGTATCAGGGGTATTTCGACCTCCGATTAGTTTGGAGTGAGGGGGTTACTACTTAAACCCCTCACTATTTGCTCTCTCGTTACACCGCTGTAGTGTCCTGGGTGACCCTGGTGTCAGTCGCCCCTTTGACTCGGTGGCCGACCCGTTTTCGGGGCCCTCTCGCGGCTTAGATATGGCCGATGGCATGAGTAGCCATCTCTCCAAACGTACCGATTACATCCATGTTCCAGTGAGTGATTGAATCAGAATCAGAATAAATTTATTGCTTAAAACTGTGTTACAGGTTCTTACATTACATTACACATTACATTTTATGGTATCAGTTTACCTTAACAGGCATGCAATAGTACATCATTTTAAAATAAGTTATGAGAATGCACTATTCTTATATTGTTTGAAACTCTAAATATTCCTATAGTGTATAAAAAACATTAGTTAATAACCTGCTATACGCGCATATAGCGACGTCTCACTCACTGGAAAATATGACTGGTAATAATAGGTCGTTATATGGGGCCAGATTGGAACAAACAGTTCAAATTAGACGCATGAAAAAGCGTTGCAGTGTTGCCACTGTGCAACTTTTAGTTTTCATACTATATCTGACGACCTGTTTGGCGCAGAGGTACTAAGCCTGCCTTCTGCGCCAGAGGTCCCTGGTTCGATCCCCGGACAAGACAAATATTTGTGTGCATGAACATGTCTATTTGTCTTGGTCTGGGTGTTTAATATGTATATTATGTATGTATTTACAAAAAACAAGTATATAAGTATGTTTATCCGTTATCTAGTAACCATAACACAAGTTCTTAATGAAACTTAACGTGGGCTAGATAATTGGTGTGTTTGTATGCAATTATTTATTTATTTATTATTTATTTAAATCTATAAGCGCCACTAACGAGCCATTATCGTGCCACACTCACGCTTCTAGAACTGCAGCGCTATTTCATGCGTCTAATTTAAAGGCGCCCTTAATGCAAAATCACATACGCTATTGATAGAGGATATCGATTCTTATTAGAATTATCGACAGCCCTAACGATATTTACTTAACCATAGTTTGGATAAATGAGAAGAAAACCAACATGTTTCAAACTTATTTTGTTGACCAAAAATATATAAAAACAATAAGTAATATTATTATAAAGAAATATTGCCCTAAGGGTGTTATACCTACCGACGTATTAAAATAGAAATGGGACACTTGTTGAATATACAGAGACATTTTTTTATTATTTCCATTTTAAAAACATAGTCTTTTTCTTGAATGTCATCTACACAGTAGATAGAAATACACTATTTCAGTTTTTTTTATCTTATCGAATAGGTATTATAAAGATATGTCAATTTTCTTCAGACAATTTCGAACAACGGCTTACGTCTTAAAGCTCCAAGTCGATTGAAGTGACAGTGATGTAATGTATTACCTCCTGTTGACCGGACAATGGCGGTTAGCAACAGGTTCATTAAATCGTTTGCGTTTAGGCTAAAACGTATAAAAACTGAACTGTATTTGTTTTATTCAAATACGACAAGTATTTTCGGATTTACAAGTTTTCAACGTACAAGACTCGCGCGCTCTTTGCGTGACGTCATTCTATACCGTTTCATACAAAGAAGGCGACTCTTCTCAGACCAAATCGGTCAAGCGTGAGTCGCAAGCTGCATACAAAGTGTTATACAGTGACGTCACAAAATAAAACGCCGACCCGAAGTTAAAAAAATAAATATCTAGAAATATTCCACAAACTTAGAAAAAATAAAAACAGTTTTTTTCATTTATCGTTTCATTTCATTCATTGTGATCGGTGTATTTTACCAGTAATAGCACATTTTTTGTGGCCGGGCTACAGCTCATGTGACCCAGCCCGGCCACGCTTGTACCTAAGAAAATTGCTAGCTTTATGCGATTATATAAGTACAAATACAACCGGAAATACGTATTTTTAACTGACTTCAAAAAAAGGAGGAGGTTATCAGTTCAGTTGTATATTTTTTATGTTTGTTACCTCAGTACTCGGTCATTTATGAACCGATTTGTATATTTTTTTTGTATGAAAGGGTATGGTCCCATACTCGTCAAGGCAAGATCTGATGATGGGATCATGGAGAAATCAAGGGAACTTTTCAAATATTGTAGGCACACCTATATCATTTTGCTTCGATGACGAACGGAATTAATAAATACCATTAATAGTATCTCACTTGTGCGATAGGTACAATTATTTCATTATAGTTTTGAAGCAATTATACTCCTTGCGAATTCACGATGTACATAGCAAAAAGTAGGTACTGGTCTTATCTAACACAAATAATAAAAAATACCTCTATTGTAACCTGAGCAAGCGGAAGATTCTAGGATTGAACCACGATCGTAGCGAGTGGTTTAAAGATTGAATCCTGAGCCAATTTTACCTATCTCACACGTGAGATACTTAGTTTTTATACATTGACATTTGTCATCCCGTCATCCGTTCCACTCCACCAGATGGTGCTTTTCGGAAGAAAATGCATGAGTTACTTAAGAAAATACTGAAATCGATATAGGTGTGGTGTGCCTATAATATTTGAAGAGTTCCCTTGAATTCTCCAGGATCCATTAAATGGTGCTTTTCGGACGCAAATGCACGAGATATTTAAGAAAACATCATAATGGATCGCATCATCAGACCCTGTCTTGACGGCAATGGGACCAACTTGAAAGTACTCTTTCAAACAAAAAATAATTATTTAGATCGCAACTTTTAATTTTGTTATGTGATAGATATTAAAGAAGAATATATACTAGAAAAAAGCAAAACGCGAGAGGGCGCGACACGCTTCACATTAGCTCCGCGGAAAAATATTCAGAAAAATAGTATTACTTCAAATTTCTTCATCAAAGTGTTATAAAATCGTAAAGACGGTCGAAATAAACAGTGACAATTGTTATCTCGGAAGTTCAGTTCGGACAAAAGGAAATTAAAACCTAATTTAGTTCAGTGATATTTCCAACGATAAAAGTGCCGTTTACATGTGAATTATCAACAAGAAAACGAATAAAAACAACTACAAGCAAAATACCAGTGTGAACCTACAAAGTGAACAAATAATAATAAAATCATTTTGGTTTCTTGAAGTGAATGTAGTGTACGCAAATTCAAATAACCAACGGACACAGTGTGACAGTGATGCATCTTTGCCAACTAATAAATAGACTTTGAACCCACAAGTGCTCGAAGTCATTGACCTTGCTATTTGCTTAACAATTACTTGCTTACTTTCACCGCTGCATTTGATTCGCTTACGGCGCTGTTTGTCCGGTGCTATACTGCTACGTCGAGAACATCCAAGAAGCTTGAGTTCAAAACCAAAGGGCAGTTTTGAATTTTTTATTTCTTACTTTTCTTTTTTTTTGCTTTTTTACATTTTACTTTCTTGAGAGATTATTAAAATGGCAGGTACATGCGCTGGTTGTTTGCAAAAACTTCCAAAGAGAGAATTTTTAACATGCTCGCTTTGTAAATCGAGCTACGATTTAGATTGCGCAAATGTTCCTATTGTGCGATTCAATAACACAATGAGCGTCGAACACAAGCGAAATTGGAAATGCCAGGCTTGTCACTGTAAAATGCCCAAAACTGGAAATACACACACACCAGTTCGCACACAAAACATCACTCAACCACAACAATCATCCAAGACTGAGGATAATGTGACGATGAGAAAAAAACCAGCAACAAGCTCATACGATACAACTATTGTTCATGAAGATGATGACAGTATTTTAGGGAATACATATACTGAAAAGAACCTTGCAAATTACAACTGTCAAATAGACTCGCTACTGCTTACCCAGATAGAAGAAATTTTAGAAAAAAAACTGGAGAACAATAAGAAGACACTATTATCAGAACTAAAAACTATGTTACTACAAGAAATTACTGCTACAGTAACAAATGAAATATCACTACATATAAATACTATATCTATAGAACAACATACTATGAAAACAGAAATAAACTCATTAAATACACAAATTAAAAGTCTCCAGTCTGAAACAAATAAATTGCAGTCAGAAATTAACGAATTGCAGCAAAAAATGTCACCACAAACAAACCAGCAAACAGACTGGTTGTACAATTTTGAAAACAATAGGAAGTTTGTTCTATATGGATTGGATGAAAACTACTGGGAGACTGAACACGAACTGCATAACCGACTGACTTATATATTTCAAGATTTATTAAATGTTAACTTGGAAGAGTACATGGAAAGTATTTACAGGCTAGGAAAAAGGGGAAATAGAAGACCGATTGTTATAGAATTAATGAGCAAAAAAATGGTTCGTTACATTCTTGATAATAAACTATATTTAAAAAATACAGGACTTGCAATCTCTGAACATCTGGATGAAACTTCACGCAAGTTACGGAAAAAATTGAGAAACGTAATGCAGGAAGCCAGAAAAAACGGTCACCATGCTATACTGAGAGATAATAAGCTTTTCATTGACGGCAAGGAATATAATCACACTAATGAAGATGGGTCACACGTCAAAATTAAGGATATATCAGAAATTAGTAACATCGAGAGTGAGAAAACAAACCAAAGAAGTAGTTATTATAGACATCCAAAAAATACAAATAATAAAAATTATAACTTTCGTGAGCAACGTAACACCTACTTTTAACATTATTTTTCAAAATATGCAAAGCTTGTATAATAAGAGAGATTTATTAGAATCGTTCCTAGATGACCACAAAAATGAATACCAAGCAATTTGCATCTCCGAAACCTGGCTTACGAAAAATAAGGCCTCACACGTTCAACTCAACGATTACAAATTGGCTGCAGCGTTCCACAGAGAAAATTATATCGGCGGCGGTGTATGTATATTATTAAAAAACAACATCGAATACGTAGAACGAAAGGATATTATGGACATGTCTATTGAATTTGTTATTGAAGTTTGTGCTGTTGAACTTTTGAAATTGGATGTATTATTAATAGCATTATATTGGAATAGCAGAGAGACAGACATTTTTTACAGTCAATTAAATCTAATACTTCAATACCTTCGAAAAAAATATAAAGATAAAAAAATTATTATTGGTGGCGATTTTAACGTGAATACCTTAGTAAATTCAAAACAGTCATCGGAACTCCTTAATACTATGCTAGAATCAAATTTTAAGCAACTTATCAAAGAACCTACACGCTTAAAAAAATGTATAGATTTAATATTTACAAATATCAGTACAAATAACGTAAATTCCACAGTACTGGAATTAGGGTTTTCAGACCACAAATGTTCAATGATACAATTGCAAAATGCTCCACCAGGAAAAAATAATAATACTTATTTTTATACATCTAAAAGAATATACAATGACAACAATATTAATAAATTTAAAGAATACTTACAAAATGTTAACTGGCCGCAATTTATTTCAAATAATAAAACTGTTGATGAAAATTATAATTCACTAAATAATATCCTACATGACGCGTTAGAATATTGTATTCCACGTAAGCGATTAAAGATTTACACTAAGCAACGACGCAAATCATGGCTGACATACGGTATAAAAAAATCTTGTAGACATAAAAGACTATTAAAAATTCACACTATATTTTCGAAAAGTAAAGTTTTACGAAACTATTATAAACAATATGAAAAATATTTAAAAAAGGCTATTATTAAATCAAAACAATTACAATCCATTAAACGAATGAATAAAGCAAGTAATAAAATTAAATGTATGTGGCAAATAATAAATGAGAAAACCAAACACGATAGGGCAAAAAAATATAACGAAAACATTAAATTGCTTATCAACAACAAGCCAATGTCGGACCCACATGAAGTTTCCAATGTTTTTAACAAGTTGTTCGCGTCAGTCGGGAGCGATGCGGCAGGCGGTGCGCCCGCGCCGCGCGGCCGTCCGGTCGAGCGCCCCTCACTGCACTCGATGTTTTTAAGCCCAGTGGATGAACGAGAGGTTATGTCAATAGTGAAACAACTAAAATTAAAATCTAGCTACGGTATTGATGAACTGCCGTCCACTCTTATAAAAAAATGTGCCGAAGAACTAGTTCCGTCGTTAACTTTAATAATAAACCAATCCTTTTCCGAAGGAATATTCCCTGATTTACTTAAAATTGCAATCATAAAGCCGATACATAAAAAAGACCAAAAAACGGACCCCAATAATTATCGACCCATTGCCCTTTTACCTGTAGTTTCGAAAATATTTGAAAGAGCTATGTTCAAACGGTTATACTCCTTTTGTGAAAAGTACAATATTTTTGATGACGCCCAAAATGGCTTTAGAAAAAATCGTTCAACAACTCTGGCCACATATAAATATTTTAATGAAGTTTTAAATATATTAAATGATCAGAAATACGCAATAGGAATTTTATTTGACATGACGAAAGCATATGAAAAAATTAAATATGACATTCTTTTAAATAAACTTTTTGACATTGGTATCCGCGGTGTAGCTCATAAATGGTTTGCTTCCTTTCTCAGAAATCGTTCACAGTACGTCGAAGTAGAGCATGTTGATCGAGACTCAAAAACCATAACGTGTGTCAGGTCGAGGGCCCAACCGGTGCGGGACTCTATTCCTCAGGGGTCCGTGCTCGGGTGTGTCCTCTTCCTTATTTACATCAATGACCTTCCGAAGGTCATTGACAATCATTGTGTGATGTTTGCCGACGATTTTTCCGTTGTATTCCCTTGTATCGATAGTACTAAACTTAATGAAAAAATAGGGACAATCATAAATAAAGTAAAACAGTGGCTAAGTGACCATAATTTAGAAATCAATTTCAAAAAAACTAAGTTAATACAATTCAGACCAAGACAAAAAAATGAGTTAAACATAAATTTTACATATAATCAAACAAAATTAGAATGTGTTCAAAATTTTTCTTTGCTGGGTATAAATATTGATTCTAATGTTAATTTTAAATCACATATTCAAAAAAATAAGTCAAAATTATCACAGTTTATATACGCTTTAAGAGAACTAAAAAAATGTACAAATTTAAAAACGGCAGTCACAGCCTACCACGCCTATGCACAAGCGTGGCTGAACTACGGCGTCATACTATGGGGTAATAGTGTCGATGCACATGAACTTTTTATTCTGCAGAAAAAGTGTATCCGTATACTTGCAAATATTGAACACAGAGAGAGCTGCAAGCCCCATTTTCGGAACCTCAGTATACTAACATTACCGTGCTTATATATACTGGAAATGTGTAAGTTTGTCAGGAAACACCCAAATTTTTACACCAAAGTCATAGACGCACCCCGACACAACGTGACTCGATATAAAAATAACCTTTTACAAATAAGATCCAAATTAGCATTGCATAGTTCAGGTACCTACCCGATGTCCATAAAAATCTTTAATAAATTGCCAGAGTATCTGAAGGCCGAATCGGATATCGGTGTGTTCATTCGCTCCTTGAAAAAGCTGCTTGTAGGAAAAGCTTACTATTCCATTAATGAATACTTTGAGGAAAAAAGTTTCTAAATGTCTGCCCCTCTCCTGTTCGTTGCAGTGCCTTTCGAGGTGCATGCGATACATTGGTGCTTGCATGTTTTGTTTAGTCACTAAGTCGCATGTAACGCAATTTGTAATAAATAAATAAATAAATAAACTTGTCTTATGTCGCTCTGACGGGAGAGGGACATGACACAAGTTGTTTTTTCTAGTATATTTTCTTGTTTAATATTTATTCAAATTGGTACATAAATAATCGAGTAGCCGAGTACTGAGGTAACAAACAATAAAATAAATGAAAAAATTACAACCGAATTGATAACTTCCACCTTTTTTGAAGGCGGTTAAAAATACGTATTTGATCCGTACAACTACCACATACCTGTATAATCGCATAAAGTTACCAATGCGTAGGTACAAGCGTGGCCGGGCTGGGTCACATGCGCTGTAGCCCGGCCACAAAAATGTGCAATAACTGGTGAAATACTGCGGTACTTATTTTTTTCTCTTGAGTACCAGAAAGTACACACTCGTACAGCTTACAGAGATAACCACCGCCTTTTCGGGCGTTGTGGCCGGGCTAGGTCGAATCATACATCTAAAAGCGATGTTAATCCCCATTATAAAAAAAAAACACGGGTTGCACTCCGGGAGTGCCGGCAGAAGTGAAAACCGCTTAAACGAAACAGCAGGAGCAGACATACGTTTTCGCCGCGCGGTTGAAAGAGAGGGGGATATTACTTCCTCTCCCTCCGTCTTACGAATTTACGACCAGGTCACGTGTCTTTAAGAGACTTTAACCTTTTTTACGCATCCCAAAAATTTAAAACTGATGTGCACAACGCCGCTAAAGAAGTTTTCACTTCAAAAATAATTGATGTGACATAGATATTAGTAGTTTTCTTATTTATTGCTACGCACAAGACACTATAATACGTGCGCAATTATTTTATTTATAGTGAATGATATGGAAATAGATTTTCATGCGATAAAGAATACAAAACTTGACATAGCATACATTATCTTAATATATTTGATAATATGATTTATCTTAAAATATCTTATTTAACATATCTTGTCAATAGATCTTAGTAATTATTTACAATAAATTTCTATTTATCAAGATACTGAATTACAGTGAAACTAAATTCTTATATATTCTAGTCTTAAGTAATGCACATAATACAGGGTGTTAAAAGACCCATACCGAAGCCGTAATATTTGCGTAGTGTACATCTACCTAAATAAGAATATGTGAAAATAATTGCTGGGAAACGACTTTTATTTTTAGTTTAAAAAAAATGGGTGTTATTTTTACACGCAAAAAAAACGCGTGAGACAACGTATGCGTGTCTAGAGGGCACGAGTAGGTAGCCAGGATCCAGATTCTTTGATTGGTTTTGATATTCATTGCGGTTTTGTAACTATAAACGATAATATTTAAAAATAAATAGTGACTTTGATCCTCAATAACTCTTTAACTATCAGGTTCCCAGATTTGTCCCCATACAAGAAAATGATTTTAACAATGGGTAGAATACGTGGTTTTCGTTTTCGTTATGGGTCTTTAAATACCCTGTATATATGCATATAAAATAATAATTAATGTGACCAATTTATTAAACTTCGAGTATGATAATGATATTTTTACTAAGCCAGATTATTTATTAAAGCGAAAATTATGGCAGATAAATGTTTTTTTTTTAATCTATATGTAGAGTACCTAGGCTTAATGAATTTCTCTGATTGTTAATCTCTTTACAGTCAGCAGCAATCTTAATGTTAAATTAATGTGGCCTATCAGAGGACATAATGGAGAAGTTTCCTGATGTTGAAAACAGCATATTTAACAGAATGGGAATAAAATAAAGATCAAGACTAATATGTACACAATTATAATTTTTTTAAATTCCATCATGATATGGTGGAAAATAAATTATTTAAATTAGATATTTTCGAGCAGAATTGACTGTGCCCCGCCCTACAAATTACCAGCGGGCCGAAGTGGCGTGACGTCACACGCTGAGCTGTTAAGCGCAATATTAAGGCTCCATAACCTCTCTATTTGTGGAGATATTTTCATGATTCTTTCACACTTATGAATTTTACTTATATTTTCAAATTTAATTAATAGAAAAAAAGTGGAAACTTCTCCATTTATTGGTACTTAGGTACTAAAATTCAAGAGATACAATTATCATTACTTAGGTAAATAACGTTATTCAACTAAAAATATATTATTTAAACTGCCATACATAAGTATCAAGTCAATATTAAGCTTATAGACTTGAATTTAGTACCAAACACCAAAGTAAGAAAAAAGTATGTCCTTGCCACAGTTCGTATTAATCCTATTCTAAGACTTAATTCTAATTAAAATTGTATTAAACTCATTTTAAGATATGTACTTAATGTCTTTTTCTGATCTCATCATACCGAAATCTAGTCAATATCTATTTGCCAAAGTATAGCAAGAAAATAAGATTATAATATTTTTCGAAATCATCTCAGATTATTATATAAGTCAACAAATATAAATTATCAATAAGCTATACTAAAGCGTTTGTTCTTAAGTTAGTTTAAAACTAAGGTCACTGAAAATCACTGTTTATAAATACAGATTTTGCTCCTTCGTTCCGTACAATTGTTAAGAACTACCTATCTACCCTCTTTAAACAATAATTCATAATGGCAAATAACTTTATATTGCAGATTGATAATAATGGTTCCATTTGGGGCGGAGCTAAGCGAATATGTTCATACGCAAACTAAAAAGTTCGTACCCTTAGTACGAGTTGACATTTACTGTCAACGTTTTTGACAACTATCGGAAGCTCTACTCATGCCGGTAAAGCAGTAAAACAGCAGATATGAAAGAGACAAAGCGATAGCAGTAATAGATTCTTTGGCGATAGTTTTCGAAAACGATTTTAGTTTGCCAACTCGTACCACGGAATACTTAATAGTACAAGTCTCGTACTAAGGTCCTTACCTTAGAAAGAATTTGGCACAGTATTTGACCATGTGTGTAGTCCAGGAGCCCTATTTTTTATTCACTTGTCGCGCGTCGAGCGCTTAGCTTCTACTGATTTTCGTTCGACATACGAATTTCTGGGGCCCGATTCTCGCACCTTCGACATCTCGAATTCGACATTTTTTGGAGTACAAAATCTGTATTAAAAGCTCACTGAAAGCAATATTTGACATTATAGGATTATCAAAGATAATTGAAACTAAAGGGTTTTGACAGGTTGTAGAGATTTTATTTCCATTTTAATAAATAAATTATGAATATAAAAATGTCGAATTCGACATATTTCAACGCGAGAATCGCCCCCCTGTATTTTTGAATCGCTCGATCGAGTGCCCTCGCCCACGATATCGTTGAGGGAGGCCTAAAATTAACGGCCCGTTTCACAATCAAAAAGTAAAGAGTATCTTTCTTGACAGATGATTTGCCATTTTACAGATTACAACTGTCAAAGTCTTTTTGATTGCGAAACATTATTTACATTACAACCCTCATTATTTATAAGTACAAATTGCTATGTCCAATGTTCCTCATTATATTCATCTCACTGATATCGGCTTAAGTATTTTAAGATATTATTTGCATTTGGTACCTATTTAAATTAATAACGGGACTAAGGAAAATGTATATTGTGAAATATTAAGAATTATATCTGTTCGTGCTAGTAATAAAAGTTGCAATATGTATAATAATTGTTGAAATTGTATTAAATAAATTCATTACGATAAATGGGAGTTTTTTGTTTTACTAAACACCTTTTTGACCGACCTTATCGCTTAGTTGATAAGACCGGTTTTTGTGCCGCAGCAGTTTAGCTTGAAGTGTTTTTGACTGTACACATTAGTTACATCCTACTTATGACTTGTGACTTTGACGTATTATCCATAGAAGAAAATATATCAAAATTTAACCGTCCGTAGCTAAAACAATCGGTTAATATGTTATAGAAACCCGGCATTAGTAGATCCGAGTTCTCAAAAAACGATTAGAGAATCGTGGGTAAAAACATCGATCTGATTAATCGACTGATTAACGCTAAATGTCATTTAAATGTCATTACATTGCAGTCGTTTGTTTGAGGTATTATGGGACAAAACCACGATTTATCTATTCGACTATTGGTGCAATGGGCTCTAAAAGTGTGATGGCGTCTTCTTTGTAATTAACTTAGTTCATATATTCTATTAACTACAGCAAACTTATTTAAATAGAAAATAAATATGGATATTATTGAGAGACTATTTGAATAGCACTCTGATAAAATAAGATACAAAGTTCTACATCAAATAAATTCATAGGTAGCACTAATATGTTTGTTCAATTTGAAGTTACTTAGTAAGATTCCAAGTTCTACATCAAATAAATTTATAGGTATTGTGTTTGTTCAATTTGAAGATACTTAGGCATAGTTTTCTTGGAAAAATAAGAACACACAGTGGTGTTCAGATAATGACACTAGTCAATTATCATACAAACGAGGTAACTTTGGATTCGAGTCACTGGTTCTCTGCTAAGGATTGACCGAGTTGTGATCTGATAATGGCCATGGAGTGAATGGAGAAGATTTAGATTGCTATACGTGGGCTGTTCCAAAAATAATTAGAGAAATGAAAAATAGATAGAATATAGGTAAAGAAAGTTTATCTACAGCTTTTCAAAATATCCCCCTCCAATCCCAATGCACTTATGCATTCACGTGAACCAGCTTTCAAAACATTTAAAATACGTATCTTGCGTCGAAAAGTAACTGCCGAAATTCTTCGACGCTTTGTCTGTAGTGCTAAATTTACGCCTACGAAGCATTTTTTTACCGTGGGATTTAAAAAAGAAAGGATTTTGTAACATTTGTACCCCCGAAGTTGTCAAATAGTCCATGGTTCTAACAGCTGTGTGAGCGGGCGCGATATCTTGGTGAAAAAGATTAAATTCACGAAACCAATAAGTAACTAATTGTTGCTAACGCAGGAGCAGACTCCCCAAAAGCAGCTTGTAAATTTTCTTGAGATTCCTTGAAGGTTAACCTTCGTTTATAATCATAGAAAATCAAAGCACGAAAAGCTTCCCGTGAGACGTCCATTGTTGCAAACAAAAGAAGAGTGACAGATAATCTTTAAACATAAATTAAAAAAAAACTACATATAAGTGGCCAGTGATTTCAACACAAAGGAGGTTTGTGTTGAAATTAGCCGTCAATTCAAAATAGTTTTATGAAAGAAGAGGTATTATTTATTCTGTGGCATCAATTTTCGGAGCAGCCTAGGTACATACCTAACTGATCGATCTACACTTTAGTTTGACCACCACTGTAGGTAATCTCTAAAAACACCATTAATAATTTAATTTAATAGTTTCTACGAGCAAATATCTTAGCATTGATAGGTAATAATCACTATATATTGTTGGATTTTTAGATACTTAGTGTCACGTAGCATAACTTATACTGTAAAAAGCAACATTCCTAATATTATGAATACTTATTAAAGATTTTTAATACTGACGTATAACATCCTGTAAGTAAAACTATGAAGTAGAACAGTATTAGGATACCATTTTTAACCAATATATAGTTACATGGGCCCAAACCCCTTTCCCATCTATGGGTCGTCTGTACCATAACTGGGATCAATAGTCCTAAAGTTGAGAAGAAAATGGCCCCGACTAGATTGATGAGGAGTCCTAGATCTGGCACTGCTACAGCAAGAATCACTGAAAAAAAAAAAATTGGCACTTTATTTGTTCGACAACTTTTGGGCTTTTTAATCAGACCATGTAAACAAATCGAATGCCGTATAATTTTAGACTTCTAAACTATGCTATGCATACGATAGTAGAAGTCTTATGTGCTGACCCTGTCCGTGTGTGCGCATAATTCAATCTCGAGAACTACTATAGCTAGAAAGCTGAAATTTTCTGAGGTGATACATAGCCATGTCAAACCTCTAAATACGATAGTTTAGAAGTCGTCTGATGCCTTCGCTACGATAGTGAAGGGCGCCGATCTTGTTTTTTCTTGTGTTTTTTCCAAATCAGAAGCTTTTTTTTACTTTTCCATACAAATACATTCGGCAGAACTACGTTATTGTAAGTATAGAAAAGTAAAAAAAAAGTATTTTTTTATTAATTTACTCCTTTAGTAACATGAATGAAAAAAAGTAGGTATGTCGTTTTCATAGAAAGAGTAGGTACCAACGTAACGTACATACCATGAAAAGAGGGGAAAATCAGATTCTTTAAATAGGTAAGTACTTAAATAACTTCATAGCGTGAATCTTAATAGGTTTTTGGAGCTAATTTATTCCTAAGGCGAACGGCTATTTAATTTGGATTACTATAACAAGTTTGTTTAGGTTCATTCACAGAACAAGGAAAATCTCTTTTAATGTTCTGTGGGTTCATTAGTGATCATTTTACAATATTTACACGTCTCTGGAAAATTTACAATTTAGCAAAGTAACTCTGCAACATACCTAGGTCGTTTAGTGATCTGTCTTTTTTTATTTTTACCTAGGTACTTCGAAAGATTCTAGTCTTATGAAATATTTATATTATCCCATAATGGTTGGAGATGAAAAGCATTTCATTATACTTAACAGAAAAATGTTTTATCTATATACTTAATTCAGGTTCGCAAAATTTGTGACGACTCGATAGGGACTTTGGCGCGTAGTACGCGGCCGAGTAAGGTATCAAATTAAAGGTATTCGAGTCTATTTGTTCCGAAAACTATAAAATATTCAAAATGTTAAACGTGATGATCACAAACTGCAATTAAAGATTTTCGCATAATTTGGAATTTTTCGTCGATCGACGAACCCGAGTATCGGGTTGTAACCGCCCTAGTTGTTAGTAATAAATGAAACAATAAAATATATCCTATGTCACTCGGAATAACAAGCTTTGGTTATATTTGTGGTAATCGCCGGAGGTAAACCTCATAAAAAAAGCATGACTCACAGTAGACCGCGCCGAGCCCGAGACGAGCCTCGGCCGATATATTTTGTATGGACAACTCGGCCAACACTCGGATGCACCGCGGAGGGAGCGACCGAGAAATGGAAGAGCAAAGTGAAACAGCAAATCTTGGCTCGGCCCGGCACGGTGTAGCGTGAGTCATCCTTTCACATGAGTCATTTTTAATGGCCTTTCTTATGGCTGGATAAGGAGAACGAACCATGACCCCCCACGCTGCCCAATGCGGATTGGTGGGTTTTAACGACTGCAAATGCAGCCTGAACCAACGGCTTAACGTGCTCGAGATAGTCAATATTTGGTCACCCATCCCGTGACCGACCATTGCGAAAGTTGCTTAACCTCAACATTCGCAAGCCGAGCGCGCGAACCATTGCGCCACGAGCTCCTCAATCATCCTTTAATAAAACCTTATGTTGGTTGGTTGGACCTAAGTAGGTACTCGTTACTTCGGTGAACACAATACGGTTAGAAGTAGTAAGTTCAACACAGAAGCAGACCATACACTTATTTCTCTTTGTTTTAATCTAGGCTTTAAACTATCTGTGTACCGAAAAAACCACTGAACAGATTTTTCAGTGGTTTTTGTGTGACTAAGTAACAAAACTTCTAAATTATAACTTTATAATTTTGCATTTTACAATGCTAAAAAAAATGCTAAATAAAAACTTCTAAACTTAGTTTTAGTAGGATACAGATAATTATTACCTACATCCAGACCCCGAAAAAATACAAACGTTCTCCCGGGTGGGAATCGAACCCCAGACATTTGGCTCAGTAGATAAGTACCTACTGAATATTAGGTATCTACTGCGTCATCGGGTCTAAAGTTAATACCTTCAACTAACCTGTGATTGTGACGCTTACAGTGCGCAGTACGATTTGCGCAGTATTGTGGTACTTCAGGGGCACTTTAGATTGGAGACGAGTCCAGATGATGTCCATCGGCGCGTACATCTGTAAGCAGTACGTGAAGAACACGGCCACAGCCACCATGACTTTCGCTGATATCGCCAAGCTGGAAACATGAAACAAATAAGTTCCCAACAATTTTTTACCGACTTCAAAAAAAGAAGGAGGTTATCAATTCATCGCGATTTTTTTTATGTACCTATGTTCACCGGCTACTCTAGAACGCCAAGGCCTGAACCGATCGAAATGATTCAAACGTTATTACATCAAGTTTGTTCCCTTCCCAATATAAACCCATTTTTTTAAATTGGTACTTAAGTTTTGTAGAATTTGACCCTCAAATTTGAGGGTTAAAGCCGTTTATTCCACCCTAGTTCATTTTTTTTTTTTTTTTTTTTACAATTAACTGGGCAGGCATTTGACCACCATCGTGCTTAGTAAACAGGATGTGGTCTAAGGTGTAACATGCTTGCGCAGGAAATGCCTATTCACTCTCGCCTTGAAGATACCAAGGTTGTAGGAATCGGGGAACACATGAGCGGGCAGCGCATTCCATTCTTTAGCGGTTGGCATTAGGAAAGCGCTTGGTACTGAAGTAGTATGCATTGAAGTATTATTATGTCATAATAGGTAATGAATATTTTTCCCATGATCACGTCTTACCTACATCCCCTGGTGTATTATACCTAACAATGACATTGGCAATTTGACAAAACAATTTATTTTAATAAAACGACGGGTTTGTAATACATCACTACATAGTATAAATAAAGCAAAGTCGCCTGTCCCTATGTAGGTATGCTTAGATCTTTAAAACTACGCAACGGATTTTGATGCGGTTTTTTTAATAGATAGAGTGATTCAAGAGGACGGTTTATATGTTTATTAACCTTCCATATAGAGTAGAGAAATACTGTAATTTTTGAGGTTTCTAATGTGATGTCGTAAATGATTACATTTTTTCCGCCTACATTGCAAACGCAGGCTGAACCCTACGAGATTTATCAAAATAATGTAAGTACTAAGTATTTGTACACCTTGAAAAGGTCTACAGAAAACTTCGCGGTGGTGTATGTTTATCTCTTATGGATAACCCACAATAGCATAAGTCGTGTAGTCCACGCGGGCGGGAAGCTAGTAATTAATTAGTACCGATTAGTCTATTCTATGTCTATGGTATCCGCAACCCATAAAATGTGATTCCTACTACAACGTAGGTACCAACTTAATTGAAAGTCAGTTAATTAATTCGCTGTCATTACCTAAGTACCAATTAAATTATTAATATAACATTATGAATCTCTGCAAAAGGAAATTAAATGTAAATCAAAGGCCTCGAAGTACAAAAAGCTTTTAATGAGATTTCTGAGGAAAAAAGATATAAAGCTCATGTAGGTAAGAAGGTACCTTCTTAAAATCATGTACAAACAACATCATATCATGTAGAGATGTTTATTTTTCATTTGCAATATTAATCTATACTAATAATATTATAAAGCTGAAGAGTTTGTTTGTTTGAACGCGCTAATCTCAGGAACTACTTACTGGACCCATTTAGAAAATTCTTAGATCATTAGAAAGCTACATTTCTCCCGAGTGACATATTATGCTAAGAGTCTCCCCGTCATTCATTAAAAAAAAAACTAAAATGCAAAAAAATTAACCTTTTGGAGTCGGTGCTAGCCAAGGCATTCTACTTTGAGCTCCTATTCTTTTATGTTTCTTGCCTTGGTTGGCACCGACTCTAAAAGGCTTACATCTTCGTTTATAGTTTTTGAAGTTGGTTTTTTTACACGCAGTATTTTATTTTTTACTTTTTAGTGTCTTTAATAGGTTGTTTTGTAAACAACAGAAGGCTTTTCCTAGATTAGATTAGTTTACATGTACATTATAAACAAAAGAATCGTGTATTGTAATTTTCACGATACTTTTCTCGAAACATAAATTCTACTAGGATATACTTGACTAAACTACATTTTTATGGGACAAATGGCAAGTATTCCACATCGAATAAAAAAAAAGAATCACGAAAATCGGTTCAGAAATGTCGGTGTAATCGGTGTACATACATAATCCTCAGCTGGAAGTCCGCTTAAAAGGAAAATGCATTTTATTTTCTGGTTTGTTTAATATAATAAGCATAGGTACTGTGGAGATCGTATATGTCTTCGCACTACAAGGAGTCCGTAGGTACACCGCCGTTACTGGTTGGTTTTGTTTATGATAAAAAGAATCACGGAAATCGGTTCAGAAATCTCGGCGTAGATACATAAAAAAAATTAAAAAAACCAACCAAATTGAGAATCTCCTCCTTACATTTTTTTTTTAATTTTGCATTTTGCAATGCTATTTTTATGTGAAAAATATTAGAGATGAGAGTAGTTGCTTTTTTCTAGTATATTTTCTTATTAATATTTTTCACAACCTCCTCCTTTTTTGAAGTCGGTTAAAAATAGAGGCCCGTCATACTATATTTCTTTTCAGCCTCCGTTAATTCCCTAGAAGCATATGCAAAAGGAAATGCTTTTGCTTGAGGGTGTTATATTATTTTATCAGAATCAGAATGCAACATCTTCTAACAGATTCTGTCTCGAACGTGAAACGTGAAAAAATTATTGACGATTTTTGTATGAAAATTTACAGCTACACAATCGTGTTAAAGGAAAATTAATATCAGATACTCCAATTTTATTAAAGTTGCTAAAACATAGGTAATTTCGTTTTAACGTCACCTTTATTGTAGCATTTAAAAGGGTTTATGTCGAAGGCTGTTACAATTCTGCGAATATAGTTAGATAGCTTTATTGTGGGGCAATTTCGGCTACGATGCAGAGTCGTTACATAAATTAGCCGTTTTATGGAATAAACTGGCGAAAATGAATTGAGAGAATAGATATAGAAAACAATTAAAGAAATTGGCAATAGAATTGGATTTTACTAGAATATAAATGGTATTTAGGGTAAAAGCCCCAGCTGTAACTACTAATCTTCTTTTGGAATCTGAAATTAAAAAGTAGGTAAGCGCATCTTAAATTTTAGCACGCAAAAAAATATTTCCATTTTAACGCGATATTTATTTGATTTGAAATTATCGCTCGTGTATACGAATTATGGTCAGACTACCCTCTTGTTTGGTAAATGGGATGTGGTCTAAGCTGTTACATCCTTGTCTAGGAAATGCCTATGCACTCTTGCCTTGAAAATAACAAGGTTGTAGAACTAAGCTAAAAAGTTAAACATTATTATCTATTATAACCAAAGACGGCTTCGACCTTATCTGCACTACTCCGACAGCTTCGACCTTATAAGCAAGAGGGTACCTACTGCTGCATAAACAGTATCAAATTTAATTGGAAGAAAACAGAATTAATGTAATATGAGTAATGAGAAAAATGAAACAAAATCGGCCAAGTGCGAGTCGAACTCGCGCATCAAGTGTTCCGTATCTCACCCGAGGTTGCCTGGAAGAGATAATGTATGTAACAATAAGTGTAATTGTGTGTTCTTCTTTTTTTCATTTTATCTAAATGCCTTTGTTTTTGTATCGTGGGCAATAAAGTTTCTATTATTATAACTATCATATTAAATACACCCAAAATGCCACTATAATTTTTCGTCTGCAATAATAAGTTTGTTTTTCATAGTGTTTGTATGAATGACAAAGTTATTTTTGGAAAATGTGCTATAGCTCTGAAACTGCCAAATATGCTTGTTTTAGAAACCTCGTTGTATTTTTTTTTTTTTTTTCATCAAACCTATACGTATGGGGTATCGATAGATAAAAAAAGTTTCAGTTCCATGTATGGAGAGACCCTCCTATACATTTTTTTTATTATTTTTTTTATTATTTTTTTTAAAAACTGTAAAGAGGTTTACAGAATACCAAGTTTCAACTGTGTAATCCTCATAGTTTTGGAATAAAGTGGCTGTGACCATACATCGAACAGAGACACATGACGAATCTATAAGGGTTCCGTTTTTTCCCATTAGGCTACGGAACCCTAAAAAGCTTTTAATTTCATATAACATAAGTACTCTTAGTTACTTTGCCATACTGAAAACGTTTCATTATAACGAAAAGTTCTCAGAGACATTAATTATTATATCATGTTTCTCTTTCTGCTTGAGCGAAATGTGTTCAAGTTCGCAATACGTGACTCAAATTATCAATAAAATACAATTTTACTCTCGAGAAGACATCTAGCTGGAGCAAATTTTAGTTGACTTTTGAAATAAAATAAAGTCACATACAAAATTATATTAATTCTTATACAAAAAGCTTTTTTAGTGTCAACAATTTCCGTGCAAACATTTAAACAACAATTGCTTAAACATAGATGTAATTTTAAAAAAAAATGGCCAGGTGTGAGTCGAACTCGCACATAAAAGGTTTCGTCTCTCACCCAAGGTTGCCTGGAAGAGATTGCTATGTAGCAATAAGGCCGCCTATTGTGTGTTCCTCATTTTTGACATTTTCTCTGTATGTGTTTGTGTTTGTTTTTGTATCGTGTGCAATAAAGTTGCTATTACTATATTATTATATTAAATACTATTATTAAATACACCATTTTTGTGTAAAAACCCTAAAGCTATTTACAGAATACATCTACCTACCAAGTTTCAACTGTGTAATCTTCATAGTTTTGGTATAAAGTGGTCGGACATACATCGGACAGACAGACATGACGAATCTATAAGGGTTCCGTTTAAACCTCGCGGATGAAACCGCGGGCAAAAGCTAGTTATAAATAATAATAAATAGTCTTTATTTCGAATAGAATTTAGATGTAGGTGTCTTTCCAACACCATACAAGGCTATGCCTGTATTGTGGGAATCTTAAAGGAATTACTGAAGGGAGAATATAATGCAATTCACGTGAGGTTAAATTAATTAATTGACCGGGTAAATTTATCTAGGTACCTACTAAAAATTTAAACAAAAATGCAAAATTATGTCGGGTCGGAGACTCTAATTTAGATGTAAGTTACACAGTGCATGCAAGAATGTCCTCTGATTTCTGGTAGGTCCAACTTAGCAGCTCTGACTTGAGCTTGTGCTCAACTTCTCGGGTGCTTAGTCCCATAATACAGAAGAAACTATTGATTCTATTGTAAATCAGAGGCTTTATGAAATAGTAAAACCGCTTTGCAAACGTAGTCCTTATCAGAAGTGGGAATCTAGCTGAGTGCCTTTGCAACATCGACTCGTACTAGTCTGAGTTCAGCAATTCCTTGTGTGCCGGAGAGTAAATTTGTAAAATAAGTATTTATGACTTACATTTCATCCTGCGGCAAGTTCAACGTGATGATATCTCCCACTTCGCTCCCGTATTTCAAGTAGCCAATGATACCGACGGTGCCGTACAGAGCCGCCACGACGACCATGGTCGTGTTCAGTATTCCAGGGCATCCCAGGAAGTATTTAGGTTTCGCCATCTCGTTCTCCACTGGCATTACCACGTTGATGCCTTCCATCGCGAAGATTGCTGTGCTATTGAGGAAAAACTTGATTATAGTGAGTGAACATAATATGAGTCTCAGAAGGTTTCAGAAGTAAAAATCCCTACTTAAAGGCCGGTCACGTAGGAACGTGAGACCCGAAAGTGGTGAAATGTGGGATAGATAGGTGTATATCCCACTTCCCACATAACAATTAAACCTTAATCTGATTTTTTTAAACAGAATATCATTGATTGACTTCTCAAATATTATTTTTTGGAGAATTAAAACTTAAGACAACTTTTTTGAAATTTGCCTTATGCAGCCTTTTCACTTGAATTAAACTAATTTTTATTTTGCTGACTTCATGGAATTATTAGTACCTACCTATTAATTCTATGGCTGACTTTTACCGGGGACTTTTGATTCTTGTGCTCTTTGTTTATCAATTAGTCTAACACCCATTCGATCATATCGACGACCTGTTTGGCGCAGGGGTACTAAGCCTGCTTTCTGCGCCAGAGGTCCCGGGTTCGATCTCCGGACAAGACAAACTTTGTGTGCATGAACATGTCTCTTTGTCTTGGTCTGGGTTTTAATATGTATATTATATATTTACAAAAAAATTTATATAAGTATGTATATCCGTTATCTTGCATCCATAACACAAGTTCTTCATGAAACTTAGCGTGGGCTAGATGATTGGTGTGTTTGTATGTAATTATTTATTTATTTGCACTTAACTTAAGAATCGCCTTAGGCTATTCTTATCTATCTTAAAACATTCATATTAAGAAAAGCATAATTCTTAGGCGCTTTATATTGGGCCTGTAAGGTAAGACTAGCCTTAGTGGATTTAGGAACATTTTAAAAGGTAAGTGCAAAGCAATTTTAATAAGATTAAGATCGATAAAAATAGCCTTAGGCGATTCTTAAGTTTTTTTTTATGAATCACGGGGACACTCTTCATCATACCTGATGTTAGGAATCGATAAGGCTGAAAATGGAAGCGAACCTCTCTCGGAATCCCCAATCACTGAGGAACTGGCAGTCTTATCCTTAACTGCCGGAAATTTTAGTGCAAATGAGTGAAAGTACCTATTTAAATAAAATAAAAAAATCTCTGGGTGCCTACCGCTATCTCTTAGCGCATTATTGTTTCAATCTTACCATGCTATTCGTACTAGGAAACTTTTAAACAAAACATGTTTTTTGACGGAAGTTTTGTGACGTCTTCGCTCAATCATCGCCTCCAGAGTGTGAAGTGCGTCATAAATGTGACAACTTATATAAAAACAAAACGCAAACAAAACGTTCTTATGCCATGATGGTTTCTAATAGATGATGGTAGGCCCGCTAGTCTAATTGCAATCGTAACCTTCACGTTCAAAACAATTTTATTAAGTTTGTGAGATGGCCACTGTCTTAGAAAATGGCCGCAAATATTTACGGGGCCAATAGATAACTTGCTCAATGGATTAATCTAGAAATTTAGCTGACAGCATCGTTAGTCCTAAATAATGGGAGGACTAACATTCCAGTAATATAGTTCATTAATTATCGGCGTAATTCTTGCTATCTCTGAATTGACAGCATAATCATCATAATTCTCATCTATTGCAAATAATATGAGAACTGTGAAACAGTCAAAGGTAAAAACATTTTAAAATTTATGATAGATTTTAAATAGGCTATCAACCCTTGGATATCCTGTCCAATGCTCTAACCACTGAGCTACCGAGACTTGCGAACCACCGCCACCGTCGAAATTCTCCAATATTTTTATATTTTTAATATGCTCTGTAGGCCAGGGGCCCATTTCTCGCGCCTTCGACATCTCGAATTTGAAATTTTTTGGAGTCAAAAATCTATATTAAAAACTCATTGAAAGGAATCTTCGACATTATAGCATTATCAAAGATAATTGAAACTAAAGGTTTTTGACAGTAGTCGAGATTTTACTAACATTTTTAATAAAGAAACTAGAAAGGATTTAAAAATGTCGAAAACGAGATGTCGAGGGCGCGAGAATCGGGCCCCAGCGTTGTCACATCAATGCTAGGAACATCCTTGCATTCGAAAGAAACATTTTTTCAGGTGTTTAACATCAATTAACATGCAACAGCCAGTAATTTATAAAACATTTTAAAATTAATATTTTATTCAATTAATATTCAAATTCTAATATTATAAATGCGAGAGTGTGTTTGTATGTCCTTCCTTCATGCCGTAACTAAGCAACCAATCGATTAGATTTTTGGCTTAAAGTTAGTTGAAAGAACGAAGAGTAACTTTTGAATAAACTACTTTTTATTACGATATTCCCAAGGGAACCTGAACCACTCCGGTGAAACCGCGAGCGGAAGCTAATAACATGTAAAAGTATCATATTCTAACCGCCTAGGTGGTCTAGTGGTAACAACCACCGGTATCAGACCCAGGGGACCCGGGTTCGAGCCCCAGCGGGGGTACATATTGTATTCGGTTTGGTTGGTTGTAGGACTTGTTGTAAGTCCATCTGGCTAGCTACCACCATCTTATCTAAGCCAACGCCATAACAACAATGTTTTCAGCATTGTTGTGTTCCAGCAGTTAGAGATAACATAGCCAGGTCCTCAGTGATGAGGATTCTGGGAGAGGTTCGCTTCCATCTTCGGCCTTATCAATACACATCAGGTATGATATAGGCTAAGAGTCTCCCCGTTGTTATAAAAAAAAAGTCTTTTTGTCAGGCTCAATTTACGCCACGTAGCGTACGTCACATACGTAAGCATACTGTATATGGGGTGATTCAGAAAAATGGCATCAACGTGCCGTACTAAGACCTAAACGCCTGCTGCTGCTATTAATAACGATCCAGATTGAGCAATGCGTTTATACCTCCTACAAATTCCGGTCGACTGCTTAAAAGTCACGTAATGTACTGCGAAAAGACGCCAAAGGGAGTTAACCCACTTAATTTAAAGCGACAAAAGCCGTTTCTTAATTCGGAACAACAGACTGTTGAACAACAATTTAACAAATTGAACGGGCTCGGGTAATCTTCAAGGTTGGAGTTGAGACCCTTAAATAACTACTTAGTCTGGAAGTCTCTTCGCAAACTGCCTTGGTTACTGAAGTGCTCTAATGGATCAGGAATGAGACTGAAATTTCCATTTAGGATCGTTAAAAATTACTTTTTTTTTAACATGATATTGAATTGATTAGATTTCAAATAACTAAACACTAAATCTGAGTCTCCTTATGCCCGTCCATCAGACTTCCTTTTATGGCAGTACCTTTACAGGCCATCCGACTGTGGAAGTCAGTGCCTGTTCAGATAAGACGGGCTCAGTCTCTGAGAGTCTTTAAAAATGAAGTGAAGAAATATTACCTTTCCCTATAAAATAATGCCGTTTGTTCATCGGTTTGTAGACATTGATGTATAATATTTATGCTTATGTAAGTTTATAACTTTATGTATAAAATATATGTATGTTTATTTATAACAAATATTTATAATTGTTTCCGTCCATTATTATACACCCTGCTTGCTTTTTTTCTGTCAATCTCTCCATACTGTGGGTTGTCTGGAAAAGATCGCTTTAAGCGATAAGACCGCCCAAAACGCTTCAATTCATTAGAACTTTATTGTAAATGTAATATGTACATGGTCTTATAATAAAGAGGTAGGTACTTTACCTTACTTTACTGATAGTAACGGCTATTAGACGTAACAATATAAATTCTATTGAGGCTCGTTCATTGTCAGCGAAAGTGTTAAAAGGAAATCTCTAGGGCGAGAAAATTTGATAAAATCATTAGAAAAGTAGAGAAAACAACGATTCATAGTCCCCTGATTCCTTGTTTAAAACTTACACGATTTAAGTACCTTTTCATTAAAAATTTTAAAAAAGTGTTTCTATGTTTTTTTTTTATTTATCAAATTCGTTTTCTGGATGTTTGAATACAGCGGAAGAACTGGCCATTTTTTTTGGTTTTTAAACGTTCATACTTATCTCTTTTAATATTTTTTTTTATGAAAAAAAAGGAAATCATAGCGACAATCTCATAATGGCCATAGATATTCAGGAATGGAAAAACGGCCCTTGTTTTTCCTCTTAAGAACTTGTGCTACGTAGGTACTACGTGGACCAACAAAGTTATTGCAAATGCAGTCTATTCATGTACAATGACAAAAGCAGTCAGACACAGATCAAACACTAATATGTATTTATTAAGTAGGTATGCGCTCATGGCCGCGCTTGACAGACTAATCGTATTCGATCACATTTGTTAAGCAAAATTCGGCACGGTCAGGTGTCGGATGGGTGACCGTAAAGTGGCATTATAACTGAGCGTTTCCGTGCTTCGGAGGGCACGTTAAACCGTCGGTCCCGGCTGTTGTCATTTGATTGATTTGATTACAGTCGTTAAGCCAAGTCAGAGGCCTTATAGGCGGCTTGATAAACTCTGACACCAGAGGTGGCCACTAATCCTCACTCGATAAGAAGAAGAAGAAGTAGGTATGCATTTACAATGCTATTTAAAGTAATATATTTATTAGTAAAAATATCAACTAGTTTCCTTAACCCTCAGACGGGATTCGAGCACCTAACTTTTGATGTCCAACTGATCCTCTTTCCAATTGAGCTACCGAGATTTATGAGGAAAAGTCCAGTGCCTAGGTATATTCATTGTTACAATATTCATATTCATGTTTGTCCTAGGTCCCCTGAACTCCTTGAGTACCCAGCCATCGAGCCCACAACTTCTGTTACATTGGCCTTGATCAGTACCACTGCGTTATGGGGCACTTATTTCTATGGTTCAGCAACTAGTTATTGTTTATCAAATAATCATTGTTTCGTTAGTGTAAGTTGGTAGTGTAGGTTGATTCAATTATTAATTCCGATAAAACACCCAAATATGAATAAAAATATTGTAATGAAATGATTTATTGGAGACGATTTTATTTTTCTTATAAATTTTTTTTATTACACAATTTTTAAAGTTAGAATAAGACCCGTACTTGCCGTACGTTCATTTCTATTTGACTACTAGTATAAGTCAAATAGAAATGAACATATTTGTGTCAAATCGCTTGACCGAAAAATCTTTAGTATGAAATTAAATTGTCGTGGTCGTATGCCACTTACTCTAACAAAACAATACATTCTAGGGAAAAGTGGCATACAACCACGACAATTTCAGAAGAGAATATTTTCTTGTTTCATACTTTTTAGAGCGTGATTTTTCAGTAGTCGTGTTTTAGTCTTTGAACTTATTTCTTATTTAAATTCTTTTGGAGTTGTAAAGTATGGAAATTATTACCAAAATTCGATTTACGCAAGCAAAGCCGCGAGCAAAAACTAATAAAATATATGTTTTTGAAACGTGCTTACCAAGATTTTACATAGGACACCAAACACGATATTCTTTAAATTATAAAGTTTTTTAGTTCACAGCTTTATGTCGTCTAGAGGGCGCCATATTCAATTTCATGTGACGTGACATAGCCTATAACCAGCGAACAATCGAGACGCTTCCAACGATAACCCAATTGTGAGCAGTTTAAAAGTTATGTGGGTACAGATGAACATACATACATACATACATACCGGTCAAAATCAGAACCCTCCTTTTTTCGTTTTGTCGTAGTCGGGTCAAAAATGGGACACAATTTGGAAAAAACCCGATGTTACAACGTTTGAATCATTTCAATCGGTTCAGGCGTTATCGAGTAATCGGTGAACATTGAATTTTAAGCTGTTAAAATATCAAGTTTCTAAATCAATTCATTAATGGGCATATATTGCAACTGAATAAAATACAATCTGTCAAATAGTTTCCAGTTACCAATATTTATGAAATTATGCATTATTGCAAAAGCGATTCGAATTCAACGATTTAACCGCACAGAGGCGGTCTAGTGGTACAACCACCGGTATCAGACCCTGGGGTCCCGGATTCGATTCCCAGCGGGGGTACATAGTTAATCGGTTTGGTTGGTGGTAGGACTTTTATAAGTCCGCCTGGCTAGCTACCACAATCTTATCTAAGTCTGACGACATAACAACAATGTTTTCAGCTTTGTTGTTCCGGCAGTTAGAGATAAGATAGCCAGTTCCTCAGAGCTGAGGATTACGGAAGAGGCTCACTTCGATCTTTAGCCTTATCAATACTAAATATCAGATTTGATGAAGGCTGAGAGTCTCCCCGTCATTCATAAAAAAATCAGATTCAGTAAAACATTACTAAATTCAACAGAATTTTCAATCTTTGTTTAGCACATAGAAAATATTGTGAACATCACATAGATGGCAACTGCCAAATCAATATTTGTTTGATGTTTTGAACCCATTTTGTGCAGAGACAACTTACTGCCGCCCGGACCAACATTGAAGATGAAGATCTTATTTTTAAGAAATGTGCAAAACAAGCGGCCGCCCTCAGTTTCTTCTGCGTGATTCCCGTACCCGTGAAAATATCAGCATAAAAAGTAGCCTATGCTTTAATCCAGGGTATCTTCTATTTGTGTGCCAAATTTCATTCAAATCGGTTCAGTAGTTTTTGCGTGAAAGAGTAACAAACAAATAGGTAGTTAATAATATTAGTAGAATGAGGCCAACGAATACGAAATCGGACTACGAGTTTTGACATAAATAAGCGTCCTTATTTTACGGATAAAACAAAAAAAAAATGAGTGTTCATGAAAAAAGCGACTTAGTATGCCTTTGATGCTCAAGTAACATCAGTATTTTGGAAGGTAAGTAAAGATTCTAAGTAATCATAAATCTTCATTATCACCTTAAATTAGTGGGATCGGGCTTCAGACCCTGAAAACAAACGATCAACGCTACTTACTTCAGATATAATAAAATAAATGACAGCCATTTTGCGAAACGTTTGCGATCCCGCCTACTATGCCAATGGTCCCGATTTCGAATTCTGTCTGGACTGGTTATAGTTACATAATTGTGTGGTGAGCATATTAAATAAATAAATAATTGCATACAATCACACCAAATATCTAGCCCACATTAAGTTTCATGAAGAACTTGTGTTATGGATACTAGATAACGAATAAACATACTTATATACGTTTTTTTTGTAAATACATACATGATATACATATTAAACACCCAGACCAAGACAAATAGACATGTTCATGCACACAAATATTTGCTTTTTTCTGGGATCGAACCCAGGACCTCTGGCGCAGAAAGCGGGCTTAGTACCCCTGCACCAAACAGGACGTCAATATGGGATATTTATCGTTTGATAATTATATTACTTGCCTTCTTAATTTAGGCTTTACTGATTTCTAACTATAGCGGATACGGTGGAAAACCATTGAATAGGATATTTTTATTGTTTAGTTTGAATTATCATTATCAGCCATTTAGATAACTTTATTTTTGTTGAAATAAAACAACTTTTACGGATATCAAACGCGCTATATTTCCACGAACTAAGTTGTAGGTAATTGTCCGTATTTTTAGGTTTTTTAGGGGTTTTTTGATTTTCCCGACGTTTCGGCACCTTTACAGCTGCCGTGGTCACGGGATGACTGTTACAACTTAGTTTGTGGAAATATAGCGCGTTTGATATCCGTAAAAGTTTTTTTATTTCAATGAACATTGCGCGCCAAAACTTTATTTTTGTGTTGAATCATGGGCTTTCTCAATGGATGGAGAATAGAGCCATGCCATGAGCCACCACACGGTCCCGATTTGGATTGCACCCGGAACTTACTTGCTTTCAACGTGTCTTCCGGAGCACAGAGGAGCATAAGATTTTACGAGTACATATAGGTCACCCAACTCATGACGCACCTATTGCGAAAGTATCAGACCCACCGCGCTATTCCCTCCTTAACCGAGCTTAACCAAATACAATGGGGAAATTAAATACCTGAGAAATATCGGCCAGCCGACCACACTTTCAGCAAGCACAGCATCAGTAGTTTCTGTTAGATCCCTGAAGATGTAGTAACATGTGATGCCGAAGGTGGCCAGGAGACAAAGGTTGGCCAGTAACGAGAAAGGCTCGAGAAATTTGAGGTATCGGATCTGAGTGATGAGAATGAGCGGTAGGAGGAGTATCAGGCAGTATATTGCGATGCTGTAGCCACTGGATGGGTAAAAATGATCAAGTACCTGGAAAGAAAGAAAAAGGTTTCATATCGAACATTAACTTTTAATTGCAAGAAAACATATCAATCAATACGAACAACTTTTACTATGAAGACAAACAACACCATCAAAAAAATCATCTGTTCCAGACATTTTGATCAAGTAGATATTGTACCTACTTTTCTATTGAATATCTGATATTTTGGACCACAGACCTATATCGCGATAGACGGTAAAAGTGTCAAAAGTTTGATCCACGGTCAAAGTTTTCTGACCTAAATCGGTCCGCTTTAGACCATTGCCATGAAAACACGCGTCACTCAGAAACGAAAATGGTTAATTGTGCAGTGCTTTCTTGCAAGAGCTCGTCAAAATATTTTCACATCACTAAATCTCGCTCTCCTGACGTCATCGTAGGTACGAAAAATTCGACACGTTAAGTTCTCATACAGTTTGATGCGCTCTTTTCGACTATCTCGATATAGGTCTGTGTTTTGGACAAAAGTATTTCTAGAATTAAATATTATTGGTGTACCTATGGTTGTGAAAAATCCGTTAGGCCTAACCCCATCTATATGTGTACCCATAGGTAAATGTGTTTATTTTGTTGGGAAAGTCTTAAGTCTTTAACACTGCAACAAAGGAAGGAAGGAAGGAAAGTCTAAAACAGAGCAAAATTAAACAGTTAGCCTAGGTAGTTTTAAATAATTAATTTTCAATAAGTGGTGCTTTTCGATTCAATGTCGTTTCGCCACTCAGTCGGTCGCATCGCTACTCGCAACGACCTACATAATTATCAGACCCCAGGAAACTGAGTTTTATATTGAAAATAGATGTAACTGATTTAAACTCATTATTTTATTAACGAAAACCCAAAACACTTTTTGGATACCTATTTACTTTTACTATCAACAAAACTCGAAAGAAATAATAAAGCATAGAAAGTACTCCATTACCTACCAAAAAATACCCATTAAGCGTTTAATATTTTACACGTTTATTATTTGTTTTTACAACAGTGACAGATTGCATATGCGGTGCGGTGTGCCGTAACCCATTAATTTCGCTTTATTGCTTTGTGTAGTAAGTGGCGACGTAGCTTTCTTTGTAATTTTGTTTGTAAGTATTTACACGCACCGAAAACCAGACGCCTATTTCCGACGAGTTTATCGCTTAGCACAAAATTCAAACAACTTGAGACAGCAAAAAAATGAGTATTTGGTCTTGCCGGTAAAGTATTTCCGTCCGTCTCGCATTTCGCCGATTTTTTCTCCTTATCTTGTAAAGATTCCCTACCTAAATCGCGTTTCTAAATTTAGTTATCTTTAACATGATTAAACTCAGGCAGACCGAAAGTTCTGTCTGTACCCAAACGGGTACAGACAAATGGCTGTATCTATCACTGCGTGGTGGGGAAGTTACAAACTGGATGTAAATCAGTACCTTTTTGTTAAGAATCTTTCATCAACAGTGGAGGCTTTTATGCTTTTGAAGATTTCGATTTGAATCCACGCTTCTTTATTTGTGTTTGGAGCATTATAGCGTTAGTTAGATTCGACGAAACCAAAATACATAAATCATAGCAATTCAATTATGTTTTTTACAGAAAAGATTTTGATAACCCTTAAAAGTTATTGTGATATTTTTAGTAAGGTAACTTATTGGTTTTTATGATTTGTTTGCACAATTTGAGTCCCTGACCTTTCTATGGTATGCCTGGTACGGTATGCCTATCTTGTATTCCGGTCGGTCAAGAATGACATTAGGTACTCCATTTCATTCCATGGGTATCTGAGTTAGCATTTACCCACCAATGGGGGTCTAGCTAGTAACTAAATCTAAGATGCTATTAAAACAACGACACACAAATTGAAATAGGATCCTAATTGTACCTACCGCATTTGTGGTAAACCTCATAGAAATCTTAAGAACATTTAAGATAGTTTCATTTCAAGACAAAATTTTCGCAAATTGCTTCTGCGGATAAACCATAGGATAAAGCCTTGAATTTAGGATTTTGTGACTAAAACAGAAGCAATTTTGAATTACAGAGGTTCAAGTACCTTTTAGAATTGCAAATGATTAAGGATTCTGACTTAGATGTAGACGATGCTTACACGAGTCTTATAACTGAAAAGTCATTAACCACGAGACTGCTTAAGTCTCGTGTCTCATAACTTTTTCAGACGAATTTTTAGCGGAAAAGTTTGGTGTCTTAACGACTTTATCTGAGATGGATTTCGTGTGTTTCTCCTTAACTAAAAGGGTTACCGCGCGAAAAATATGCTTCGAGCTTAGAAGGTTTAATTTTCTTGTTATCCATTCTTCAATATTATTATTATTACTTATAGCCTTTTATTTTCCTAAATAAAAAGTATAAAATACATTTCATTTTCATTAGACAAATTCATAATAAATAATTAAATAGCATGCATTAAAATTACGTATTTGATTCTAAATTACAAAATATATATTTATAACAATTGATTCGACAAATTCATAATAAACAATGAAATAAACAAATTCATAAATAATAATTGAATATTAATACATAATTATAATTATTCTTAGTTTAAAATACAATTCATCAAAAACAATCACAATTAGAATAAAAATTATCAAAACATTGTTAACGAATAATAAAAAATTAAATTATATATTAAGGACCCCGCATCGGGTAAAGGCTTCCTCCATTTTACTCCAAGTTTTTCATTTGCTTTTGTATCCCAGTCCTTACCGGCCACCGCGATTATTTCATCAAGCCATCGCTCTTTTGGTCTACCTCGTTTTCTTTTGTGCAGTGGTCCATTCCATGTGGTCACTCTGTGTGGACATACAGAGTAACCACATGGAATGAATGAAATAGCTTGTTCATACGTGCATTATGGCCGGCCCATCTCCATTTTAGTTTCTTGCAATGATTCAATGCAACGATTACATTTGTAGCCTTTCTTATATCTGTGTTTTCTTTTTTCAATAAATAGCCACCAAACAGAATACATTCTCTTCGTCAATCGCATATTTATTTAGTGCATTGCATTGAATTTAAAGATGGTAGCAAACTGCGGAATGTCAATTCAAATATTTTCATGCGACAATATTGATTCACGCGTAGTTACAAAGTTTTACAAAACAAATGTTTTTGAGCGTCGTCGTTACCATTATGTACTGCTTATTTTTTATGTATTTCTATCAAATTTAAAAAAAGACTCCGACTTTCCAGGATGTATCCTTACCGATAACCGAAAATCTGCAACTTCTTAGTCTGAACCAGTCTTCCAACCTGAACTTTGGCGAGTACATTGACTCCATTGCGAAGTGTGCTGCAAAGAAACTTGACGTCCTCTTTAAGGCTAGGCGATACTTCTCTCCGCATCAGCTGCTCCTTTTATACAAAGCGCAGATTCGGCCGTCTATGGAGTATTGTTGTCACCTGTGCGATGGTTCTGCTAAGTATCAGCTAGAGCTTCCTGAAATCGATTGAAAACCGTGCCAGGAAACTCATTGGAAACTTAGCATTGGCCACGGCGGAACTTCAGGGCCTCAGTCACCGCCGCAAAGTTGCATGTCTATCGGTCTTTTATAGGATACACTTTGGAGAATGTGCGAGAGAACTGCACGACCTTGTTCCTCCAGCCCCTTTTCACCATCAGGGTACCAGACGCAGGTTAGCTTATCACCCGTACGTCATTGACATTCCAGCGATCTGTACCAAGCGCTTTGCTAACACTTCATATGCGAACCGCTAAAGAATGGAATTTGCTGCCTGCTCATGTGTTCCCCGATTCCTACAACCTTGGCCTCTTCAAGGCGAGAGTGAATAGTCATTTCCTGGGCAAGCATGCAACACCTTCTGTTTGTTAAGCACGATGGTGGTCAAATTCCTGCCCAATTATTATTAAAAAAAACTAACTAACTAACTAGGTGCTCACTAAAAGTTCGTAATTTTCGGAATTTCGTGCAGGACCTCCTTAAATGTTTATTTTTAGTGCACTCTCTACGATGACAGCCGCTTTCACATTTCAGTTCTGTGCAATATTACATAATCTGTATCAAATAACTTTTCAACTGTTTAGCTTGCGTAGTCTTTGATAGCTACTATATTTATTACAACAATGTATTATGTTTCTGAGGTGCACTGAACTGGACTTGAAGAGGATACAGATTCAGCACACAATGGTAAAAATAAAATGAATAACGAGATATTTTTCAAAGCTTGGATTATTCCTCTGCTATTGTATAGATAATACGGACAAATTGATAATTATCTGTCATTTTATATTTCTTTAAGTTTTATTTGGGGATTGAAAAAGGAATATAATATACCGATCGACTAATAATTCCTAAAGCTACTAAAAATATTATTTATTTATTTATTTATTTATAACACTTGCGCACACACAGACAGAAAATACATGTATAAAAGAAAAAGCATTGAACAAGATTTGTTGCAAAAAGGGTGGCCTTATTGCTTAGCAGCGATTTCTTCCAGGCAACTGGTAAAAACTGGTAGAAGGGATGAGGGTAGCTGGTGCGCAACAAACAAATTAAAAGAAAATAACATTGTAACTTTTTAATTTTGCATTTTACAATGCTATTTTTATAACTAGTCAAATTCCGTCAGGGCGACATGAGACTAGTTGATTTTTTCTAGTATATTTTCTTGTTTAATATTTATCAGAAAATAACATATCATCTAATATATAAATAGATATAAGTACAATACAATACATATACTACATTATACAGTAAAATCAAAGTTAATGCAGTTAAGAGACTGAAAATACACAAATAAAATATTAGTTGGGTTGCGGAAAAAATTGGCTCAGGTTAGTGAGAGCTCACTTATTTTAGTATTTTTGTCGCTCATTTTTTGTCGATCGGTTAATTACCCCTCGTTGAAAAATCAGCCCCTAAATGGAATTGGTTACCATTTGTCGATCAACCATCGCCAATCCGATTTCCAAAACCAGGTACCATAATGGAAAATATTAATATGGGAAATATTAATATCGATATGTCCTACATTTAACGATACACGCGCAGATATAATAACACTCTTTCACACGCACGCACAGAGATGAGTACACACATTCACACGTACACATACACGCACAAACATTCTCATTCAATCATACCTATGTAAAACCACACACACAATCGCACATCTGCACTATTGTTTATACATTTTTATGTATATGACATCCAGGTGTCAATAAACTAAAAGCGGTCTAGTTGAAAACCAGCGTCAGTGTAATACTGACACAATGCTGAACTAGGTCCCTTTTAGTGCAGCCGTGGGACAATTTATTCAATACTGTAACTTAAAATTAAGTTTTTTTTTTTTGTTAAGTATCTTTTTTATTGTATTATGTTAATATCACTTGTATGTCCTTCGCCTGTACTAAATAAATGTTGTGATTATGATTATTATGATTATGATTATAATACCATTTCTTATTGTTATCCAGACCATCAAGCGTTTCACACAATCGAATCTTTTGACAAATTGTAATAAGTTATTTATCACTTTAGGCCGAACATTTTAATCCGTTAAGGGCATCTAGGCCAAAAGCAAAAGTAATAACTGCAACGGCGAACTGCAAAACCGGAGAATTATATAGTAAATGCTGCCTTATTTCTATGAGAAATAAGGCAGCATTTACTATATAATTCTCCGGCCTCATTCGGCCGGTCCGGAATGAAGAAATGAATGAAATTCTTTTTTGGTATTAGGATATTTAAAGGTTATTTACAAAAAATATATAACATAAGCCCTGCCTTATCTATAGTGTAATTATACTAAAAAGTTCCATACTTTATTTTAATGTAGTACTTGAATACTAGCAGTGTATCGTGTTAATTATAGTGATTTGGAGGCAACTTCGCAATTTTTTTCTATCGAGAAAATTTTATGCAATCGTGTTTTTGAGTAACATAGTCACTAGTGTTAGTCCTGTAGTTTGCTGCATCTTAATTTGAAATTCAGTTTTTCATTAATATTGATATTACAGACGATCATGTAAAGCAATCTAATTTGCGTTGGCCTATAGCGGGCCCTTAAAGCTATACATAGTGACAGAAAAGCCTTGAAACCACCTTTATTAATGGCTTCTTAATTATACGACCGAGATGAAGATAACAATGAAAATTATAGGATGTCTTATAAAGGGTTACCATGTATCAGGATTTGTCCTAAGATCTCAGGATTTTTAGGCTTTTCTCAGGATTCCGGCTGGATTTTTGAAATCTCAGGTAATCTCAGGATTTTTAGTAACTACTTATATTTTTTTACAAAAACATTTTTTTTTCACACCAAAAGCCCGTATTTAATGTTACGTTATCTATTCTATACCTACCTATCACAGTCTTATAATCCATAAAACTGCCTTTTTATGCGTAATCCGGTGAACCAATTTATTATTAAAATTTTGATTAATAATTTGAACCTTGGAGGCAGGAGCCTTGTTGCGCCTAGCGCCTAGTGACTTGGTTGCTGGGATACACGGTGTTTATTTACTTGGATACACCCTAGGCGCCTAGCTAGAGCTACTCGCTAGGTGAGTCGCTAGGCCCTAGGCGCTAACAAGTCACCCTCCTTTGCGTTGGCGGCTATAATTGCACAACGTGACATTAATTATTATAAAATCAATAATATTATTATAATGTTTTAGTTTTTCAACAAGAAGTAAAAGAAAAAAAAAAAACCGACTTCAAGAAGTAAAAAAAAGTTTTTAAGCTCGGTTTTTATAAAAAAAAGTATATCAAATTTTTTAAAGTTAGAATTAGTCCCATACGTATTTACACTAAAAATCGGTCTTTAAAATAAGAACTCATCCACGTAAACGTTACAAAAACGACGATATTTTCACGATTTCATGAAAACTACAACAGCTATTTTTTAATTAAAAAAATGGGATCAAATTGGGACAAACCTGTTGTAATAACGTTAGAATCATTCAATCGCTTGTGTCGTCTTCGAATAATCGGTGAAAATACATAATTAAGCGATTAATTGATAACCGCCTTTTTTAAGTCGGTAAAATTTTGGAAAATTCAAAATCTCATCATTTTTGTAGGAAATCAGGACTTTTAAAATTCCCGTCTGGTAACCCTCGTCTTATATGACCTAAATTGGGTTGGTAAGGAGATCACACCCGCACTCCCCTTTTGATAAATGATAGGGAGATCTTAATTATAATCTCGCAGAAGTTGAATTACGTGACAACCACATGTAGAATTTATTTAGAGCAATTAGTGTCAGCAAACCGTTAGGTTATTCACCCACTGGCGCAGCTCCCGCGCCACACCGCGGAGCGCGAAGAAGCGGATCCCGCGCGATGGAGAAGAAGGCGTTGTATTTTTGAAACAATAGAATTACGTTTCGCATATGGAATCGCAACATTTGCCTGCGAATGCGGTGTTATTCAAAAGCATTTTTTCGATTGTTTAAAAAATACGACTCTGACAGATTGCTCCGTGCCTCCGCGCCTAGTGGTGGAATCCGCTAGCGGACCACGCTGCGGTTTCGGTGTGTTGAACAATGCGGTTTCCTATAGTAATTGATAAAAGGACACCTGACGCTTTCCTTTGAAAAAAAAACCCTGATTGTATAGCGTTTCTGTTTAATATATAATGTAGCCTTATAATCAATAAGTCTTAGAAAATATTCAGTGTTTTTACAGTTCTTTATTTTGAGAGTAATTTATGTTTGATTTTTTTTTCTTTTTGGTAATATCCATTTCATTTATTTACTTCCGTTTTATAAAAAAATATTAAAGCAGTAAAAAAAATGTTCTAACTACTGTTTTATGATTCTAATAACACACAATGTTTATTGGTAACTGAATTATATTTATGCACTCTTGGGTCTTAAACGCCTGTCGCCTTTGCATACAATATTAAAAACCACGCCCCCGCGCTCCGCGGTGGCGGCGGAGCGCGGAGCAGTGGGTTTATCGACTAATTTGGAGGATCAGCTTTAACTCTCAAAGCTGAAACGGAAACAATAAAGCAGTGAAGTTACAAAACTGTAATCCTCATGCTAAACAGTTGAAAATCTATGCGGAACTTAAAGAGGCATACATGATCCACTCTCGAAAAGTGCTTGAGCTTAAAATGTTATCTACTCTTAGGAGTGCGCCCGTCACCTGTTTGCATAATCAAATCGCTCTTCGTCCGTATCGATGAAGAGTAGCAAAAGTGTGTTCATAGCAAATTATATATTTTTTCATCGTAGCGCCGCGATCTGCTGATATTGCAGAAACGAGCTTGGTGAGCACTCAATAGTTATATTTACTATTATTAATATTATTTTAAGTTTGTTTTTCATTGCTTAGGTAGGTTTAATATCCAAATAAACTACGCTTACACTTAATACATTAAAAAAAATATATAAAAAAATATTTTTTTCGCAATGTTGTTCTTAACATATAACACAACCACCCCCTTAACTCTGAGCACAAAGAAAAAAAACGGTATAATTCTACTGGACACACCGCTACAGACAATATAACAGTAATAGTTAGTATCCTTTTGTATAATACTACGATACAATAAGAGAATAATCTTATTTTTAGGGTTCCGTACCTCAAAAGGAAAAAACGGAACCTTTATAGGATCACTTCGTTGTCCGTCCGTCCGTCCGTCTGTCAAGCAAGACCGTTTTTCACAGGAACGCGTGGAGGTATCAAACTGAAATTTATATCTAATACTCAGGTCTATTGTCTCTTGAAGCTGTAAAAAAATCAAACTTCTAAGCCAAAGCAATCAAAAGATACAGCCGTTTATGCCGCATATTTCCGCAAATTTTCGAAACTCGTAAATTAACGCTGAAATCGGAATAATTCCGATACACCTGCATTTTTGGTATGTTGTTTAAAAGAGTTCAGAAGTGTATCAGAATAAAACTCAATATCTTTCACAATCGATATATTGTATTCACAATTTCACCTTTAACCTTTACAACACAGACGAATATCTTAAGACGAATGACCGCTCTCTCTGACGATCCGAGACAGAATGCCCGACTGATGCAACCCGATAGACGCAAGTAATTTCTCAAGATGGCGCTGACGTTGACAGTTGTCATATTGATTGCTGTCAGCGTCTGCGTGTCATACACAGATTACTAATAAGTAGCATGTAATATCGGAAGTTTTAAAGAAAACATGTATTATGTCTTATAACATTATTCAGTACGTACTAAAATCTAACAGTCGGCCTTCCTGCACTTCACGTCCTCGTGAATTCACAAAGAGAAGTAAATAATATATATACATACATCAATACCAGCACGCTTAAAAAAAAAAAACACATGTATTTTTTTTTTGTTCGGTCATCCTTATAATATGTAACTTAATACTTACTAAATATTTTCCATTTATCCATTTACTAACTCAATAAAAAAAACAAAAAGATTATAAATTATAATAATAAATAAATCCGTGACATCATTTCAATTAAGTTCATAGAAATTATACCAAAATTATGAAACATTTCATTCATAGAATCATCGAGTCACACTCCCATTTGTCCGTAGACTCCTTTGTGTGACTCATTTCAAATCATAAATTAACTTTGTAACACACTCCCATTTGTCAAAAGACTCCTTGTGTGGTACATCGTTAATGCTTAATTCAATTTGCATCACACTCATGATTGTCAAAAGACTCCTTTGTGTGATGCATTCATAAAACAATCAGTTACAAGAAAATATCGTATCAGTCAGGTAAGAATCACAGTCATATTCAATATATTCTAACATAACCAATTAATACAAATTAATCATTGCTTTATCAAATCATCAATATCCTTAAAAGATACATTCCTTTTCCGTTCCAGTTCTCTTTTTTTATTTTTATTACAACAATTCATTAAAAGTTTACAATAAATATCTTTATCTATTAATCACTGCACTCCTCTACATCACCTACACGCCGATCCTCATTCTGTACACGTATAGTATTCTCTCTATCACTGGTCTCCGTATCAGAGCTCTCCGCATTGGAATCGATAAAATCTCGCCCGAAACTTAGCCACGGATGGATTTTATCAACGGCAACTATAGCCTCATATCTTCTATTATGTTTCCTGGTAAGAGGAGTGTCTTCAACTACATACCTATCCTTGTCCAAAACTTTGACCACCCTATATGGACCCTGCACTTTGGAAACCAGCTTTTTTGATTTGCCATCATTAGTTCCTACGTCCCTTTCAATCCTCACTAAATCTCCTATCTTATACGTACGTGCTTCTAACCTATTTTTGTCATATCTTTCCTTTTGTTTTTGTTGATTTTCATCAATTCTTAAATTAACCTCTTCCCTAATTTCTTCTACTGTTGGCCTATGATATATTTGATCTTCTAATAATGAACCAATTATCCCGTCACCCTTAGTCTGAAGTCGAGTACCAAAAAGGACTTCAGCTGGACTTTTCCCTATTCCCTTATTTATGGTGGTATTAAGACCTAATTGTATTTCCTCTAGGTGAGTGTCCCATTCGTTTTCCTTGCAGTTATGATTCTTTACGGCAAGAGACGCTAGAATGGTGCGGTTATAGCGCTCCACTTGGCCGTTTGCTCTAGGAGTCGCTACTGAATTTAAAACATGTTTAATACCTAACTTACCAACAAAATCTTTAAATAATTTACTTGTGAAAGAAGTTCCTCTATCACTTATGATTCTTTTCGGGACCCCAAATAGACTAAAATAATGGTTAAGTACTTTAATAGAAGATTTTGATTTTGTGTTTTTGACGGCATAAAGGGCAATATACTTAGTATAAGCATCAATTAGTACTAATAAATATGTATTCTTCGATTTACTTCGTATGAATGGCCCCAAGTGATCCATATGAAGTGTGTGGAATGGTTGATCCACCTTTGGAATAGGGTGAAGCAACCCTCGCTTTTTACCTGACGGCACCTTATGATAGGAACACTCCAAACAGGAATTTATATACTTCTTGACGAACTTGTTCATTCCAGGGAACCAATAAAGAGACTTCAACTTATCTAACGTCTTGTCTACCCCGAAGTGACCAAGTTCGTCATGATTACGCTTGAGCAACTGCCACCTCACCCCTCTAGGCACTACCCACTTTAGTTGACTATCCACAATCCTATAAACCTTCCCATTTTTCACTTTGTAGTTTTCACTTATATTGACGACTTTTGGAGTTTCAGGATCTTCTAAAATACTCTTAATCCTTAATATCTCTTCATCAGCACTTTGAATCGTGGACAGCCAGTCCTCCGTTTCTATCCCTAACACTTCAAATACCGGTTCAGGTTCAGTTGACATAGGAATTGCATTTCGACTAAGCGCGTCTACATGATTCATGCGATTTCCCGGCCTGTATTCTATATTACAGTTATATTCTTGCAACTGCAACCACCATCTACCAATACGTGGTAGAATATCTCGTTTCGATAAAGTGGTCCGCAACGCGCTACAATCGGTCACGATAGTAAACTTAATTCCTAACACATACACGCGAAAACGGTTCAATGAGGCGACGACTGCTAACGTCTCTAACTCAAATGAGTGATATTTTTGTTCTTCTAACGTAGTTTGCCTACTATAATACGAAATCACCTGTAACCTGTCTAATTTATCCCTTTGCATTAAAATACCGGCTATTCCAGTTTTCGAGGCGTCCGTATGTATTTCCGTTTTAGCATTTGGGTCGTATAATGCTAAAATAGGCCGTTTAATTAATTCCTGCTTTAGTGTATTAAAAGCGTGGTCTTGTGCGGCCCCCCATTCCCATTTAACACACTTTTTTAACAAACTAGTGAGGGGATTAGCGATAATTGCAAAATTTTTAACAAACCGCCGAAAAAAACTCGCTAATCCTATAAATTGTCGGACCTCGTGTTGATTCGAAGGACATTTAAATTTTTCTACCGCTTCTATTTTTCTTAAACCTGGCCTAACTCCGTCTTCACTAATTTCAAATCCTAAATAATCTATTTTCGTGCAAAAGAAATTACATTTAGAAAGCTTTAAAGTTAGCCCGGCTTCCTTAATTAACTTTAGAATTGACTCTAACCGTTGCATTCCTTGATCTATACTGTGTGCAGGAATAATAATATCATCCATAAAAGCAAAAGCTTCTCGGTTCTTAGCATCCTGAAGCATTTTATTAACGGTTTTCTGGAAAACAGACGGCGCGTTAGCTAACCCAAACGGCATCCTTGTGAATTGATACTGACCGTCAGGTGTCACAAATGCCGTTTTGTCGCGTGATGTCTCTGCTATTGGGATTTGATAATAGCCAGAAGCTAAATCGAGAGTTATAAAATATTTATAGCCACCTAACTGATCAATCTGATCCTCTACTCTCGGTAGTGGATAATGCTCTTTGATAGTCTTAGCATTCAAGGATCTATAATCCACACATAATCGCTGGTCGCCAGTTTTTTTCTGCACTAATAGTATGGGGCTAGCATAGGAAGAAGACGACTCCGTTACAATACCACAGTCTAACATTTCATTTACCATCTCTTTAACCTTTTGCCTTTGCGAATACGCTAACCTATATGGTCTGTACACTACCGGTGTGTTGTCACTCAGTTTGATGTGCATTTCGTTCAAATGCGTAAGTCCTAAATCCTTTAGATTAAATGAAAAACAATCTTTGTAACCACTTAGTAACCACTCTAACCTAGTACGATCTTCAGCACTTAAACAATCACCAGTTTTCAAATCACCTAATATAGTATCATTATTTTCTGTTTCTACGCATTGAATTTTTAAAACATCATTGCAATTATTTTTGTCTTCATAAATATAACATCTTGTTAGTAATGAACCACTATATAGTTTTATAGGATTTACGGTAACATTTACAAGAAATAAACAGCCCTTGCCTTCGGTGATTGTGTATAGTCCCGGAAGAATAAAATATGTATAATTTCCTATGCACCTAACGGATTCGTTGACAATTATCTCACATGTTACTTTTCTACACGCTGCTACCGGAACAGCAATCATTGAGGTAAACGTTGTGTCTTCACTGACAAATAATTTTAACTTATGTTCATTTTCAACGTCACTATCCATTAACGGCTGCTGCCTTAAAATCAACTGAGTATCCGTCTTTATAATAACCATACCTGCCCGTTCAGTGAATGTATGCCCTAATAATACTGGATATTTCAGTAACTCATCTGGTACAATCAACACATCTACCACTGCAGTTACAGATTGGACTTGCATCTTAACAGTTGATTTACCAACAGGACTTGTTAATGAATTGCCAAACCCTTTAAGTGCCGGTATTTTGGAGGTTTCGTAACCTATATTTAAATCATTAAAATCACTTAACCTTATGAGAGTGCACTGGCTACCTAGGTCTACATAACATTCCTTTTGTATGCCATTTATAATAATCGGAAGGACATATTTGTCATCTGACTCTCCAGGTAACTTAACTTCCATTACCGACTTTTCAGTATCTGGACGTTTTACAGTATCAGTCCTAGTGAGTCTGGAGCAATTAATACTTTGGTGACCTACCCTTTTGCAGATGTTGCATGTCAATAAGGGTTTAGGGCACTTAAAACTAGGGTGTCCTATTTCATTGCAATTAAAGCATTTGATTGCAGATGGTTTGCTAGCTTCAACTGAACGGACAGGACCTTTTCGAAAAGGTTGTAACATACGTCTATCTTTAGGGTCTTCAACTTTAACTGATTTAAAATATGTCAATAACTCTTCTGGTTGAGTATAATTTGCAGCCTGAGCTCCCAAACGCATACTTCTATCCTCTAACCCGTAAATGATGCAATCTACAGCTCTTTTCCCGATTATATCACACCTATTTAATAAATAGATTTTATGATAGAAGTATGTTTCCAATGGTTCATTATGTCTTGCCTTTCTTTCTAGCATCTCATGTAACAGTTGAGCATAATTTTGAACTGTTGGAAAAGTCTTAATCAATTTGTCTTTCCATTCTAACCAAGTAAAGTTCAAGGAGGGTAACCCTTGGTACCATACTTTTGCAACACCCATTAACTTAGGCAAGGCATAATGAATCATTTGAGTTTCTGTCCATTTATACAACACTGAACACTCTTCTACTTTTTTAATCCAGGATTCAACATTCTGCTCTTTGTTAGATGGGTCAAACTCTGGTACGGCATTTGTATTCATTGAAAAATGATTTATTGGTTGAGAGGAAGAGGAAGGCAGTGATTTTATCAATTCCAATACATCATTAATAGTTAAAGTACTTTGTTTAGTTCTCTTACTTTGATTAGAATCATTTTCAAAATCACTTACAGTTCTGGTGGAGCTTTCATACTTCGCCCGATGAGATGATGATCGCTTTCGACTTCCACGAGACCTGCCGGACTTCGCGCGCGGTCGTGAATCAAGTGAGCTGCTCCCCGACGAACTGGATGACGACCGCGTTCGTCGGTCCCGTATTGGTCTTCTCGGCGATCTATGGTCACTGCGGCGTCGCTCCCTTGCAGCTCCGGATCGATGTCGCCTCTGCGAAGAACTTGGCTGACGATGACGACTTGACGAGCGCGAGCGAGAACGACAATTCGGAGATCGTGAACGTCTTGGTCTTCTGCGTTCTGGCTTAGAACGTCCTGGAACTCGTCGTGTATCATCGTCAAGAGGTGGAGTATCGCGGGACCCGTCACGTGATCTCGCTGGAGTTCTAATCGGCAAATCCATTTCACAACGAAAAGTCTGATTTTGTTTCGACTACTTAAATAATAACTTGTACAATACCTTTTGTCTTCTAATTTGTGTGGACGTGTCAGAATATTGAGAAATATTCCTGTTCAATCCCACTTCTGAACTAAAAGAGTTCAGAAGTGTATCAGAATAAAACTCAATATCTTTCACAATCGATATATTGTATTCACAATTTCACCTTTAACCTTTACAACACAGACGAATATCTTAAGACGAATGACCGCTCTCTCTGACGATCCGAGACAGAATGCCCGACTGATGCAACCCGATAGACGCAAGTAATTTCTCAAGATGGCGCTGACGTTGACAGTTGTCATATTGATTGCTGTCAGCGTCTGCGTGTCATACACAGATTACTAATAAGTAGCATGTAATATCGGAAGTTTTAAAGAAAACATGTATTATGTCTTATAACATTATTCAGTACGTACTAAAATCTAACATGTTGGGCACACCTATATATATATATATATATATATCTCACACCTATATATATATATATATATATATATATATATATCTCACACCTATATATATATATATATATATATATATAGATTAATATATACACACCATATGTTGGGCACCAACATATGGTGTGTATATATTAATCGAGACTTGCAGCATTTTATAATGTGAGCAGTTTTGAATCGTCAACATTTTATCTCTATCGCTTGTACCACTTGGCAGCTTTGTCAGAAATAACGATATTGAGAGTACCTCGTATATTAGGTTGGTACATATCTCTAACTGTAGGTCAAGCTCTATAAGGGAGGTATTCATCGATGCGCACTTTGCGCACCTATTTTCAAGTGCACCTTTAATGGAGGAGGAATCGGAAAGGAGAAAATATGAAAAATGTTATATTTTCTCCTGGTTAATTATGCGACCCCTGTACTTTCAACTTAAAATATTTATTTAAATAAATATTCGTAACACCCCTCTCAATAGCAATTAGCACCTGAAATGAGTATTAAAACTTCTGTCGATATCATATTTTTTTCCTTTATCCACTTCCGTGTGGGTGCGCTTCGAGTAATACCTCCTGCATGGAGCTGTCAATTTTATACTGTGATACGGTAGTCTTCGTTAGAACTAATATTAATTCAGGGTCATTCTTGAAAACCTAAAATAAAGATTGAAACACATTATAACACCACTGATAATATTCCATTAATTTATCAGAAGTCCAGTTAGCCAGTACGAGAAACATAAAGTACCTGATAATAATATACTAGAAATAAGCAACTTGTCTCAAGTGACGGGATTCCATCATTCAGGGATTCAGGATTCGACATGAGACAATTTGCTTATTTCTAGTATATTTTCTTGATAAATATTTATGACATAAAAATAGCATTGTAAAATGCAAAATTAAAAAGTTATAAGCATAAAGTACCTAATCAAATCAAAATTAAACATTTATGGTTTGCATTGGAAAATGAGTCGTTAGAGTAAGCGGAACTATAATGATAAATATTAAACAAGAAAATATACTAGAAAAAAGCAACTAGTCTCATGTCGCCCTGACGGGATCCCGTATTTTCTATTTAATATTAATATTTTCCCGTATTTTCTTGTTTAATATTTATCACATAAAAATAGCATTGTAAAATGCAAAATTAAAAAGTTATAATCGGAACTATAATTCTTGAAGGGAAGATACGAATGCTATGTCGCTATAGTTTTTCGTGCTGAGTCTTGATTCTGTTGCTGTCGATGTAGTTGTTGAATTTTGCGACAAAAAGTAGCCTATTATGTTTTTTCAATGTTTAATCTATCTCTATGCTTGAATTAATCAAAATTTGTTTAATTTTAACAGGTGGCAGACAGAAAAAGTAAGTTTAACAATTATTATTAAATTAAAATAATCGTATTATAGGAATGGTTCATGTTGCCGCATTTTCGTGAAATAAAACTTAACTGTGTTTTTCACTTTGTTCAAGAATATTATCGCTAGACCGACTTTTCCCTTTTGATTTGATGAGGTAAGTAATGAGAAGTAGGAGACAGGGCTGGTCCTTGGTAGTTGGCAATTTATTTTATGATAATATGGGCCTCAGAAGCCTCAAGAAACCTTTTTTTTTAGCATTACTTTTTCAGTCTCATCTATATGTAAATAACTACAATTATAATAAAGATAATATAAAAAATAATAATAAATAAATAAATAATTGCATAGGTACACATAATCACACCAATTATCTAACCCACGGTAAGTTTCATGAAGAACTTGTGTTATAGATAGTAGATAATGGATAATCATATTTATATACCTTTTTTGTAAATATGGACATAATACCAAGACAAATATGGTCGGATATGATGAAGGCTAATAGACTCCCCGGTGTTCATAAAAATATAGATATGTTCATGCACACACATTTGTCATGTCCGGGGATCGAACCCAGAACCTCTGGCGCAGAAGACGGGTTTAGTATCCTTGCCCAAACAGGTCGTCAAACGTCAACGTCAAAGGATATACTCAGTGACAGTGGACTTAGGTCTAGTAAAGGAAAAATATTTTTCACCTCACACGTTTGGAAAAGGAGGTTTTATCTTAAATTTCTGAGCAGAAAGTCGCATATTACCGGCCTAGCGTGGTAAACTATTTTTTTAATTTAGAAACAAAAATACGTCGTAATGTGTTCCGAATGGCACTATTGACTTTTTATGTTACATTTTATTCTTAGTATAACTTTGAATTTATTATAATACTCCGTTTTGATTTTATTATATTATTTTAGTTCCTTGAATCATTAAAACAATAATATTAAACTAAACTATTTGTTAAAAGAATTTTATATTTAGGCTGAGTGAGATTTCACAACCTATGATTGGATTTCGGAACGTGACATAAACCTTTATTTTTAAATTGTCTTTATAACATATTTGCTCGTAAGGGTCTCTTATAACACCAATTTCAATATCGTAACTCGTAATGTATCTCATTACGCACTTGTGCGGTAATGTAATTTAAACGAGCGGTTTATCAAGATGCTCCGTCTAAAACGAACGGTACTTTTTATTAATCTTAGCAAAGAGTTTTTATGTCAGAAAAGAGGTCAACATTTTTTGAATAAAATTAACTTTGGGGGATAAAATATAATAAATAAACATTTACTTCTTTAATTTAATTAATTTTGACAGTAAATTACAACCATTTATCTCTAACAAAAACACAATAGTAGATTGTTTACCAAGGGCTGTATGACACCCATAACAGTCGAGAGTTTTGGCGCCCGAAAGAAGTGAGGGCGCCGATAGTTTGAGACTGTTATGGGTCCATACACCCGAAGTAAACACTCTACTTTTCATTTTGAATATGAGGAAAGTAAAAACAAACAGAGTATTCTAAAAAAAAATTTTGTAAGGTTTCTACGATTTTAATTATTTTATAATGTAGCAAAATAAGCTGTATAGGCTTCTGTGCCTTTGCCTACATACCTTTGGTAAATAAAAGTCCAAAGAGATTACAGATATCGATTTGACATGAAACCCCCTATTCTTTTTTTCAAATTTATTACAGCCCCAGGGCCGCCACATATCACTTTCAACCCGCATTTTAGGCAAGTTATGAGTTACTTTCAGAATATGAGACATGAAAAAATATTAATTTACTTTATTAATAATACTGGCTGTTTTATGCCTTTGCCTTTAAAAAGATAATTTGTAAACAAGTAAAAATTATTCCGCTAGCTTTTTCTTTTCGCTGTATTGTTTTTATTTGAAAATGTCGTCAAGTAGTGATGAAATTTTTAATTCGACACCGCCAGAAGTCTCAGAGGCAGCGAAAAAGGCTACTCTAAGCCTCTTGCCCGAAAAATCGACCGATAGATACTTACAAGCGTATCAAAATTTAATCATATGGAAGACAAGCAAAGATGCAAATTAATTTTCAGAATGTGTGTAATTAGCCTATTTCTTGGAACTCTCTCAAAAATATAAGTCAAGCTCATTGTGGTGCTACTATTCAATGCTAAAAAGCACTGTGAAAACAAAACATGGTATTGATACTTATGGTAAATTTTAAATAGAAAAACATTTGAAAAAATTAACTCGGCCACTGTTGTGTCACTTGTGGCCGAGTAAATTTTTTGCAATATTTTTCTATTTAAAATTTACCATAAATATAAAAATAGCATTGAAAAATGCAAAAATGACAAAATCATAAATTATTGGCAGTTGCATCTTAATCGATCGTTAAACACCTGAAAAGATGTTTCTTTCGAATGCAAGGATATTCCTAGCATTGATGTAACAACGCTGGCCTACAGCGTATTAAAAATATAAAAGTATCGGAGAATTTCGACGGTGGTTCGCAAGTCTCGGTAGCTCAGCGGTTAGAGCATTGGACCGGATTTCCAAAGGTCGCGGGTTCGATTCCCGTCTGAGATTTCACTTGTGGCCGAGTTAATTTTTTCCAATATTTTTCTATTTAAAATTTACCATAAGTATAAAAATAGCATTGAAAAATGCAAAAATGACAAAATCATTAATTATTGGCAGTTGCATCTTAATCGATCGTTAAACACCTGAAAAGATGTTTCTTTCGAATGCAAGGATATTCCTAGCATTGATGTAACAACGCTGGCCTACAGCGTATTAAAAATATAAAAGTATTGGAGAATTTCGACGGTGGTTCGCAAGTCTCGGTAGCTCAGTTAGAGCATTGGACCGGATTTCCAAAGGTCGCGGGTTCGATTCCCGTCTGAGATTTCACTTGTGGCCGAGTTAATTTTTTCCAATATTTTTCTATTTAAAATTTACCATAAGTATAAAAATAGCATAAAAAAATGCAAAAATGACAAAATCATAAAAAAAAAAAAAAAAAAATGGTATTGATAATTGTTCAAATTTTTATAACTGCTTTAACAAGTGATTAAAAAAATATTCTGTATATAAAGTCTGAGTTTTATTTATTTCCTCGCAAATATGTTATAAAACGTCGTATGACATACGTGCGCTTTGATAATTACAGCCTCTGCTTTCTTGTAATTTATAGCTATATCGCCTTGGCTGTCATTTTCAACTTACCGCACTTATATCATAATGTACTATTGTATTGTACCTCATGTCAATGTCAACATTTACCGAATCGTTTCTTTTGTTATTATAGGTAACAATTTATTCCTATTTTAAATAACTTGAATTTACAATAATACTCCCTTTTTTATTATTTTAGTAAGGTACCTATATTTAGCTTAAGCTTTTTGTTAAATAAACATTTTACCGGAAGTTGACCGCCAATACAACCTAAAAAATTTTGCTTCTCGTACCTTTGAAATCCTCGCTACACTCAGGATTTATTATTTGAACCACTTTCTACGCTCGTGGTTCAATCCTAGAATCCTTCGCTTGCTCAAGTTTCAATAGAAGTAACTCGACGATAAACTCCGACTTTCCAGAATTGCATAGCAAATAACGATTGTTCGAGAAAATGACACACCTACACTCTAACTGATTTTAATTATTGATTATATTTGAGTATGCTATAATGTTTTTTAAGTTTTTCCCAATATTTGATTGGAGCCTATTTTTAAAAGACTGTTTAAAATTTATAAGTAATATATCTATCTTGAAAACATTTAAATTTAAACAAGTGATTTTTTATGTAAGGGTCTTTATAACCAATGAAAACGATATCTAAAAAGTCACCTCAGTAATGGCAAAGGATATGCAAAAAAACGTGTAAAAAAATAAATAAACATAGGGTGATTTTACATTGTAATGTGACAAACGACTATAATCGACCATAATCGATTCACCATGGCGACTTCAATAGTTTTTTGTAATATCATTTTTTGTGTATTTTGAGCAGACGCATTAATTCTAGAGACCATTTTTTAATTTAAGTATTGTCTTAATTTATTATATTTAAAAATATAAAAATCCCTTAATAAAAATTTAAGCATTTTCTGTAAAAAAATACTTTAAAACAAACTTTTTTCCGAAACCTCCCAAAATAAATACCTAAGTGATTTTACTAAGGTATAGGATGTTCAAAAAAATGAAATCCTACTGTAGATTGTTATCAGCAGGAGTCATAGGATGAAGAGTTTCGTGTCCGTTTTCTTAAAATGCTCAATATATAAATAATATATAAATGCTCAACTGCAAATAATATTCAGAAATAGTACATTACTGCAGCGGCCAGCAAAAGAGGCATTGATGGACGAACGTGAAAATGTAGGCCGAGGTGATGCCGAGGCACACATACGTAAGTCCATCAATGCCTAGTTATGGCCAAGGCTTTAGTACTATTCTCAAATAATGCGCGGAAATAGAAATACCTAGGCAGAACTTTTTACTTTTCAAAATCAATGACGAAAAACCTGTACAATTACGAACAACAATATTTTATCCCGCATTTAGGTCATGATCATTTTTTTTTCCAATAAACAGCCTTCTATTCGCAAGCTAGTCTGAAATATAAATAAAACCTTTGACAAGTTACCTCCTTGGTTGCCATTTGTGGGAGTAAAAGCATAAGTGTATATATTCTTTGGTAAACATTCGTTCCATTTTTTAGGGTTTCGTAGCCTAAAGGCAAAACACGAAACCCTTGTAGATTCGGCCAAATCGATGTATGTCACAGCCACTTTATTCCAAAACTATGAGGATTACATAGTTGAAACTTGGTACGTAGATGTATTCTGTAAACCGCTTTACGGTTTTTACACAAAAATTAAAAAATATATTAATTAAGGGGGGGCTCCCCATACATGGAACTGACACTGAAATTTTACGTCTGGGGTATCTATAGATCTTTAAAAATTGCATTGAGGTTTCTAAAACGAATTTTCTCAAAGTCAACCGTTTGAAAGATGTACATTGTACACCTCCAAAGTGTTAAAATGTGTGCCCTCCTCCCCTCAAACTTTTGAAATAAGAGAGTGAAAAACAAATAATAAATATATGCTGTAGATCTTAATAAAACCTTTCAACGAAAATTGGTTTGAACGAAATAGGGTTGTCAGTTTAAAAAATATAGCGTTTTTCCCGAAGGGATATGAAACATTTTTTAATTTTTTTATCAAACCTATACTTGAGGCGTATCTATAGATAGGTCTTTAAAAATTACATTGAAGTTCTTATTACAGTTTTTTCTCAAAATCAACCGTTTGAAAGATATACACTTCCAAAGTGGTAAAATGTCACAGCCACTTTATTCCAAAACTATGAGGATTACACAGTTGAAACTTGGTCGGTAGATGTATTCTGTAAACCGCTTTACGGTTTTAAAAAAATAATAAAAAAATATATGAATTAAGGGCTCCCCATACATGGAACTGTTACTGAAAAATTTTTTTTTCATCAAACCTATACGTGTGGGGTATCTATAGATAGGTCTTTAAATATTACATTGAGGTACCTAAAACAGTTTTTCTCAAAGCCAACCGTTTGAATGATATACACTTTTAAAGTGAAAAAATGTGTGTTCCCCCCCTGTAACTTTTAAAATAAGAAAGTGAAAAATCCAAAAAAAATATATGCTGTAGACCTTGATAAAAACTTTCAACGAAAATTGGTTTGAACAAAATATATTATGCAGTTTCAGAGCTATAGCACATTTACGAAAACCGCAAATATAACTTTGTTCATCATCATCAAGATTCATATCCATACTGGTAGAACCTAATTACAGTTTTACACTATTTGCTCATAAGGTTTGACACAAACTCTGTTTGAAGAGCTGCTTTGCAAGACAAGGTATTTTGGATGCGGAAGTCAATTTATCCAAATAGGTACTCATTATATAATCTGTGAAGAACTTGGTGGGGTAGTGGTTCACGCGCTCGGCCTTCGATTGTTGCTGAATTAAGCAACTTTTACAATGGTCGGTCTCGGGATCAGTGACCAAAAATTTACTGTCTCAAGCTCCACCGTGTTTCAGAAGTCACGTTGACCAAGCTCCTCAAATGCGAGTTCCTTGCTCCTGGACTTCAAATATTGAAGGGGTTGAAACACCGATATTGACTTGTGAATTTATGATGTTTTGAAGTAAACGTACTGGAACTAAAAGTTACGCTGTAATTAAACCAGATGATTAATTCATTACGTCACCACGGCCTCTGAAAGGTGCCCGAAAGGTCGGGAAATGCAATAAAACCAAAAGGCAAGATTAAGAATCTGTTTTTAGGGTTCCGAACCTCTAAAGAAAAAAAAAAACTCTTATAGGATCACTTTGTTGACTGTCTGTCCGTCTGTCTGTCCTCGATTATCTCAAGATCACGTAGAGGTATCGAGTTGTAATTAAAACCATGTATTCAAGTCAATCAAACTTCAAAATTAACGTTACAAAAAGGTAAGGCCATTCATGCCGCAAAAACGTATACTTCGACACTCTCAAGGGAATCAAAATTCATAGGGTACTTCCCGTTTACCTAGAACTATGAAATTTGGTAAGTAATATCGTCTTTTTATACGAATACAGGAAAAAAATCTAAAAACTATTCATTTGTTATTAAATCATGAAAAATTTTGTCTTAAGTTTTAGAAATTGAATTTCGGAAAAACTTAGGAAAAAACTGCGAGACGCAATTTCCTGAACTATTTATAATATTATGTACCTAGGTAGGTACCTACTAATTCGTGCGGAACCCTCGGTGGGGGAGTCCGACTCGCACTTGTCTTTTATTATTATTAACGATTATTACACGCGGAAAAGGATGTATTTCAATGTAGCTACAATTTCGTATAAAAATTCACTTACATTTCATTCCGCGGCAAAGTAAATTGAGCCCAAGACGGACAAGTGTTTTTATGTAGGTATGCTATGTCTCATTGTATAAATAAAAAAATAATAAATAAATATTTTCATACAATCACACCAATTATCTAGCCCACGTTAAGTATCATGAAGAACTTGTGTTATGGATACTAGATAGCGGATAAACATACTTATATACTTTTTTTTGTAAATACATACATAATATACATATTAAACATCTAGACAAAGACAAATAGACATGTTCATGCACACAAATATTTGTCTTGTCCGGGGATCGAACCCGGGACCTCTGGCGCAGAAGGTGAGGTTAGTACCCCTGCGCCAAACAGGTCGTCAATAAAATGAATTATCGTCGTTGTATGAAATTAAAGTTAAAATATAAGGTAAGCAGACGTAACATAATTATACGTAATTACGTATGTTACATGGAGTTAATATTGTTCTTAGTTCAGTTAGTATAAGTTAAAGTTGGACATTGTCAAAGTTTCATTGAGCGAAATTTAATAAAGGAGCTAAAATACGAGTAGAACCAGATATCTCTTTACACACACGTAGACTATTGTTGAGAATTCCAAACGTATCTTTTGTTTTTGTTTCTTTCACGTAAGTAGACAAAGCTCTCTTTTAACAAAGAATACTAACATTTATTTTTTATATTTACTTAAATATATGTGACAAGGAGGAGCCCGTGGCGCTATGGTTCGCACGCTCGGTCACGGGATGGGTCACTTTACTACCAAATTTACTATCTCGAGCTCCTCCGTGCTTCGGAAGGCACGTTAAGCCGTTGGTCCCGGCTGCGTTTGCAGTCGTTAAAACCCACCAATCCGCATTGGGCCCGCGTCGTGGGTCATGGCCCGTTCTCCTTATCCATCCATAAGGAAGGCCAATGTCCTTACTCCTGTAAGGACATTAAAAATGGCTGATGACGACGATATGTGACAAACTACGAAGTTATTGGTTTACACAGTGAACTAAGTATGATATGACAAGTCTCAGAGTGTCCGACGCAAAAAGAGATTAGTTAGATATAAGTAGGTATCTAGTGCCGTGGGGTGACGGCCTAAGAATACAAGTGTCACCACTCCCTTACATGCCTGGGATGTCGTAAGAGTCGACTAAGAGGTTCGACGCATTGAACACCTGTGCGAGAGACGGAAAACTTGAAACAAGCCCTCTACCAACCCGTCTGGCCAGCGTGGTAGCAGTAGGCTAATAGCCTCCTTTAAACGCCACAGTATGCGTGAGCTAGGAGAGGCCTATGTCCAGCAGTCGACGTCTACAGGCTGATGATGTATGTATGTATGTATGTATGTATCTAGAAAATTGAGGGTCACGCTTTCGCGCGAAACACAGTCGACGACCTATTTGGTTATTAAACCAAATAGGTCGTCGACTATCCGTCTTCCGCGACTGAGGTCCCGGGTTCGATCACCGGACAAGACAAATATTTGTGTGCATAAACATGTCATGTCTATTTGTCTTGATCTGGGTGTTTAATATGCATATGATGTATGTATTTACAAAAAAGTATATAAGTAAGTTTATCCATTGTCTAGTATCCATAACACAAGTTTCTCAGATAATTGGTGTGATTGTATTTAAATATTTATTATTCGTTTTAGAGAAACATTCCATACTTTTCTCTTGGTACGATTTTCTCCATGTTGTCATGGTAACATGTGCCTTTCGAGGCGACATTTCTCTCAGTACAGACGACGTTTCTCTCAGATCAGACGACATTTGTCTCAGTACATACGACATTTCTCTCAGATCAGACGACATTTCTCTCAGTACAGACGAGCATTTCTCTCAGATCAGACGACATTTCTCTCAGTACAGACGAATATTTCGCTCAGTACAGAGATTAGTATTTCTCACAGATCAGACGACATTTCTCTCAGATCAGACGATATTTATCTTAGTACAGACGAGCATTTCTCTCAGATCAGACGACATTTCTCTCAGATCAGACGAAATTTCTCTCAGTACAGAGATGAGCATTTCTCTCAGATCAGACGACATTTCTCTCAGTACAAAGACGAGCATTTCTCTCAGATCAGACGAGATTTCTCTCAGTACAGGCAAAATTTCTCTGACATCAGACGACATTTCTGTCAGTACAGAGCCGAGCATTTTTCTCGGATCAGGCGACATTTTTCTAAGTACAGACGACATGTCTCTCAGTACAGACGACCGTTTCTCTCAGAACGAAACTATTTCGCTTACTTTTACTTTGAGTGGCTCAATTCTCCTGGAATACTTCCCACGGGACTGGAAATCACGCGGGTAAGCTAACGTATGTAATTAATAATTAAATATAAAATAATTGTGGTGATCTGGGTTTGTCTACAACTCTATTATTTTGACGGGCGAGCCTAGTGCCATTACTTGGAACCGGGGCCTTATCGTCAACTCTTTGTAATTCTTTTTAGATTGTGAGAGTGGGATGCTGCCATACGGCATGTATAGTGGCGTCTCACTCTTACTACCTACTAAAATGAATTGCATTACAGTTGATGGTAGGCCGGGCCAATGAAATTATAGACAGAATAATTATGGAATTGGGGTAGAAAAAGAATAGCTAGGGTACTTTTGAGTCTTTTGGACAATCCATAGCTCCTCGGGAATCCGCGGGATCGCGTACCTATATGCATTGGTGCATCCCTGAATGATAAGGATGGTTTTTATGGTTTATCCAATGATGTAATACTTATAATATCATTGGGTTCATCTAATTCTAACATCTCCGATAGTCGGCTCTTTTGACACCAACAGAAAAACAAGGGTTAGTCCTATTCTGAACCGAGTGCTTGGATAGTCAAAGACAACTCCGTTGAGTCTGTTCAAAGTCAGTTGGAGAAATTTGGTTTGACTGACCTGCCGTTTTTAACCGTATATTATACGAAACAAATGAAGGGATAAACAAAGTGACTATTCCAAAAGTTAATAGGTACATACTCGTATAAGTATTAAAACTTACGTCTTTAAGAGATGTCGCTATGAACAACACGTAGACACTGGTACCACCTATACAGATGCCAGCCATCGCGGAGTCAGCAAAATATCTTAAGGAAAAAAATGTACGTTACTCTTTCATAACATTATTTACCAACCAACAGCCCACAGAACTATATCGAGATAGACGAAAAGAGCACTTCAAACTGTATGAGAACCTAGCGTGTCGAATTTTTCGTATATACTATGACGTCACGAGCGAAATTTAGTGATGTGGAAAATATATTTACGAGCTCTTGAAAGAAAGCACTGCACAATTAACCATTTTCGTTTCTGAGTGACGCGTATTTTCATGGCAATGGTCTCAAGCGTACTGACTTAGGTCAGAAAACTTTGACCGTGGATCAAACTTTTGACACGCAAGGTAGGTACACTTTTACCGTCTATCTCCATATAGGTCAGTGTAACAGCCTTATTCGTGACTTGTTTTCAGTATTGGACTACAAAACCTTATCATAAGTTGTTACATTTTTAGACATTGGCACATCTTGAGGTTAAAGTAAATATACTAAGTATACTCAAGAAGTATTTATTATTCGCTAACAAACAGATGCTCGAGACCAGAATCACAAAGTACGGAAACGGCGGCCGCCGAGGCAGAGAGAAAACTCAGTACAAAATGTACTGAGGAGCTCAGTGGCGCATTGGTAGCAAAACCACTTGGCCTGCGATTGTTGAGTTGCAGTTAAGCAACTTTAGCAGCGGTTAATATTGCTATTGTCAAAATAAATTAGCATTATTATTTGCCTATTAGAAATGATTGACATTACATGATAAACAGGAAATTTACGTCACCCTACTAATATTATAAATGCGAAATTATGACAGTTTACTTGTTTGTTTGTTCCTCTTTCACGCCTAAACGGTTGAACAGATTTAGATGAAATTTGATGTAAAGAGACTTCATGTAGTGGACTAACACATAGGCTACTTTTTATCCCAATATTCCCACGGGAACAGAAACCACACGGGTGAAACCGCGGGCGGCCGCTATTAAAATATATATTGCCGCTAGCAAAGAGTTTTACCAGTGCCAATGAAGTTCCATAATGTCACAAAAAATCTACACAACCAATACAGTACCAAATTTTAATTCCCTAATGGGTCAGCCAAGTGTTTGAGTATGGAGGGAGCTTGCCTACTGATAACTGTTTATTTTGTGCTAAACGCAAGTTTACCACTGTTTGTTGTTAGTTTCCGAAACTGACGTAATATGTCCTGAAAGTTTGCGTGGCTTTCATTAACTTTTATTATTACGTTTGACGTTGACGTAATTCTTCACACGGAGAGGATATTCACGTTGAAGTAAGAATAAAAGTGGTGAGAAGCGAGAGTTAAGTAATCGCTCTGCCCGCTCACTTTTAACCGCCTCTGTGGTCTAGTGGTACAACCACCGGTATCAGACCCAGGGGTCCCGGGTTCGATTCCCAGCGGGGGTACATATTGTATTCGGTTTGGTTGGTGGTAGGACTTGTTGTAAGTCCGCCTGGCTAGCTACCACCATCTTATCTAAGTCTGACGCCATAATAACAATGTTTTCAGCATTGTTGTGTTCCGGCAGTTACAGATAAGATAGCCAGTTTCTCAGTGATTGAGGATTCCGGGAGAGGCTCGCTTCCATCTTTAGCCTTATCAATACTTAACATCAGGTATGATGAAGGCTAAGAGCCTTCCCGTCGTTCATAAAATAAAAACGAAAGATGAGTTTTAATTTTGTGAGAATATTTACCTTAAAGTAGGAACTTCTATGTTGTGTGTATGTGTTGTGATGTTATGGACCAAAGGGACCAAGTGATTAATGTGGGCATTTTAAAAATTTTACCACCACAAAGAAAGACCCAGAGAAAGTATGAAAGGTATCTTCAGGTTAGATTTGCCCTTTTACTCTTGACGCGATCGCATCGAGATCGATATTGATTTAATTTCAAAAGTCTTTAATTATGACTTATAAAAAGTATTTAAATTAAAATTTAATAACTGAAATTAATAAAGGACGATCTCCGTGGTAGAGTGGTACGTACACCGGTTTTAAGGTGTCACTTACTCTGAGGTCCCGAGTTCGAATCTCGGTAGGGGCAAATGTTTGTATGATAAATACGATCATTTGTACTTGAGTCATGGACGTTTAAACATATTTCAAGACACAAATACTTATACCGTCGTCTCAGCCACATGACACCCACTGCTGGGTATAGACCTCCCCCAAGGATCTCCACGACGATCAGTCTTGTGCTGCCCGCATCCAGCGGCTTCCCGCGACCTTCACCAGATCGTCGGTCCACCTTGTGGGGGGCCTACCCACGGAGCGTCGTCCGGTACGCGGTCGCCATTCCAGAACCTTTCCGCCCCAACGGCCATCGGTTCTTCTCGCTATGTGTTTCGCCCACTGCCACTTCAGCTGAGCAATCCTTCGAGCGACGTCAGTAACTTTAGTTCTCCTGCGGATCTCCTCATTTCTGATTCGATCACGCAGGGAAACGCCGAGCATAGCTCTCTCGATTGCACGCTGAGTTACCTTGAGCCTCCTTATCAGACCCATAGTTAGCGACCACGTTTCGCTGCCGTAAGTCATCACTGGCAACACACACTGGTCGTAGACTTTCGTCTTGAGACACTGAGGTAAGTTGGACGCTAAGATTTTACGGAGTTTCCCGAATGCTGCCCATCCGAGTTGGATTCAACGAGAAAATACTTATATATGTATAATTATATGTATTTATATCTGTTAACCTAGTATCCCATAACACAAACCTTTCAGTGCTTAGGGTAGACCGGGGACAATGGTACCATTTTTTAAACATTGGTTGATAGCGACAAATCTACTGAAATATATTTTATTCTGCATTTAAATTTCACTACCTACACCCTTAAGCTGCAAATGTATGTACCTATTTAAATAAAACCAACGGTACCAAAAAGTCAATGAAAACCACATCTGAACAGAATGGTGTCGTGTGTTACAATTGACCCCTACTTTGGGTTAATTGTACTAAAAATTAGTTTAGTAATAAAACTCTGTTATATGTGTTAATAATAATGTCTTTTGGTTGGTAATTTTACGTTGTAATAAAGCTACAGTAACAGTCTTTACTCTTAGGAATCAAAATACTTAATAGTAATCAGTCGAAAAAGACAACACGTCATAAACTTAAATAAAAACAACTATTCTACTCCAATAACAAAAAATAGTCAACTCTTGCATAATATACTATTCTTTTGACTCAAACATTACGTAATTATCTTACTAACAATCTCGCAAATCACAAAAATCAAAAACTATCAATTTGTATGAGGGTACAATTGACCCCCGGTACAATTAACCCTGACAGGCAGTACTTAATATTATGATATTTATATTTTAATTATTAACCAGAGTCGCAGTTATGGCAAACATAATTGGTTTCTTGTGCCGTACATTCTTCGTGTGCCCACATTCCGCAAATTATGCACTGAACCCAAACTTCGTTTGAATTTTTGAGGTTCTTAGAACCCAAAATGTTCTAAGAACCTTAAAAAATGTGTTGCTTCCATCCAACCTGATGCATTGCCAGTTCCGACACAGCCCGGCGGACCATCTCGAACAAAATGTTCTTGGTATCTTTGTCGTGGGAAAACGAAAAATGGTGGAAGAGCATTCCCCAACGCGTTTGCTGCCATTGCCACAGTAACAAGAGTTCCACGCTCAGCAGAAGTAAGTGCTCCTACTTGTCGGGATCCCTTCTTAGTCACTATACGGTTAGGTTTTTGGACAGAAGATATACCTGTCTCGTCCATATTATATATATCCTACACTTCGAAACTATGTCGTTCCATTACCTTATCCAAATTATCAAAAAATGCATTAACATTGGTTCTATTAAAACTAGTGGCTCGTGAAAGACTAGTGGCTTCAGCGCACCTTATAGACAGTTCTGGATTTCTCTTTATAAAAGCGGAAAACCAATCAGAACCCGCTGTGCTATTTCTTTCCCAAGATTCCAGCCTTTCAATATTATATTTGTTGACCAACTCAAAAGCAAGTCGTCTTACTTCTTTGGGTGTCAGACCAAAGTATATGGCAGCAGTCTTTATTAAGTATTTTGATATTTGCAGCTCTTGTTCTTCAGAGAAAACTTTCGTCGCGGGATTATATCCCATACTTATGGCACCACCAGGATTAGTTTCCTTTTTCCTTTTATATCTTATTACTGAAACGTGACAAAGATTGAACATCGCAGCTGCAGCCCGAATTGACCGCCCATTTTCAATTTCTTGAAATGCCTGTTCATAAAGGAACAGTTCCTTGGAGCCTCTATCAGTTAACTTCGCTCTTCGCCGTGGCATCTTAAACAAAAAGTCCATATAAGTATGTGTCTAAAATCATTCACCCTAATTAATTTTAACTCATTTTAATTAAATTAATTTTAACTTATTTTAATTCAGAATAATTCATAACTAATATAATATCGGGTTTAATTTTACCATGGGGTTAATTGTACCGTTACAATTGTCCCCACCGTCAGTGGTACAATTGTTCCAAATGGACAGTTTAAATATTAACCAACAAATCACGGCATTTTATCAATTAATATATCTATAATTCATCACCTTTACAAAGATTGAAGTGTTAGTAAACTAATGAAAGCAATGATTTGATAAGATAGCGAGTTTAATCGGAATTACAGACTAAAACTTTTTACGAGAATACTTACTGTGGTTGATCGAAAACAAAAAATCCCCCGTGTACGCGTCCGCCTCAGCACCGACACACATTCAAACGTTGTTTGTGTTTGGAAATATATTGGCAATGGTACTATTGCCCCGTGGTACTTTTGTACCCGGTCTACCCTACTTTGAGGCTAGGTTAATTGGTGTGAGTGTAAGAAATATTACTTATTTATTATTTATTTATCAATAAATAAAGTAATTGTGTACTCTAGAAATCGCTCCCTAGTTCAGAACTGTGACCAATAACAGCGCGCGAGCAAGCCCAGCAAGCTTGCCGCGGCAGCGGGAGGTGCTGCACCAATAATTATATTACTAGGTACATTTGCCGTCTTATCGTCATCAGCCATTTTTAATGTCCCCAATGCTGGGGCACTGGCCTTCCTTATGGATGGATAAGGAGTACGGGCCATGACCCACTACGCGGGCCCAAACCGGATTGGTGGGTTTGAACGACTGCAAATGCAGCCGGGACCAACGGCTTAACGTACGTTCCGAAGCACGATGGAGCTCGAGATAGTAAATTTGTCACCCATCCCTTGACCGACCACTGCGAAAGTTGCTTAACCTCAACAATCTTTGCTGTCTTATATTGGTACCTAATTATATATAATATTTAATTAATGTTATTTTGTACATATTTAATGGTGGACCATGTCCACCATTAAATATGTACAAAATAACATTCACGTCTAAAACAAACAGAATTTTTTACCTTACACAAGTAGAATACGGCTTCAATTCCTTAGGGCCATGCTTGAAGGCCTGTTCGCACGTATCAGCATAACTCAGGACTGGCACGCGACAGATCTTGCACAATTCTCGGGACGTAGTAACCTAAAAAAAACACAAATACTGACGTCCACAACATTTAATATTAATTTGCTTAAGGTCTTCGCACATTACATCAACTCAACGCCAACTCCAGACTCATCGTGTTAATTAGAGACGAAATTTCATTAAATCTAGGTGAGCAACGCGTGAGCGCGTTGTAAACTTCTTTCAATTGGGTGAATTGCACTATCTAACTATAACGATTAAGTACTATAACTACCTCTCCTCAAGCCCCGAGTTATGAGACACAATTGATATTCCATTGCTCTCTGGACACCGGTGTCCTGCTAGCAAATGACGAACTAAGAGCACTTACGCACTTCGTTCGGATTCGATCTGAATCCGATCCGTATTCGTGAAAAAACCGGATCCAGAAAATTCGGACAGAATTCGGATGTCGCTACACACTTACGATCCGAATCCGATCCGTAACTTCCTTTTTTAACACTATCAATGAAAGAATAAGTTAGGATCTTGGCCTCCACTTACTCGTACTTCCACTACCACAAAGAACAAATTTATGCAATTTTTTTATTGATTTCACAACACAAATTTCTTAAAAACACAAACAAAATGGCGAGTCAAGTAAACATGTGTTAAAATAGGGAAACTGTTTATGACAATGGTTTTTTTTTTTTATATGTGTAGGTTAGCGCTTGACCGCTATCTGGCCTGATGGTAAGCGATGATGCGATCTAGGATGAAACGCGCTTGCCTAGAAGATACCCATTCACGCGCGACTTGAATACCCCCAAATTGTAAGTATCAGGAAACACAGACTCAGGCAAATCATTCCACTCTCTGGCAGTACGGATGATAAAATTTGACGCAAAACGTTTAGTGCGAATCTTTGGGATCTCAACCATAAAGCGGTGGCGCATATTTGTATGTCTGGTTGTCCGGTATATGGAAGAAGGGAGAAGGTGGAATTAGGCTGTGCAATTCAGCCGCACACTCACCGAAATGTATCCGACAGATAAACTTGCAACCTTTCGCCTATGCTCAATTTTGGATGTAGGTACTAGTTTTGGACAAACGGCACAAAAACATTGGGACTATGGGACAATGATAAAACGTATTCTCATTTATTCTTAATTCGGGTCTCCGAACTATTAAGCTGTCCGTAGGTCATACGGAGTAGGAAACGTCCGTAACTTTCGTGCTTAGAGAGTACGATACGAATCTAACGAAACTCACACGTAGCATGACCAAACTGAGAATAGTTTTGTTAACCTAAAAAGATATGCCATTTATAACAGTTAAACAAAGGGTTAACTAAAACACGATAATTGTTATCATTAGATGTTAAAAACACCTCTATCTACAGGATAAACTATGTATAGGGGGTAATTACCACAAGGGTCCCCCAGGGCGTATGGCGGCGAGAGGGCAAGTAATGGTAGTACCGTATTACAGAATTTCCGTATTTTTGAATCGCTCGACGAGAAAACGAGTGCCTCGTTGCGGTGTGGATCGAAACAATGAAGTGATTTGAACGATGACTGCGACTTAAGCCGTACACGAAAACACAATGTCATACGAGCGCTTCTATGACATTATGCTGTCGTATGCGACTTAAGTCACGCATTGCTAGCTTCATTTCACTCGATTGCAAAAAGTGAGTGGTTGATTAAAAAATATGGAAACTTAAATGTCGAACGAATATCAGTAGAAACGTAGCGGTGGACGCGAGACGAGTGAATAAAAATAGAACCCATGAAGATTTGTTTTATAAGACAGGCGAAACGGTTGCAATAGTCTCACCAACGATCGTAAGAAAAAGCTCGACGATATAACTGGGCATTCCTACGGGAAGGAACAAAATCGACAGTCGTTTCTTCCTCAGGTCGCGTCCCCTAGGAATAAAATGCTCAGAATGTAAAGCATTTCAGCAGACACGGCATTGATATAATATTTAGATAACATCGTATTTGTTACTCTGTATATTCGAACATAATTCAAATGAAGTTCATACAAGGGCATGTACGAGTAGGTAGGTATCAAAATTTATAGATAAACTTGTCCTAGTAATGTTATAATAATGTTATAAAAGTTTGGATTTTAAGATATTTGGATCTTTAGATGTTTGTTACTCAATTACTCAAACACGGATGGTAACTTGGATTAACAAAGGATTCATTTTATCCCCATATTTCAATGGGAACAGAAACCACGCGGATGAAAACGTGTGTGACACTTGTATCTATCCTGTACAGGAAAAAATCTATGGGCCCTGGAGGGGAACTAGCTTAAATCCTTTAGTTAGCCCATTTTACCAAAAGGAAACATTCCTTTATTTTTTAAAAGAAACAAAACTGCATTCAAAGATTTTTGTATTTTTTTCAAAACAGGCTTGAATAAAATTGCTTAATCCGTCCCCATTGAGTTATAAGTTAAGTTTTCAAGTGTTTCCTTTAATTTAATTTAGCATGTTTGTTAGACAGTGTTGATCCTTTTGAATCGATAATGTCAATCGATTGATATTATCACAGTTTTCTGTTCTGTGGAAATTATAAATGTACAGAATGTTATTTTTTACAGATTTTTAGCTGGTTTGATTCCTGGTGTGGGAAGCGTATTTTTTTAATATTTCAACGCAATTGTGTGTTTCTGTTTTTATTACGCAAAAAATAAAGGAATGCTTTTACAGCAAAATTCTACGGGTTAACAGTTCTCGATGTTAAACATGCCAATAGATATTTATTCTTACCATCGCCGCCAAAAAAAACATTTGAAAGCCAGGGGGACTCTTTGCGTTCGATTGTTTCATTACCCCTAGTACCTACGAGTTGACTAACTATCTAAAACCAACGATGCCCTGCTCAAAGAGACAAAGCGACAATTTTCGATAACGAATATAGTTTTCCAAACTCTTACTGGGTACTGGGGGCCTACCAACTGTATTGCGATTCATTTTAGGTAGTAAGAGTGAGACGCCGCTATATGCACCGTATGACAGCATCCCGTGCTCTCAACCTAAAAATAACTTAAAATGAATCGCATTACAGTTGATGGTAAGGCCCCAGTTCTCTAGTCCCCCCCTAACGTACCTTGATTACATGATTTTTTATTTTATCTCAGAAACTAATGCCCAACTCACACCAGGCAAGAACAGTGGCGAGTACAGTGACAAGTTCAGTGATAGCGCCGTATTTTATATGCACGATAGTTTGCAAGCTGACTCGTCACTGTCCGATCGTTTACACGACTGTACTTACTCACTATATAACCGGACTCGTCACTGTCCGATCGTTTACACTACTGTACTTACTCACTGTACAACCGGACTCGTCACTGTCCGATCGTTTACACTACTGTACTTACTCACTGTACAACCGGACTCGTCACTGTCCGATCGTTTACACTACTGTACTTACTCACTGTACAACCGGACTCGTCACTGTCCGATCGTTTACACTACTGTACTTACTTACTGTACAACCGGACTCGTCACTGTCCGATCGTTTACACTACTGTACTTACTCACTGTACAACCGGACTCGTCACTGTCCGATCGTTTACACTACTGTACTTACTCACTGTACAACCGGACTCGTCACTGTCCGATCGTTTACACTACTGTACTTACTTACTGTACAACCGGACTCGTCACTGTCCGATCGTTTACACTACTGTACTTACTCACTGTACAACCGGACTCGTCACAGTCAGATCGTTTACACTACTGTACTTACTCACTGTACAACCGGACTCGTCACTGTCCGATCGTTTACACTACTGTACAATCGGGGCATGTCCCGGTTGACCAGTAGAGTTTCTTTAGGAAACGGTTTTCTCGGAAAGTACTAATGTTAAAGAAATAATTTATTAGGTATATAAATGACGTACCAGTTAATGTTCTATTATTTGTGATTTAAACGTTTTCTCTATATCTATTACTTTTTTAAATAAAGCTCCCTAAAAAACTGTACTGGTCAACCGGGATGTTCCCCGACTGTACTTACCAACTTTGCTAAAAACATGACACGTGTAAATCGGGTATAACTAGAAAATATTTTAGTAAAGAAGTATACCAGAACAGAAACATTGTACAATAAGATGCATGCCTATTCAGGTCTCCTCAAAAATTGTGTCAAGCACCATGCCAATTCAGCCGTCGTAGCTGCAAGCCGTCCATTTAGAAATTAAAGCGAAACGAGCGTAATTACAGCTAGAAATTCGTTAGGAAGCCTTTCATCAACTCCGTAAATCCGTATCTCTTTTAGAGATTGGCCTCGTTTGCTGGCATGAAACATTTTTGTATATTTTTATGTGCAATAAAGAGTAGAAAGAGAATAGACAATAGAAAGGAATACACACATTTTAAACATGCTTATTTGTTAGCAGTTTTTAAAACCTATTAATATTATAAAACTGTGGCAGCCCGCGATTTCATCGGTACCTGTTCCCTTAAAAAATAACGGGATGATCGTATTAAATCTTCAGATCAACTCTACCGCCGGTTGCACCAAGTTTTTTTTACGTTACACTTTTACGGGGTTTATGGTTTGAAAATGTATGGGATTTGACAGTTTTGACAAGCGGATTTCAGCTATATTATACGAAATCGTAAAATTATTTTTTGGCGCAACCGGCGCGGTAATCTTTGGCAAACCACTATACATACAACTTTTGATATCAGGACAATGATATCAAATTGATATCATTGTCCTGATATCAAAATAAGATTAATGTATTATTATAGTAGTACATTAATCTTTACTCCGGTAGGGATAGAATCTACGGTACACAAGAATTTGACCACAATAATATCGTCAGTGGAAAGGCAAAATTACTTAAACGCCAATTTGGCCAAAATGAGTTATATATATATTCGGAATCAGCGATTTTTTCTGCGTCGATCTATCTAGGTATCATTCTAATCAGAGCACTTTTGTGGCGCTTCAGTAACCGATAAAAAGGCGCTTTTCTTTGTTTGCTAATTACTGAAGCGACACATTTTTCGGTCTTTTTTTAACGAGTGGCGTTTAAGTCATATTTAATTCCTATAAATTCACAATTGTCTTTCTAAGTAAAATTGACTTTCTGCTTTTTTTTTATCGATGCAGTCTTAGTATTTTTGCTCTTCTTGTGATTAGAGATAATCTAAGATAAGTAATTTTGATTACTTCAATCGGAAAAGGAATGGCGTTTAAGTAATTTTGCTTTACTACTTTCTGACTGCTACTGAGGAACTTTGTAGGCTTTAAGAAGATATGGCAAATAATTTTTATCGAGGGAATGGGCGTTTCAGTAATTTAGCCTTACTTTTATGGAGCAAGATTGTGAGCTATCAGCAACTTTGTTTGGGAATTGGGAGTAAATTTTCTCTAAATGACTATCCAACACCAGCCCCTAAATTTTAAATGGGATTTAATATTTACCCTAAGACTTACTACCCTGATATGTGCCCATGAAACAGAATGACTTCGCTCTTGTGGACCATGACTTCCAACCCAATAAGACGAAACCTAGCAATAACGCTCCCCTCTTGAATCCGTATTGGTTATTGGTAAGGTTTGACCCATTAGTCTCTAGATGCTGTATGAACCTGTCTAATTTAATCTTGTAAAAAACCTTAAGCTCATTAAGGGGCCTATAGGGTGGTAGGACGAGGGATCGTCCGGTCATCGACCATCTTTTGTCAAAAGGCGAAATTTACCCTGTTTCCAGACCCGCCAAAATAGGCCGGCTTCCAGGAACGTGTTCAGGAGCTCAACATAATAATCGAGGTGGATAAATGCTATGGAGAGAATACGTTCTGGCACGCCGTTAGGACCCCGGGTCCTTCTTTTCCCCCTTAGTCGGTGCATGGCCAGCTCTAACTCCTCGAGCGTATCTTGCGAGTATTCCTCCAATTTATACATCATTCATCGCTGCGGCGGCAGTGAGGAGAGGAACTTTTGGCAGCTCTGATGGAAACGGTAGAAATTATCTCCTCCAGTAGTTCGGGATTGAAAGTGTCGGTCGGTGATGCTGATTGCCGTGATTTGCTTTGTTCCAATTCTGTAGGGCCGTCCCGTTTTTGGCTGTGTTATGAACCTGATACAGCTCTTCCTCTATGTCAAGATCCCTTCTTCTTCTACTATAGCGGTGACGCATATAGGATCTTTTGACTCTTACACAGGATATTCGCGAAGTGGCCACCTCCTCATTCCACCAATATACCCGTTTCTTGGTGAGGGGAAATCTTACTCTTGCCATTGAGGCGTTGTATTATAGCCGACAGACCATCTTCCTGGCCCTTTTGGAGATAGTTTTCGAACAAATATGATTTGACAAACTCGTACTCAGGACATGGCACTGAAAATGTTTCCACATATTCGATGGCTTTTCATCTTTTTTACAAGGTTGGCTAGTGCAGAGGAGGCGAAGGTGATTGTGTGTGATCCACCATTTATCACCTCATCTTCGAAAAGAAGTGCGGTAGATTCCCGTTTGCTACACTACAATTCTGTATGTTGTGTGAAATGAAACAGGGTGAAAAAACAGCCCTTGACGAGTTACAAGGTCTCCTGCCGTAGGGTTTGTAAACCAATGGCGTAGCTTTCAGACGTTCTTAAGTGCTTGTAACAACCTAAACTGAATACCAAGGACTGCTTCTTCCTTGTCGGTGACCACAAGGCCGCATCCTTGGCGTTAACGTCGCCTAGTACTATAACTAGTATTGGGGTCAGACAACCTATGACACCATAAAAATTGTTCAGCCAAATTTGTAGATCTGATAAATCTTTGTATGGCGAGAAGTATGTTTCCTATCCTACTATAATTCAACCCATTCCAAGTGGCAACCACCTATCCTGGTCCCATTTCCTTAATTGTGAGTGGAGAAGAATAGTGTCTGTGGGATGGGATCACTACTGCCCCCTTGTCCTCAGTATCACAAGCCCAGTAGGAACGATTTGATACACAGTAGGGTTCCGCAATTACAATTAACTACGTCGATCAACCACTCCGTCGCCGACTGGATCATGGAGTGGCGCAGTCGTTGAGGTTTCCTTATAGAAAGTTTATGTGACCTCTGTCTATTAGTGTGTATCCATAACCTCCACAGCTGAGCCAAATCAACCAATCAGTCTTTAGTATTTTTATTGTAGTTCCAAACTATTAACATATAACGTCATTTAACCCGCAATAGAAGTACGACAAACTTACTTTTAAGTCATTATAGCAAAGTAACATAAATACTGATCACCTTTTAAGACGTTGTGATAGACGCATGAAAATGGAAGACGTGTCCCGGAAGTGACTCTGGTTTACCAGCTTAGCAGTATACTTATATTATAAGTATTTTTGCCATACTTCAATTTCTTAATTTCTGTGTTATCAGAAATTTTAAACTACATATAAAATTTTACTTGGCGACTTTGAGTAAATCTGCCTTGCTCTGAAATGAGGCTGCTTTTACTGAACCGCCAATTATTTCCAAAACTTTCATTTAAAACCTGAGCCATCATACTATTAAAAATAAAAAAAGAAAAAACTTGCCTAAATCAAGTTAGTTTATTAAAATTGGATGATATGGTAAAAAGATATGATTTTTTTTGTGAAAAAAAAAACTTTAAATGGCTTTTTCTCGAAATGGTGTTTTGGCGTTTCAGTAATTTTGCCTTTCCACTGACGATATAGTCTTTGACCATATTATAGTTAATATCCGTGTTCGACCATTATTCTTGTTAGATCATATCCTTGTTCGATCGAATGTTTCATGATGCAGAGCATGAAAGAAAAATGAAATAATAGTTATTTGTTATGCAAGGCTGGATAGTTGGTTATTTAGCGGCGAGTTACCTCTATTGAAATCTGAGCAAGTGAATGATTATAGTATTGTTCAAAGATTTAATCCTGAGCGAAGCGAGGATTTCAAAGGTACAAGACGCTAAAAACTTTTCTGCCGAGCGCAGCACACAATTTTTCACCTCACAACAGCGAGGAACATTTTATGGTTGTTTCCGCGGTCAACTTCCGGTAAAAAAATCTTTAAACATAAAGTTTAATATAAATATACCTTATTTTCGTTGTTTTAATGATATAAAAAACTAAAATAATAAAAAAGGGAGTATTATAGTTAATTCAAAGTTATTTAAAGTAGGAATATTGTTACATATTAATAAGAATAAAAACGATTCCGTAAATGTTGACACTGACATGAGGTACAAGACAAAGACAATTTAAAAATAAAGATTTATGTCACAGTCCGAAATCCAATTATGGTTGTGAAATCTCACCCAGTCTAATAAAAAAATCTTCTAACAAATAGTTTAATCTTATTGTTGTTGTTTTTATGATTCGATGAACAAAAATAATATAATTAAACCAAAACCGCGTATTATAATTAATTTAAAGCTGTTTAAAAAAAGAGTCAAATATAACAAAAAAGTCAATAGTGCGATTCGGAACGCATAATGACATATTTTTAGGTATTAAATAAAAAGGCTTTGCCGCGCTAGGCCGCAAAAAGCGATTTTCTACGCCTAAACTGATTGACAAAACCTCCTTTTCAGAGCGTGTGAGGTGAAAAAAATATTAATTTAAGTGCATAAATATAAAACCAGCAGCAATATAATCTTTCTCAGATTTGAACTTTTTAGCTGAATGGGTGTGAATATGATTTGTTTTTCATAAATCCGGCGAAAAATACATTTAGTAAGTGTGAACGATGTGAACTGCCAAAGGGTTTTTCTGATCTCAGATATGCAGTGGGTACCGAGAGAAACGATATTGGCTTACGTAATCCTGCAGCATTATCTGACAGGCAACGAATTCGATATTGGAACGAAATGTCTGCCAATAAAAAAAGGCGTCAGAATCATTCTCCAGTAAACTGTTGACCGAATTGAGCGAAGATCCTATTTGTTTTAGGCGGATAAAAATGATCGGGATCTTTTTTTGTAACCTTTTTTTAGCGAACTCTCGGGAGTAATAGCCAGTGATTAAAATTCAACGATGTTAAAACCTTTCTTTCTTCATCGGACTTCTATTACTAGATGATGATTATCCATGGAATATGGATCGTTTATTATCATATGCAAAGTACATTTGATTCGCAATTTTAGAAGGTTTTCCGTAGTTTATCCGCAATTAAAAGTGGTTTTGTGGATCCTTCGCAACTGGATAACATTTTTAATGCACGATTTCTTTATAATTAACAATTCCTTATTGCTCTCTCTAAACAATAATGTTTAAGATATTTGACTTGCGTACGTAGTTCATTTTTTGCGTCGAAAAAGCGCTCGTTTTGTTTAAATTTTCACTCGATAAAAGAAATGTCCTACTAGCGTTTCCTTCCAAACTAAAAAATGACGTCATTTATTATTATTTAGAAGGAGGGACGCCGGCAAAGCCGGACGGGCGATCAGTCACCATAGTCGGAACCATTTCGCCCAGTTCCCCAAAGTCCCCTGAAAAGATCAGGGGAGGGCGGGTTATCATTTACCCCACCGGCGTCGGGACCTCGAACCTACCTGTGCGCTTGCAATACCTATTGAGCTGGCTTATCGTAAGCTGCTTTAAATCCTCTTCTTTCAGCTTGTCTTCTTCAAAGAGTTCCCAGCGCAGCGATGCGTACATCGGGCATTCCGCCATGAAGTGATAGCTTGTTTCTTATTTTTCTCTACATTGTGGACAAATAGGGTCCTCTGTTCTTTTAATCACTGACAGGTGTCTGTTTAGAGGGCAGTGTCCTGTCAGTACTCCTACGATGTTTCTTATGTCTCTCCTACCCAGTTTTAGTAGCTCTCTGGTTTTCTTTTTGTCCACTGATTTGATGAAGATCTTAGACTGTCTGCAGTCCTTTCTGCTCATCCATCTTTGGTTAGTTTCTTTGATTGTCCTGATCTCAATGATATTTTTGGTAATTTTGTGTGAGATTGGCAGTCTTGGTTCCGGCCCGATGAACGGTTCGTCGGCCCCCTTCCTAGCCAGTGCATCGGCTTCCTCATTGCCAATGTTACCTTCGTGTCCGGGTACCCAGGCAATTTCTACCTCAACCAGGTTTGCGAGTTCCTGAATGGTTTGTTTGCACTCTTTTACCAGGGCTGAGGTAGTCTCCGTTTTGTCAAGGGCTTTGATAGCGGCCTGACTGTCGCTGTATATTACTATTCTTTCTACGCTGTGGTCGCTTATCACACTTCTAATCATTAGCGCACATTGCGTTATCGCAAATACTTCCGCTTGAAATACACTTGTGTATTTTCCCAGATTGAAGGTGGCTCTTCTTGTGTCGGGTTTAGCTATGTATACTCCAGCTCCCGATAGCATAGTTGATTCTTTCCAAGACCCATCTGTGTAACATATTGCAGTGCAATCCAGATCGTCTTGTTCTGTTTTCCAGTCTTCTCTGGATCTGATGCTTACCCTGTACTTTTGTCGAAAATCCTTTCCTTATTTATTAGGTCGTTGTTAACTAATATCATAGAAAGGTTTTCCTCATAGTTTTTGCCTATTTCTGCATGACCTTTGTCATTGTTTCTTCCTTTCCATAGATTTGTGCTTTTCAGCTTAAACCATTGTTCTGTGGCTCTCTTTTTTATTTCCAAATCTATTGGACTGAGGCCTAGTATCATTTCTAGGGCGGCCGTGGGAGTAGTTCTCATAGCTCCTGATATCATGATGCTGGCTAGTCTCTGTACCTTCGTGAGTTCTTTCCTGTTGTATTCTAGTTGCGCTTTGTGCCAGCATACCAGGGCACCATGCAAAATTCTTGGTAGTATGATTGATCTATAGATCCATTGGATTACTTCGGGTTTCATACCCCAGTTCCTGCCAACGGCTCTTCTGCATTGCATGAGGGCTGTCATCGCCTTCTTGCTTGTTTCTTTTATGTGGTTTCTAAAACTGAGGGTGCTGTCCAGGATCACCCCTAGGTATTTGAATTCCTTTACGGTTTCCAGCTCCTCGTCCTCTATGATTATTGGCGTCATTCTATCAACCTTTCTCTTATTCGTGAAAAAATGACGTCAAGTTGATACTTCAAGAAATAAAAAAAAACCATTAAATAAAGTATCAACACATTTCTAAACAAAATGTTTAACAAAAAGCGCTTTTATTCAATAAACTAATTAATTTAGGTATATTGGAAAAGCGAGATGAAACGATTTAAATATACCATGGAAACCGAGTGGCAATGACAAATTGCATCCAAGCGCATTGTTTGCATTGAGTGTCAGAAACAATCCCTTATAACTCATCTGGGGTCGTAATTTTGAATCATTCGAAATTCCTAAGTGAATTTAATTCGCATGCGAATTGAAATTCCATTTTGTCACGTTTTTGTATCGTTCGAATACGGTGGACTTAGGCGGCGACTCACCATGTCAAATTGGTGTGACTGTTGCCGTTTTCATAAACTCTTTAGACACATTTTATTTTACGTAGAATAATTTAAAACTGGAAAATAAAACTCCATAGATTAAAAAAATATAAACACTGAATCGGACTTCAATTACTTGAATCGAAACGTTCAGAAGCTGTCAAATTATCAGTCATGTCAATAACAATTTGAAAAATGACATTATGTGCATAATGTCAAACTTTCTACCGCTCGAATAAAAAAGAGTGGTTCGGATCGGATAACTTGTTGCAGATTCGGCATTAAAAATACGATTTTTACAATTCACATGCGAATTCGGTATTCAAAAATAAGTCTCCTGATATGATTTTTTATTTAACGCTCACTTGCAAGGCAATAAAATGCAGCGAGCTCTAAATTTCTAGGATATACATAAATAATACATCTATACATATAATAAAACTGTAAAATTATAATTTCTGTACATTGAATATATTATATACCAAAAACCAATTGGGGATGACGTAAAAACAGTAAGAGAATACGTTAAGACGATTTTTAAAATTTTTGTCTGTCTGTTTGTATGTACACGCTAATCTCCGAAAGTACTGAACGGATTTAATTTTTTTTTGTGATAGTAGCTAATAGTAGCTAATAGGTCGGGCCATAAAATAGGCCATATTTGTTTTTGAAATCTGTAAAACCTGATGTAGGAGACTAAGAGATCAGCTAAACTATGAGAGTTATGGAATTGTCACAAAAGCAAACGTTGTCAAGCGTGATGAGAATTTTCTGTTGACTTATGTTATACAATCCAGAATAATTCAACCCAATTTAGGACAATGGAAATACCAGAAAAGTAATAGACCAGCCACTATTAGAGATATGAAAATAACCCTTTAGAAAAAGTTGTTAAGCGTCATAGGCATTTTCTATTGGCATATAAAAATCAAGAATATTTGAACCTGATGTAGGAAAATATATCAAAAATAGACCAGCTAAACTATTAGAGATATGGTAATGACTCCTTAGCAAAAGTTGTTTGACGTGATGGGTATTTCCTGTTGAAATTAGAATCAAGGGTATTATAACCCAATGTAGGAGATTGGAAATGGCGTCTAGCCTAGCAAATTTGTTTAGGCATTTTCTGTTGAAATATGAAAATCAAAGACAAGTTTTCTTCATTACACGATAAAATAACCAAAAACATTATTGCAGCTATTGCTCCATATTATTCGAGGAACGAATTCTCTTAGTTTTTTAAAGACAGTTAGAGCTTCCTGCGTTTCAAGCAACCTGTAGGGTACTTCATCTTCATGACGATGATCAACACTGGGACAAGACTCTCGAGGAGGCCTGTCAGTGACAGCCTCCGCTGCTTACGACATTTGTTCGCAATTATGTAAGTGTTTTGTGGTCTTTTGGATACTTTAGTATTGTGGAAAAATACAAAACATTCCTCTCTGAAGACTTTGATAAAACAGACCCATGGGTAACGTCACATCCCTTTTCTCGGGAGATTATAGGCAAACCCTTCCTATTAGAATCGGAGGACAAGAGCCGATGAGATTAACACCTCATTAGAATATTCTAAGGCAATCTCAACCATAAGGCCTCAGATACATAAGCTGGGATTGACAACCGATATGAAAGCGGAGCTTGGCGGTTATAATTCCCATTTTTTTTCGGTTTTTTGGCTCTGGTGTAAAGTTGTGTTTTTCGAGATACGACCTTTCTGTTATATATATATAATATATATATTTGTGTAAAAAACCATAAAGCGGTTTACAGAATACTATCTACCCACCAAGTTTCAACTTTGTAATCTTCATAGTTTTGGAATAAAGTGGCTGTGTCATACATCGGGCATGACGAATATATAAGGGTTCCGTTTTTTGCCATTAGGCTACGGAACCCTAAAAACGACCAAGCAACTGCAATAAATGGAAGAAAAAATATCGAAAATTGTTCCGTTTGAAGTGGCTTTGCTTGACTTGCTTTAACAATGTAGTTGATCAGGACGACGCCAAAAATTACCCAATTGAATTTTTAATTCACTTCCAGCGAGTGGTCTCCTTGATCACAAGATCAATTTTAAAGTCGGTGTTCCGATATTGCTTTTGTGAAATTTTACTGAGCCAAAATTATGCAACGGGACCCGACTTAAAGTAAGTGCTTTGCAAAGAAGCTAAGATCATGACTGGGTGTACTGCCGGTAAAACTGAGTTTATACCGCCCATCCGTAACAATTTTCCATTCGAGTTCAAGCGCACACGCACACAGTTCCCTGGGTGACCCGTGGTTTGATTTGACTGTAAATAAGTAGTGACAAACGCTGAAAGCCGCTGGTGTCGCACTAAGGTCCAATTGTTTTTCCTACGGCCAGCTCTATGTTTCTTTTTCGCGGGTCAGTAGAGCTGCGGGTTTATTCATATTGGCTCAAAACGAAAAAACCACCAATGTAGTTCATAAAGACATACTCTAAGCATCTTACAGCTACATTAGTATAATAAATTTCCTTTGGCATACGGCATTTAATAATCATTTTTGTTGTAAGTACCACGATTTAATGGTCGATCTTTAATAAAAAATAAAAAAATGTAATTACTACATAAAAGTCCACGCGTACGAAGTCGCGGGCACCAGCTAGTACAACATAAATTGATCAGATCCCCAAAGGCTACCGATTTCAGAACGTAAAATAAGCGTCATAGAGGTTAGTTAGGCTATGAGTGTGATATTTAGACATTTATACAATCAATCAATATTTGATGCTCTGCCAAACCTGCACGGGAACTATGGCGTGACGGTGGAATGATGGATAAATCAATTTTGATAAAGTTTTACCAAGATATGGACGCAGTGAGTAGCGACGACGGCCACGAGCGCAGTTCCTATGACGCCAGGGATAAAGCCCGTGGACTTGAAGGCCATCGGCATGGCCAGTAAACCGGTTCCAAGTGAAGCCTTCAGGAGGTGGAAGAAAGAGCCGATTGTTCTGGAATTGGAAAACTTAAGTTTATTATAAAACTGGCGGCCGCTCGCGGTATCCGCGTGGTTTCCGTTTCCGTGGGAATATCGGGATAAAATGTAGCCTATGTTACTGGGGTTACTGGTGCAGCTTCCCAACGCTTAAAGAATTTTTCAAATCGGTCCAGTAGTTTCGGAGCCTATTCAATTCAAACAAACAATCAAATCCATCTCCTTTATAATATTAGATAGATTTTATTCACTATCATAATTAATATCGGATCATTACCAATAAAAGGTTGAGAGCGTAGTGTGGCAAGATTTATTGTACGTCCGCCTGGCTAGCCATAATAAAAATGTGTTCAGCATTTGTTTTTATGATTTTTGGATTTTTGAATATTTTAATGCTATTTTTACCTATGATTAATTTTAAATAAAAAAATATTAGAAAAAATTAACTCCGCCACAAGTGAATTGCTCACTGCTCCTAACGCCGAGCTACCAAGACTTAATTTATTTTATAATTAGACTTTATCTTTAGACTTGTCTATATCTACACATAGATAATTTAAGTAAAATTTGTCTTTTAATATAAAATAATTTAAGAACTTGTTTAATTTACATAGGTATATATAAACTTTTGTTATGGGAGAGCGGGGCCACCTAACACAGGTGTTTAAATACTTACTAGGTTGGTCCCAACCTCGGATTATTGTTTGTACTGAATTATTATGAAATAAACTTTTTTTTATCTATATTATAATATCGTTTTATAATTTATCTGAGAATTCACTTGTGGCCGAGTTGACGTTTTTTTTCTATTTAAAATGTTTTCAGCATTGTTGTATTCGGGCAGTTTTTTATGTTTAAAACAGTATAATTGCAATTAGGTATGACATAGCCAGTTCCTCAGTGGTTGACGATTCCAGTAGAGGTGCGTTTCCACCTTCAGCCATATAATGATAAGGCTAACGATTAGAATAGAATATAATTTATTAATTTGTAGAAACATGTGCGGTACAGTTCATAAAAATCTAATTATGGTATATGGTATCAACATGTCTTACCATTGTAGGAGTACAAATTTAGAATTTCGAGTTTATTCAAATGTCATTAATTATCAATAATTTTTTTCACAAAAACCTATATAAGTAAGTAGTCAATGAATTAATTGTAATCACTAATATAAAACACCTTGTTGATAAAATTAGCCTTCATATTCATAAACAAATGTCGAGTGCCAAGTGTTAAGTGTCAGGTGTAGAGTCGAGTTTCGATTATCAAGTGTCGAGACAAGTTATCTTCGAAGTTGATTGAAGGAATCCTACTAATATTATAAATGCGAAAGTATGTCAGTTTGTTTGTTTATTTGTTTGTTTGTTTGTATGTAACTCTTTCACACTAAACCTACTCAACGGATTTTGATGAAATTTGGTATAAAGATATAAGTTAGCTTGGATTAAAGCGTAGGATACTTTTTATCCCGATATTACGACAGGAACGGGAACTACGCAGGTGAAACCGCGGGCGGCCGCTAGTTTATACATATTTTTATTATTGCTCTCACGTACAATGATTTTGATATCATAAACGATGGTGTTTTGATATCAAAGACAATGAGTATAAGACTGAAAACAAATGGAGGAGATATCGCTTTGAGAAGATATACTCGTCACTGATTTTTTCAATTTGTCAATGTGAAAGAAAAGGTCGCGATAAAATATAGCGATCATTAGAAACTCAAAGAAATCCTTTGAGAAAAAGTGCCGAGTTTAATGTGGAGGAACAAGAGCAAACGTTTATATGTAGTCTCTCACCCGCGTTCGAGAGGACTTTTTCCAGTTTTCCATGATTTTACATATTTGGAAATCAAAAATAAAAGTGGACTTATAAGTATCTTAGCGTTGGTATTATGAACATTTTAACCGCCTCTGTGGTCTAGTGGTACAACCACCGGTATCAGACCCAGGGGTCCCGGGTTCGATTTCCAGCGGGGGTACATATTGTAGGTATTCCGTTTGGTTGGTGGTAGGACTTGCGGTAAGTCCGCTTGGCTAGCTACCACTATCTTATCTAAGTGTGACACTGACGCCATAACAACAATGTTTTCAGCATTGTTGTGTTTCGGCAGTTAGAGATAAGATAGCCAGTTCCTCAGTGATCGGGGATTCCGGGGAGAGGCTCGCTTCCATCTTCAGCCTTATCAATACTGAACATCAGGTATGATGAAGGCTAAGAGTCTCCCAGTAGTTCATAAAAAAAATCCTTTGAGGGGGCTTGTGACTTAAATAAACATTTATTTACCTATATACCAATACAAAAATGCCCTACCTTCTGATGACAGTAGTAACACATAATCAAGGTTGTTTTTTAAATCTTATTTCAACACATACCTATCTTAACATAATTAAGCCATCACTCGAAATTATCAATTCAAACACAAAGAAAAACAGCTGATGAGACAAGTGTTCGTGTGACGAATTATCTATATTGTTATGCTGGTTGTTTTTTAAACTACAATGATAATGGTTAGGTAAAAGAATAGTTCGATGAAGGTCAAAAGAAATTAGGCTTCTAGAAAATATTTTCTCCATTTTCTTCTTAATAATTTTGTCTTGATAATTGAGATATCCAAATAAAAGTTTGTAAGATCGAAGTTTGTAAAAAAAAATGTTGTCTTTTGTTTCTTATTGTAGTGAAATAAAAACGTTAGAGAATGTATATAGAGTGTGGTAATATATATTGTAACAACAATTACAATTTAATTGTCAATAAAAAAAAATGTAATGAGTTTAATTGAATAAAAGTTTTTGATTTGGAATTGTAAACAACTATAACTTTTTAATTTTGCATTTTGCAATGCTATTTTCTTGTTTAATATTTTTCACATTGTAAACAACGTACCAGAACTCATGCAAATATAATAGTCACTTTATCCTTATGGTTTATGACACTCCCTTCAGGATCTATTTACGGAACAAAGCTAGCTTATTTCCGTACCCGTGGTCTCATCCTCTTTATATAAATAACAATCATCACTATACAAATATCACCAACATTTGTTCAGTGACTTAGGGTCAGGGTCCTTTCTATGGGTTGGTTTATAAATAAGAAAATATATTTATAACTTTTTATTTTGCATTTTACAATGCTATTTTTATGTGATAAATATTGAACAAAATATACTAGAAAAAAGCAACTAGTCTTATGTCGCCCTGACGGGATTCATAGGTCTCTGTAGCATAATTGGTTAGTGCATTGGGCCGGATTCCCATGGATGCGGGTTCGAATCTCGTCAGGGCGACACGAGATTTTGCTTTTTTCTAGTATATTTTCTTGTTTAATATTTATCACATAAAAATAGCATTGTAAAATGAAAAATTAAAAAGTTATAATTACATGGCTGTTTCATCTTAATCGATAGTCAAACATTTGTAAAAATGTTTCTTTCGAATGCGAGGATATTTCTCTCATTGATGAAACGACAGTGGCCAACAGCGTAGAAAAGTAAATATACTAGAAAAATAAATTCGACGTCTCCTTATAGGTAAAGCAACTAGTCTCATGAAGCTCTGACGGGATTCATAGGTCTCTGTAGCATAATTGGTTAGTGCATTGGGCCGGATTCCCAAGGATGCGGGTTCGCATCCCATCAGGGCGACATAAGACTGGTTGCATTTTTCTAGTAAAATTTCTTGTTTAATATTTATCACAAGAAAATATATTATTAGGTTTATAAATAACTAGGGGCCGCTCGCGGTTCCACCCGCGTGGTTCCCGTTCCCGTGGAAATATGAGGAAAAAAAGTATCCTACATTCATGATCAAGCTATCTACTATCAGTATACCAAATTTCATCCAAATCTGTTCAGTAGTTTCGGAGCCTGTTCTATGCAAACAAACAATCAAATCTTACCTATATTAGTCTATACAGTGTATGGATGCGTATTTAAAAAAAAATATTTTAACATTAGGTACTTCAATATTGCGATAACTCGGTGTAATCGGTAAAAGACAAATTTTCCGCTCAAAATGGTTTATATTCATAAATATAATATATGGTGTCAAAATAAAGTATGATTATATTGTATTGTTTAATAGCTTCCTTATTTTTTGTACCTATCAAAATAGTCATAATCTTTATTGCTCCATATTGGTACGAGAACATTATGGTCTTACAAGTAGGCTCGCAATAGGGCGTTGCAAATCTTAAAAACGAAACAAAAGCAGTAAATAAGTAATGTGATAGAAAATAAATCACTTTTAATTGTAACAAGCTGACTCACTACTATCACATCGTTATTGTTAAACCATTTCTGAAACTCATTTACACTTACGTTGTAGGATGTACATGTTTTCTGTGATCCAGTGGATTGTATACATCTTCTTTGCTAGCGTTGACGTTGACGTTGTGTACATCGATCAGTGTGATTGTTGACTGCGTTTGTGACTGCAGTGCGCAGTCACTTGCCTTCGAGTCACTGCAATCATTAAACAAGATCAGAATGTGACAGTAAGATTGAGCGTTTTTACATCACCCGATCCGGTTTTACTATATTATTTTCGTTCTTTGTACCATAAAAACATAAGATTAAACTATTTGTTATAAGAATTGTCAATTTACGGTGTGTGACATTTCCCAATCTATGATTGGATCTCGAAACGTGTAGTTGTTATTTTTCTTTTAAGATTTTATTCCTATTTAAAATAACTTATACTCCCTTTTTATTATTTTAGTAATTTAAGTCATGAAAACAAAAAGGTATATTTAGATTAAACGATGTCAGTTTCCAGTAAAATAATCTTAAAAATAACAAAAAAAATACGCTTATTGAGGTGAAAAATTGTGTGTTGAGCTCGGCAGAACAGTTTTTAGCGTCTCGTACCATTGAGACCCTCGCAACGCTCAAAGTCAAAGTCAATATCATTTATCCAGTCTAGGCTGTTACAAGCACTTATGAACTTCAAACAAGCTGCACCATTGGTTCACAAACCCTACCGGGAGACCTTGTAACGAGAATAACCAGCAAGAAAATTAGTCACTAGGTAAGTCAGTCAAGTATTGCTATCAGTTATCACTGAAAAAAAAATTTCAGTATAGAGAGAAAACATGCATAACAAAAATTTTACACAAAAAAAGTACCAACTTCAACTAAAAACAATGGAGAATTTTTGAACAGATGAAAAAGAAGATCACACTTGCAGAAAATAAGAACTGATATTCAACTAACACGACGAAATAAATTTGGAAAGCATAATGTTAGTAAAAAAATGACGCTGAATTAACTAGGTAGGAACACACAATAGATTAAAAGAGGAAACATGCACTGTCTCCCAATATCATAATCATTGGTTATTTATGTAGGAAAGCAATATATTTAATAACCTAAGAAAATGACGATATCATACGTGACATGGAGAAATAGAAGAGAAGGATTTTATCACTTAAAATTGCAAAACAGAAATGGTCGTAATGTCTCCACAATTTAATCTTATCAGCAATGCAACTTGACATTATTTGTTATTTGTTAAATATAGAATGTTCATTCATGACTTTCAATTATTTATAAATAAATAAATAAATATTTCTTACACTCACACCATTTAATTTAGCCCCAAAGTAAGCACTGTAAGGCTTGTGTTAAGGGATACTAGGGTAACGGATATAAATACATATAAATAAATAATAAATAATAAATACTTGCATACAATCACACCAATTATCTAGGCCACGTTAAGTTTCATGAAGAACTTGTGTTATGGATACTAGATAACGGATAAACATACTTATATACTTTTTTTTGTAAATACATACATAATATACATATTTAACACCCAGACCAAGACAAATAGACATGTTCATGCACACAAATATTTGTCTTGTCCGGGGATCGAACCCGGGACCTCTGGCGCAGAAGGCGGGTTTAGTACCCCTGCGCCAAACAGGTCGTCATACACATATAAGTATTTATGTGTAGAGATACAAATAAACGTCCATGACTCAGGTACAAATGCTCGTAGTCATCATACAAACATTTGCCCCTAGCGGTATTCGAACCCAGGACCTCAGAGTAGGCGACACTTTGGAACCGGTGTACGTACCACTCTTAGTAGAGGGCATATTTATATTCATTTGTATGCAATTATTTATTTATTTATGACATAATACAATACTTGATGTGATGAGTCGTCTTTCAATGAATCTCAAATCATGTGAAGTGATTAGTACAACTTTAAACCAAGATATAAGAATAGTTTCTCAAATTATGAATGACATTAAATAATATAGCCATAGTAGATACATCGTCGTTATTTAGTTTTTATTTGTTTTATTTATGGAAGACTAACAGCGTGCTATAATTACAATATTTAGTACAGTAGGAAACAGCCAATTACAGGTCCTCGCTAATAACTATTTAAAATACTGAAACCTCTATTAACAAGCACTTATGTATGAATGAAGAATATAAAAATTTGAAGTTAACATAATCTCACAAACAGTACATGAAACTATTACCAACAACAATCTATATAATCTATTTAGATCTATATAAATTATTATGATTACTTTCGTTCAGTTGGGATTCTAGATCGAGTAGTTTAGGTCAAAACTATATAAAGTTTGAGCAAATATTTCTCTTTTCACATTTGAAAAGTATACAATCATTAACTTTAGGTTTTTAACTCCAATATTAACAGTGTCTTAAAGATGGTATCAGGAGGTCAGACTTTGTTGTGCTCGGTAGGTTTACTGATCTGTCACGTCAGTTTTAAATTCAATTTAATTACCTATCACAATAAATCTTTAAATATAATAATCTGTAAATGTAAATGTAATGATAATAACATAGGTGTAAGTTAAATGTTACTATCAAATGTCCTCCCATGGTCTGAAATAAATGATTTTTATGTTTATTTATTAATAACGCAATTGATTCCCTGAGTCATCGAAAATTTAGATGAAGATGATAGCTAACACCTCAGTATATAGATACCTTGCTAAAACATACGAACATCTATAACATCTCCTAACCTATTAATGTAATAAATTTACGAGGAAATAACTTACCTATTTTTACAACCGTCCTGCATTTTTTTTTGTTTTACCAACACGTGGTCACTAAAATGCACTCTAAATTCATCATTTTATGACACAGTTCTGCTTGTTTTCACCATTTTCTGTTGATATTCATTTTAGAAGAAGACACGTTTAGGAGAAACTGAAGCGAAAGACGACTGTTATCTTCAAAGCAATTGTAACACTAGATTTTCATTGTAAGAGTAGGGTGACCATGAACGAAACGGAAATAAATTATTGTAATTTCCAATTCATCAACAATGGTGAAGAATAATTATTTAAATATAGTCCCGAAACATAAATAAACCATACGTACATCTTATGTTATGGCGCGCACTGTTCTTTGCTTTTTACCGACTTCAACAAAAAAGGAGGGAGGTACTCAATTCAACGCGTATTTTTATTTTTTTTGTCTGATGTATGTATACCGATTACTCCGGTGTTGGTGATCCGATTTTAATAGTTGTTTTTTTGTTCGATCGGGTACACTGTCAATTTGGTCCCATATAATTTTTACGAAGATCTGGCTAGTAGTTTTTTCATAATCTTGAAAAATATCAATCACCTTTTGGCAAGTAGTCGTTTACCTAGATGACATTGTTGTGTATGGGCTGATTTTTAGTGTAAGAAACGGCACATGATGTAACAAAAAAATCTGAAATAAAAACATTTTATAAAAAAAAAACAAACCGACTTCAAAAAGTAAAAAATAAAACTTTTGGAGTCGGTGCTAGCTAGCTTTGATTTTTTTTTATAAAATGTTTTTTACGGATTTCAATCCTAATCGTAATATCCGTAAAAGTTGTTTTATTTCAATAAATAAACCAATTCATAATATAAGTAATAAGTTTAAAATGGATGTAAATACTTGTTAACACTTTGCGGATATAATTATACTGTTAAAGTTAAGTATAAATTAGAATAGTGAACTAAACATGAATAAGATAATTTGACAATAAATGCCTTCATTATCCATATTATTTTGTTGATACGAGGTCAAACATAATTTATGTTGATTTGTGCGACTTTATCTCGTGAGTAATAAGAGTGATTTTCGAGTAGCCATATGAGCAATAAGGTATGGTATGATATGCCTGAACTATCTTTGTGCGTAGTCGATGAATTGTGAAGCGAGCGTCTGGAATTCAGGGTGATTTAAATTGCAGACTACTTGGCCATATCCGAAAAAATCATGCAAATGAGTCCCCCTGGCTAGCTACCAACATCTTATCTAAGTCTGACGCCATAACAACAATGTTTTCAGTATTGTTGTGTTCCGCCAGTTAGAGATAAGATAGCCAGTTCCTCAGTGGTTGAGGATTCCGGGAAAGGCTCGCTTACATCTTCAGCCTTATCAATACTTAACATCAGGTATGATGAAGGCTAAAAGACTGCCCGTTGCTGCTACTGTGCAATTTGTGTACTTATCTTATTAAAAAAAAAAAAAAACAATAGCATCACTCTGGGTGAACATTATTTGGATAATTATTTGAATAAAACCACTTTGCAACACCCCCTGACTGACGACGTAAAAAAACAGCAAGAAAAAACGCGAACGTATTCAGCATTTTAGTCTATTAAAAGTCTTGAGTAACAGAAAATCTACAGTAAAATTTAGTGGATATAAAAGGAAAAAATGGATTTAATTTTCCAAATGTACCTACAATAATATTAATAATTTTATTACTATAGTAAGATTGACAGCGCTCGCGACAGAAACGTGTCGTTCCGAATTAATCAAATAACGCTCAAGTGGCTGCACATTAAAATGCGAATGATATGTCTGATTACAATTTTCTGTCACATTTGTGCGTGCGTATTATTACGTGTCATCGTTCATATTACAAGATGTCTAGACAAGCCGGGTCGTCTCTAGCAATTTTGACTGCATTTTTTTACATACGCTCATTTCAGCTTAAAACTTTTTGTAATAAATATAAAACAAGAAAATATACTAGAAAAAACAACTAGTCTCATGTCGTCGCCCTGTATAAAAACCTAAAAATAGCATTGTAAATAGCAAAACTAAAAAGTTATAATTAAAACTTTTTTTATGACCGACGCACGGTGGTCTCTTAGCCTTAATCATACCTGATGTTAAGTATTGATAAGGCTGAAGGTGGAAGTGAGCCTCTCCCGGAATTCTCAATTACTGAGGAACTGGCTATCTTATCTCTAACTGCCGGAACACAACAATGCTGAAAACATTGTTGTTTTGGCGTCAAACTTAGATAAGATGGTGTGAGCTAGCCAGGCGGACTTACAATAATATGTACAATATGTTCTCCCGCTGTGAATCGAACCCGGGACCCCTGGGTATGATACCGGTGGTTGTACCACTAGACACAGACGCGGTTACTTTAGATTATATACTAGCGGCCACCCGCGGTTTCACCCGAGAGCTTCCCGTTCCTGTGGGAATATAATATAACTAGCGGATCTTCCCGGTTTTAGCCGCGTGGTGCCCGTTCCCATGGGAATATCGGAATAAAATATAGCCTATGTCACTCGGGAGAAATGTAGCTTTCTAATGGTCTAAGAATTTTCTAAATCGGTCCAGTAGTTCCTGAGATTAGCGCGTTCAAACAAACAAACTCTTCAGCTTTATAATATTAGTATAGATTATTTATTATACGATTGAATTAATTAAACGGTTTAGAAATAGTTTCTTATAAAATAAAAGGAAATTAAAGGTACAAGGAAATGCTTAGAACATTTTAAACGCATTTTTTTGCAGGTGGCAAAGACTAAGTTGTAAAAAAAGGAGATGGTTCTAGACAAAATAATACTACATTTAGGTACTTTAGAAGACGAAAAAGGATCGCTGTTACATTTTTTTTTATGAAGGATACCGAAGAACTTCGCATTCGTATAATAACTCGATAATCAATTAGTTCCAAATAGCTCACATTTTGTAGCTTGTAAAATATGTACCTATATAAAACGCGTAAATACTCGACTTAAAGTATGACAACCAAATTGTCTTGATTTTTGTAAAATGTGAGTCCATGTTGTTGATAGAACCTTTGCTGCGACTTGCAGTAAAGGTACTTTTAGACCAGAAGTGTGTATCATGATAAATATTAAATAGAAAAAAAAATCAACTCGGACTTATGTGAATTCTCAGATGGGAATCGAACCCACGACCTTTGGAAATTTGGTCCAATGCTCTTACTACTGAGCTACCGAAACTTCGAGACTAACCCCCATATTCTAAGTCGTTCCTCCAAAACTTTTTACACTCCACTCAACCTCGTCGTGGGTAAAAATGGTAGTGTGCGCTAGGCCTAACACGGAGTGGCTATGTACTTTTTGGCTCCTCCAGGTCCTTACGAAGTTATGACTAATACCCATATTCTAAGTCGTTCCTCCAAAACTTACTCGTCCTCGACTTAACGAAACCTCATTGAAAACCTCGAAATCGGTATTCTAAGTCATAACTCCGTAAGGACCTGGAGGAGCCAAAGAGTACGTAGCCACTCCGTGTTAGGCCTAGTGCACACTACCATTTTTACCCACGACGAGGTTGAGTGGCGTGTAAAAAGTTTTGGAGGAACGACTTAGAATACCATATTCTAAGTCGTTCCTCCAAAACTTTTTACACTTTTAACCCCCATGGGTTAGAATACCGATTTTGAGGAGTATTTCGAAGAGGTTTTCAATGAGGTTTCGTTAAGTCGAGGACGAGTAAGTTTTAGAGGAACGACTTAGAATATGGGTGTAAGTCTCGGTAGCTCACTGGTTAGAGCATTGGATCGGCACTATAACACCCTTCTAAATGCAAACTGCGAAAATGGCAGCCGCCTTGTATAATTTGCTAAACAAATTGATAATTATTTATATGTAAATATGCCACATTCAAGAGGTGCGTTATAACTTTATACTTACCTACACTTCAGACAGAAAATTCAAGTTCCCATATGTATATTGTACGCTGAAAGTAGTAATCCAACAACATAATTATTTATGATTCAAGAACTCTGAAAGACATCAATAGGTTACATCACTTATCTTGCAATTGTTTTTATTCATATAGAAATTCACTAAACATAAACAATCAATTCGATAGCGTTCCGCGGCTGTTCAGAAGTAAACTTATAAATAAAAGCATTGCTGATATGACAAGATACTTATAATTAAGCTTAAGCAGGAGTGTTTTGATTAATATAATGCATAATTGATAAGTTTTAAATAGAAAATATTTGAAAAAATCAACTCGGCCACAAGTGAATTCTCGTGAAGATGGGACTCGAACAACCTTTAGAAATCCGGTTAAATTTATTTATTTATTTATTTACACACAAAACTTATAACTATCATTACAGGCACTATGTAACCCAATGCGATAGTTACAGCATTCTTGTTACAATTATGATAATGACTACATTTAACTTACAACCTAGTGGACGATGATCAACACTGGGACAAGACTCTCCGATCGACCTTATAGCAAGTGATCTCCCTGCTCATAAGATCAAACTTAAAGTCGGTGTTTCGATAATGATTTTGAGAAATCTTACTCCACCAAAATCATGCAAGGGAATTCGACTTAGACTGAGTTACACCAGTTAACTTTAACCGATTTTAAGTTGTCAAAACCTATTTCCACCATTTTCCACCGTTAAAGTTATAGTTAAGGTTAAAGTTAATGCTTTGCAAAGCTATATTATCGAAGCTGAGATCCTGTCTGGGCGTGGTGTCGGTGAAACAGTGTTTATACCGCATATATCATTCCCAACAATTTTCCTTTCGAGTTCAAGCGCACACGCACACAGTTCCCTGGGTGACCACTTGCTTTGCAATGACTATAAATAATTCGCAGTGACAGAAACTGAAAGCGTTCTAAGGTCTGATTGTTTTTCCCACGGCCATCTCTATGTTGCTTTTTCGCGGGTCAGTAGAGCTGAAAACCACCAATGTAGTTTATAAAGAAATACTGTAAGGCACACACCTTACAGCTAGGTACATTAGAGAAAAAATAATATAATAATATAATATAATAATATAATAATATAATATAAATATAATAGATTTAAAATCATTAATTGCTGTAAGTACAACGATGGGTCGATCTTTGACGTAAATTAAAAAAAAACTAAGTACTACGTAATGTCGTAGGCAGCAGCTAGTTTGGAGAATATGACGGACGGTATTAAAATATTTGACGTGGTATCAAGTGCCAGAGTTTTATCAGCAATTCTATATTCATACAGGCTTTAAAAACTTTGTAAAAGACTGGTATCTAATAACTTTAGCCTTTTTTTACAGGTTCATGTTCCTTGTCCCTTCAATATGTTCCTTTGTAAGTGTTGCTGCTTCTGTTCAAGCTGATAAGTTTCTTGCAGCCGTTCTTCTTGTCAGTTAAAAGATGTCTTGAATGGCTGATAGGGAAGTAAGTGGACGATTCGAAAGCAACTATCTTGTAAGTCTATTTGTATAAAAGTATTTTGACTTTAACTTTGGAGTAAATGGAAACAAAAAGTTGCTGATTCCTTCTCTATTTTCTACAGCGTCAATTCTGCTTCTCGGTTACCTAAAGAAACGAGATTTTTGGCAACTATTAATTTTACAACTTTTTTGTCCTGTGTATCGTAAAACGAGTTGACAACTATTGTATCGACCTATCGGATCCATTGCTCATAGAGTTAAGCAGTCTTTGGATGTCCGTATTTTTAGGATTTTTAGGGGTTTTTTATTTTCCCTACTTTTCTTAGTTCGTGAAATATAGCGCGTTTAATATCTAGAAAAGTTGTTTTATTTCATGAAATTCTTTCTGTTTAAAAATGTTTCGATGCAAAAGCCACGCAGATAGGTACGGAATTTCATCTAAAATATTCTTTTGATGGTGGATACATTTTCTGCTGAAAATTAACACAAAGGGAACGATGGCCTAATGAGTTTAGATTGTCAAATAGTTTGAAATTTGTATGTGTAAGCAATGATATTATAAAGTACTTGAAGCAGAAATGTCATAAGGGCTCGCATTGTGAATCATTGGGAGGACCCTTTATGGTGTCGAATTCCATTTGCTTTAACCGCTTCTGTGGTCTATTGGTACAACCACCGGTATCAGACCCAGGGGTCCCGGGTTCGATTCCCAGCGGTGGTACATATTGTATTCGATTTGGTTGGTGGTAGGACTTGTTCTTAGTCCGTCTGGCTAGCTACCACCATTTTATCTAAAGGTGGGTTCCCACTGCCCGTGTTATTACAGGCCAGGCCGGATCGCGCCACGCCTGTGGTGCAGCCCTGTTGCGTCTCGTGCCGAGCCATTCCCACGGTGTGTGTCGGCCTGTACCCGCCTGTCGTTACCTCAGTCCATAATGTGTGCGTGTACGCGCACGCGCTATCCCAGGTGAAATGAACCGACGCAGACGCGCCCCTACAGGCCGCGACAGGCACCGCCGCGCCGCGCTGCGCCACGCCTTTGAACTTACCGACTCCCGACGGATCGGACGGGCGACGTCAGGCGACAACAGGCCTCATCGGATGCGACTGTTCCCACGGCCTGCCCAGGCGCGATCTGGCCTGCGAAAAGACAGGCCGTGGGAACCCGGCTTAAGTCTGACGCCATAACAACAATGTTTACAGCATTGTTGTGTTCCGGCAGTTAGAGTAAAGATAGCCAGTCCTCAGTGATTGAGGATTCCGGGAGAGGCTCGCTTCCATCTTCAGCCTTATCAATACTTAACATCAGGTATGATGTGGCTAAAAGTCTCCCCGTCGTTTGTAAAAAAAGCTATCTCTTTCATTTCCTTGCTTTTTTGTGTCTTTTGACCTACTTTTTATTAGTCAATGTGTGCAGCTACGTCATAGTTTTCAACTCAAATTACTATGAAGCTGACATACTCGTATTACACTAATATTATAAAGAGGAAATATTTGATTGTTTGTTTGTTGAATTGAATTGGCTCCGAAACTACTGAACGGATTTGGATGAAATTTGGTACACAGATAGTAGATAGCCTGGTTATGAATATAGGATACTTTTTATCCGGATATTCCAGAGGGAACGGGAACCCACGTGGGTGAAACCGCGAGCGGCCGCTAGTCTTTTATAAAACATCATTTTGTGTTTGTCTATGGCTGTTCACTTGTCACACAAAAACTACGAATGGATAACTAAATAAACTGGATAAAGAGATAAGTGAGTAAAACCGTTTCCTGTAAAAACATTTTATTTTTTAATTCCTTTTTACAATACCTACGAATACATTACTGAATATCATGGTCAAGGTTGTATTTACAATGTTATTTAATTAACCTTAAAAATAGTCTTTTATAGTCTTTTTTCTTATTATAACAAACACGACACTTTTCTTTTTTTTATGATTTTTTATTTTTTGCATTTTTCAATGCTATTTTTATACTTATGATAAATTTTAAATAGAAAAATATTGGAAAAATTCAACTCGGCCACAAGTCACATCTGAGAGTTCACTTGTGGCCGAGTTGATTTTTCCAATATTTTTCTATTTAAAATTTATCATAACACTTTTCACTGAAAGCGGGTTTATACCGCTTCATATTGATAAATATTAAACAAGAAAACCGCTTCATATTATTCATTATCTATGACGTTGTACCTATGACTTCATTTTAGAATGTAGGCACATTACCAAAGAACAATTTCATTTTTCAAAAAAACGTATACATGCTTCTTGAATTTAATAATTTAAATACTGAAACAATACACAATTACATTCTGTAGTCTGTCGATTTTCTGTTCGAAGTTTGCTACTTATGGTTTGCTTATCATCAGCTGTTATCAGAGGACACACTGCTATTAAAAATCAAACGGGTTTTACCCCCGTATTCATAAACACAACATGTCTAAGTAACACTCAAACGAACCAATCACAGATGCATATTATGTAAATAGAGCTCTATGATTGGTTCGTTTGAGTGTTACTTAGACATATAATTGTGAATACGGGTGTTTAGACTCGTAGATACGTACGTGATACGTCGGGAAATTTAGGTAGGTGAAATACCTATCATTTACTTTCTACGCGTTTAGTAGCCGTTTATTTTCAATGTTTAAAATGCAACGCGATCATTTATAAGTGTATATGGAAACACTGCTGTTACAAATTATTCTATTAGACCAAGAGTCACTCATAGGCCCTAGCCCTTCGCTCATAAAGTCCACTCTTACTTTAAAGTCCCCGTTCTCTTATTCAGAGGTCCCATTATAAATCACTCATAGATTTACGTCTTGACTCTTAAAGTTCACATCTTGACTCTTCAAGTCCCCGCCCCTTCACTCATAAGACCACGTCCTGGCTTTAAAGTCCACGTTCTCTGACTAGCAGGCCAAGTCGCCGTCCCTTTACTGATACCTAAGTTCACGTCCTGAATCTTAAAATCCAGGCTCTGATTCACAGGTCCCAATTCACTCATAGAGCGGTTGTGTTGATCCGGGACCTTTGGATGGGCCCGGTCGTGGCCACGTGATACGATACAGGAACTGGCTTCCCTCTTTTCCTGTTTCTATTACCTGTGGGAAAAAAATTAAAATAATTAAAGATATTGTTAGACAGATTCATTGGGATTCATTGTGTCTTATTTGTGAATTTGATTAAAGGGCCCTGTAAGCGATAAAATGTTTGACAAACTTATTTGAGGCTGTTTGACGCGTTTCACTTATCGTTTCCATCGAAATTGTGTTAATTTGTCAAACTTTGTCAAACAAATATGATCATTCACAGGGCCCTTCGCCCAATGTTTGAGGATCATAATATAAAAAAATTAAGATAAGAAATGAAATGCGATTTAATCGCACAAAGATTTGAAAGTTAAAGTTAACTGTTGGTTACGAGGTAAGTAATCAAAAAGTCAATAAGGCTCTAAACGAAAGCTCAGGTAGGGCTGCCAAACGTACTCCAAATTACTGAAGTACTTTAAAGTTTACGGCACTAATAAAGAACGTAATGATAGTAATAAATATTAAACAAGAAAATATACTAGAAAAAAGCATATTGTCTCATGTCGCCCTGATATTGTAATTGTATAAAAGGAAAATATTCTAATAACTGAGTATAAGAAAATTTTCCTCTTATATTAAATTTGTTTCAAGATTGTAGATTTGTGTTTGGCAACGACATGTTCCTTTGTAAATGTTGTTGCTTCTGTTAAAGCTGATAAGTTTCTTGCGGCCGTTCTTCTTATCAGTTAAAAGATGTCCTGAATGGCTGGTTGGACGATTCGAAAGCACTTATCTATAAGTCTATTTGAATAAAAATCTTTGACTTTGACCCAAAGATGCGGGTTCGTATCCCATGGCGTAAGGCGACATGAGACAAGTTGCTTTTTTCTTTTGTTTAATATTTATCACATAAAAATAGCACTGTATATTGCAAAATTGAAAATTTATACGTAATAATAATGTTTACGTAAACTGACTCTAGGGTTATATTCCTATAAAAAAAATGATTTTAAATTGTACTTTTATCATAACCGCCCTGCGGGCCTACCTTCATCTATTAGAAACCATCATGTCATAAGATCGTTTTGTTTTTATTGAAGTTGTCACATTTTGACACACTTCAAACCTTGGAGGTGATGATTGAGCGAAGATGTCACAAAACATCCGTCAAAAACAATCTTACTTTAAATGATTCGTAGTACGTCAATATGTTAAGATACATGGTAATAATCAAACATTACTGCGCTAAGAGATGACAGTAGGCCCTCTTAAATCAGGAGGTCTACTCCCTAAGCACGAAACTCGTAGTTTCGGCCTAAGTTACGGACGTTTCCCACTCCGTATCACCAACGGACATCTTATTAGTGCGGAGACCCCTGGAGACCTGAACTAAGAAAGAATGAGAATACGTTTTGACATGGTCCCTACTCCCAGTGTGTTTGTGCCGTTTGTTCAAAACTAATCAATGAGTAGGCTCCATCCGTAGTTTCGGCAAACTTACGGACCTCCGTATCTTAGTTGACGGGCTTAGAGAGTAAACCCCCAGATACTACATTATTTTACTACGAGTTCGCAACCCTGCCTCTGCTTCAGAGAGTACGTAATGATAAAGAAGCTAGAGGCTTGAGGAAGACAAAGCAACCTGGATGTGTATAGAAAACTCATTGTTAATGCCAGTTCACGCAGTCAGATTAAAAAGGGCCTTTTCAGCGGTCAAACATTTTAAGTTAATAACAAGATAGCATATTCCCTTTTACAACTTATAGAAATAATTAACTTATTTAAAGTGTTATCCAATGGCTGAAGGTTTTTGTTTCAGATTTTTCAGCGTGATTTTGTTGATTTAGTTCAGTTGCTGTTTAGATTGTCTGCAAAACTATTTATGAACAAATTAACCTATTCAAAATATATTCGTTAGTGGTTGTTTTTTAGCGATAAAAGCTGAACACAAGCATAAAAAAAGTACATTATAACTTTTTAAGTACACAGTTCAGTGACAGTACTGTCACGGCAAATCCCCGCAGCTGTGGCAATTCGAAATGGCTAAGTTCTGTTAAACCAGTTGCAAAAGCTTGTGATTTGTGTTCACCAATGATTTATACGTCGTCGTTTTGGAAGAGGAAATAAATTACTCTTTTGTGTCAGATTCCTATAGAGATTCCGCACGTTCCTGTTTTAAAAGTCATTAATGTAATGACAATGTTTATATTGTGCCATGTGGTGGCGCCCAAGAATACAAGTGTCACCACTCCCTTATATCCCTTATATAGGAGAGGCTTATGTCCAGCAGTGGACGTCCACAAGCTGATGATGGATGGATGATGTTTATAGTAATAAGAAGAAAACCGACTATGCGCCGTGTGTGGACAGCACTACTAACCGCCAAGGGTTTTCCCGTCCCTATTTTTTTCTCTTTGACGTTTTAATTTTGGCTCCAACGGAATGTCATAAATAAAAAGTTGTAAAAGTGCGAATAAAATAGTTTATTGATATTAAACGTGTATTTTCTATCTAAAAGATTCAGAAGTGCGACATATTACACTCCCACAAAGTGTTTTTACACAAAACAATGCAACTTCTGTGACCGCCTTGGTCACCTTGAAGAAGACTGCTTTAAAAAGAAAAACCAAGGCAAGCACTGCTCTTTCTGTAATATTAAGGGCCATTCTTTGGAGGAATGTAAGAAAAAGAGTACCAGAGATAATAAAAATGTGAGAAAAGTCCAAATATCTAGCTGTGAAGATTCTGATAAAAAATATTTCAAAACCGTCTATGTAAATGGTACTCCAGCTGAAGCTTATATAGATTTTGGAAGCTCATGCAACACAATGAGTCAGAGCTTTGCTAACAGACTAAAACTGAAATATATGAATAGTGAAAATATTATCATTAAAGGATATGGAAATGCCTTGACACTGCCGCTTGGTGTTACTACTGCTGCACTGATTGTTGATGGAGTGAAACTAATGTCTAAGTTTTATATAGTGCCAGATAATGTTCAGAATTATTAGTAATTATTATTAATTATTAGTAGGTCAACCATTCACAGAGTCACCTGATATAATTGTTGTGAAGACATCTACGCAGCTCAATGTTTTCAGCAAGGAAATAGCATTTGATCTATCAGAGTTGTGTGAAAAATTAGGAAAAGTAAGCCTGTACCCACATGAAAACATAATATTAGACCCAGGAATAAACAAAGTTGCTGTAAGAACAGAGCCTTTTGCAAATAGAGTTATGATGGTAAAACATAGTGAACAAAGGCAGCCCAGGTATGAAAAAGAGGTCTTAAGTGAAGAAGTAGAGAGCCAGGAAGGCACAACACTAATCAAACTTATTAACAAAACAAAAGAACCTGTGCAATTAAAGAGTTCTGTCTGTGTTGCTAGAGCAGAACTGCTAGATATCGAATCTACTTCATGTACATTTAAAATAGGTGAAAACTTAACTAAGGTCGAGGAAGACTCGCTTCACTCTCTTCTCAATGAATTTGACTGCTGCTTCTCAGGAAAGGGTATGGAATTAGGCAACTGTGACATTGAGATGAGTATTAAACTTACTGAAGATAAAGTTATTAATTATAAACCATATAGAATGTCGTTTCCTGAGAGGGAATTGGTGAGACAAATTGTGATCGAATTACTGGAGGCTGGTATTATTGAAAAGTCAACATCACCCTATGCCAGTTCGATCCTGCTAGTCAAAAAGAAAGATGGCGGCCACCGATTGTGTGTTGACTACAGGGCACTGAATAAGATAACTGAAAAGGAAAGATACCCCCTTCCTGTAATACAAGACCTTTTAGACAGATTGGGTAATAAATCAGTGTTCTGTAGTCTAGACCTTGCTAATGGGTATCACCAAATTAAAATATCGCCTCAATCAAGACCACTCACAGGATTCGTCACCCCTGATGGTCACTACCAGTACCGCATGATGAGTTTTGGACTGTGCAACGCACCTGCCGTTTTTCAGAGGGCTATGAACGAGATTTTAGCCCCGGTGATCCACAAGTGCGCAGAAGTATACATTGATGACGTTGTCGTATGGGGTGATGATGTTAATGACTGCTTAAACAATCTTCGAAGGGTCCTGGAGTTGATTGACAAGGCTGGTGTGAAGTTAAAGCGAAATAAATGCTCCTTCTTAACATCTACCGTGGAATATCTAGGTCATGAAATTTCTGGCGGAGAGATAAGGCCATCCACTAACAAGCTGAATGCGGTAGCTGATTTCAAACAACCAAAGAATGTGCACGAAGTAAGGCAGTTTCTGGGACTCGCCTCCTATTTTCGTAAGTTCATAAAAGGGTTTGCTACGATAGCCAGACCACTCACCTCCCTGACGAAAAAGAATGCCGAATGGTGCTGGGGAATCGAGCAAGCGGATGCTATGGAAAGTCTCAAAAGGTTACTAACGTCTGATCCAGTCCTTGCAATATATGACCATACTCGTGAAGCACAAATACAAACTGACGCTTCCAAGGTTGGGCTTGGTGGCGTTTTATTGCAGCGTCAGGAAACCGGCGAATGGAAGGCTATTGCTTACGCAAGTAGACAAACCACGGAAACTGAAACAAGATACCACAGCTTTGAGCTTGAGGCACTGGCAGTAGTGTTTAGCATTCAAAAATTCAGAGTCTATGTCTCGGGTCTTAAGTTCCAGGTTGTGACGGACTGCTCTGCGTTGCGGCTGGCATGGTCGAAGAGAGATTTGTCACCTCGGATCGCACGGTGGTGGCTGGATCTTCAAGAATATGATTTTGATGTGGAGCACAGACCTGGAACTTCGATGTCACACGTCGACGCACTTAGCCGAAACCCCGTCGCGATTAATCACATTGAAGATAAAGATCTCATTAACGCGCTTCAGGACGGTGACAAAGAAATCCAGTCGCTGATAAAAAATATTCACCTCGAGATTAAGGCTAACAAATAAAAAGAAAGGTCTTGACAAGGATTTTAAAATCGTAAACGGTTTGCTCTGTCGCATAATAGATGGTGGAACTAGACCCGTCTTACCCAAGGGTGCAAGATGGCACATATTGAAGACGTACCATGACAACAACGGTCATATGGGAGCGGCTAAATGCTTAGAAGCGATCCAGGCAAAATACTGGTATCCGAAGATGCGACGAAGTGTGGACAAATACGTTGCTGGCTGCATCGGATGCCAGTTTACTAAGAAGCCCACAGGAAAACAACCGGGATTACTTCACCCAATACCTAGGGAACCTACTCCACTCCATACGCTACATGTGGATCATTTAGGGCCGTTTTGCAAGAGTAATGGTAAAACCTATATTTTCGCCATTATCGATGGCTTTACAAAATTTGTATGGCTAGAAGCTGTCTCAAGTGCAAACGCAAGAGGTGCTATTACAGCACTTAACAAATTTAGTCAGGTCTTCGGATATCCATTGAGGATAGTGAGTGACAGAGGCACGGCATTTACGTGTCGAGAGTTCAAAAACTATTGCAATGGGCACGCTATAAAACATGTATTAAATGCGGTGGCGACGCCAAGAGCCAATGGTCAAGTGGAGAGGCTTAACCGAACGATCTTAAGTTCCTTGACGGCTCATATGGGTGAAGAACGAAAAGGGTGGGAAGCTTATCTCCCGAACGTACAATTGGGCATAAACTCCACTGTGAGTCAGGGGACTGGCAAATCCCCTCTTGAATTACTATGTGGTTTGAGGCCTCGACTGGCGGGTGACTTGCAATGCGCACAACATACATCTAGTCTGGAAAATCTTAGAGTGGCCGCAGCTAAAAAGATAGAGCAAAACTCAGCTGCTATGAAGGTACGTTTCGATAAAGGTCGGCGTGAAGCAAAACCCATAGAGCTTGGGAAACTTGTCATGGTGGAGCGCAAGATCTTAAGACCCGGACTTACAAGTGGCAAGCTTGTACCGAAATATGCAGGGCCTTATAAGGTTATTGCAGTGTTACCAAACGACCGGTATGAAGTTGCCTCGGCCGCTATGGGCAAGAGAGCATATAAGAGTGTTGTTGCTCGTGACAAAATAAAAACTTGGCGTGCTAGATTAGAGAGCTCGTCAGAAGACGAATTAGAACATGAATAATGCTGATTTTTCACTGTTTAATTATTACCGCCTACTGGGCGATATTTTGTACCCTACAACGGGTTAAATTATTACTGCCTACGGGGCTATGGTACTGCCTACGGGGCTATGGTACTGCCTACGGGGCTAAGCTAATGTCTACTGAGCTAAGGTACTGCCTACGGGGCTATGGTACTGCCTACGGGGTTAAGCTAAAGTCTACTGAACTAAGGTACTGCCTACGGGGCTATGGTACTGCCTACGGGGCTAAGCTAATGTCTACTGAGCTAAGGTACTGCCTACGGGGCTATGGTACTGCTTACGGGGCTAAGCTAATGTCTACTGAGCTAAGGTACTGCCTACGGGGCTATGGTACTGCCTACGGGGCTAAGCTAATGTCTACTGAGCTAAGGTACTGCCTACGGGGCTATGGTACTGCCTACGGGGTAAGCTAAAGTCTACTGAGCTGAGGTATTGCCTACGGGGCTATGATACTGCCTACGGGCCTATGATACTGCCTACGGGGCTATGGTACTGCCTACCCGGACTAAGCTACTGCTAGTTCTCCTTTGAGAGCGAAGGAGCTCAGGATGGCCGAACTAATAAGAAGAAAACCGACTATGCGCCGTGTGTGGACAGCACTACTAACCGCCAAGGGTTTTCCCGTCCCTATTTTTTTCTCTTTGACGTTTTAATTTTGGCTCCAACGGAATGTCATAAATAAAAAGTTGTAAAAGTGCGAATAAAATAGTTTATTGATATTAAACGTGTATTTTCTATCTAAAAATAGGAAATACTTTTTACACGTTATTGAAGATCTTCAGACGAGAGCTATTTAGTTCTTTATTGTATGTGATTGTTTGTCCGTTACTATAAACCGAGTTTATTTTTATTGCTATAGAAATTGTGTGGTACCTAGTATCCACCAACATGAACAACTTTTACGAAATTAAAATTATTTTTGTATCAAAGTAAATATAATTTATAAGTAAATAAAAAATTAAAAGTCGTAGAATAAACTTTGACCTTTATGTGGTTATCTATGTAGTAGGTTGTTGTAGTTTATACTGTTCATTGTGGTGTGTCAATTAATTTTATGTTTATTTTTTTTTCATAATCCACAACTCCTAATTGTAACTTAACAAAACTTAAATATTACTTACATATTTCACATTACTTATATAAAAAAACATATTAAATATCAACTTTTTTTTGTTGTAACCTTCGGCTGTCGGTTTTATATTGAGCGTACCTGCGTAGCGGGGCGTAGCACAACCGGTGCGGGCAGGGCCGGGTGTACCCCGCTGCCCAAAGCAGTACTCTGCGAGCCGGTGCTAAACACAATCCTCTCCTTCCAAGCCATCCAGCTCTGTGGGATGAAGAGTACATTGAGAAAATAATTACTTAAATGACATCGCTTCAAAACGAATGGTGATTTCCAACGACCTCCATGGTAGATGGTAGAATGTAGAGTATTTGTCGCAGTCCATCGGATTAAATCAACCATTTAATTGAAAAATTAAAACAAAATTATTGCCAGCTGTCCGAGCTGCCTGACGCCATACAAGCCAGCCAGCCAGCAACGCGGCAGTGGCAAAAAAAACTGTTTGTGCGACAAGAAGAAGAATTAGAAAATATAATACAATCAAAGTCTCCGTTCAACTCGTCTCATCGCTCAGACGGAGAATTAAAATTAATTCTTCTCAGCCATGAGTCATCACTGACCACGCGAGCTAAAGCGGATCAAAGGGTATTATCAACTATAAATGCAGCCAAGACCAACAGCTTATCGTGTCTTCCAAAGCATAGAGGAGCTCCTGATAAAAAAAAAATCCGTCACTTATCCCGTGACCAAATGAGTCATCACTGACCACGCGAGCTAAAGTGGATCAAAGGGTATTATCAACTTCAAATGCAGCCAAGACCAACAGCTTATCGTGTCTTCCAAAGCATAGAGGAGCTCCTGATAACATTATTTCCGTCACCCATCCCGTGACCAACCACCGAGAAATTTACAATCGCAAGCCAAATGTGCTAATCACTGCACTGGCGAACTCCTCCTAATATTAGAATAGATAGATTGAGTAAATACAGTGGTGGGAGTCTTGATAAAGTGCACACACAAATGAAAAATAGATGGAAAAAATAGAAAAAAAAAACTTTAAAACTAAACATGAAACAAACTGAATAATGATGAGAAATACATAATAGGGCAAACAATAAAATTTAAATCTATGAAAAAATACTGCAATAAGATGCATTTACATGAAAAAAACAAGATTGAATGATATTGATTATTGCAAAAAAATTCAATGGATTTTTTTATTTTTTATTTTTCCTGTCAAAAAAATTTAGCATAGTTTCATTCACTTTCGTTTGTGCACATTATCAAGACACACTAATATTTATTACACAAAAATTTTGCTTTCAAGATCTGCCAATCAGTAGCTAGGGCGGCCCGCGATAATCGTGACATCCAAAAGATTAATGTACTGTATAAATCCTTCAATTAAACTGACACTGACGGTTAAAGGCTCTAACTTTACCTATTAATACCCTTTTCACCCTTTTTTCTAATAAATTAGTGAATCGAAATGGGAATTCAATTAATCTTCTTCAAAGTGCGATGTTATAATTAAATCAACCAATTTTTTTACTTACGAAAAATTTAAAATAGAAAAATATTGGAATAAATCAACTCGGCCACAAGTGAATTCTCAGTTGGGACTCGAACCCACGACCTTTTAAAATCCGGTCCAATGCTATAACCAATTTTCATAAAGCATTGGGGATTAACAGCACTTTTAGATTTATATGTCATCATACGACATGATGAAAAAAAAACTTACTTTGTTTTTATTTTCCCCAAATGTGGTATATATCTAGAGATATTTAAATTTTTAACTATGGGCCGGCGTTTTATGAAGTGACGTCACTTAATAACACTTTGTATGCATCTTGCGGCTCACGCTTGACCAATTTGGTCAAAGAGTATGAACCTGCTCTTAAGCTCCATCGCATGTTATCTAAGGGGTTTTTTATTTCCCGATGGTTTGACAACTTTCCAGTGGCCAGTGTAGCCACTGCGCGCCGTGGCCACGGGATGACTGGATGATTTAAAAATATAATATATAAGGTACCCACAGACCTATATCGAGATAGAGGTAAAAGTGTAAATACCTTGCGTGTCAAAAGTTTGATCCACGGGCAAAATTTTACTTCCTAAGTCAGTCCGCTTGACACCAATGCCATGAAAACACGCGTCACTTAGAAACGGAATTGGTTAATTGTGCAGGGGGTCTACCATCAACTGTATTGCGATTAATTTAAGGTAGTAAGAGTGAGAAGCCGCTATACGCGCCGTATGACAGCATCCCGCGCTCTCAACCTAAAATTAATATTATTACAGTTGATGGTAAGGCCCCTGTGCTTTCTTGCAAGAGCTCGTCAATAACATTTACACATCACTAACTCACTCTCTTGCTCTCAACCTAAAATTAATCGTATTACAGTTGATGGTAAGGCCCCTGTGCTTTCTTGCAAGAGCTCGTCAATAACATTTACACATCACTAAATCACTCTCTTGCTCTCAACCTAAAAATAATCGTATTACAGTTGATGGTAAGGCCCCTGTGCTTTCCTGCAAGAGCTCGTCAATAACATTTACACATCACTAAATCACTCTCTTGCTCTCAACCTAAAAATAATCGTATTACAGTTGATGGTAAGGCCCCTGTGCTTTCTTGCAAGAGCTCGTCAATAACATTTACACATCACTAAATCACTCTCTTGCTCTCAACCTAAAATTAATCGTATTACAGTTGATGGTAAGGCCCCTGTTCTTTCTTGCAAGAGCTCGTCAATAACATTTACACATCACTAAATCACTCTCTTGACGTCATTGTAGGTACGAAAAATTCGACACGCTAGGTTCTCATGCAGTTTGAAACGCTCTGTACGTCTATCTCGTTATAGGTCTGTGAAGGTACCTAATAAAAGTCTCAAAACTTGTTATAAATAAATATTTCCATACAATCACATCAATTATCTAGCCCACGTTAAGTTTCATTAAGAACTTGTGTTATGGATACTAGATAACGGATAAACATACTTATATACATTTTTTTTGTAAATACATTCATAATTGTACATATTAAACACCCAGACCAAGACAAATAGACATGTTCATGCACACAAATATTTGTCTTGTCCGGGGATCGAACCCGGGACATCTGGCGCAAAATGCGGGGCTAGTACCACTGCGTCACACAGGTCGTAAAAAATTAACAGTACCTACGCGCAAAAAAAAACTTTAAAGAGAACATAATAGTCCAATAAGGTTAGTATTTAATACTTATCTATACTTATTATAAGATGTGTCAAATGACAATATAATGTTGCATTTTGTTATATTTTATTACTCGTTGTATTAGCCTTCAATCTAATCTGTGTAGATCTTGAGGCGTCCAAGGATTTTAGGCTTAGTTCTAGTACCTACATAATTACTTCTGTGCTAAGCAAATGTTTTAATCTAACAAAGTAAACGTCTTTAACCCCAATTTATCATTCGGTGTCGAGACCCTTGGTCCGTGGGGTCCTAGCGCTATAAGGCTTTTTAAGGAAATAGCAAAAAGGTTAGTCGACATCACAGGAGACCGAAGAGCTGGCAGCTACCTCGGACAAAGATTTAGTCTAGCTATTCAAAGGGGGAACGCTGCCAGTATCTTCGGAACCTTGCCTAAAGGGACTCCTTTTAATAATATATTTTAGTTATTATATTTTATTTTTAAGGTTTTAGTTTTAGGGACATTGTTCTAGTATATATACCCTTGTGAAATTAATAAAGGCACTTGTAACATTAGCCATTTATCATTCTTTATTACCAAAAATGTCGATGAGCAATTTCTAGTAGTAGGTAGGTAATTTCTTTTTTCTTTCTAAACAAACAATTGCTTCCGTTTTTTTTCTTTATGCATAATTTAACTAAGCCGCCTCTGAAGTTTGAATATTTAAAATTTTTGTACACCGTATTTTTTGGGATTTCCAAGAAATGCAAATAGGCTAAAACAAAGAAATTAATTCACCGACACGTTCGATAAATGGACTCAATGCACCAAATCGGTCATCCACTGAAATGTTTTATTAAGGTGGGTCCAGATATCCGTATCGTACCTAAATCCGTTTCGTATGAGCGTCGCCATCAAGAACGCTTTGACTGGACGCCCGTTTTGTACGGTACGGTGCGGTCGTACGGCGGCGTCTTTTTACCGATAAAGCAGGCTGATTATCAAATAAAAAAATCACCTAGCAACCAGTTTCATCGCTATCATTACTGTCATATTTTCATACTGTACGACAGCCAAAATAGCGTAAAAACTAAAACTGAACCTAGTTTCCGTTATATTATAATCAGCCCTCAGGTATGCTCCAATCCATTGCGATTCCTGATCGCGAGTCGGCTTTTCGTCCGTTCAAAAGAAATAACGCGTGATGATCGCGGCGGCGACGAACTTTCAGTCCAGAGTTTATAGATCGCGACGCTCTGGCTGATATGAAACGGAGGTACAGTCCGCGAGGTTTAAGCTGAGCTTTGCATTTGTGTGAGTGCACATATATGTACTAGTAGCAACACCTGATGCTTTTTTGTTTTTTTACACGATACCTACAAACTATCTACGTGCACAAATGCAAGGCTCACCTTAGTACGGACAAAATAAAATATCTGGACCCACCATTAGAGAATATTCATTAGTCAGCAGCGCTACAATTTCCGAAAACATTAGCAAGGTAATAGCTGAGAGAGTTTCTATAGTACTTGGTATTACTCATGTTGCTAGAGATTCTATAGTAATTGCCCGAACTCAATCCGTATTGAATCAGTGAGTGGCTTTGGTATTCGCTCCACTAAGCGCAGCTAAACAAGAGGTCCCATATCAACCCGTATTTGAACTATAAAGGACTGTGACGGTCTACTATTACAGTAATAGATTGAGAGCATCTAATGCTCTCAGTCTATTAGCACAAAAAGCTATCGAAATAGAATCGAGGACGTATCGTCAAAAATGTATTGGAAAATGTAGTTCCGTTTACGTTCGGTAGGAACGCTTCTCAATGCTGCATACATTTATTGACGATACGCTTACTATTTATTAATGTTGATAACTGCTTGACAATACCCCTTGTTAGTAACAATAATTTAATTATTTGTTCCTGAATCGCTACTTAAATGATAGACATTATTTAAGATTCCTGAGGTTGCAATGTTGAATATTTTACTAGAAATCATTAGCTAAAGCTTATTAACTCAGTCTTAAGATAAAATCACACCAAAATGGTTTGACATTTAAATTTGCAAGAGCTATATTGTTAAAATTAATAAAATACCCAAATTTCAATAAATTTAACGGCCATTAATTTTAACCGCGTCTTATCTTTAAGAACGTGCCGATGGCCAATCTAAAATTAATGCTCGTAATAAATGTAAAATCTTGTAAAGTATTTTGTAAGTTTTATGCAAAATTTTCAGGCTACATTTGTAGATAAAGTAACGGCAATACTTTATTGAAACTGCGAATTCAATTAGTTGAGCTTTTCGTAAATATCAATTAAATCATACTTTAAGGTTGCCATTCCCGTGGGATAATCGGGATAAAAAGTAGCGTATGTGTTAGTCCACTACATAAAGTACCTACATACCGAATTTCATACAAAACCGTTCAGTAATTTTTGCGTGAAAGAAGAACAAACACACAAACAAACAAACAAACTGACACACTTTCTTATTTATAATATTAAGTGATTTTTGCTTTAAAGGTCCTCGAGATGTTTTTAGTCAGTTATTTTTAAGCGAATTGAATGTAGAGAAATTACTTAAAAGGATCATTGTAATCGTGAAAGCATTCCAAAATTTTCAGTGTATTTTATAAAAAATTATAAAATTAATAGGTGGTGACCAAAATCTTGTTGATTTTTAATAAAACAAGTATTCGGTCCCAATCATTTCCCAAAACATTCCGAAAATTCTAAACACATTATTTCCCTCCAAAATAATAGTCTAATATTTTTTATATTAATTTATACTATTGAATATAAATAACTGATGTTCAATGAAGCTATCAAGGGTTTCCTTTTTTCGTTTAAAGGTTTGAAAATATTGTCTTACCTATTATGCAATCTAACATTATGCAAAAAAAGAAAAACACAGTTTACTTATTTCCGAACACTTTCTGTGTTCTGTGGCTCCGACGGAGCATAAATATCCTTTTTATCGCAGTCAGATTATTATTTGCGTTATCCGAATTTTCAACATTGACCCTCGTCATCAGCCATTTTTAATGTCCCCACTGCTGGGACACTGGCATTCCTTATGGATGGATAAGGAGAACGGGCCATGACCCAATGCGGATTGGTCGACTGCAAATGCAGCCGAGACCAACGGCTTAACGTGCCTTCCGAAGCACGGAGGAGCTCGAGATAGTAAATTTATGGTCACCCATCCCGTGACCGACCATTGCGAAAGTTGCTTAACCTCAACAATCGCAGTCCGAGCGCGCGAACCACAGCGCCACGGGCTCATCGCTGCGCCACGGGCTCCTCTGATTGGGCCGGATTCCTACAGATCGAATCCCGTCAGAGCGACATGATACAAGTTGCTTTTTAAGGGTTTCGTAGCCTAAAGGCAAAAAACGAAAGCCTTATAGATTCGGCCAATCCAATGTATGTCACAGCCACTTTATTCGAAAACTATGAGGATTACACAGTTGAAACTTGGTAGGTAGATGTATTCTGTAAGCCGCTTTACGGTTTTTACACAAAAATAAAAAAATATATGAATTAAGGGGGCTCCCCATACATGGAACTGACACTGAACATTTTTTTCATCAATCCTATAAGTGTGGAAATCTATAGATAAGTCTTTAAAAATTGCATTGAGGTTTCTAATACTATTTATTTTCAAAGTCAACCGTTTGAAAGATTTACCTACACGTCCAAAGTGGCAAAATGTCGCCCCCCCCCCCTCTGACTTTTTAAATAAGAGAGTGAAAAATCAAAAAATAAATATATGCTGTAGATCTTTATAAAAACTTTCAACAAAAATTAGTTTGAACGAAATATATTTAGCAGTTTCAGAGCTATAGCACATTCTCCAAAACCGCAAATATAACTTTGTCATTCATACAGACACTATGAAAACAAAGTTATTTTTGCAGACGAAAAATTATAGTGGCATTTGGGTAGGTGTATTTAATATAATAATACTAATAATAGAAACTTTATTGCACACGATACAAAAACAAACGCATGCAGTGAAAATGACAAAAAAGAGGAACACACTATAGGCGGCCTTATTGCTACATAGCAATCTCTTCCAGGCAACCTTGGGTGAGAGACGGAATCCTTCATGTGCGAGTTCGACTCGCACTTGGCCGATTTTTTCTATTATATTTTCTTATTTAATATTTATCACATACAAATAGCATTGTAAAATGCAAAATTAAAAAGTTATAAGGGGAACTTCCCGGTTGACCGGTAGAGATTATTGGGAAACGTTTATTCGAAAAGTAATCAGGATAAAGAAATAATCTATGATTCAAATGAAATACCTAATAATGCTCTATTAGGTATTTGTGATATAAACATTTTCTATATATATACTACTTTTTTAATAAAGCTACCCAAAAATTTAACTGGTAAACCGAGAAGTGCCCCGACTATATCACAAATAATAGAACACTAACAGGTAATACATTTAAATAATCAATTATTTATTTAACCATTATACTATCCGGACGTTTCCAAAAAATCTCTTGTAGTCAACCGGGAAATTTCCAGACTGTACCTATTATAAAAAAAAAAACAACATTATCTTACCTGTGCGGCCAGTCTGGCTGCCCCTCACAATACAAGCTGTGACGTCTTGGCTGGAAGGAGGTGGAGTGGCCTGCTTGCCGCAATCGGACTTAGCAGGAAAACATCCCCTGAAATACTGGATATCATTAAACATGCTCTTTAAATCATATACATCAAAGTAAAACAAAAGGATTTACTATGCTATTTTATTACTAAAAAAAAACATATAGTCTCTAAATAGCTCAATAGGGCCTTGACCCGCCACTGTGGTCTAGTGGGGTAGGAACATATTTTATTCGATAAATCTTAAACAAGAGAATATACAAGAAAAAAGGAACTTTTATCATGTCGCTCTGATGGAATGAGCTGAGCGACATGAGACTTGTTGCTTTTTTCTAGTATATTTTCTCGTTTAAGATTTATCACATAATAATAGCATTGTAAAATGCAATCTCGGTAGCTCAGTGGTTACAGCAATGGACCAGATTTCCAAAGCGCGTGTGTTCGATTCCCATCTGAGAATTCACTTGTGGCCGAATTGATGTTTCCCTATATTTTTCTTTTTATCATAGAAAAACATTATAATTTTTTTCATATCCTAAACCAATGTTTTTCCGCAACTCAACCTATATTTGAGTCGCTCAATTTAGTAAGTTTTAGTCGATCGGTTTATTATGGAAATAATGCCTAAAACAAAAAAAAAATGTAGGTTCTTTATACATTTTAACGCTGTAGGCAAGTAAGCATTTTAATTATTACAGTTGTGAGCACAACAAACGCCCCTCAGTCATCTACAGGGTCCAGCCTCGCTATGCACGTGACTTTTACCATAATTTGCCTTAATGTAATTTCGTGTCTGTAATGTTCCCAATGTGTATTTGAAGACAATATAATCAGTGACTTAGAATTTCTCAATTGCTCTTACGTCCCGTCTGAGTAATTCGGAGGCAGTCCTTATCTCTATTATTGTTGATTTTTCTCGTAAACAAGTATACCGGTACAGTATTATTAGTTTCACAGAACAATAATAATTTCAAAGGGCTTGTATTTCTAACTCAGTCAAATGACGTAGATTAATATCGGTAAAACTTTCTGAACAACAAGCCTGAAGTCATCGAAAATTTATGATGCTTAATTCATAAACTGAAGACTAAATTTGAAGTGATAAATCTTGTCTTTCTGAATTAGTCCAAATAGGTTTTATAGCGCTATTTGTTGAAACGACTTTGCGTTTTTTTGCTGTTTTTCTAGTATTCTTAAAGTTATGAATTAATATATAAATGAAGAAGTGTTACAGTAGGTAACTACTATTAATACTTAAAAAGTTTTGTTCCAAGTAAATATTTTCTATTCGTGATACACTTTAAGTTAAAGTCCTTTGTTATAATGTATGTTTTCGCAAAAAACTGAGGTGCGGTTGCGTAATTGTTTTCATTTGACAGTTCATATCATATTGAATCGGCTGCAAATTGTATGGAATGACATTTATTAAGATACAATATGGTCTTTTCCTGAAAAAAATCGTATTGCGTTCAGTTCGTGGAGCAATAATTGTCCTAAATAATGTTGAAAATCTTTATGATAAATTTGAAACTGAAAAATATTGAAAACAATCAACTCGGTCACAAGTGAATTCTCAGACGGGAATCGAACCCGCGACCTTTGGAAATCCGGTCCAATGCACATGAAAATCTTTATTCAAAGAAAGAGATAAAGTGTATATACGTGGTTACCGTTCCCGTGGGAATATCGGGATAAAAAGTAGCCTGTGTTACTCTCCGCCCTTTCAACTAACTCTATGCCAAAAATCAATTCGACTGGTGGCTTAGTTGAGGCCTGAAGACAGGACAAACAAATACACTTTCGTATTTATAATAATACAAGCGGCCGCACGCGGTTTCAACCGCGTGGGTCCCGTTCCCGTGGTTATATTTGGATAAAAAGTATCCTATGTTAATAATCAGGCTATCTACTATCTGTGTACCAAATTTCATCCAAATCCGTTCAGTAGTTTCGGAGCCTATTCAATACAAACAAACAATCAAATCTTTCCTCTTTATAATATTAATATGGTAAGGAAAGTTTAGATAGGATAAAGATATGATTACGATAAAAGGACAAGTAAAATAGTGAAAAATAAAAATAATATGCTGTCAACTGTACAAAAATAAATAAATACAAGTACAGGTACAGGGCTATTTTTGATTTCAATTTAATAATTAATCTCATTCGGACTATCAGTCGCTTGTTAATTGTCAAGATACAATTAAATCTCATAATTTTAATTAACTTCCACTTGTTGAAAGCTTCTGGGCCCAAAAATAGAAACAATGCCATTATGATTATGTTTATGAGAATCATATTTAATTTAGCCGAAGTATATTTAAGCGTAGGAGTTTCATTCGAAAACTCTGCAATTATTTTTTCATTCTAATAATGAACAAGTTTTGGTTTTATCTTACCAAGTTCGAAATGTATCTCGCAATTTGCTCGGTGAAAGTGCCGTGGCACAGCCATTCAACTTTTGACTTTCACTAGAAGGTAATACATTCATTTACTCACCTAAAAACCTTGCATGCTTTGAAGAGGGCGATGAAGGCTTGCCTAAACTTTCTGTTCATGAAGCAATAGGTGATTGGATTGCAGCAAGAGGAACAGTAGGCGAGAAGCTGCAGCAGAACCACCCCCTTAGATCCTATGTACTGGTATAACTCTTCGGGGTAGAATAAATATATCTGTGAAAAAGTATTCATATTCAGATAAAGATCTTAATACAATCAGATGTACATATCTTATTTTTTAGTTTATTTATTTATTTAAGAAAGGAAACAAATAGTACTTATAATACTTATGATACTGTTATAACACTTAATATTACATTAGCTAAAATGAGTTTCCAATGGTGAATAATACATCCCAAGAAAAAATAAATTTTCCACCCATCCGGTAATTTTCATACAAAGAAACTCAATGTATAGTCTCACTAGCAAATCAGTAAGTATATTTTTCTGTAGTTATTTCTTTTGCGATGGATAGGTCAAACGCTCATATATGATTTGATAATGCTGCGGTCACACTACCGTGATATAAATAAATAATAAATAAATAAATATTCGCATACAATCACACCAATTATCTAGTCCCACGTTAAGTTTCATGAAGAACTTGTGATATGGATACTAGATAACGGATAAACATACTTATATACTTTTTTTTGTAAATACATACTTAATATACATATTAAACACCTAGACCAAGACAAATAGACATGTTCATGCACACAAATATTTGTCTTGTCCGGGGATCGAACCCGGGACCTCTGGCGCAGAAGGCGGGGTTAGTACCCCAGCGCCAAACAGGTCGTCAAAATATATATGCCACTAATATGGCCCTAATATGGCCCTAATTTAAACAGGTGTGGCCACGATTTATGGCCATAATTTTCAATATGGCATATGACGGTGGGCAATAGCTCAGATGGCGGTCTCTTTCGCATATCAAAGGAATGTACCGCGGCATTGTAGGTAGTTAATTAGTGTAACCACACCACTTACCGCGGTAATATATGCGGTAATTTAATGCCACAATTACTGCGGTAGACGGACGGTAGGCGGTAAGGTGACCGCAACATAAGAAACAGGTCGTTAAAATTACAATAAGATTAAAGATATCTTCTGTAATATTTAAACGAAACCTTAAAGCAAGGTAACTGACATATTCTCATTAAGTAAATACTTTGTTGAGTCACCTTCATATAAGAAAACCGTACTCGTTTTCCACTTGACGACTAAGTCACAGTCTAATCTTTGCTCTGCCTACAAACGGCCAAACGACGCACTCACACAGATACGCGCCGCTCACGCGCGCAGTGCAGTGAGATCGAGGGGCCGGCCATGTAGCGATATGTAGCGAGCGGCGCGTGTGTGTGTGAGCGCGTCATATAGATCGAGTGCAGACTGCAGAAATTGTTTATGTTTACACTGTGACTAAGTTAAACAGTTATTTAATAAATCAATGCTTGTCGTGTCAATTGAGTTACTACGTCGTCGTCTCGAGTAATTATATGTAATTACGCGCAGTAAAGCGTGTTTATGAAGACATTACAGAAAATTTGTGTCGGCTCAGAAAACAGGGTCGGTCGCAAACAACATAAACTCAAACTCAATATCATTTATTCAGCGTACTTGTGAATGTGAAAGAAGCTAAGCCATCGGTTCACAAACCTTCGGCGGGAGACCATGTACGAGAAGAACCGGCAAGAAACCCATTGTGATAACTTACAGTGTTTATGACGTGGAGAGGCGTCCAGCAAATGAAGAATTCCAGTATTATGACGAATAGCATTCTTATTACCTGCGAAAGAAATAATATTTTACATTCATCTTGCTCAAAAAGTTGGTCAATGTAGCGTACCAGAAATGGGATAAAATAGAGGGAGTGAAGTGCTCTACTCCCACTTCACCGAAGTCGAGCTATTTCCTAAACTATAGGTAATGTTTCTATGCCATTGATATTGAACTTATTGTAGAATAATATGAATATACACACAGATCAAGAAAAACTCTTGTTTTAACACGTGATGGTTTTACAATATTTGATTTAACAAATAACGGCGGTAAAAAACCACTAGTGGTACAACCACCGATATCGGACCAAGGGGTCCCGGGTTCGATTCCCAGCGGGGGTACATATTGTATTCGGTTTGGTTGGTGGTAGGACTTGTTGTAAGTCCGCCTGGCTAGCTACCACCATCTTATCTAAGTCTGACGCCATAACAACAATGTTTTCAGTATTGTTGTGTTCCGGCAGTTAAAGATAAGATAGCCAGTTCCTCAGTGATTGGGGATTCCGGGAGAGGCTCGCTTCCATCTTCAGCCTTATCAATACTTAACATCAGGTATGATGAAGGCTAAGAGTCTCCACGAACTTCATAAAAAAAAATAGTGTAAAAAACATGATTGAAAAAAAAAATTAAAGGCAAGGCACAAAATTAGAAGTATGTAGAATGTACCATCGATGCCTGAGCTGGCACCGACTCCCTATGCTTTATTGTTACTTTTTGAAGGCGGTTAATTAATTTTATTTCTAATAAAAAGTTTTATTGTTTTATTTCATCTGACCGCAGCTAGTAGGTAACTTTTTGCCGTTTATCCTTTGGCCTTGTTTTCCCTTAGGAACTAACGAGTTTCTTAAAGCGACAAGACTGAACTCCACAACAGCGTCTATCACCAGAACAAGAAAATTAGAGCCAATGGAGTTTTGAAAGTTGTAACTCGCGTAAGAGCATTATCAGTATAATACCAAACAAGTAATAAAGTTTTGGTTCAACTCAACTATAGATTAAATGTGAGTTTGAATTTAGGGGAATGAGTGTGACGGGATGGAAAGGGGTGTCCCCCAATCCCTCCACCATAGTATTTACTTAATTTTAAATGAATTTTCAAAGTTTCTAAAAATGTATGAGAAAACTTGGTATTCGAGTAAATTATACATAAAATATTTAGTATTAATTAAAAAAAACAAATTCTGGCGCTTCGCCGGCCACTACCGCGGCACGCTCGCTACGCTTGCTCGGCTCGTATGCTTATGGTCGCAGTTCTAACTTAACCTTAACGTAACGATATCTTAAAGTATTTTCTTTATTATTTTCTTCGGCGGGTGGTGGATATATCAAGAACTACTAATGCGATAAAACTTGAAATAGTTTAAGGTGACTTTTGCTTAAAGACTTTTTTTATTGCAACAGGTGCTGAAAGGGGTTCTTAAAAATTCAAAGTGGGGCTAATAGGGCATAGGAACAGTGGGCATGTGCATCATATGAAAGGACGCTGCTTGGACATTTTCGTTTTTTATCTTTTTTTAGGTCGCATAGTTTTTGACTTTTGATGGAAATTTAAAAAAGTATATCGTTCCCCCCCACTTATCTCCGAAGTTTACGTAGAGAAAACCTGAAATTATTCTATTTAATAGAAGTTTATGTAAAGATTACAGGAAAAATAAAACGATGTCTGTAAATAGCATACTTTTGAGAAATCTTAAAAAAGTGATTTTATACTTATTTGCTTTTTGGTAAGCTGACATTAGCTGACCTCGACCTATGTTATGGGACAATATATGATGGTACGGAACCATCGGTGTGCGAGCCCGACTCGCTCTTGACCGGTTTTTTTTGATGTATTTTATTCCAGCCACCTTCACCCACAATCGATTAGATAATCGTGGTTTAAAACATCGTTCTGTACCTTTAAACTAACGACTAATATTTTTTAATGAATGATATTTAGGTTGTAACGGTTCTAAAAACCGTACACTCCTAATTCCTAATCTAGTACATACTTACTTTTGACTAAATTAAATAACGCCTGTTTGTTTACTTTGTTTTGATTTATAAAACTTAACGCTCGCTGGTAGTTAATTCATAAAATATAACTGTGTACCCTCGAAGCTGCTTCATGGCTTGGAGATTTCGTATTTGAACCAATTGAATGAATTAAATCAAACAACTAAACACAGATTTATTATTATCTCTGTATTTTAATATTTCTATATAGAAAAATATCTACATTTTTTCTATATATATCTACTATATTTTTATAATTTTAATTTTCTGTAAGTAGGTACTCTTCAGCCACAGTCAAAATACTTTGTCTATACTAATATTATAAAGATTTGATTGTTTGTTTGCATTGAATAGGCTCCGAAACTATTGATCGGATTTGGATGAAATTTGGTACACAGATAGTAGATAGCCTGGTTATGAACATAGGATACTTTTTATCCCGATATTCCCACGGAAAGGGGAACCACGCGGGTGAAAGCCTTTTCAATAATCGGTTAATCATTTGCTGGAAGTGGGTTTAACAAGCAAAACTCACTTTTCTTTTAGCCTCTATACTTTTGTCGATGTGCGTAGACCTGATGACGTGCCTGAACTCCAGGTCCACTGAGTGCATGCAGTAGGAGTGAGGAGTTTTCGTCTCCGAATCCAGTTTCTCATCTGGCACCTGTGAAAACAAAGATATTAAATTATTATACCTAAATATAATATTATAAATGCGAAAGTTTGTCTGAATTTTTGTTACTCTTTCATGCAAAAACTACTTAACTGATTTGGATGAAATTTGTCACACACTCCATTTTGTCGTTGTTGTGGCTGTCATACAGTATAACAATGTGACAGTAATGACAGGTCGAAACTAGTTGTTATGTGATTTTAAGTTATAGGTAATCAACTGCGGGATTGTTGAGAGACTTGCTTACCATCTTAACTTGGTTGTATTACACGAATGTCGCCGTTTTTGTTATTCAAATGTGACTAAACTGTTATCATCAAAACAAAACACGAACAAAATACGAACAGTGGCAAGTAGCTCAACAATTCCGGTTACAGACTGTACTCGTGTTTTCCGCCTGTTTCCACCGGATACTATCACATAGGGCCTGCGCAGACGACGGACATTGGAGGACTTTTTGTCCGCGACACGACCTTATTACTAAGAAAAAAGTTGAATATATAACGAAGACTATCACGTGATAGTTTATGGATTTTTTTAATGGATATACACGATCTAAGTTCAATCTTATTTGGTTAACAATAAAGACGTGTCGCGGACAAAAAGTCCTCCGTTGTCCGTCGTCTGCGCTAGCTCATAATCAAATACATTGATCTTACGGAATTCAGAGTGCTTAGTGCTAGTTTTTTCGACTCACGGTCTATAGTGAGTGCGTTAGGTTCTTGGCGTTGGTGTAGTCCGTGGCGTAATCCGCTAGATGGCGTACTGCTGAATTCATACAAAAATTGACGCGTTTACGATCGACCGTGAGTAGAAATAACTCGCATTCAACACTCTGAATTAACGAAGGTATTACGAATATGTACGAGTATGGATAGATAATAAAACGATTGAATAACTAATAGCCTCCGGCTCAGCAGCTGCGCCATAGAGCCTATAAATATTTTAATAACATATACGTTATTTGACGGATCCGATGGTGTAAAGGCTCTGTCTACGAGTATAAGCATCCGATCCGGAATCTGTCCGGTCCGAGAAAAAACCGGCGGCATCGGCATCCAATCATTGCTTTTGTATGAAATTTCTGATGGTATGGTCCCGGGTCCTATATAAGTAGTCAATGCAGTAACGATTCAAATGATTGTTTGAGAGACGCATAGAATCCAGGCTTGTCCGGCGCCATTTTTGATTAGACCCGGGAGATACCAAGCCTAAAGCCATTAACCCGGTGTCATGGAGGGTGGGTCAAGATTACCCGCGCATTTTTAGTTTGCCTATAACTTTCAAACTATTTATGCGAAGTTGCCGCTTTTCTCAGTAGCTGGAGTTTTTGAGTGCCTCCGTTTTTGGCGCAACATCAGTGGAGCATTAGCCACATTGGTAGACTAACGTGCCACAACTTGAAAAGGTAATATTACCCACGCCTGTATTCGGTGTAACAAAATTATTTTTAACTTATTAAGAGTATTTTTGTAGGTATTTTTTTTCATTTATGTTTTTCGACTGTTTCCTTAATTGTTAATGTTAGTAGATTTATAAAAGTACCATTTAAATTATTGAATAATGATAATTGTTATGTATTTAACTTTGGTTTTACAAAAAGACGCCAAACTTTGATTTTTTTAGTCATTAACGGTACCACAATAGATTTTAAAACACTGTTTAATTTAGACAACTTTTAAAAGTGATTCTGTCTCTATCAAACAAGCATTGTTCCTATGATTAAAAGTTTATTCATAAGTTTTTTTGGTGTTTTATTACCTTGATAGCAGTACCATAATGATTGTGATAAAAATAGGTATTCATTTTTTATAAATAGATACTAAAATATATCACATTGTCTGATCCGGTAATAATTACCCGGCCCTCACCTCGGTGTAACAATTTTCCACCCCCATCTCGCCGGGTTAAGAATTATCAGTTGTCAGTAAGATGGTGATGGCCTAATTCTTGAAGAAGGTCATAGTATTTTTATCACATCATGTTATGTGTTTATCATTTTTAGTGTTGACCAAATGATAAAACGTATCATTTGGAAGTATTACTTAAAGAAAATAATTTAAATATATATGCGCAAATAAAAAGCGTGAATTAAGCTTGCTATCTATTTTACTACATTAATGTAAACAGATAGTACAAATCTGCGAAAGATTCTTTTGATGATGATTTCATATTTTATTACAGTACCTACTCATAAAATCAGGCATTACGTTAAATTAATCACATACAATAGTATTATCTAATCTTTAGAATTTACTTCGTTCTATATTTAATAGTCGCACCTGGTGTAATAAAAACATATTACAAGCTGTATAGATTATATTTTTTTCCTTTTTAAACTAAGTATTGAAAAGAGTTGAGTAGCATTCTCCGAATGTCGTTTACGAACATAATTTCCCAATTTATATTTTGTTGGGTTATTCTGTTACAAATACCTTCAGCATGTCAAAATGAATAAACCCTTTCAATCTTTGTCATCAATTTATTGACATTCCTGGACGATGCACGGTCTCCGACTATTCAATTAAACTCCAAATGATTGATGACTGTTAGCTGTTATCACTATTTATTCAGCTAAGTGACGATGGAAAGTGTCTGGAAATACCAAATAATCTATACTAGGTATATATAATATTATAAAGCTGAAGAGTTTGTTTGTTTGAACGCGCTAATCTCAGGAGCTACTGGACCGATTTAGAAAATTCTAAGACCATTAGAAAGCTACATTTCTCCCGAGTGACATAGGCTATATTTTATCCCGATATTCCCACGGGAACGGGCACCACGCGGGTAAAACCGCGAGGATCCACAAGTAATATTTAAAAAATGTATTCACTAAGGGTAAAAAGGGAACGGTCAACTCTGATTTAAATAATATGGACTTTTAGCATATTTTGCAATCCTACGAAGGGTTGTAGATTTTAATGGGTTGTAGAGGTATGTAAAATTGAGAATGTCGAGACCGTAACTGAATTATGTTTATGTATAAGATACATGAATAGAACACATTATTTATAACCAGTGTTCAAAGAATGGTTGCACAGGTTCAAGCATGAAAAAACAGAAAATATGCTCTGAGCAGTTTCTTCATTTCTCTAGACTCGCTATTCGATACATTCCTCAAGTATTATTAATTTGTTGGCACATTATAGTCCCAGTGCGCTACAGTTCTGACGTCCAGTGGGTCCACGGGTAATAAAACCGATCATTTTCTTCCCCGTATACCCACTGCACAAGAAATATCCTACTCGATCGTTTCAATACTTCTTAAATTAAAATAATATTTAGGTAAAATTACAAGGATCATATAAATAATTTCTTATAATTTATGTGATCCTGCTTATTAATAGAGTTATTTGAAATGTTTCGAGATTTTTATACGCAGCGCTTATAATAATTCCTATTTGGTTATGCTGCCCTAGTACTTTTCGTTCAATATTTTTTTTAATTTTCTGTATTACACGATACCAATGTGGCGTTCCACATTTCACTTCTCCTCTTTTTCTTGCCTGGACAGGCACCGACTCTAACAAACAAATGTTTTGCTTTAATAAAGACTTCTTTTTAATTTCAAAAACATCTTTAAAGTATCCTTTTTTAAATAAAAAAAAAAATCTAAATTAGTTCATACACAAACGTTACATCATCCGTAACGTCCCGGCTACACGCTACGTCTTGCCTGAAATAGACCGGTTTGCGCAGGTAAGACGTAGCGGATTGTCCTGACTGTCTTGCCTGCGCAAACCGGTTTGTGAAGGTATGCTTTCAAGTAAGAGGGAGCATGTACCTGGTACATAAGAAAGGCAGTTTTCTTTTTAAATTTCAAAAACATCCTTGAAGCATCCATTAAAAAAAAAAAAGAATTATCTAAATTAGTTCATACACAAACGGTCGACCATCCGTAACGACAGTATTTTTAAGATTTCCAGAAAACAAATGGTTTCGTTACTAAACAAATTTTATGCAATAACGTTTGGAAAAATTCAATTGGCTCAGCCCTATTCGAGTATAATAGGTGAACGTACGTACAGACAAAAATCACGAAAAAGTGATATCATCGTCCTTTTTTAGGTCGGACTGTTAAAATGGTGCAAACCGAAGCTCATAATGCAAAGCAACGCTCCTCATGTGTAGAGCCCTAGGCTGGTCCCTAAGGCTCTTTTAGTATATGTTTTCAGAAAAAGATTTGGATTTTCGAAAAATGTTTTACACGGTGAAAAAAATACGATTTGCTTTATCCTGTGCGCGGATTAATAAAAAAATACTAGAGCGGTCATAAGCTTGTTGTTCTACATATCCTTTTTTTTTAATTAGTGCGTTCTTCCGTTTCTATTATTATAAGAAAACGTCAAATTAGGTCACTATATTGTTGACAGCATTTTCTGGGTCGGCTCGAATAGATAGAAATGGTTTCTGAGGGTTCATTTCAAAATTACTTTGATGATCAGGTTTAAGAATACATCGCTACCGTCTACCGTCGTAAATTCGGAAATCATTCGTAGGGACCCATTACGTCCGCCAGCCCACGTGGCATCGGCAACTGGAGGTCTCATTCACGGACCCTTTATTTGGGTTCGTGGCCACGAACCCACATGAGAATGCCGGCTCTCCTTTATAAAATTCGGGGGCGTTCGTCACGGGGGCGTCGGTACCTCTCCGATAAATAGTTGTAATTCGTCTCAGATGAACTCTTCAGAACGATATAGGTAATATGAGATTCGATTCAGCGCGTTTTTGCTGTAGTCGACGCCCGCCTTGGTAAAAAATGGCTGATTTTGAAAAAAAATATGTCTCAGTAACTGGGTTAAGTATGGGATTAGTAACTCACCTTCTTTGCAGTCCAATTCTTGCAGCAAATATCTGATGAGTTCCCTTGTAAAATCGGTGTCGCTGGTATCAGATGGGTGCTTTTGCAGCTCTCATGTCGCGTAACTAGAAAAAGGAAACAATATTTAGTAAAGTGATCTCCAGCAGTTCAGTGGGCCTACCGCGTAACTGTCGACTTTATTTTGACAACCGACGGCGTTTTCGTACAGCGCATCTTCAACGTTATCGTGCTAACAATAAGATTCCTATACGTACATCTTATGTTTTGGCGCGCACTGTTCATTGAAATAAAACAACTTTTACGGATATCAAACGCGCTATATTTCCACGAACTAAGTTGTAATTGTTCGTATTTTTAGGTTTTTTAGGGGTTTTTTGATTTTCCCGACGTTTCGGCACCTTTACAGCTGCCGTGACCACGGCAGCTGTAAAGGTGCCGAAAAATACGGACAATTACAACTTAGTTCGTGGAAATATAGCGCGTTTGATATCCGTAAAAGTTGTTTTATTTCAATGAACAGTGCGCGCCAAAACATAAGATGTACGTATAGGAATCTTATTGTTAGCACGATAACGTTGAAGATGCGCTGTACGAAAACGCCGAATACGGACAATTACAACTTAGTTCGTGGAAATATAGCGCGTTTGATATCCGTAAAAGTTGTTTTATTTCAATAAGATTCCTCTTCAATAGTCAGTTAATACTCGTCTCTGTGTGTGACCGAGACTGCGCTATAGCATCAGCGCTCGCGTATGATGACTGGCGCCCATATTCGTCAAGTCGACGACGATGGCGGTGACGACAGTTACGTGTAGGGTAGGGCCACAGTTCAAACCACAAAGTATCGCCACGGTAGTCCTGGGGCTTTATTTCGAGCTATTATTATAACAATATCAAAGTAATATTGTAGGCAAGATGGAGCTATTAACGCAGTGTACCTATAGCTCCCTCTTTAATCATAATTACTTTATATTGTGAAAACAGCAACAACAACCTCTAAGCTGTTCAATAAATTGTATCGTCAATTTAAATATGAGTGAGAGATAATATTATGAGAGCTAATAGATACATTTAATTTAAGAGACTGCCGCCGTGTCCAAAAGTGTCGTAAAGAGTTGTTGGAACCTCGAATTTTCTCCAAAAGACTCGAAGTCAAAGATTTTTAGATAAGTGCTTTCGAATAGTCAATTCTTTCCCTACCAGCCATTCAGGACATCTTTTAACTGATAAGAAGAATGGCCGCAAGAAACTTATCAGCTTTATCAGAAACAACACCATTTACAATGAAACATGTTGTTGCCTAACACAAATCTACAATCTTGAAATATATTTAATATGCTATGCCTTTCCCCAATCTTGGAACGGCAAGCTTATTCTTATTTCTAGTAATAAAATTATGAACATCGCTATGCTTAGTAAATAACTCATGATGTTTCCTTACATATACTATATTATCATAGATATATTGTCCCGCCAAAGTTAGTATATTAAACTCGTTAAACAAGGGAACTTCTCCGTCGAAGGTTGTAAGTAGCGCGCACAGCTCTTTTTTGAAGTATAAAAACATTTTCTATATTGGCTGCTGAGCCCCACAACAACAGGCCATAGAAAATTACACTATGAAAATAACTAAAGTAAACTAGTCTTGCCGTTTCAATATCAGTTAAGAGCCTTATTTTCCTTATTGCGAAAGCCGCCTAAGTCTGCTTGTCGAAAATATGTAGATCCCATTGTAGTCTGTAATCCAATGTAATGGCCAAGAAATGTTGTACTCTCAACTGACTCTACTACATCCACATTCAAACAGATATGCATATCGACCTGCACTACATTAGGTACTGAGAATTTAAAAAACTTGGTTTTAATAGGGTTAAGAGACAAATTACTACTGTTGAACCAGTGTGCGACTTGAGAGAGAGCACTGTTTACCTCGTCAGAACAATTGGTTCCTCTATCAATTTTAAAAATTAAAAATGTATAATCTGCAAAAACTACTGACTCACAAAAATTACTCGTGTAGTAAGGGAGATCGTTAATATATAAATAAAATATAGCAGAGGGCCCAATATTGAACCTTGGGGCACGCCCATAATAATGGGGGCTCAAGTAGAAGCAGTATTATTGACAATTACTTTTTGATTTCTATTGTGCAAGTATGACTGCAAAAGGCTAACTGATTTTTTTGAAACACCATAATGTTCCAGCTTCTTTAAAAGTGTAACGTGATCCACGCAATCGAAAGCTGTAGACAGGTCACAGAGTATACCAATTACGTCTTGCTTGCCCTCCTAAGACTCAAAAATATTATAACTTTTTAATTTTGCATTTTACAATGCTATTTTTATGTGATAAATATTAAACAAGAAAATATACTAGAAAAAAGCAACTAGTCTCATATCGCCCTGACGGGATTGAGAGTATATACTTTTTTAAGACTTTTGGTAAGACTGATATCGGCATAAAACTTGTAGGGTCACTTTTGTCACCCAATTTAAAAAGAGGAACAAGCTTACTATATTTCATTAAGTCGGGAAAAGTACCTTCATCTATGCATTAATTAAAAATGAAAGCTAAATATGGAGCTATTGCATCAATTATTGATTTAATAATGCCTGTTGATATACCCCATAAATTTTCAGTCTTTTTAATATTTATATATTATTATACTTTTAAAATGTCTTCACTATTCATATGCTTAAAATTGAAAACTATATTACAGTTATAAACACATGACTCCAAGAGGACAGCAGCAACGTTTGGACAGGAATTTAATTTACTGGTAGATGATAAGGGTACCCGAGAGAAGAAATCTTCAAAAACACGGGCAACTTCGACGTCAGTTTATTTTTTATATTTTATTATCCGCTAATTTTATTTTATATGAAAAGAACACCTTTCACCTCCCCTTAGCAGCTACCCATACATTTATAAACAATTGAAAATACTTCCCTACATATTCAATAAAATTTGGGTCACAGGAAGTATGCTTAGACGCACAGAGGTCACATAGTTTCCTTCTACTTGTGTAAATTCCCGGCGTGTCCCAATCACTAAACTTTACTTTGCTTAAACGTTTTACTAAATTTGCCGTCAACCACATGAAATAAATCATTATAAAGATGATAAATAAATAAATAATAGGATCTGGTGAAGACTAAATTTTTAATAATCATATTTAGTAATTGGCCTGTATACAATTTTCCGCTTAGAACAGACATGATGGTGCTCTATAGAGGCTTGTTGTCCACTATGGTCCGATTTGATAACATTTATTATAGATTTTTCAGTGACTACACAGTTTGAAAAAATGTTGTCTAAACAGGTGGCAGATGTGGGTGTTTATTCGGGTAAGCTCATTAAAGGCTTGTAATAGATAAATCGATTTAAATAAATTTAAAAATCTACTTGCGAGCTTCGACAACTTTGAGTTCAAAATGTCAACATAAAAAATCCCCACATATGACAACCTTTTTTATTACTTTTACTAATTATTCTTAAAACTTCCTCCATAGTGGAGTCAAACTCTAGTTAATTACTCTTTGGGGGACTATAAACACATATTACAATTATTTGGTCTAGTTCTACACAAGAAAATTCAATTATTCGTTCAATTAAGAGGGATATTATTTCTTTGCGCTCTTAGTACTGAAAATTATTATGTAAAATTATAATAGCAGATTGCCTACTAAATGAACTTTTTATTCTATAATTATCAAGATTTAAAATTAATTCGTGACATTTTAACCAATGCTCAGTAATACACAAAACATCAAAATTTTCACAGTTTAAAAATAAAGTTACTTCTAGGTCTTGGTTAGAAAAGCCTTGTATTTTTTATTAACAATTTTTAAACATTTTGGCTTTTCTCTTGTTAACACCGAGCAAGAGGACACTTGTGTTGTCGCTATTGTTAATTTAAATTAACCAAGTCCGTATTGGGATTCAAAAGAATCAAATTACTTGGAACAGATTCCAAAGTTATATTACACATGTCAGCATTTAACTGCTCAATAAAAGCAGAGGTTTTTATAGCCAGATTGTTGGCTAAATCTACACTATCTACACTAATACTATAAAGAGGAAAACTTTGTTTGTATGTTTGTTTGTTTGGTTGTAATGAATAGGCTCAAAAACTACAGGACCGATTTTAAAAATTCTTTCACCATTCGAAAGCTACATTATCCATGAGTAACATAGGCTATATTTTATTTTGGAAAAAAATAGGGTTCCGTAAGATAATTGGGTTTTTCGGACACAAGGTGTAAAAAATCAACCAGAAAAGTTACTTATTTTGTGTACGCTGCCTAAACTACAAAAGATAGAACCATAAAATGTTCTAATTAATAGAAATGAGAAGTCAATTTAACACCAAATCTACTAAGTCACTTCAGTGTTTTAAACTAGGTAAGCTGAGTAAAATACTTGTTAACTAAGTTATGGAACACAGTTACTTCCCCCGGTATATGTGGCAGTTTATTAGCGATTTATGCATTCCTCCTTTAGAATATCGTCTTTTCTTGAGACTTGATTGCACGTCAGGATGACGTTTGGTCGTTACAATTTTGTCACTTTATTTTAAATATTACTAAAAAGATTTATTGGTTAACACCTAGATATGAACTTGATATTAAAAGCCGACTTTGATATTAAAAGCTTAACGTTTCATGAAACATTTGGTCCGACATATTTGTAATCGGAAAATCTGACATATTTGTCAAACTGTCGCACATTTTTGATAGGCATACTTGGTCTGTGTCAGGATGAGGAGTGACAGTCATTTTTAGGGTTCCGTAGCCTAATGGCAAAAAACGGAACCCTTTTAGATTCGTCATGTTTGTCTGTCCGATGTATGTCACAGCCACTTTTTCCAAAACTATAAGGATTACACAGTTGAAACTTGGTAGGTAGAAGTATTCTGTAAACCGCTTTACGATTTTTATATAATATAATATAATATATACATGGAACTGAAACTGATTTTTTTTTATCAAACCTATACGTGTGGGGTATTTATAGATAGGTCTTTAAAACTTACATTCAGGTTTTTAAAATGTTTTTTTCTCAAAGTCAAAGATGTACACTTCCAAAGTGGTAAAAGGTGTCCCCCCCCCCCTCCCCCCCCCTCTTACTTTTGAAATAAGGGAGTGAAAAATAAAAATATGCTGTAGATCTTCATAATAACTTTCAACAATAATTGGTTTGAACGAAATATAGTCGGCAGTTTTAGAAACATAGCACTTTTCCAAAAGGGAACTGAAACAAATTTTTTTCATCAAACCCATATGTGTGGTGTACCTATAGATAGGACTTTAAAAATTACATTGAGGTTCCTAAAACAGATTTTTCTCAAATCAACCGTTTGAAAGATATATACTTCCAAAGTGGTAAAATGTCACAGCCACTTTATTCCAAAACTATGAGGATTACACATAAATTTGGTAGGTAGATGTATTCTGTAAACCACTTTACGAGTTTTACACAAAAATAAAAATAATGTATGACTGCTTTTTATAGAAAACCTACCTTCTGCAATTAGATTAGATCAGTGACAAAAAAGTATGTTCGAGCATAGCTGAAAAATTGTCGATTTGTCAAGCTTTATGAAACAGGGCCCTGTACATATGCTAAAGGATTCTATTACTAACACTTTAAAAACAAAACACCATAATAGGCTATGGTTTTACTTAAATTTCCGAATAGATGCCCGTTTCTATAATAATTTGAATTGACCCAGAAGTTAAATTGACCCTGTTCAGGGTTTACTGCCAGGGACTGTACACATGTCATATTTGGTACACATTCACGCAGCAGTCCTACCACACTTTAAGAGTACAACAACGCGTTTAGAGGCTTAAGGGCCCGCTATAGGCCAACGAAAATCAGATTGCTTTACATGATCGTCTGTAATATCAATATTAATGAAAAACTGAATTTCAAATTAAGATGCAGCAAACTACAGGACTAACACTAGTGACTATGTTACTCAAAAATACGATTGCATAAAATTTTCTCGATAGAAAAAAATTGCGAAGTTGCCTCCAAATCACTATAATTAACACGATAAACTGCTAGTATTCAAGTAATACATTAAAATAAAGCTTGGAACTTTTTAGTATAATTACACTATAGATAAGGCAGGGCTTATGTTATATATTTTTTGTAAATAACCTTTATATATCCTTTAAAAAAAGAATTTCCTTCATTTCTTCATTCCGGACCGGCCGAATGAGGCCGGAGAATTATAACGTAAATGCTGCCTTATTTCTCATAGAAATAAGGCAGCATTTACTTTGCAGTTCGCCGTTGCAGTTATTACTTTTGCTTTTGGCCTAGAGCGCGCCCTTAATGGGCCTCCCATGGCGTTGAAGTGCGTCGAGGATGTTTGCCGTGTACAGGGTCTACTTTTATATTTTTGACGAACATTTTATTGTGATAATTTATAATCTATATTGACATGAAAAATGTGGTTAAATTTATTTGATTTAAAACTTTAACTTATGCAGTTTAACACAATACTTAATTAGTTTGATATGTTTAAATATACAAATAAAAATTTAATATAAAATACAATGTTTATGCAAAATGTAAAGTAATCGTAAACTTATATGGGTAATTATATATAAAGGCTGAAATAAAAATGTTTTTTGTTTGTTTTTTTTTATTTATTTATACTGACTAAAGATTTCAATAATCAAGAAATATCAAATATACAAAAGCGGCTACAGTTCTAATCTTATTATAATATGACGTACCACAAAATTTGTATACAAATAGTCTTAGGACTACTTCGGCCCATTGAATCCCCAATTAACCCACATCAGGAGAAAAATACTCCCAATTAAACTCGTATAAAGCTGCAGCCGTCGTTTCATTAATAAAATCTAAGAGACAAATTAAATTTTGTAGAATGAATTCCTATGCCTCAAGGAAATTGATCTTGGCAAACTTTCGTGACTTGTAAATTGAAAATTTTCGCTCAACTTATGACGAAAGACAAATTATGACGTAGGCAACAGTACCTACAGCCCGTTCACCGTAAGATGTTCCTTGCCGTGACAACTTTCCTAGTCTTTTATCTTTATTTTTTTTGTTGTTGCCATTTTATTTTTTATAGTTATATACTTTAACATAAGTACCTGAAGTACGTCATGCTCATTCAAACGTTTCTTAGCAGGGTATGTGTGTAACGAACATGCAAGCTGTTGTATAATCTTAACAGGGGCTTAGTAACTACTATGCTTTACATATAATTAATCTTAAGTATGTACATACATACTTAAGATTAATTTTCACGAAATGCCTCCCATTTCAGTTTCCAAAACGTTCAGGTTTTTCAGTGATATTCTATAACAAGCTGAGAAACGCCGAAATTGCAAGAATTTCAATGATAACAACGAACAACACGTATATTTTTTATTACTGTTTAGATACTATAGATATCAAATACAACTAGTGGTAATAAAATACTCCTATAGACCCCACAATCTGTTTAAAGTTTTAACCCGCCATCGGTCGCGCCTCTTTTTGGGACATCATCGGTCGCGTGGGGTATTTTGAAGCCCGACATTCATCGGCCAAAACTCTTTTTTGCATTTATTTTGTTTTCGGGGGTAATTAAAGTTTTAAATAAAATGAAAAGTTTTACTTCAAATCTCTTATTGAGTAAAAAATATTAACAAAAGAAAGATGGAAATTGGGCATTTTTTGGCAACTTTTACAAAACTACTCGTAAAACTATCATTTTTTTTTCTAAAATTAATAATATTTACTTCTTTCCTTTAAATCAAATAGTAATTATAAAATAAATGAAAAAGTAACAAAAAGTACTCTGCACTTCTTTACTCTTAACAATAGCTTGAATGTTTTAGACAGTCAACATCATACGACTTTTAATTAATAAAGATTTTTTTTGCATTCATAATGTACTTAGTCGGGTCATAAATTCTGTCACGAGTTCTTACTGAAATAAAAACCGAGTTTCAAATTATATATTTATTTTATTGTATATGAAGCTTACACTATTGTTAATACTAATTGACAAAAATAATTAGAAATGGCTGGCACAATTTTCGATGCAAAACCTTCGCGGCCACGCATCAATAGAAAAACGCGCCGTGTTCATGTGGATTTTAGCGGCTGGTGTAAAGAATGCATCGAGAGGCTTAAATTTTGGATGTGGTTTAGCGCAGGTCCTCTCCACTAAATAGGGCCTAATGTCGGTATCCAGCGGTTTTAAATCTGGGTTAGAGGATGGGCAACCTTCATGAAGAATGAAGTCAATTTTCATGGGCTGCCTGATAATTTTTAGTCCTCTTGGCTATGTGATCAGCCCTGAAGCCTTCTGGAAGACCCATTGCTAATTTTTGGACGTGGTTTGATAAAGTGGTCTGCGACGTCTGTCAGGTCCGTATTTTGGTGTAGATTACTCTTGTTTTACATATCTTTCTCGGAGAAAAACACCTGTTTTAGGCCAAAATACAATAATCCGAGCCAATCTATTACTGGCGAAGAGTAATTGGCCACGTTGGACTCTAGAAACACACTCGCTAGATTCTTCACTGCTGTGGCCATAAAACTTAATTGCTCTTATTGTTGCAGTGCTCTATCATTGTTAAAAAACTAATTCGTCGTCTCAGCCACTTGACACCTACTGCTGGGTATAGGCCTCCCCCAAAAAAATAAAACTAATGGGACTTATTTCTCGCGCATCGTTCTTACAAAAGACTAGATAGGCCCAATATATTTCTTTTGAAGTATGGATTAAGGAGATTTTTTATTTTACGATTAGCCTATAATAGCATTCTTTCTCCGCTCGTTCTGTTAAGTACTGTCTGTCGATAGTATAATTAACCCATTTTGTTAAATCAACTAAAGCTTGTGCATGATTTTTTTTATATATATTTGCTTGTAGAGGTTTGACCACAAAACAAAAAACATTTCCTAAAATTAGAGTATTTGTTTTTTAGACTTTTGACCTTAATATCTCGGTCCGGACTGAGTTTTGACACTAACATATAATGATAAGATTTTCATTTTACATCATTAAGATCCGAAATAACAAGGTTTGATTGATGGCCGCACGAAAAACAAAGACGCAAATTTTAGGCCTTTTACCATTCTGCATTTTTCGACAAACAATAATATGTAATGGTAATATATAGTTACACCATCGGTCGCATGAGGTCTTTCAAAGCCCTTGCATAAATTAAACGTCTATCACACTTATGGGCAGCACGCAAATTTACTTTGTTTAAGCGCTATTATATATCTAAACATATTTTAGGAAGCCACTATAAGACCTAAATCCATTATGTATAATAAAATATCGCAGTTTTCGTGTGTCGGGCATTCAAAGACCCCATGCGAATGACGGCGGGTTAAGTTGTATGAGTCTTTACAATCCAACATTCCAAAAATCCATGAAAGGCAAAGTTTGTCATTTACGAGTAGTTAGCAGTTATTTCGTATTTCCGATTTCAAATGATATGCGCATGGGAATAAGGAAGTTTCCAATTTTTAATTTTTATATCAAAACAATAGCGCTAAACTTGCAATTTTGACCAAGTGATTTTATTTTTAAATTATCTTAAAAAATGAGAAAGTTATGATACTTTTCCCGTACTCTATGACTCTCGGTTGCCCGCCAGCTTAGTCTCAGGCTTCAGTAAAAGTTGATTTATTTTATAATTTTTCAATATATTTTCAAATAATTTAATGTACGTAATTTAATGGTAATCTTATTTCGCTTTTATTATTATTATTATTATTGCAACTTTTTATATGTAATCCATAAATCTGACATCGTAATTTAGACATTAATATTTTGCTGTTTTTATATTATTATTACATAATTGACATTGTTTTTTTTTTGACATTGACTATTTGATATATATTTTTTTAACTCATATTATCCCACTGTTCCAATTTCGGAACGGTTTTTTTTTACAATTTTATTAAAGTTTATGAACGCATCCTTTAATTAATGTTTTTGTGTTGGTATTACTGACATTTCTAGCTGGGAGTTTAAAAAATCACATTTTACGTCGAGCGGTTGTTAAAGTCAATAAAACAGATTTTAATTGGAAGTTTTTGGTGAAAATTATGGCGAATAGAAAGATGTAAGTAATTATGATATTTTATATAGAATATTGACAATTTTAGTTTTTATATACGCTTTATATTGTTATTTCATGTAAATAGTTAATTTTTAGAAATAATAAAATGGTAGTTTGTGGGTAAGTGTGAATTTTGTGTACCGTTCCATTATTTGAACAGTAGGAACATATACCCATGTAAAATTTATATACTAAATTTGATAATTTACCTATATTAACTTGTAATTTTAATATTATTTATTGCAGATTGAGTGTGAATCAGATAATATCGCAGTTGGAAGAAGATGAAGATGTGTTTGCGGCTGATGTTTTTATCACACCTCCTGATAATTGGCAAAATAGCGACGAAGACAGCGGTGATGAAGAGTTCGCAAGTATAAATAATTTGTCAAGACGTCAGTTACTTGCAGAAGCTGAATTCCGGGTCACCAGATCGTCTCAAGCTGTGTCAAGGATAGTGAATGAACTCGTTGGAGACTAACCAGCAGAGAACCCAATACCTAGCACATCGTCAATGACGCAGCCTCCACAGCCTAACTCCTCGTCATCAGTGACACAGCCACCACGAAAAAAAAGACGTGTTGAAGTCACAAGAAAATGGAGGTTTGTAGATATTCCAGAAAAGGCTGAGAGAGAGTACAGAGAACCAGATTTCCTGGAAAACCTTGAAAGTCCTGTACAATTTTTCGAACTATTTTTTGATAAAGAGGTTTTCGAATTACTGCGCTCAGAAACTGAAAAAAATGCAATACAGAAGGGTAAGCATGGATTTCGGGTTACTACGACAGATATCAAACATTTTATTGCAATCTTGTTACTATCAGGGTACAACAGTGTATCGAGGTATCGAATGCATTGGGAACAAAATGTCGACTGCAGTTTTCCAACAATAGCAGCTCTAATGTCAAGAAATCGTTTCGAAGATTTGTTGCGTTATTTCCATGTTGCGGACAATAATAATCTTGGACCTGATGATAAGTTCGCAAAAGTTCGATCTCTATGGAATTTGCTCAATGCAAGATGGGTAAAGTATTATCCTGGAGATAAAAATTTGAGTATTGACGAATCTATGATTCCCTATTATGGGAAACATGGGACTAAGCAACATATCCACGGAAAGCCGATCAGATTTGGATATAAAAATTGGTCAATTTGTACTCGACTCGGCTACTTGATAGTAGATATAGCTATGGTGAGCTATATCAGGGAGCTAGTACTAGCAATACTCATCCTGAATTAGGTGTTGGTGCCTCAGTTGTTCTGGATCTAATATCCAAACTGCCGCGAGGAAACTACAGTTTTTATTTTGATAATTTTTTCACATCTTTGCCACTTCTCGACGAGTTGCAAAAAATGGGTCATGATGGCACTGGAACCATACGAGCTAACCGAACTGAAAAGGCACCCCTCAAGGATCCGAAAGAAATGAAGAAAACAAATAGAGGATCTCATCAGCAATGCACTGACGTATTATCTAATATCACTCTTGTAAGATACAATGACAATAATATTGTCACGGTAGCATCCACTCAATGTGGCTCGGAACCCATCGGCAAAGTCAAACGTTATTGTGACAAACAGAAGAAGGATGTGGACCAACCTCGTTCCTTCATAAACTATAATAAATTTATGGGCGGCGTGGATCGACTCGATCAAAATGTGGGTTGTTATCGAGTCGCGATTCGTTTGAAGAGATGGTACTGGCAGTTGCTCATGTTTCCACTAAATGTTGCAGTCAATAACGCTTTTCAACTCTATAAAATTTCTCCAACTGCAAAAAAAATAAATGGTGCGCCAAATGATCTTTTATCGTTTACGAGAGATATTGTTTCTACATACATTCTAATGAAAGATTCAGCCTCTAATACTTCAACCATGCCAACTCCTAGATCTTCATTAGCCGTAATAAAACGTGTATCTGATGCTATTAGATTGGATGGTAAAGGACATCTAATTGACAAACAAAATAAACAAACTCGATGTGGGTTTTGTCATAAAAATACAACAATGAAATGCATAAAATGTAATGTTGCCTTACATAGCAAGTGTTCTATTATTTTTCATACAAAATAACATATACCTAATAATATTAAAATATTTTTATGTAATAGTTATAAGATTTAAAATATTTAATTATCCATCTTTTTCATTATAATAAATAAAAAGGTCTATAGAATAAATTTATTTCATTACGAAATGCATAGCCTCTAACGGTATTTTACATGTATGTATAATCCTAGTGTTCCATTATTGGAACGGTTACAAAACTCAAAATCCAAATTTCGTAATTTTTTTTTCAATACGTGCGTTCAATTATACATCTATAAACATACTCTGATCCGATTTTTATAAAAATTGGACATATTTTATTATGTTTGGGATGATACGAGTTAATCCTTCTGACATTCTTTTTTGTTTTTCTAATTTTCAATAATAAAATTTATGTACTACTGTAAAAACATAAATACATTACACTTTTATCATAGGTATTAAATAAATACGGCTACTCTCTTTATGCATTTGTGTAGTACCTGTAACTGAGATAGCATTTAGTTCTGTAACTTTGTATTTTAGTTATATAATTGTATTTGTTGGTGCTAAATAAATAAATAAATAAATAAAAATAAATAAATATTGAAACAATTCTTTCACCATATTTATTATAATTGTGTTGCCTTACAAGTTGTATAAGTTTTTTTTGTTTTCGTGAAAATGGAAACTTCCTTATTGATGAAGACAACTATAATCGGAATACGATAATCGGACAACGATAATCGGAATACGATAATCGGACAACGATAATCGGAAGGCGGCAACTCGCGCGCAATTGCGAGTTTCGCACTCGCCAGTTCATAGTAAATAATTTACAAAAACATTGACCGTATCGCTGTCTAAAAAAACATACAAAAGTCCGTAAGTAATTGCCGTGTCACTACTGGCCTAAATACCGCTATCTCGTCCCGTCTCGTGGGTCTCATTAGAGCCAACTAAGGCAGCACAATATAAGAAGATGGGCCATACCAGCTACATCTTATTAATCACGGCGATTATAATCGATTATAAGACGTTTATGGTACATTTTAAAGAATAAGGGAACTAAAATAAATAAATAAAATAAGCCTTTATTGCTGCAACTGAATTCTAAACATATTTCTTAATTTAAAGGCTAACGTTTCAGCATCTTCTACACAGCTTGTTCTTTAACAAAGGCCTCTTCTAAAGATCTCCACTTCTGCCTGTCTTTTGCTGTTCGGGTCCAGACTGGGCCAGCGACTTTCTTTATTTCGCCTTCCCATCGTTTCACCGGTCGTCCTTTACTTCTTCTGTTTCCTCTAGGATACCACTCCGTTATAATTCTTGTCCATTTATCTCTTTCCTCTCTTATCATATGTCCCGTCCATTTTAAAGTTTTATATGTTGTTTTCACATTCTTAAATTTTGTTTTACTCTTTATGTCCTTCAGTCTTTCTCTATCTCTTCGTTTAACTCCGAGCACACTTCTTTCTATTGACTTTTGGCAAATTTTTATTTTTTCCTCCTATTATCAGAACATCTTTTGTCTTTTGTTTTTTCTAAGCATGCATAAAATCGGCTCTAAGCAATAAATAATTGGGAATTTGGAATTGGAACTTGAATTTCCACAATAGATTTTAAAATCGCGTAGTGCGTAAAGTCGAGCGCGGTCACCGGAGACCGCTTAGTGGTAATTACCCAATTAATGTCTTAAAGGTTTGACACCCATAAGTCAAACACGGTAGGATACAATTTTTTTTTTAATTCTTAATGAAGAGACAATGCTTTTTGTCTTTCAGACATGCCAACCCCATCGTAACCTTATGCTATTCTGCTCAAATGAGAGTCAGCTATTGTAAAACCGTAACCAAGCGACAAAGTCCTTTAGCAATATCTGATGTTGGTTCCGACGAAATACCTTGATTTAGCCCAACATTGAGATTATTTGGTAGGATACATGTGTTGTATAATTTCCTTTTGTCTTTGACAGGTACCTATTTCGTTAAACTGCCGAGAACAATTTTGAAGAGATTGGGTCACCTTGTCGAACTCCTCTTTCTATCGGAAACTCTTTCACTGTTATTTCTAATCTTACCTGTGCAGAACTCTTATTATATGTTAAGCGTATATATTTTGCTTCTACTCCCTGTCTTTCCAGTGCTTCCCAAATATATTTATGTTCCAATGAGTCAAATGCTTTGTTAAAATCGACAAATCCTATGTAATAGCTTTTATTGTACTTCCGGTATTTCTGAAGAACTTGCCTTACCAAATCTATATTATGGTCATTAATAAACCGGCTTGTTCTCTTTAGGGTGGCTGTAATTCTGGAAAGCTGTATTTTTTAAATACTTAATAAAAGTTTGACATCAAGCTTATTGGCCTATAGTTTGTGATGTCTCTCTTAATAAGACAAGGGAACTAATAATACCTAAATAAAAACAATAAAGATGAAAGGTATGTTAGGTGGATTGCTGAAAATACTATACTATAGAAAAGCTCGGTCTGTTTTGCAATGGTCGGACACGCGAAGGGTGTACAAAAGTTTATTATTTCGAGTTCGTGCTTCGGACTCCCAGCTATATTTGAAGTTATTAGAAGCCACGACACCCTACACATTGGGCCGGCGTAGTGAATCATGGCCCACTACGCGGCACTCATTGCTAGCTATGAGGTCGGTAAAATGGCTGATGAAGATGATGATGATGGAGCTTTGACCCGTAGCGAAGAGCATGGTTTTTTAGGGATTGTAAATCTTGAGATTTACACACGCTCATTATACACTCATACTAATTCTAATTCCAAGTCCTAAGTATTATTATAAATGCGAAAATATGTTTGTTGGCATTTCTTCACACCCTATTTAAGCAACCAATCGACTTGATTGTGGCTTAGACTCGGTTGAAAGGACATAACATAGGCTACTTTTTATACCGATATTCCCACTGGAACGAGAACCAAGCGGGTGAAACCGCAGGCGGAAGCTATTAGGAGATAAAAGTTTGTATGAGGCTTTAGAAACGACCACGCGAAGAAAGTCGTGTGCGACCCCTAGAATATAAAATAGAAAACTCATATTCCCCAAGCTATGAATGAAACATTAAGTGGGTTTACGTGTGATTACGCAGCCTTATAAATAATTTATCAAAGTCGACTAAGTACCAGTATTAAACACACCACATATTATTATGATAGAGCACTTAAGCTTAGTGATTGCTTATATTGTTGATACACTCTAGCACTTAACAGTCTAACAACTGATTCGTATAAGTAATTAATAATGATGAAGAATGAGTGATCTTTAATCAAACCCAATTTTATAAGTGCGGAATTAACTCTGTCTGTAACCTTTTTCTGTAAACAAATAAACAAACTGACATACTTTCTGACATGCTATTAGGGCCGGCACCCACTGACGGCGTGGCACGACATGGCACGGCAGGTTGTGCTGTGGCATCCCACGGCTTTCCGTGGCATGCCATAGTCCGTCTTCTCCCTCCTTTGCCCTCGCACACCGACCGGACTGCGTCCCATTAACCGAAATGACCGCTGCATAAGTTTCAACCTTATTTCAACTATATTAACAATCATAATTCCTCGACACAAAGTGACCCATACGTCTCGCGGGATGCAATGGCACGCCGCGGCAACCCGTGGAATGAAACGGCATGACCCGTCATGCCGCAGCATCCAGCGGCGCGTCGCGTCATCGTGGTATCGAAATAAAGTAACATGAATTCTAAACTTATTGAAATAAGATTCAAAATAACTTGATTAGTGATAAAATCCTTTGCCATGACACACCGTGCCGAGCCGGCAGTGGGCGCCGGCCCTTATGCGACAAATGACTATCTCATAGACGAAAACATAGGTTCGGTACTTCATTCTTAACATATAAATTTTAATGAAAATTTAGAATCAATAACATTTTGCATGCTAAATAAGCAAAGTATGTTAAGCAACATTATTAATAAGTTTTGCAATCATGTACAACTATATCTTAATAAAATTCTATTCTATTCTATTCTATTCGCATTTATAATATTAGAATGATTATTTCAGTTATTTAGAAAAGGAGAACCAGATTGAAATTGTAAAAGATCACGACCCGATCTAACCAATCGAATAAATTGAACTCGGAAACACATCAAACTCAGTGAGATTAAAACCTTTTTCACGGGACGAAAATCTTGACAAATCCTTTGTTGGAACTATCTACTGACTCAGCTTGGCGAAGTATTTGGGCAGTTTTTTCATTGGTAGGTGAAGCGTTGAGTTGGAAAAAATACCTACTTGTAGGACTAGTAATATTAAGATCTTTCCTCAGACAGTTCTTTATAAAGATAACGCTTGAAATGCAATTCTAGAAACCCCAGATTTTAGATAAGTTAGGAAATTAACAAACTTTTAGGATCATTACCGCACAGTTTGATGAAAAAAAATTTATGTTGATCGGAGTTGTTAGTAGTTACTATCCAAAATGAATCAGAGTGACTAAGATTTATTTGCAGACGATAAATAATGATTGATAAAATGACTATCGAAAATGAAATGAAAAAAAGTTTGTCCTATTGTATAAGTATCGGTTAAAATGTTCTCGTGAAGTTACAGAACCACAAGACCAATATTAATAATGATATTTATAAGAACCCGTATCGTACTTTGCCAGTTTTTCGTTTTTTTTTTTTTATTAACGACGCACGGGGAGACTTTTAGCCTTCATCATACCTGATGTAAAATATTGATAAGGCTGAAGATGGAAGCGAGCCTCTCCCGCAATCCTCTACCACTGAGGAACTGGCTATCTTATCTCTAACTGCCGGAACACAACAATGCTGAAAACATTGTTATTATGGCGTCAGACTTAGATAAGATGGTGGTAGCTAGCCAGGCGGACTCACAACAAGTCCTACCATCAACCAAACCGAATACAAAATGTACCCCCGCTGGGAATCGAACCCGGGACCCCTGGGTCTGATACCGGTGGTTGTTGCCACTAGACCACAGAGGCGGTTAAAAGGTATAATGAAAGGGAAACATCCGAAATTTTATCTTTTTGCCCCAACGCGTTCCCATTCACGAGGGAATCGATCACATTGTTGGTTACTTGTTTTTTATACGATCAAATTTATCACGCGTTTATGTGATTTGGGAGTGCTTCGTCACAATTCCTCACAATCGGGTTCTGATGTGCCTTTATTAAAGATCCATTGTATAATGGAAAGTGAAATACAATAATGTCTCTAATTGTCCATGGACTCGACTACATTTTCCCACAATAATAAAGAATACGTTACTATGTCATCAATAAAATAGTATCCTAAATCTAGTTTTGAGGAGACACAACCTGATAGAAGAGCTGGTGGCCGAACAAAATATCATTGGAGATATAAAAGCTGCCCGACTTCGCTGGCTTGGTCATGTTGAAAGGGTCAGGTGTTCAATGCGTCGAGCCTCTTAGTCGACTCTTACGACATCCCAGGCATGTAAGGGAGCGGTGACACTTATATTCTTAGGCAGTCACCACACGGCACAGAATTTACTAACATGTTCCTTCTAACCACTTTCTTGATGGAGACCAATATAAAATAAAAAGTGAACAACTTACGGGTTTTCTGCCAGTTGAAGTTGTGTTGTATTTCATGCCGCATGCCTCTCCACAGCTTGGTGACGATGAGGCAGTAGGCGAACGACATGATGAAGAAGGGGATGAGGAGCAGCCCCGCGTCCAGGCCCAAGTTGAAGGCCCTCTCGAGCTCCAGACTGCTCCAAACTTCACGGCATTTGTATGCTGCGAAAAAAAAAATTGTTTATATTGAGTAGTAATTAACGCACGATATTTTTTTTCGAGCGACATGAATACTAGTTGAGCGACTTAACTGCCAATCTAACCTAACCTAAACCAATTATTTCTGCAACCCAACCTAGACTTTTTGTCGCTCAATTTAGTATTTTTTTGTTGATCGGAATATTCCGTTTACATTTCAGCCATCTTACGGAAATAATGTTAATAAACATACGCTCATACACCCCAAAATTACTTTTATGTAACAAGTTTTGTAAACAGATGCACGACATTAATAGCTTACTTATGTTGTCTAAGTTTCATACATTGTTATTTATTATTGACTAGCGGCCGCTCGCGGTTTCACCCGTGTGGTTCCTGTTCTCGTAGGAATATCCGGATAAAAGTATCCTATGTTCATAACCAGGCTATCTACTATCTGTGTACAAAATTTCATCCAAATCCGTTCAGTACTTTCGGAGCCTATGCAATGCAAACAAAGAAACAAATCTTTGCTCTTTATATTATTTATTTATTGACAATAACATTTAGTACAAAATAACTTATTTATTTGAAGCTATGACATAGCTTGATAACAGTGTTCAAGCTAAGGAAGCATATAAAAAAAATGTGTTTAAAAGTTCCCACTACTGAGACGCGGGCCCAATGCGGATCGGTGGGTTTTAACGACTGCAATGCAGCCGGGACCAACGGCTTAACATGCCTTCCGAAGCACGGAGGATCTCGTTATAGTGAATTATTAGTCACACATACCGAAAACCGACCATTCAATATATTCGAATTCGACTCAACAATCGCAGGCCGAGTGCGCTAACCACTGCGCCACAGGCTCCACTAGGTCCGTCTAGGCTACCGTCTTAATTTTCCACTGTATAGTATACAGTGGAAAATTAAGACGGGTCAGTATGGGCAGATATTAAGCGTTGTATCTACATGAAAACGTTCTTAGGAAACCATCCTTTTTTTTTGTTAAGAAATTTTGAACTTATTTCATTTTTTTATTTACCTACACAGCAGTACCTATTCAGCAGGAAAATGGGTAGTTCTCAAAAAAAATCATGACATTCTATCCTGTTTCTCTTAAGGATTTAAACACTCTAAGATACCAACGGAGGTTTGAGTACTAGAAACGTCAGAAACCGCTAAAAACGCGAAAAACACGCGCCTCCCACTCACGCTACACGCAGTCGTATCCGCTTCACCTACGAGTACTACCTTTGTTGAATAAACTTATTTTCTTAGCGAATAAGTGGAAATAACTTTTCGCGATTTCAAACTTTTCTAGTACTCATACCGCAGTAGTTATCTTAAAGTGTTTTGATCCTCATAAGAAACAAAATCGATTGGCATTAAAAAATATTTGAAAAGTGTATATTTTTCTGTTGACTGTATTTTTTTTTCGAAATTGGTGAATGCAGTTCTTAATAAAAAAAAAATAAGGATGGTTTCCTAAGAACGTTTTCATGTAGCTGCATCGGTTATAGAACCTGCCCGTCGTGCCCCGTTTTAAATTTCCAACCTGTATATCTCTACTGATATTATCCTCACTGGCAGATACTTAGAGTTTTTTCAAATATTACCTTATACAGTCACCTACAACAACAACGATATTTTTTTAAATAAGTAGTAAAAGAAAAGTCGTCACTTGTAGCTAGATTGGTTGGTATTAAGATTTTATTGCAACACAGGTACTTATGATTAATTCTAATAAAATATGCCTATTTATTAAAGTCTTCTAAAACCGTGTTTTTTTTGTGAAATGGCGAAATATTTGACAATATTTGTATATTTAGGGGTATGGGTAAAGTTGGCGTCATTTTCGGCATAATTTTTGTCGGAAATAGTAAGTTTCAAAAGCATATATTAAAAGACACAAATCTCATTATAGAACATATTATTTAAGGTGGAACGATTAAGTTACAAAAAGCTGAACGGTCGTTAGATGGCGCTACTTTCGCTATTTAGTAGTTTTTATTTATTTGTTAATTGTTCTTTGTATCTTTTTAACTCAAAATACTATTAGCGCATTCTATAAATAAATATTGAATTTTCGAAACCAACATTTATCTTTTTGTAGTACATAAATCATCCAAATATCTCGAGAGAGTGTTTCTGTCTCCCAATTTTACTAATCACTCACACATGCATACCTTATTTCTGAGTTTCTTGTAGTAGAATATTTCGACCCAGCTGAAAACGCTAAAGTAGCCCAGCGGTCTACGTACTCGGCTTAGATATCAAAGAGTTAAGGTGACTTCTGTTGGTAGATTTTTTTTTATTATTTTTTTATTATTTATTTTATATTATTGTTTATTTAAATAACATCACAATATTAATTTTGATGTATAAATTGCAACAAATGCAATTGCAACTTTTTTAAATTGCACAAGTGACAAGAATGTAATTGATACTCTAAATTTTAAGATTTCTTAGTGTGTTTGCCCATTATAATATCTTTTTTTTAAACCACTGCTGAACAGATTTTGATTAAAATTGCAGTGTTTCCTCAATAAAAAAAAAAGTGGTGGTGGTTGTTGGATCATCATATTACCGTTTTCTATACTTCTATACTATATAATATTACTAGCTTCCCGCCCGCGGCTTCGCCCGCGTGGACTACACGACTTATGCTATTGTGGGTTAAACATAAACCACCGCGGAGTTTTCTGTAGACATTTTCAAGGTGTACAAATACTTATTACCTTATATTGATAAATCTCGTAGGGTTCAGCCTGCGTTTGCAATGTAAGCGGAAAAAATGTAATTATTTACGACATCACATTAGAAACCTTAAAAATTACAGTATTTCTCTACTATATATTGAAGGTTATTTTACCTTCCTCTTGAATCACTCTATCTATTAAAAAAAACCGCATCAAAATCCGTTGCGTAGTTTTAAAGATCTAAGCATACATAGGGACAGACAGCGGGAAGCGACTTTGCTTTATACTATGTAGTGATAAAGAGGAAAGATGTGTATGTATGTATGTAATGAATAAACTCAAAAACTACTGGACTGATTTCAAAAATTCTTAGATGCTACACTATCCCTGATTAACATAGGCTATATTTTATCCCGATATTCCCACGGGAACAGGTACCACGCGTGTAAAACCGCGAGGATCCGCTAGTACAATACTACAATACTATTATATTAGTTTTATTTAAAATCAATACATTTAGCTCCTTTCGGTATATTGGCGCGTATATAAATTTGCGCAAATGATCATATTTTGTCTACTTGTTTGTTGGTTACAATCTCCATTTTATATTATAATAGTTTTGGAATCAAGCTCGAGACGCCATTTTTATACTTACTCTTTTTGTTTACTTATGTGGTGAAATTTTACATCTTGTAAATCTTGTTAAATTCTACCTTTAAAGCTTTAATTTACTGCGATAATTTATTATGGTGATGTAAAAACTTAGAAGCTTGATTTTTACAGTTCGGGGGAACCATAGACTTTAATCTTTATTAATATCAATTTGATACTTCACGTGTTTCTGAGGATTGAGTCTTTAAAGGCACTTATGTGCATATAACTAATTTCGTTTTTTAATTTATAAAGATACTGATATTATAAAATATTAATACATTAAACATGTAAGTAAGCAAAAATGCCCCAGAAAAAAAATTACTATTAAGTACTTACCTCAAAATGAAATTGTATTATTCAACAAATACTTAATTCGTAAAGCAGCGCAGCGAACACCGGGGTTGGAAACAATTAAATATCTATTGTCTTTCGTTTTCCGATGCCTGAGAGGTTATAAAATAAAAAGTGCTAACCTCTTGTGTATCTTAAATATGTATTATGTAATGTTAAGTACAATCTAGAAAAAAAAGTGCTGAGATAGCGCTAACATTCATTCATGCGCTGTACGGTGAAAATGTTTTTGAAGGCTAACTGACCAATAATTGAGGCAAATTTAATTACATTTGTGCACTATTCGCGCAAATGTTTATTCGAGCAAACGGCTTTTCGTGTAAGAGTCTTTTCGCGCAAATGTCCTGATTCATAGTCGAAACAACAATAGTCAAGTGATATGTGACGTCAAATTCATGTTTTGTATTTGGCTTAGTCTATGTTTATCTCTATGCTATCATCATTCTTATGATGTTTTGAATAGCTAAGTGAACATTTAATACGTTAAAATTGTAAAATTAAAAATAAAATAAATCATTAAGATCATTAAATCATTAAGATTTACGTAAAATAAATCATTTCTAGCCAGAAAATAAATTTCACTCAAAACTGAAATATTTCCACCCGTTTTGAAAGTTTTCATAAATTTCGTTTATATTTAATTTTCATTTCAGTGAAACTTTGACTGCACCCATTCCCTAGTCACAATGAAAAAACACTACAAACAAATGACAAATACGGAACGGTGTTGTCAGTCCGTAGATGTGATTGCGGACAATTTAATATTTGAAAAGGGACCACATGACATATGTCTAAATAAAAAAAAAAAAAAAAAATTAAGTAAGTACGTTACATAATACAAGTAAATTTTATTTGCACGAAGCAGATACAATTTTCGTTTCTTTTTTTTCCTTTATAAAATCTTATTTTCAATTTTTTTACAGTGATGGGAGAAAAAAAGATTTACGCATAAAAAACAAAATGTAAAGTCGTGTTTAGCATTTTTTTAAATCGGAGTCAAGATAAATCCTACAAATCACAACTTTATATCATAATCCCAAAGTAAATTATTACTGACGAAACTCATCTCTTTTGGGACGCAACGGCAACACAGCTGAAAAATCTAGTAAAGAGAAATTTAAACAATTATTAAATCGAGACAAACGTAAGAGCGGCAACTTCGCGCGTTGCGAGTCTTAGCCGCATGGAATGGCAACGTCGCGATTTTTGTATACGTACACGACATTTGTCACATACACAGTCGTAATATTTGCAAAAAAATTGTGTTCATTTATAGGTGATTTCTGAATGAAACAATGTTTGTTTATTAATTTAGCGCAAATGAATACCCGAGAATAAATAGTTGCACATATATTAAGGTATTAATTCTGTTAATCTACCAAGATTATCTCGACTGTTTTTTGTATGAAAATCGTTCCACCTTAACCAAGATTTCATACGTTTTAGTACATTACTGCCGCGGTCTATAATGACTACTTTGCTGGTCGCGCTGATGATGGCTGACAGCGCAGCGTAGCGCAGCTCCAGGCCGACACAGCGCGGTCAGCGTGTAGCACTTGATGGACGAGCTGAGATAAATACTTTACAGCGAGGACAGCAAGAACTGCAATGATGGCCAAGCTGGAAGGCCTAGAGCGTAGCTAGGCTAGCTCGATACAATCATAGCGTGACCAGCGAAGCAGTCATTATGGGCCAAGGCTTGTATAGTGCTTTACTCAAAAATGCAAGTACCTAATCTAAATAAAATCAGCAAGTAATTTAAATAAAAAATATATTACGAGTAATTAACTAGAAATTTAATTAAAATGACAATTATGAAAAGTACAGTTACTAAAATTCTTGGACGAATTAACCACTGGACGCGTAACGAGGACCGCGTTCCTTTACCCCTCCGTCACTTACTGAGCCTTTTAGACACAGTAAGCAATATGGCGTTGTCAGTATGACGCGAGATCTCGAAGTAGAACATTATCTCAAAAATGGGTAAATGCGCTGTGTTAATTTCTAAAAATCATACCGGACAATAAAATAATGTTTCTTTTCACGCGTAAGTACAATTTCAATCTATTAGAGTAGCAATTTTTCGTAAAATAAATAAAATTTGGTATGTAAACAAAATGTAATACGTCATTATAACTTTTTAATTTTGCATTTTACAATGCTATTTTTAAGTATATATATTTATCATACCAGAAAAAAGCAACTAGTCTCATGTCGCCCTGACGGGATGAGACATGAGACTAGTTGCTTTTTTCTGGTATATTTTCTTGTTTAATATTTATGTAATACGTCATTTCAAAAAGTAATCATTGTACATGTAAATTGTTCAAAGATATTGCATAAGTAATTTGGTTGGGTTATATGTATCACTCATTCAATCAATTCTCATTTTTATGTCGTATAGGGCTTGAACATATTGATAAACATATCGATGTATGTAAATGAACGAACGAATCCAATTTTAATGTAGGAACTATTCAAATTAATTTCAGATTTCCAGTTGAACCCCTAACAAGAAGAAATTGGGCGGAAGCGGTACGCTGGGAGATAACATGGACGAGTACTTAGGTCTTAGATAACATCTAAGGTCTGATGATGGAGCCAGAAGATGGCTATAGGAACTCTGTAATTAAACGACGCAACCCTACGAACTTTGAGCTCGTTACATTTAAAATATAGCTTCAAACTTAAAAAAAAATGTTGCTTATTTCACCCGCATGGTTCCCGTTCCCGAGGTAATAACAAAAATCCTTTCTTAGTGCTCGCCAACAGCGTTAAAAGAACCTGTATGCAAAATTTCAGTTTAATTGGTTTAGCCGTTTGGGCTGTGTGTTGCCTGTCAGTCAGTTACGGTATTGTTTTTTATTATTAGACTTATGTTGTACATTATCATGGTGTGTTGTACATTAACATTTAAAAATCCTAAATTATTAGCTGTTGCATCATAATTGATCGTTCAACATTTGTTTTTTTTCTCTTTCGAATGCAAGGAAGGATATTCTTACAGCGTATTAAAAATATAAAAGTATCGGAGAATTTCCGCAATGTCCGCAAGTCTCGGTAGCTCATTTTGTTTCTAACATAGACCTTGATAGGTCACAGCAAGAATAAAATTAATTATATTTATGTATGTACGTAAGCTATATTATACTATTTTTTAATCTTTAATCATTTTAATTTTAAGATCATTTTATTATATTCAAGTAAACCAACCTTAAAACTACAATAAACTATTGGTTGAAATATTCTTACAATTAGTATTTCAGCTAGTAGTTGCTAGAAAGATACTGCCTTGGCTTCTTCTTAAATATAGGTAATTTATATGCGATGTTTTGTTGATAGCTTCAGGGAGTTTGTTGTTTAAAACTGTCATGGCGTATGCTGGACCATACGCTATCCAAACGCTAGTCTACTATTTCTAATTTGGGTTTAGGTTGTGCTAATTTTGTACGGTAGCGTAAATTTTGAGATCTTTAATAAAGTGAAAACAAGTTTATATTTTTTCTTACAAATATGCATATTTCTTAAATGTAAATGGATACTAGAGTTGAAATTAAAATGTTTTAGTCTCGACGATCTTTGACAATCCTGTAAGATCCTGTAAGACGATGATTATTTTTAGTAAGTTTTAGTATACTTAGATTTTGGCTCCAAAAAAAATGTCGAATACGAGATATCACAGCTTTGTTGTGTTCCGGCAGTTAAAGATAAGATAGCCAGTTCCTCAGTGATTGGGGATTCCGGGATAGGCTCGCTTCCATCTTCAGCCTTATCAATACTTAACATCGGTATGATGAAGGTTAAGAGTCTCCCGTACTTCATAAAAAAAAAATAGAAGCACACAGGGGGCTAATTGTCTAATTTTAAATCTATCACAATCCCTTTAAATTTTTCATTAAAAAGGTACATATACGAGAATCGCGCCACAACTATTTGACCTTTGAAAGGGATTGCAATCGATCATAAAATTAAACACTTATGGAGGGGTTGCTATTGTGTATGTCTCAGATAAAAATCAGTCATCCCGTGACCACGGCAGCTGTAAAGGTGCCGAAACGTCGGGAAAATCAAAAAAACCCCTAAAAAAACAAAAAATACGGACAATTACAAAAACAACTACAAACAATTACAAACTTAGTTCGTGGAAATATAGCGCGTTTGATATCCGTAAAAGTTGTTATATTTCAATGAACGGTGCGCGCCAAAACATAAGATGTACGTAATTACCCATATGTTGTTTTATATAAAAAAGCTCGAGTGATTGAAGAAGAAGTTAATGTAAATAATGAATCAATGAATGAATTAATGAATTATATAAACCAAATATTAATGTTTTTTACTCACTTAAAGAGTGTTAGTAAGTAATTTGTAAGTCCGCCTGGCTAGCGACTACCATCTTATCTAAGTCCGTTCCAGCAGTTAGAGGTAAGATAGCCAGTTCCTCAGTGATTGAGGATTCCGGGAGAGGCGCGCTTCCATCTCAAGCCTTATCAGTACTTAGTATCAGGTTGCATATATCTACCCATTTTTCACAAAAAAAACCCAAACTCTAAAGCTTTGGAAACCATATTTTACAGTTTTTATGAATTTGAGGGATTTTTAATGAGGTTTTCATATTAATATGTGCCTATTTTTTTACCACGAAATAAACAATTAACTTACTAATTTATTTAAAACACACATGATTTATTAAACTCAATAGGTTCATTCATTCACTCCTTACTTATCCTGCTTTTTATTTTTCCACGAAATAAACAATTAACTTACTAATTTCTTTAAAACACACATGATTTATTAAACTCAATAGGTTGATTCATTCACTCCTTACTTATCGATAAAAAAATTATCGATTACTTCAAGCACTACTGTCATTATTTGACATTAGTAATCGCCCCTCACCCCCGCAAGAATTGGTTGATCGTGATTTCATAGATTCTTCTCGGGTTTCGTGTCCAGTGGTTAATTCGTCCTAGCTAAAATTTAACACCGACTTTCCCGGTTTTATATTACTAATAGTGTGCGATAATTCTAATGAGGTGTTTGACTGCTGTATTATTTCTACATTTATTACTTCATTTATTGCATCATTTTTTTCTTTATGTTCTTGAGCAGATGTTGAAGCTTCCTGGAACTCGTAAGACTTTGTTCGTTTTAAGTTTATACTTTGACCGACTTTTTGTGTAATTCTGTTTTTATTCTCCACCGATTCTTCTATATAGCTCTCAGCAACTCGATCAGATTTCCATCCTCCATGCCTTTTTAGTGTAATAAGATTGGCCCCAGTATTGGCAAGAATAGGGGCCGATGAACGCCGGAAACAATGACCTGTAAATTGTTCCGGATGGGGCATTCCTAAGTATTTAGCAATTATTTTGGGCATTTGAGCAATTTTGTGTCTACCTATCACTTGTTTGGTGCATTTGCAGTTTTAATAATTTAAAAAAAATCGGTCCGTTTTTACGTCAACTGGACGTAGTGCGTAATAGTTTTGCACCACTGCAAATGAGGCGTCACGAACAACGAAAGTACGATCAATCTTCATTTTTGTATCTCGCAATGTAATTATCATTACGTTGATGTGTTTCAATGTCATTTACGGTGATATTGGTAATTTCGATGCATCGACATGCACCGTAAATGCCAAAAATAAGAACCACCTGTAACAATAACAAGTACGAGTATTAATTATGAGAACGTGTACAGTACAAATTTGGGTTTTTAGATATAGATACTTACTTTCACCGCTAAGTACTCAGAGTCGGGGGCTTCATTTATAAACTTTTCTACATTTTGTGATGTCAACACTTTTGATTTTTTACATTTATATCCGTTTGACTGTCGTTTTAGCATACTCGTTAAATTGTGGTTATTTTTAATGTTCAAATTGTGCTTTACCAGAACCATGCACTTTAACATTGAATAGGTATTCCAGAGAGACGAAGGCTTCATTTTGTTGGAAAGATCATTTAAATACGCAAGAAAAATATTTTCGATAAAGATTTAGATTTCCTACTGATTTTCCACTGCACAAATTTTTCATATGCAAGCTTATATTTTCGCTTTGAGTTTCGCGGTATTAAATTTTCAACCACTAATTTAGCTTCATTTTTAATGTCTGGCGGTGTTAAACACATTGAATCGGCTTTGAGAGCTCATTTTTAGCAAAAAAGGAGCAAAAAAGTCACTAAATAATAATAACATTTTCGCTGAACCGCGCTTTTGTTACTTCTTTGTTTTTTTTAGCAATGCTAGTTGGAACTATACAACTATACAGAATAAAATATTTTTGTACCTATCTCTATTAATACAAACAGCTGTGTTAGAAATAAAATATTTTTGCGTTTAATTTTTTAAAACGATGAAACGTCAAAATAGCGGCCTGTTAGAGCGACCAGCAAAACTGACGGCCGCTCCTTGAAACAGAACGGCAAGGTCGAGTTTGCTCAAACAAGGTTGTCAAAATAATGACCACATTACATGCATTTTTGAGTAAATAGAGTAAGAATTAATCTAAAAAAATATCTCAGCTCCGATATTACTTAAGCCAAAGTTTATCACTCAGATATATTTGTTGATTGTGATACTTTAAAACAGTACGTAATAAAGTTTTGAGTGGCCGCTGAAAAAATAAAAATGATGCCACTATTCCATATAAAGTTACCCAAACCCTTTTAACACCAATTTATGTGATTTGTGATGCAAAATTTAACTTAAGTCCTATCTTAATCGCGAATCTGTTGAAAAACTATGGGCCATTTATCGTTTGCGATTCGACTGTCAACGGGCGATTTATTTTGCCATTCAAACTCGCTCATTCAAGTTTCAAACATGATAAACGTATCGGTTGTAAGAAAAGAAAAAAATCACTGAGTTGGTTATTTGAATCTTTACAAATCTTTATTTTATTTACGACTGGGTCGCTATTGCCAAAGAATACTAGATAAGTTTTTGTTATGACTATGACATTAATAAGTAAATAAATTCTCTGTCACTTAAAATAGCAAAGTTAGAAATGCAATTACCGTTTGATAAGAAGTAGTCATATAAAATATATTATATATATATTTTTAATAGAAGCGTTAATAAAATCTGATCGTAGGTAATATTTGTTACATTTGAAATTCATCTCAATTCGCCAGGGGCTCATAATTGCTTAAGTTCAGAGCAATTGGATTTCGGGACCTGATTTGAATAAAATATAACCCACCGTTACGTCTTCAACTTTTTTCTCATTTTTTATTTATTGTCGTTCATAACGTAATTTTTCACTTAAAGGTTTTCACACAAAGGTTATGGGTTCGATTCCTATCTGAGAATTCACTTGTGGCCGAGTTAATTTTTTCCAATATTTTTCTATTTAAAATTTATCTTAAGTATAAAATAGCATTGAAAAATGCAAAAATAAAAAAATCATAAAGTAATTTTTCACGTTACTTATATTACATTATCGAAACTTGGGTTTCGATTCTGCTAATCTATACTATATATATTATATATCTATACTTAATATTACAAAGCTGAACAGTTTGTTTGTTTGAAAGCGCTAATCTCAGAAACTACTGGACCGATTTAGAAAATTCTTAGACCATTAGAAAGCTACATTTCTCCCGAGTGACATAGGCTATATTTTATCCCGATATTCCCACGGGAACGGGCACCACGCGGGTAAAACCGCGAGGATCCGCTAGTTGACAATAAAATTGCCACATCGTAAACGCCCCGTAAAATATCAAATTTTCTGTCAGATTTTCTTATTTGTCAAATTTATTTGACCGTCTGCGGCTATGTTTTAGATTTATTTGACATGCCAGTTTGTAAAACAAATTTGTCAAATATATCGTTTACCGGGCCCTTATCAATAGTGACTATACGAGTAGTTGGTATTGTGCTTAACAGCGTAATAGCTTAAATAATAAATACTAGCTTCCACCCGTGGTTTCACCCACGTGGTTCCCGTTCCCGAGGGAATATCGGGATACAAAGTAGCCTATGTTATGTACATCTTAAGTAAGATACAAAGTAGTCTTATGTACATTGTAGTCTATCAAATCAAATAATTTTATTTGCTAAGAATAGAGGCACATATGGTGTTAAATACGAGCAGGATACATTACAGTTCTCTATTCAGTTAACAATAAATTAACATGCAAAAATATTATTTATATTTATATTCATATCGTATTACATACTTTCATCATTATCATATCATGTCATTACTACTATCTAAAACCAAATTTGGCTTTGCAAGCCACATCCGTGCACACGATCGAATTTAGTCCAGGTTCGCCATTGACGGATACGTCAAGGAGGACCATTCACTATCTTTGAATTGTTTTATCAGTTATTATTATTATCATGTCATGTCATTATCATTAGTATTATTGTTATTATTATTATTATCATTAATTAGTCAAAAACTCTCTTACACTATAAAAACACTTTTCTGTAAGCCGCATGCGCAGTTTTTTTGTCATTAATTTAGAAGGCCCACACTTGAACTGCTTTGGGATTTTATAATATATTTTAATACACATTGCAACAACAGTTTTGGAACAGTGACGTGTTTGGGCGAAAGGCTAATACAAGTCGATCCTTATCTCTTGTATTACGAGGATATTTACAAGGTCACATTAGAGAGGTTTCCTTTGTTAATCGCCATAAGACATAGACTAATCTATTGATTTTATTGCTGACCTTATGTACATGAGTAGCAAAGTTTCATCTTTCATTTAATTCAATTCCTAAAAATGTGACATTGTCCTTTCTTGCAATGATTTTGTCGTTATGACATACATTTATATCTTTTACCGAGGGACCTGTTTTATATATTAATTATCAAAATTGGTCTTACCTAAATTAACATTCGAATTATTAGCATTAAGGTACATAACTATATTATTAACTGTCGTATTTATGTAATTTTCGTAGCTCTCTAAGTCGTCAGAATTATTTGATTTAACAGTAATAGAAATATCATCAGCAAACATTATACATTGATTTTTAGTCACTTTTGGCGTCGTTAATGTAGGTATATCAGAAATAAAACGCTGCCCTGAGGTACGCCAAATTTATTGATTCTATAGTTCGAGCGATCTGCTACAGCTACGAACTTCCACGCATTGGTCCAAGAATGACAACTTCCACGAACTCTATATTTTTCCAATTTGTCTAGTAATACTTCGTGTACTACAAAATCAAACGCCTTGGACATATCGAAAAAGAGTACAGTAGTATGCTGTTTTTTATCAAGGCCAAAAGTAACATTATGAATTAGGTTAAAGCATGCAAGAGTAGTCGACCTACCCTTCTGAAAGCCGAATTGTTCCGGCAGAGTAACCTAGGCCAAGGGTTCCTGTCCATCCTGCATGTGTGAGACTATGAGTGGCGTTTCCGGAAGTGCAGCTGAAGACAAGATACCCCAGAAGCTGAATTGTACCGCGCTTGGTGAGTCCCCTTCCCTCTCCATATACCTAAGGTCCACATCATTTTTTTTCTGAACCACAAATCGCAATCCGCCCCGCTATTCGCTATACAGTCCACTTATATTCCCGCCTTCCCAATTCCGTTAAGCCGTTTTTGCGTTTGAAGGTAAGTAATAGTTAATAGGATATTAATAGGATCACAATCATCTGCGGTATTTTATTCATAAACTTGCCCAATAGAGTATTTGGTGATAATCCTGCTTTGTGTGCCAAGGGTCGTCGCTTCGGGCCCAACCCAGGATAAATACCCATTTGTTCTATTTCTGAATGTTGTTATTGAAACATGCCTACTGAGGGCGGGCACGGCTATTTATTTATCAGATATTAAACTGATTGGTTAGAGAGTAGCTCGGTGGCGTAGTGGTTCGGGCGCTCGGCCTGCGATTGTTGAGGTTAAGCAACTTTCACAGTGGTCGGTCACGGGATTTACTATCTTGAGCTATTCCGTGCTTCGAAAGGCACATTACGCCGTTGGTCCCGATTGCATTTGTAGTCGTTAAAACCCCCCAATCCGCATTGGGCCTGCGTGGTGGGTCAGGGCCCTTTTCCTTATTCATCCATAAGGAAGGCCAGTGGCCCAGCTGTGGGGACATTAAAAATGGCTGACATCGATTAAACTGATTGTTTAAACCAATATTAGTTGGAACCTTATACTATGTTGGATATCAAGTGCTGCTCGGCTATGAAAATGCGAGAAAATACCCCTGTATTTTCAGTCTCAGTTTTCAGTTCAATAAAAGCTCCCTCTAGCTTTTCTTGCATTTCTGATTTAATTAAGAGCCCAGTTCAGTAGTTTAAAGCATCGTTTTGTCCCTTAAAAGTTACTGAAATATGATTTTTAAATGACGATTAGCGTTGGTTATCTCTAAAACTCTAAAACATTACCTACTAGTTTCATCCGTGTGGTTCCCCTTCCCGTGGGAATATCGGATGAAAAGAAAAGTTCTTTCAACTAACTCTAAAGACCAAAATGCCTGGATGTGATACCAACATTAAACATAACTATTGTAAATAGTGCAAGAGGAAAATATTCTAATATGAGTATGAGAAAATTTTCTTCTTTTATTAAATATATTTCAAGATTGTAGATTTGTGTTTGGCAACAACATGTTCCATTGTAAATGTTGTTGTTTCTGCTAAGGCTGATAAGTTTCTTGCGGCCGTTCTTCTTATCAGGTAAAAGATGTCCTGAATGGCTGGTAGGGAAAAAATGTTGGACTATTCGAAAGTACTTTTCTATAAGTCTATTTGAATAAAAATCTTTGACTTTGACTTTGACTTTGACATTGACTCTATACCAAAAATCAAGTCGATTGGTCGCTTAGTCAGGGCGTGAAGGAGGGACAAACAAACACACTTTCGTATTTATAATATTAGTTAGGATAAAAACAGTGGCATCGCTAGAGGGTAAAAGAAACCTTTCCACTTACAAACTCTTACCTTTTCAGAACTTGATATATCGTCTGGCCCATATAGTTATATACCCTTTCTAACAGACCCCTATATACTATCTGAGGAATGTGAGTTTCAACACTTTGATAAGTAAAATGGATGGTGCGTCTGACATCTCGAATTCTCGACATTTACAGCTGCCTAAACCCTTGGACATTTCAAAATCCACTCCACGTAATCTTGTAAATTGATTCTTGTAAAGTCGGTTCTACGCAGTGTGACAGAAAGTTGTAGGTTGTGAACAAAAACACTTTTTATAAAACATTAAAACCGACTTCCTAAAAGTAAAAAAATAAATCAAGGCAATATTTTTCTTTAAATTTCATTAAAAGATTTTTACATTAAAAAAACACAAAATTACAAATTACACACAAAAATCAGCCCATACACAACAATGATGTCATCTAGGTAAACGAATTCTTCTCTTGGCAGATTCGGTCTGCTATCGGGCGCGTCCCCAGGTGGTGGATAGGGGAACGGCCTTTGCTAAGGAGGCTACCGGCTTGCCGGCGCTAACCAAAATGCAATTGAATTGCATTGAAAAATGCAAAAATTACAAAATCATAAATTATTGGCAGTTAATCGATCGTTAAACACCTGAAAAGATGTTTCTTTCGAATTCCTAGCATTGATGTGACAACGCTGGCCTACAGCGTATTAAAAATATAAAAGTATTGGAGAATTTCGACGGTGGTTCGCAAGTCTCGGTAGCTGAGCGGTTAGAGCATTGGACCGGATTTCCAAAGGTCGCGGGTTCGATTCCTGTCTGAGAATTCACTTGTGGTCAAGTTAATTTTTTCCAATATTTTTCTATTTAAAATTTACCATAAGTATAAAAATAGCATTGAAAAATGCAAAGATTACAAAATCATAAATTATTGGCAGTTGCATCTTAATCGATCGTTAAACACCTGAAAAGATGTTTCTTTCGAATGCAAGGATATTCCTAGCATTGATGTGACAACGCTGGCCTACAGCGTATTAAAAATATTAAAGTATTGGAGAATTTCGACGGTGGTTCGCAAGTCTCGGTAGCTCAGCGGTTAGAGCATTGGACCGGATTTCCAAAGGTCGCGGGTTCGATTCCCGTCTGAGAATTCACTTGTGGCCAAGTTAATTTTTTCCAATATTTTTCTATTTAAAATTTACCATAAGTATAAAAATAGCATTGAAAAATGCAAAAATTACAAAATCATAAAATAGCGAAAGTTTGTTAGAGGCGGACGTTCGAAAACAGTGAGGACTGAGGGATAAGCGCTAGAGGCGCGCCTAGTTTCCCTTGGAAACTCACTTTTCGAGCGACAATTCTCCAGTATACATATAGTACTCTGTGGCGACAATGTGGACCTGAGAGGGACAACGCCTCCATGTTTTACAAAGAGGCGGAAACCGGTAGTTAGTACACACGAGTCTCTTAGTGGCGGACGCTCTAAGTGGCCTAAGGTGACGACGTGTGCGGTGAATCGAAAGCCTATGTCTCTCTCTTTCGAATTCGGAGACCTGTAAGGACTACTGTAGTCTACGCGTCCATATGGAGGCGGAAAAATGTGGATAGTACATTCTAATGGGTCCTAAGCTCGGTTGGGAGACCTTGCTCTTTTATTTTATAGACCCCAAGCTTTTGGGAGAAATCCCATGGGATGGCAGAAGTAGTTTCTGCCATCCGGGCGTGCTTCGGCAAGCAACCCAGTTGAAGCTATGGACCAATGCTACAACGATGGCCATGGCCGAGACACTATGGGAAGAAGGACCTGGCGAGTTTTTAGTGGGTAGGCCTATCGGCGGGAGAGTCCCGCATAACCTTTTGTTTGCTCTTCCAGGCGACATGTTGTGAGGTTAATATAGGTGAGGATCGTTAACGATTTACTTGATCGCAGACGACAGATCGGAACGACCTATCGCTTGTGTGTTCCCTGCAAACTTGGACAATCGGTCGTTACGATCAGTCGTTTCCTCTTTTATTAAATAAGTAGGTATATTTCAAGATTGTAGAGTCGTGTTTGGCAACAACATGTTCATTGTAAATGTTGTTGTTTCTGTTAAGGCTGATAAGCTTCTTGCGGCCGTTTTTCTTATCAGTTAAAAGATGTCCTGAACGGCTGGTAGGGAAAAAAAATTTTTGGACTATTCGAAAGTACTTATCTATAAGTCTATTTAAATAAAAATCTTTGACTTTGACTTTGACCACGCGTAAATGGAACCCTTTACACAATATGATAAAAGAGTAACCATAAAATATTAAACAGTTGGGAAGCCGCCACGTCAAACCAAATTTTAGTTTAGTGTGTTAAGCCAATAAAATTTAACAACTTAAATTGAATATTGTGTGTCAGTGCTGAATTTATTTTATGACAAAACTAATAAATTCGTGCGTAGGTATATGCTTAATATAAAGAACGAAGAATTTTATGATTTTTGCCACATAATTTTAAATCAAACAAAATACGGTTAAAAAAGGTTGGAGCAAATGTGTGCAAACGTTAGGTAAATATTTGTAGGTCCAATCCAAATATTATAAAATGCTAAATTAAGTCTGTTAGGTACTTTTTCACGCCTGAACCACTAAACCCATTCTCACGAATTTTAGCGATGTAGATTAGTAATTAAGGACGTAGGCAAATTTTTCTCGGAAAAATTCGGTGACGGCGAACGCTTGTTGAATTTAATACATATTATTATTATTAGGACACCAACAAAATACATTAACGTTGAACATACTCCATTCATTTAGGCGGAAAACCTTTCGGTTTTCCGCCGGTGTGCAAACATCATTAATTAGTATGGAAAACAGCGTTGTCCAACACACCACCACTAGGATTCCGCCTCTAGGCGCGGAGGCGCGGAACAATATGTCAGAGAGAGTCGCATTTTTGAAACAATCGAATAAATGCTCTTGTAAAACATCGCATTCACATGCAAATATTGCGATTCCGTATGCGAAAAGTAATTTCATTGTTTCAAAAATACAACTCCTGCTTCTCCGTCGCCACGCGCGGGATCCGCTGTTCCGCGCCAAAGAATAGGTACTAACTATTACTAACGTAAAGAAACTACATTCACCTCCTTCCGCTGAAATATCGTCACCTGTAACAAGGGAGTAAATTCGGTAGCAAAACAATGCTTAAAACGTCACACGATTGTCACTACTCGCTGACATTTTCTTCATACAGAATAAATTTTAAAGAGAATACAAAATTTAAACTAGCCCTACATAATTCACGCACAATAGACGCGTGTACACATGTGTTGCAGTAGGCTTCGCGCGCAATCGGTTGTATTGTATCGTTGTATGGGGGCTGTCCGCGCTCCGCCGCGGGACGCGATGCCATGCCAGAGGGTGAATCGTCGCCGTAAGTACTTGGATGTGTATCAGTGGCGAAGTGTCCAGCGATCCACCAAGCAGATCATAAAAATTGTGCCCTTAATTATTGTTACCAAATTATTAAATATACGTGGATTATGTCATGCAGTTCCAAAGTTAACAAAATGTTTTAGTTTACATGTTTTTTTTTTTTTTTTTTTTTTTTTTTTTTTCATAAATCATAAATCATTTATTTGCTAGAATATGGTACAGTATAGATTTTAAGTGCATAGTTTCCGCATATTCTACCGAATGATTCGATGTGCAAATACAATAAAATTGTCCATTGTTCATTGAAAAATTATTAGATCTGACCAAAATAGAATTAAGTCAAAATTATTGCATTAAACTATATAAATCAAAATAAAATTACAATGTCATATCAAATATAAAGAAAATTATCAAAAACATTCAATGGTCAAAAATCTCTAAACAGCTCAAATTATACAAGTCAAATTTAAATAATAAATAAATGTCAAATCGGTAATAAATTAATTTCATTTTAATGTTTTGTCATTTAAATATTCATTAATGGTATAATCATTCTTTTCTTTCAAAACTTTTGATAGCGCACCTTGAAACTTAGTTAGTGGCAGTTCCTTCATTTCATTTGGTAACTTATTATAAAGACGTATTGCCATACAGTATGAATTATTCGAATGCAATTTTAGCCTTGTCTGAGGAATCAACAAATTATTTCCCTTTCTACCTCTGTAATTGTAATAATTATTTGTTTTGAATAATAGAGGGTACTTCTTAACAAAGGTACAAACCTCGTATATGTAAAGGCATGGCAAGGACAAAATATTCAAGTGTTTAAATAACGGTTTACAACTGTCCAAATAACCCGCACCACAAATTGCTCTAACACATTTCTTTTGTAGTTTGAAAGCCCGTGATATTTCAACTGAGTTGCCCCATAATATTAAACCATATCGTAGTACCGAAGACACATAGCCATGGTATGCCATAACTGCTGCTTCTTTTGATGCTACGTGTTTTATTCTGTTAAGGACGTACACAAAACGATCCAATTTACTAACCATTGCATTGATATGAGGTTTCCAATTGCAAGATTCGTCAATTGTAATACCCAAGAATTTTATTTCTGATACATCTTCAATTTTGTCCTGTTCATATTTAATATCTAATTCCCGATGTACAGAGTTACGTGTTTTAAATTTAATGCATTTTGTTTTGTTTAAATTAATTGTGAGATTGTTAGCTTTGAGCCAGGTAATTACTTCTTTGAGGTTATTTTCTGCGATAGTTTTAAGTTCATTATGATTCTTAGTTTTAATAATCAAAGTTATATCATCGGCGAATAATATACATTCTTGATCAATAACGCTTGGCAAATCATTAATATAGACCAAAAACAATAATGGGCCAAGTATGCTACCTTGTGGTACACCGTAACCATTATGAAGAGAGTCAGAGACAAAAACTTTTCTTGTTTTGTTATTGTCACATGGGAAACCTGTGATCTCTACTCGTTGATGGCGATCTTTAAGGTAACTTTCTATCCAGCTTAGAGCAGTTCCCCTTATCCCGCATCGTTCTAGTTTTTGTAGTAATTAAGGATGCGAGACAAAATCAAAAGCGCGGCTCATATCTAATAAGACTGCTAAAACATTATTACCTTTGTCTAGATTTTCAGAAATTTGTTTCATTAATTGAAAACAGGCAAGTGTTGTAGATCTACCTTTCCTGAAACCATATTGCTCCGTTTTTAGCAACTCAGAAGATGTTATGAATCCATTTAACTTTTGGAACATAACCCTTTCGAAGATCTTCGAGATGATTGGCACCAAAGTTATTGGTCTAAAGTTTTTTATTTCTTCTCGAGATCCTTTTTTATGTAGTGGTTTGACTACAGACAGTTTTAGTCGAGATGGAAATTGACCCTGTGAGATTGATAAGTTGATCAAGTGTGTTAGTGGTGCCGTGATATAGGTAGCGCTTTCTTTAATTATATTAGTTGTAAGTCTGTCATATCCGACTGAGTAAGTATTTTTTAATTGTTTTATTATTTTATAAATGTCATTTTCAATTACTGGCGTTATAAACATGCTTTTAGGGTTGTGAGGAATATTTTTAAGAGTGTTGGGTAAATTCTGTTTCATATTATTTTGCAAATGTCATTCTTATCAGTCATTGATTTATTTTGTCCTACCTTTATACATTTTATGTCATTTTTAACGTCAGAACTTTGTATGTCATATTTTATCAAGTCCCATGATGTCTTGCATTTGTTTTTAGATTTTAATATATTACGAGTATTTATAACTTTCTGAGACTGACATATACATTTTTTCAATATTTTACATTACGTTAAATATTGTTTTTGATGTGCTTTTTTATTTGACACGGAGAGCCTACACTTAAGATATAGTTGCCTCTTCTTGACGCAACACCGTTTAATACCTTTCGTAAGCCAACGATTTTTAAGTGGCTTTTTTACAACCTTTACTTTAATTATTGGAAAGCACAAGTTAAAAAGTAATGAGTAAAAGTTATGAAAAAGATCAAAAGCCTTATCGGCGTCATTTCCTTGAAAGACGTCATTAAAGGACACAGATGAAAGATAGCTAAGAAATTTACGTACATTATCTTTACACATGTCACGTCTGCTTTCGAACCAAGTCTGTGGCGATTTTTTAAAACTACACTTTTTGTCTAATTTATTGTCTACTTGGAATGAAATCGTTTGGCCGGTTTCATGATCTGATAGACATAAAACGTAAATTATTATTGTCTGATTGGTGGATTTTTATTGATCCGGTTTCATCATCAGCCAGTTTTAATGTCCCCACTGCTGGGCCATGACCCTCCACGCGGGCTGATCCGGCTTACACTCACCATTTATTTCGACCCCTCGACACTGATAAGTATGAATATTATTAGCAGTTGCGGATGTATATGAATACAGTTTACAATTCCTATATGAAGTTTTGCCTAACATCACATGTCCTTTTTCCCATTTCCATGTATTTTTTCCTTGGATTCGTCCAAGATTTTTTCCCAATGTGGACTGGGAGTGAAATACATAGATCTATACAGATAGTATCTAAAAACCTATCAACGGACAGAGGGCCTACCGCTATTTCTTAGTGAAGTATTGTTTTAATCTTACCATGCTATTTCATACCACGAACCTCTTAAAGTAAACTTGTTTTTTGACGGAAGATTTGTGACGTCTTTGCTCAATCATAGTCTCTAAACTTTCAAAGTGTGCAGTGTGTCAAAATGTGACAACTTCAATAAAAACAAAACGCTAACAAAATGTTCTTAAATGATGGTTTCTAACGCCTGTAATTAATAACCTATCTGCAGATATGGAAATATACTCTAATAATAAAAAATAAATATACTTTACGCAAATATAACTTTGTAATTCACAAATACAAACACTATAAAAAACAAAGTTATTTTTGCAGATAAAAAATGATAGTGGCATTTTGGGTAGGTGTATTTAATATAATAATAATAATAATATAAACTTCATTGCACATGATAAAAAACAAACACATACAGAGAAAATGACAAAAAAGAGGAACATACAATAGGCGGCCTTATTGCTTCATAGCAATCTCTTCCAGGCAACCTTGGATGAGAGACGGAACCCTTGATGTGCGAGTTCGACTCGCACTTGGCCGGTTTTGTAATATTTACTTTGATTTAGCAAACTTCAAAGGAATTTCAATTTTCCACTCAGTTTTGGAACAATTATTAATTTTCAAAAGACGTAATCATAAACTCTTATTATAGGAGAAACCTTTAGTTGATTAAAATAATGTTCTTAGCAAAGATAATTCTAAATATCCGTTTAATCATTAGCGTGAAATAGTTATTTGTTATGCAAGGCTGGAAAGTTGGATTTCGCGGCGAGTTACCTCTATTAGTTTTAAAGGTACGAGACGCTAAAAACTTTTCTGCCGAGCGCAACACACAATTTTTCACCTCACAAGAGCGAGGAAAATTAGCTTTTCGCTGTCAACTTCCGGTAAAAACTTCTTTTAACACATCGTTTAATCTAAATAAAAAAAAATGTGTAGCGAAACAAAGTTTTGTGTATGTGTAAATTTCCCTGGAGACCCAGCTTTAAATAGACAGGATGACTACTACCACCGTGATATGCCCAAATGTTTCATTACCGTGCTAGCAAAACAGCACAGCTCAATGTAATCATAAATCAAATTATTCCGAGAACAATTCTGACGACAAATGGTGTAATTTGACGCCAGTCATTGTGATTTACTCAAGTCGAGTCTTATTTAGAATTTCAGTCACAGTTTACAAAAAGGCTCGTATAGGTACAATATTTATAGTTCTTCTTCTTCTTATAGGCATCCCCCAAAAGGGGCGAGGGGGCGTGGTTGCCATAATCGCCATGCTTGGCAGGCTGGTTGGCGATTGCAGTATGGCCAAGTTTGTAGGAGACGCTGCTGCCCGTCTCCTGAAGGCCAAGTCCCTTAGTCGCCTTTTACGACACCCACGGGATGAGAGGGGGTAGTGCTATTCTAAGCCGATACTAAACAGCTACAATATTTATAGTATAAAACGTTTATTTCGTTGTCCTGAGACAGTCACATCACTAAGCGTATTCGTAGCGGAAAACGCTGTTTGAACACTTGTTTGATGTACGGCAACTATGTCTGGCACGGCAGTCTTATTAGCCATAAATAGCAACGAGTTGCTAATTGCTATCCATTATCTCACGTTTGGCTGAACCGATTTTGATGCGGTTTTGAGAAAAGTATTTGTTACATTCAGAAGAAGGTTTTGGTATTTTAAACGATCAGAAAAGTATTTGTTTCATTGAGGAGAAGGTTTTGGTATTTTAATTTAACTGACTTTAAAAAAAGGATGTACTCAATTTGACCCGTATGTATGTATGTTTGTCCGCGATAGTCTCGCGTTTGGCAGAATTTGATGCGGTTTTGAGCAGTGGACATGAGGTAATAAGATACGGGACTTCGTCAACCTTTAAAAATTGTGAAATAAAAAACATTTTATAAAAAAAATAAAATAAAATAAAAAGCAATAAATAAGCCTTTTTGAGTCAGTGCCAGCCAAGGCATTCTATTTAACTCCAAGACTCCAATAGGCTTAGTTTTTGCATTATTTTTTTTTGCTTCACAATTTCTCGCAAACGAGAGATCTGTCGATCACGATACCGAAGTACCTGGGGTAGTTATTTTTGCTTTATTATGACCATTACAGATAGAGACCGATCCGTGCCGCCAATACGATATGACGATCAATCTGAACGCATGCGTTCTCTGGGCTGCCCGTGTACGCGTTGCGTTCTAGCGCGGGCAGTGTAAAAGCATATGGAACCATTGGTTACAGAGAACGCATGCGTTCAGATTGATCGTCAGATCGTATCGGCGGCACAGATCGGTCTCATGTGTAATGGCCATAATAGAAAAAGAATTTCGGTGCGACTAGAGAGTGTACAGTTGCACCCACTTTGTCACTGGATCCTAGCAATACAACAATTCTTTGATAAAAATAATTTTATCTGAAAATAGAAAGTTCCACTTTATCGTAATCCTAATCAATCCCAGGCCTGTCTCACTTCCATACAAGCGGCGCAAAATCCCCGAGATATTTACCTACTATTCTGGAAAACAACCTAATTTCAACCTTTTGCATTGCGTATAGCGTTCATAGCACAATAACTGTCTGCCGTCTCGCTTCAATCTGCTAGGGCAGCCTATTGAGTTTGAGACTAGTCCGGTGACCGGACGCTTGCGTTTGTCATACCTAAACTCGGGAGTGAAATTTCTGTACCGTATATATTCTGTGTCAATCCTTACTAATATAAAAATGCCAAAGTGTGACAAACAATGTCCTTCCTTCACGCCGTAACTAAGCAACCAATCGACTTGATTTTTGGCATAGAGTTAGTTAAAAGGACGGAGAGTATCATATGCTACTTTTTATTTCGATATTCCCACGGGAACGGGAACCACACGGTTAAAACCGCGGGCGTAAGCTAGTATTCGCATATGAAGGATTGGATCGGTCTCTGTGTGTATAATGTCTAATGGCCATTAAAGGGCGTAACGGGCATAGCGCGAAATACAGCTCTCTTCACAGTCTGGACATCGTGCAAACCAAAACGAAACGAGCTAGGTTTAGCTTTGACCTTAATGAAACTAATCCGGATTTGACGCATATAGTTTATTCACATGAGTTAAGATTTAATCCGTGAATAGGATCTTTGGTGTTCCTGATGTTTGAGCGACTGTGTGCTTAATATCCGGAAAAGTTGTTTTATTTCAATGAACAGTGCTAAAGATATGCTTATTTTATCTTAATGTTGAGTATTTATTCACGTACGTCAGTATTCTCTTTTGCCGGCCCCTAAGCACTAATAATCATAGTACTCAAACTCCATATCATTTAAAATAAAACAACTTTTACGGATATCAAACGCGCTATATTTCCACGAACTAAGTTGTAATTGTCCGTATTTTTTGGTTTTTTAGGGGTTTTTTGATTTTCCCGACGTTTCGGCACCTTTACAGCTGCCGTGGTCAGGGGATGACTGGCTACTTATAAGTCTACCCTCGAAAAGTTAATTTATTTTCGTTCGGATACGGTTAGACATTTACTATGGCACAAATTATTATTGATTTGATATTTTGATTTAATTGATTTAATTTGAAAAAATTTGTCCCCAGAATGCTGGGTGAGGCTATTGAAATCACCAAATAACCAAACTTCAATAGAGATGATGGGTGGAAGATTCCACCAGCTTGGGACCCTATTATCCATAAATTAAAGTCTCAACCCAAATCACGCACTGCAAGACCCAAAGATACGGTTAGTTCTTCTTTTTGAAGATAAACAAATATAAAAAAGTAAAGGTGGAGACAACATATCCTAATTTTTTATAAAGATGGTGGTCGGCCCGCTTTCGAAGTTTTCTTGGCAGCTTCTTTCTTCGAAGGTCCTCCCAATTTGTGAACTGCCAGTAGAGTCTTTAGTTTTCTCTTTTCTTAATAATAAAGAATTAAAATAACAATTAAATCAAAATATCAAATCAATAATAATTTGTGCCATAGTAAATGTCTAACCGTATCCGAACGAAAATAAATTAACTTTTCGAGGGTAGACTTATTTATAAGTAGCCAGTCATCCCATGACCACGGCAGCTGTAAAGGTGCCGAAACGTCGGGAAAATCAAAAAGCCCCTAAAAAACCTAAAAATACGGACAATTACAACTTAGTTCGTGGAAATATAGCGCGTTTGATATCCGTAAAAGTTGTTTTATTTCAATGAACAGTGCGCGCCAAAACATAAGATGTACGTCCATATCATTTATTCAGTCTAGGCTGTTACAAGCACTTGTTAAGTGAATTTCAAAGAAGCTTACGCTATTGGTTCAAAGCCCTACGATGGGAGACCTTGTAACGAGAAGAACCGATGAGAAACTCGTCTTGGGCTGTTTTTTTCTATCTTATATCACACAAGGTCGTCAAATTTAAAAATGGTCGAACAAGGCCACTCTCTATTAAATTTTTTTTTCAATAATAAATAAAAACAATAAAGCAATAAGAAAGCATAATAATAAAAATAAGGAAAACGTAAAACTACACTTAAACAATCACACGAGTGTTGAAGCGAAAGGCGATTCGATCAGACGAATAGCAACCATCCATGTATATATAGCGAGTTTTTGTATATACATGGATGGTTCCATGTATATACAAAAAATCGCTATTCGCCTCGATACTCGTGCGAATGTGTAAATGCAGATTAAGAGATAATAAACTTCTCCGTCCTTCAAAGCGGGATCGTCAGCAAAAGCTGTGAGTTTTGACTAAATATCTGGGACTTGCTTTAGAGTTTAGACTATTATATTCAAAATAGCTGTGGTTGTCTTGCTGCGAATTCGCTGTATGTTCACATTTGCGATGTTTCGGACGTTTGTATGTCTTTCTACTACTACCGGCGCTAAACTCTAACTTTATTGTTTGCTATACTATAACTATTGTGTGTTATGTACTGTGATATGTTTGCTCTTGCGCTTAAACAAATCACTCTTGAAAACTTGAACAAGCGTCAGAAACAAACCGTTAACACTAACTACTCACTGTTACTTAGATAACCACAATTTTATATAGGTACTATGTTTATTAGGTCTAATAATGAATTGATGTATTATTTAAGAAAGACGCATACTCGCGTTTGAGTGGGACGCATACGCAGTTCCCGAAGATAATAGTTATCATGGTTTTATTTATTATAATGACACGTTAATAATATTGTTGAATTCTGAACTTTTTCATAAAGCAATAAATTATCTATAATTTAGTGAAAACATTATCAAAATCGCATCAGGCGTTTTGAATTCGGAGCAGTAAGTAAATTATTGAGTAAAATAATAATATTTAAATATTTGACTAAAATGTGACATTATTTATTATGATTATTTATGACGAGTTTCTTGGCGGTTCTTCTCGTTACAAGGTCTCCCGCCGTAGGGTTTGTGAACCGATGGCGTAGCTTCTTTGACGTTCATAAGTGCTTGTAACAGCCTAGACTGAATAATGATATTGAGATTGACTTTGACTTTGAAGTGCTTATGTCTTACCTTAAAATTTATCAACTTTAACTATAAAATAAAATGCATAAAAATTGACAAAATGTAGTTTAACGGGCAACAAATGAAAAACAAAACTTAAAATCCAATGATATCACAAATATACACATAATCGTAGGTAGCTGTATTTGGACGATCCATGTAGGCTAGGAAAAACACCTAGGCCTTCGAAGGGAGGTATACTTCGTTATTAGTTCAGTCAGTTCAGACCAAGACGCAAAAGGCTCGAGCAATTTTAAAATAAATCGCGTGGCATGGAGACCGCGCGAGAAACTTTTGTTAAAGTAAACATTTATGCACTTTACGTCAATTGCAATTTTTAAAGTTTATTTTCGAGTGTCATATAAAAACTGCTCGAGCTATTTGTCTCTCGGTCTGAACGGACCTTAATAATGTCTGGAATGACTTAACAAAGCCTGCATTACAAACAGTTTCAATATTCAACACTGTTTGAACACACTCCTGAATAGTCAGGGATAAAATAAACGATGTTTCAGCGTGTTGCTGTTCACATTTGTATGCATTGTTTTCCTCTCGAGACTAATCGTTTTCTCTGTTTAACTAAATTGAATATCTATTGAAATTCATTATGGGTAAGTAAATTGACTTTCATAAGAGGTTATTTTTCTATGCTTTTGAGGATAATGTTATCTGAATCTCTATACTCTGTTCACCGAAACTAGTAGGTACTAGTACTAGCTCGTTTCAGTAAACAGACTCTATAGTCTGTTTACTGAAACATATTTATTTAAACCTTATTAATACTATTTGTAATGTCGTATTTTAGTCCGCCATTACATGTTAATTTTCTTATTAGCACTGTCACTTTGACAGCTGTATTTAGACATTTATCAGTGAAATTATTGTTTGGCAGTACGCTCGGATAACCTTTGCTTTGTCTTAAAAAAACAGTCCGTGGTTTTGACGTTTGTTTTGACATCCGGTCGGCTTCACCGTTTCATTTGCCGGTTCTGAGATGGCGAATCATATTTTTTGTTGGAGAATAAATCTTCTTTAATCACACTCAAAATGGGTGTTGGATCCTTTTAGAAGGCTAATAAACTATAGCGGTCGTGGTTACGAGTCTCATTTCTTACACATAGCATGTACCTATATACCACCCGGGAGTCGACAGGAAAGTTTATTATCTTCATTTTATAATAAAACCACTGATATTTCTCATATGTACCCTAATGATACTTTTTTGATTTTGGGAGATTTCAATATATCGGGCGCGGTTTGGCACTTCAATAGTGAACTTAATATTATGAGTTTAACACCAACTAACGATTCCTTAATTTGTTTGACATCTGAATTTATGAACTTAGCCTTACTTAATCAATACAATAGCGAACGCAATAAAAATAATCGATTATTAGACCTAATTTTTTGTAATGAATCGTGTAAAATTATTTCTAGCGAATTACCACTTGTTCCAGAAGATTCGCATCACAAGGCTTTGGAAATTAATCTAACAGTTAAGTTACCTATCCCCCTAAAGGATAATAATTCAAAAAGAAAAATGTTTTTTAAAGCAAACTTCAATGATATTAAACAAAAACTTGATTCTATTGACTGGATAGATACTTTTTCGACTTGTAGTGATGTGAATGCTATGGTATCGATTTTTTATAATATTTTAAATTCTTTGATCGACGAATTTGTGCCAGTTAGCTCTAAAATTAACCATCAAAAATATCCACACTGGTATACTCGCAATTTAGTGAAATTAAGTAATGAAAAACGTAAATACCATAGAAAATGGAAAGCATATGGAAGCGCAAGTGACTATCATACTTTTTCCTTACTACGAACTCGATTACGAAAGTTGGAATCAGAAACTTACAACAATCACATAACTTTCGCAGAAGATAGGATTAGAGAAAACCCTCGATTCTTTTGGTCATATGTCAAATCAAAAAATCAAACAGGTAACTTGCCACAAAACATGTCCTATAATGGCACTACACTAAGTAATGGTGGTGAGATCTGTAACGCATTCAACGAATATTTTCATTCAGTTTTTATTAATGCTTCCCATTCTGATTTTAACCTAAATAGCAATACCGCACCTTTAATACACCTTGAACAGATTAATTTGGAACGAGAGCAGGTACTTAAATGTTTAAAAACTGTCGATGTATATAAGGGCGCCGGAGCTGATGGTATACATCCTGTACTAATATCAAAATGTGCAGAAAGCTTAATACAACCCATATTTATGATCTATTCATTATCACTAAGCTCTGGTGTGTTCCCTGATTTATGGAAGAGAGCACTGATTACTCCTATACCGAAAACTAATAAAAAAGACTCTATAATATTATACCGTCCCATCTCAAAACTATGTATCTTTGGCAAATTACTGGAAAAAATTGTCACATCACAATTATCGTATGCCATTAAAAACCACATAACAGAAATGCAACATGGTTTTATAAAATCTCGTAGTGTTGACACAAATATGGTTGCCTTCACTGACTTTGTGCTCAATGCAATGGACCAAAACACTCAGGTGGATGTGGTGTACACGGATTTCTCCAAGGCTTTCGACAAAATAAATCACAGTTTGTTATTGTTGAAGTTGGAGAAGTTTGGTGTGCATGGCAATTTGCTACGGTGGCTAAGCTCTTATATTCGAAATCGTAGTCAGGCTGTTTCTTTAAAAGGCTATTGTTCAAGCTTCCTTCCTATACCTTCTGGAGTTCCTCAGGGGTCACATCTTGGCCCAGTTCTGTTTACCATTTATATTAACGACATAAATGAAGCCCTCCAGAGTTGCAATTATCTTCAATACGCTGACGACACTAAAATTTTTAAGGCTATAAGTAATTCTGAGGACTGTCACAAAATACAAGCAGATTTAGATTCCCTTTGTAAATATTGTCTTCAAAACCAACTATTCTTGAATATTGATAAATGTAAAGTCATTACATTAACCCGAAAATCCTCACCCGTTTTGTTTGATTATAAATTAAATGATGTAGTTATTGAAAGAGTTCAACAGGTGAGAGATTTGGGCATTATAGTTGATAATGAATTATCCTTTACCTTGCATTACAATGCTATGATTCAAAAAGCTTTTCGTAACCTTGGGTTCATAAATAGAATAACCAAACCATTCAAAAATTCTTATACATTAAAAATTCTTTACTTTAGTTTTGTAAGATCAGTATTGGACTTTGGCTCTGTAGTTTGGAATCCACACTATAAAACCAACATCGAAAGAATTGAAAATGTGCAAAAGAAATTTATAAAAATATTTAACTATAGAAATTACAATCAAGGTTTAACATACGAAGAAGCTTTAAATAAATACAAAATTCTGACTTTAGAAAAACGTCGTAAGCAGTTTGACATAGCCTTTCTTTTTAAATTGTTAAATGATCTCATTAGTTGCCCTGCACTCTTATCAAAAGTCAATTTCATAACAAAAGTCCGACTTCCCGCACGCTCCTCACGCACTATTCATGCCTTTGTTCCACCTCGAACCAAGAAAAAGTATACCTCCAATAGTTATTTTCCACGTTGTCTTCGCATGTACAATAAAGAATTTCATAATATGGATCTTTTCAAGAGCTCATTGAACACGTTGAAAAAAGATCTGATAAATCAACTTATGTAATAATTTCTATGTTTCGTTATCACTTCTCATTAAAATAATTGAATACCTATCTAAAATAGTAAAGTTATCTTCTACCACACAATATATGTTTGTTTTTCTAAGTTTTAGCAAAAAAAACTGTATCAAGTATTTTATTATTAAGTATATTTTTTAAGTTTGCAAAAAATATCTGTAAATTCTAGCAAGTACCTACTTAACATTAATAGTAATAGTGGACACTCATTGTCTATAATGTAAGTTTTAATTTAATAGTAATTTGTACTACTGACTGTATGTGTCAAAATAAAGAGAAAAAAAAAAAAAAAAAAAAAAAAAGCCTTTAAATATGTTCTATTGGTGAGTTTCACTTGATTTCAAGATTTTTCTTAAAACACATTGTTGTCGAAAATGTGCTATTTTAACAATACATTTTGTTTTCAGAGTAAATTTGTTTTAAACTTCAATAGTTTGCGTTGCATTCTATTCTGAGTGCTAACGTCTGAAATTTGTTTCGGGGACGGTAAGATCTCTTTTATTAAAATACATAATGTTTTTGACTTGTACCGATAGTTTACTAATGTTGTATTTCTTCGTTACAGCGGTTGTTCGCGTCCTTTTTTTTTATATTACTTTTGATTTGGATCTTCATGTTATCCTTAAATTTTGCTGCGTTCTACATTTTCTCTACGTTGGGATCATGATGGCGATATCTGTGCTGCATGCTGGAGTAGAACTGGCTTAGAGAAAGATGTGATGAGGTTCACAGGTAACATTGAACCAGGAGGTTAGTTTAATTATTATTTTTTAAAGTGCTACGTTAAACACGGTGCTATATTCACAAAGTTAGATTGGATAACCATATATTCACAAAGTTAGATTTGATAACCATATATTCATAAAATTAGATTAATTTATATTCACTGAATTAGGCTTGGAATCCTATATTCACAAAGTTTGTTTGGGATAATTTAAATCCACAATAATGTTAAACTCATAGTAACTTTATATCAACGTCTACTGAATGTTGTATTTATAAGACATTAGATAACTATAAATTTTGTAGTTTAATTTAGTCTTAACTGCGTCGGCTAAAGGGAAAGCAAGGGAGTTTGAAATAAAACATTGTTCTATAATGTAAGAATTTTATTTCATAGCCACCCCCCTGCAGATTAAAAGCCTAGTCTCACCGATGACATTCCGAGGTAAATTTAGTTTATTTTTTTCTTTAATTCGATGGAGCATAACCTCTATCGTGGAGCCCGAGTTTTTTTTGTTAAAAGGTAATTTTCCTTCAATATTAAATTTTGATAAAACCTGTTGAACGCCCGCTTGTAACTTGACAAGCCGGGGGCAACATGACATATATTATTAATAAGGTTTAAATAAATATGTTATGATTAGTAATCAGCAAGTCGCATTTTATATATAGGTGAAAATATCCTTATGAAAATAATGATATTACTTTCTATATTACTAACTAAACTAATATTATAAAGAGGAGAGATTTGTATTTTTGTATGTTTCTAAGAAATAAACTCAAAACTACTGTTAGGATTTGGATGAAATAAGGCACAACGATAGATTATAGACTGGATTGAATCAAAGGATACATTTCATCCCGATATTTCCACGGGAACGGGAACCCTGTATGTGAAACCGCGAGCAACATCAATTAATAGACATAAATGAACTATTCGATCTTTAAAAGAATATTGTAATAACTCTCCCAGTAACATAAAATTGAGAATAAGCATTATGCAGTCTTTAAGTTATTTTTTTCAACGAGAAACAATAAAAGTACCGATTAGTTACGTACATTTAGCTACGTCTGACGAATTGATCGCCGAAATGAACTAAACACAAAGTGGTTATGGCACGCAACAAAATATATTCTTTTGCTTTCGTGATTCAATAATACGCACAATAATTTCTTATCAAATTAAATCAAACATTGCATGGCTAATTTGATTTTTTTCAAATCTATGGTGAACTTCAAGAAAACCCAATTCTTACGAAAATGGTTTTCCCACGGGAACGGGAATCATGCGAATAAAACCGTAGGCGGCCGCTAGTGTCAATATAAATTCATTGACGTCTCTGATTTTAATCTAAACTAATATTACTAACATAGTTCATAAGCAAAACTGTAACTAACAAAAGGAGTTGTATTTTATTACTCGATGAAATTAAATTAAATTACTATATTTATAATTATTTATATTATTAGTATTTTTATAATTAAACACAACCAAAGTAAGCACTGTAAGGTTTGTGTTATGGGATACTAGGGTAACGGATATAAATACATATAATTATACATACATAAGTATTTGTGCCGTGTGGTGACGGCCTAAGAATACAAGTGTCACCACTCCCTTACATGCCTGAAATGTCGTAAGAGTCGACTAAGAGGCTCGACGCATTGAACACCTGTGCGAGAGAAGGAAAACTCGAAACAAACCCTCTACCAACCCACCTGGCCAGCGTGGTAGCAGTAGGGTAATAGCCTCCTATGAACGCCACAATAGGCGTGAGCTAGGAGAGGCCTATGTCCATTAGTGGACGTCCACAGGCTGATGATGGAAGTATTTATGTATATTATATAGAAATATATATAAACGTCCATGACTCAGGTACAAATGCTCGTTTTCATCATACAAACATTTGCCCCTACCGGGATTCGAACTCGGGACCTCAGAGTAGGCGACACCTTGCAACCGGTGTACGTACCACTGTACCACGGAGGTCGTTGGTTCGAATAAAGCGTATTTGTATTTTCTTATGTTTGTAACGAATAAACTCTAAAACTACAGAACGGAATGGGATGAAATTTTACAGAGATAGTACTTATACTTTTTATTCCGATATTGAAACAGGAACGGGAATCATGCGGGGGAAACCGCGAGCAACTGATAGTTCTAATAAAGTACCTGATTCACTTGGCCCATCTGAATACTTGCATAAAAAGATAATTATATGATTAGAAAAAATCTACTAGACTCCTGCTGTGGCCGGACTTGAATCCACAATATTTGGAGTACCGGTCCACTTCTCCCCAAATTTTTCTTCCGAAACTTGTGGAGACACGTCTAAATAATTAAAAATACTTTTTACGTCTTCTCTGTAGGCTATTAATCAAACGGCTCAAATTAGTAAAATCACTGCACCTGATGCAATTTAGTCGTTACGTGAAACCAAATTGATGAATTAATGTTTGAAATTGAGACCATTCAACCGCAAAGCACCTGCATATTTTGTGGTGAACATGAAATAAAAATTAATAACGAATCGGGCACATTACCCTTTCCAATTGAACTCGATTAAAATTAGTAATTTGAATTAGTTATAATAACTCTAATTATATTTTGCATTAAGTGCAAGCAATATTAGCATTTGGATATTTTTGAAATTAATAATTTTAACGGATTTTAAGGTTAAGGTCTAATTTTCCGTGTATTTTAAAGATTTTTTATTTTCCCGACGCGACGTTTTGGCACCTTTCCAGCTGCCGTGGTCACGGGATGAAAAAAAACCGGTCCATAAAAAATTTTGTATTTCAATGAACAGAGCGCGCCAAAACTTAAGATGTACGTTTAGACATTTTTTTATGAACAACGTGAAGACTCTTTGCCTTCATCATACCTGATGTTAATTATTGATAAGGCCAAAGATGGAAGCGAGCCTCTCCCGGTATCCTCATCACTGAGGAACTGGCTATTTTATCTCTAACTGCCGGAACTTATGGCGTCAGGCTTAGACAAGATGGTGGTAGCTAGCCAGACGGACTTACAACAAGTCCTACCACCAACCAAACCGAATACACTATGTACCCCCGCTGGGCCTCGAACCCGGGACCCATGGGCCTGATACCGGTGGTTGTTACCACAAGAGGCGGTTAAAACATTTACTTCAGTGTGCTCACATTCATCATCATTGTATTTTAAAATTTTACCTAAAAAGCTAAACCAACAGAACTTTCGGTCTTATAATCAAGTCAGATGTTTCATAGTCATAACAATTTTACTTGCTAACTTTACACATTTATCAATAGGCGTCATCAACAGATTTAATTCAACCTGAGTAAGGCCACTTAAGAGATTAGACATTGTAGACGTTGAAAACCAATTCAATATCGCGAAAGGCGTTCGCAAAAGATGTTTACTTAGCTGTTGCGAAAATAAGTTTTCTATTGTTAGGTTTTGAATACAAAATATGATTATGAAAGTTGTATTCTAAGATCCAGGGCTGTCAGTCGTTACTTTTTGAGTGTGGGAGGTAGTTAGGGGTAGATAGTATTAGTATTTATTTACTTTGAACTAGCACACAGTGTGTATACTTGCGTCCTAGAGCCCTATTCGTCGTCTCAGCCACATGACACCCACTGCTGGGTACAGGCGTCCCCCAAGGATCTCCACAACGATTGGTCCTGCGCAGTCCGCATCCAGCGGCTTCCCGCGACCTTCACCAGATCGTCGGTCCAGAGCCCTATTGTCATCAGTAGGGTGCTACTGCCCGGGTGTCCCCCGCCCCCCCCCACTTTCTCATTATTAGGATGGGAAGGTGGGTATACATGGGGATATATTATTATACCCCTTCCGAGCCTCCACCGAGCTTACACGCTGGGTGGGGGTGCGGGAGGGGCGTGGGATGGAGTGCGTGGCCTATATGTTTGTATGGGCCGTGTACTCCAGGTGAGTCCAACATTTCGAATCGCCCCTGCACCTGGGGGCGAGGGATGCGTAAAAGCATTTCTCCTAGTATAAAAAAAAAAAGGTGCTACTGCCCTATTGTTGATTAGAACATCATGGTTACGAGCGGCACCAGGTTGCGCTATCAACAAAATGTATACCTTGTTGTTCACGGACCCTATCTCACCCTGATATGATCTTCTTGGTTGCACAACCAAGTAGACAACAATCAGGTGATGTACAGGAGGTACCTGTGATGGCGGCGGTGGGCAAACGGCCTAAGCTCTGTTGACGGCCAATCCAAAATAAAATCGGTAAATTTATTTTGATTTAAAGCCGAAGTTACCGTATAGCGTCATCTCGTTGACAAGTTCTAATGTCTCATAATAGTTAAGTCCCAGGTTCTAAAGGTACGAAGACACATGTCGTTTGTTAGAGACACTTAGAAACCCGTAAAATATATCTTACGTAACTTACAGTCTGGTTTTGTACTTCTATATTACCTCACTCAGGGAACTATTTCAAAGTGTCTATCCCACGTATTTTGTTACATAAAAGATAAATAAATACTCTCTAGCAGCTCTGAGATTTAATTCCATTAAATAATTTCTCATGACAAAATATTTGAGGTAAGAAGTATTCTTCTCGAGTTACTTACCTATTTACTTGTAGATTCAGAGTTGAAAACTTTCACAAAATCTACATGAATGAACACCATTTAAACTCTCAGCGGATTGTCAAGACACATCCTTTTGCTTGTAGGATATTTCAAAACAGTTCGAAAGATCCTATTACAAACTTTATGTGAAACACCAAGTTTTGCGATGTGGTTAGTATGAGTTTTGAAACCGTTCTTATTAGGCAGTTATACAAATTTAGCCTGGGGGGCCTACCGCCATCTCTTAGCGCAGTATTGTTTCAATGTTACCGTTCTATTTTGTACTACGAATCTCATAAAATAAGCTTGTTTTTGACGAAAGTTTTGTAACGTCTTCGCTCAAGCCTCCAAAGTGTGAAGTTTGTCAAAATGGGTCAACTTCAATAAAACAAAACGCAAACAAAACGTTCTTATGACATGATGGTTTCTAATAGATGATGGTAGGTCTGCTGATAAAGAGATGGCGTCTGGTGATACTTGCTCAAATGAAATCAAAGACTCTTTCTTTAGAACAAACGATCACGTAGCGCTTATGCATTGGTCTGATCATTCAGTTTGCGCGTCAAGCTCTGAACTTCAGGGTGTATACGGTGCTTTAGTGTAAATGCGTAATCTACTATCATTTGCCTTCATCGTCAGCCATTTTAATGTCCCCTCTGGGCCCGTATTCACTATGACCACTTACCTATTCCTTGCTCAAACCACGCCAATGTCGTATTTGGTTTCGACATTTTCAAAATTCGTTTTCTCTATGACACTTACAATTTTTAAAGTTATTTTACTTGTTTAATAATTGTACAACTTGTGACTTTCATGTACTTGTACAATAACTCTATAATTTGTGAGTATCATGGAGAAAACGACTATTGAAAATGTCAAAACCAAGTACGACATTGGCGTGGTTTGAGCAAGGATTCGCTAATTGGTCATATGAATAAGGTGGGGAACAGGCCTTCCTTATGGATGGATAAGGAAAATGGGCGATGAACTGCCACGCGGGCTCAATGCCGTGGGTTTTAACCTTACGACTGATATGCTGCCGGGACCAACGTCTTAACGTGCCTTCCAAAGCACTGAAGAGCTTGAGATAATACAGTTTTGGTCACCCATCCCCTGACTGACCACTGCGAAAGATGCCTATTCAAAACAATCACAGCCTGAACGCGCTACGCACTGCACGCACCGAGCTTCATGCATATCTTTTGCTTGTAGAGTTTGTATTATTTCAGATGCTAAATGTCTCTCCATAATACCTACTCCTAATCAGTAAGGCATTTTAGGACCAGAGGTGGCTACCCCACATCCCATCTGGTAACTGTCGGAATATAACAATTCTGAAAACATTGGTATTATAGCGACAGAATTAGATAAGATCCTACTACCAACTAAAGCGAATGCAATAGTGTTTCCCATTGGGTATTGGGACTCTTGCAGAACTTTACTCGCTACTCTCATAAAGTAAAATCAAATCTTAGATACTCTATTTTTAAAGACCTTCAGTAGTTCTTTTTCAATAGAAATATTACTATTCGCTTGCATAAGCTCACTTTTAAGCATGTTGTTCTGCCAAAATATTGTATCGTTCACTAAGAAATAAATCAATTGAAATTCCACAAATAACCTCTCGAAAACTCGCTATTCAACTCGCTTTTCAAACTTAATAATGGAAGAAAATTTATTGTGTTGATATTGAATTATCGATGTATAGAAATTTATACTCTTGACTTCTCCTATAATGATAGGGCAAAGTTCAATATTTTTTCTTCATTATATAAGTCGTTCTTATCTGTGGATTGCTTGTAACGACGTAACGTAACAGTACTTTTCTGAGTGGTCTTCTTATTTGATTCTCTTATTAATTTTGTGAAAAACCTACGAAAAGGAAAAAATTTTCACCTCACACACTCGGAAAAGGAGGATTTGTCATTCGGTTTCCTCATAGAAAATCGCATTTTGCGGCCTAGCGCGGTAAAGTACTTTTTTATTTAATACCTAAAAATATGTCATAATGCGTTCTGAATCGCACTATTGACTTTTTTGTTACATTTTATACTTATTTTAAATAGCTTTGAATTAATTATAATATTCAATTTGGTTTTATTATATTATTGTAGTTCATTGAATCATAAAAACAATAACAATAAGTTGAAACTATTTGTTATAAGAATTTTATATTAGGCTGGGTGAGATTTCACAACCTATGATTGGATTTCGGAACGTGGCATAAACCTTTATTTTTAAATTGTCATGTCAACATTTACCGAATCGTTTTTATTGTTATTTATAAGTGACAATATATTCCTACTTCAAATAACTTTGAATTAACTATAATACTCCCTTTTTTATTATTTTCTATTTAAAATTTACCATAAGTATAAAAATAGCATTGAAAATGCAAAAATTACAAAATCATAAATTATTGGCAGTTGCATCTTAATCGATCGTTAAACACCTGAAAAGATGTTTCTTTCGAATGCAAGGATATTCCTAGCATTGATGTAACAACGCTGGCCTACAGCGTATTAAAAATATAAAAGTATTGGAGAATTTCGACGGTGGTTCGCAAGTCTCGGTAGCTCAGCGGTTAGAGCATTGGACCGGATTTCCAAAGGTTGCGGGTTCGATTCCCGTCTGAGATTTCACTTGTGGCCGAGTTAATTTTTTCCAATATTTTTCTATTTAAAATTTACCATAAGAATAAAGTATATTTATATTAAACTTAATGTTTAAAGAATTATTTACTGGAAGTTGCTCGCGGAAACAACCCTAAAATGTTCATCGATGTTTGATGTGAAAAATTGTGTGTTGCGCTCGGCAGAAAAGTTTTTAGCGTCTTGTACCTTTGAAATCCTCGCTTCGCTCAGGATTCTATCAATCCTAGGATCCTTCACTTGCTCAGATTTCAATAGAGGTAACTCGCCGCTAATAACCAACTTTCCAGCCTTGCATAACAAATAACTATGTTATTTCTTCCATACAGCATCACCACGCACTAAATATTGTACGAAATACTAGTTAAGAGTCATATCTACATAAAGTAAAAAAATAATCATACATAACATACATAAATACTAATTTAGAATGCTACAATGATTATTGCTATTAGATGTTAGTAAGTATATCACTTGATTACACATTAACACACACCAACAGGCATTAACTCAAAGATCATAAATATTTTAGTCTGAGCTAAATTGTACGCGAATCTCATTATATTCTATGTTCAGTGATGTTAAATATAACATTAAACACATTAATATTACATTAACATATTAACATAATAATTATTCCTACGTCTTTGAGTTCACCATGTGACCGTCTGCAAGATTTTTCTTCTCATGTTTAATTATGAGCTCGTTTTATTCTGTATGGTATTCATGAAGTACAAGACGTATTACGAAAGATGGTGGTTAGAACCCATACAAATGAAGTTTACGAAAAACCTCACTCTACGCTATCAGTACAAGGGGTCTACTATCTTTTACCGTTTGTGAAGATTCCGCATACTTTCGGATCGTTCTTAACATCGACATAATTCGACATTTCTTACGCGGACTTACAAGTCCTACCACCAACCAAAATATTACTACGATTAATGTTTAGTTTATATTAAGAGTTAAATAATTCGACAGCATTCTGAAACTATACAAATGAACAACGAGAGTTTTTTGTTTTTTTTTTTCATAAAAATATTTGCACTTTCGCTAGAAGAGAAACATGGTGCAAAAAACTTACCATTAGCTTTCATCGGCTGAAGGTTTGACACGATCAGTATGGGCGAGTTGAGAGCCACCGACAGCATCCACACCATGGCTATCATTTTGTACGCGTGGCACTGCGTCTGCCACTTCCTGGACTTTAAAGGGCGGCAGATGGCGAAGTACCGCTCCAACGAGATCGCCACCAACGTCCAAACGTCCACTGACACTGACACAGCTGGAAAAGAAGAAGAAACATTAATAAAATGATTAAACGGCTGGAAGCCAACTGGCTGGAAAATATTTGCCTAAGCTTCCAATGGGAATTCCAGAGAGGCCAGATCAAAATAGTTTCGGTCCGCGTCTTTTCTACGTAAGTAGATTAGTTTTAGAGATAAAAGATGTACAGGGGCTATAAAACGAAATGCAGAACAATATGTTCTTCTTAGTTTTTTATTTATATTATTGTAATCGAGATGGCTCTACATACTGTCATAGTCAACCTTGGGTATGCGTACTTAAATCTCTTAAAAAACGGCCTGCTATTGGGGAAAAATTCAAACCATCCAAGTACGAGTAGGACTCGCGCACAACGGGTTCCACGCTATTATCTATAAAAACGCCAAGAAAAACATTAGGGAGCCCCTTAACTTTTTTTTTGTATTTTTTTGTTATAGCGGCTTCAGAAATACACCATCTGTGAAAATTTCAACTTTCTATCACGGTTCATGATATACAGCGGAGTCTTAGTAATAGGGACCCGTTTTCCCCTTTGGATACGGAACCTTAAAAATTATTGAAAAACACTAATTTGCAAGTTTATTTTGGTTTATCGCTATCGCCGTCGTTGAGCTGTAAGAGTGAAGTTTCTACATTTTTCTCTCAAGATACACCTTAGATGCAATGCCAACTCCGGACGTTTATGGCGTGAGTTTAGGCATGTATGTATTCTAATTAGTCGTATGGAGTCGTCTCAGTCCGCAGTATAAGACGCTATTTTGTTATTTTTTTTTCAAAATGGCGTCGCACGATTTATACATATATAGGTAATTAAGTTGTTCTGAAATTGATAGTCACAGAATAAATACCACCTCTTCTGTAATGAAACTATTTTGAATTGACAGCTAATTTCAACACAAACCTCCTTTGTGAAAATCACTGGCCCCCTATATGTAGTACTAGCTTCCGCCCGCGACTTCGTCCACGTGGTCTTTAGAACTTGGTCCAGCAAGATTTAGAAAAAGAAAAAAAGAAATATCTTTCTTTTTCACCTACGCTAATTCCACAATTCACCTTTAAAAAAATACAACTTACGCCACCTATTGCGTTGTAGTGTATTATCCCGTAGAAAATAGGGGTTTTTCCGCGACAATAAGTAAGGTATGTTTATCTCAATGCTATAAAGTATCTGTGTCCCGAATTTCATCCAAACCCGTTCAGCCATTTTTGAGTGATTGAGTAACAAACATGCAAACTTTCACATTTTTATGATATAGGGTAGGGAAGTAAATTTTCTAAGATTATGTGGCGCCATATATTTTAGCCAGCATTGATTTTTGTACTTACTTCCCGTAGGACTGAGTAATTTTATGATTTTATCGCGACAAAAAGTTTCCAATGTCCTTCTCCAGGCTAATAAGTACATGTGTTTCGAATTCCATCTAAATCTGTTCAGCCGTTCTTACGTGATTGAGTAACAAACCTCCAAACTTTAATTTCACCAAACTCCAAATTTTAATTCTCCTTTTGTAATGTTATGCTAAACTTAAACATATTATATCACTTTAATATATATACTTCATACGAGGTGGAGGGCTGATAGCCTGAGACACAGGTATTACCTAGTTCAGGTATCAGTCCACCATAATCTGTTAACTAAAGGTATTTTGTTAATTGTTTATTGTTATGATTATGGTGAGGATTAAATGATTTATCATTATTATTATTAAACACCTAAACATCCAAACTTTCACATTAATAATATTAGTAAGAAGTAGGATAGGACGATTTCAAAAATTATGTGGCGCCATCTATTGAATCCCTTATCGATTTTTGTATTTTAGCGTAGGAGTTTGGGATTTTTACGCGACAAAAAAGTATCAAATTTTTTCCTCTCCAGGCTATTCAGTACCTGTGTCCCGAATTTCATCCAAATTCCAAACCCATTCAGCAATTTTTGATGATTGAGTAACAAACATCCAAACATTCAAACATCGACACATCTACACTTTTACATTTACATTTATAATATTAGTAGGATAGCAGAATTTCTAAAATTATGTGACGTCGCCTTTTTTCCCCACATTGATTTTTTATGTTTTCCCTTAGGAATGAGATATTTTAACGCGACAAAAAGTATCATTATGTCCCTCTTCAGGCTATAAAGTGTCTGTGTCCCGAATTTCATTCAAATCCGTTTAGCCGTTTTGCGGAATTAAGTAACACGAGCAACCCGTGTGCGCATAATGCGCAAAAAACACATAATAACATTCAAAAAAGTTTTTTTTTTGTTTTTTTTTTATTTGAGTTTTTGCTAAATTTCTCGACTTATTCGACCACTTCAGACAAATACCTTTCTAACGGTGTATTGCACTTGATTGTGCGACTTTTAGTTTAGGAGGAGAAGCGGCTTCACTGCCGTATTATATATATAGATTCCCGTGAGACTACCGGAATAAAAAAGTAGCCTGTGTTCTAATCCAGACTATCTTCTATCTGTGTTCCAAATTTTATCGAAATCGATTCAGTAGTTTTTGCGTGAAAAGTAACAAACATTCATCCATGCAAACATCCTCACAAACTTCCGCATTTATAATATTAGTAGGATAGGATAGGATTAATTCTTTATTGTTCAAATGCAACGAATGACGGACTTCCGCGAGGAATTAGGTTATTGCACGGACTTAGAATGTCGCGTAGTGGTGCCATTTATCATAATAAAAAGTATTATATGTCTATCTCCACGGTTCGAGTTATCTTCATAACAATTTTCACTAAAATCTATTCAGTGATTTACTCGAGAAAGGAAACAGCCAGACAGGCAATAATCACTTTCACATTATAATATTAGCATGGGTAAGTATTTGATGTCACGTAGTATTTAAAAAAATATTCCAACACTATGTCTATTTTGCATAATTTTTCTAAACAAAATTGAAAGTCCTTTTTTCAAACCTTTAAGGGTTGAATTATGTCCACCGCGTCGGACTTCAAAATAGATGCCATTTTCGCAATCAACATGCCATAAAACCTCATAACGACACCCATATCGATTTTAACATTATTTACGCCCTTTTACCCCCTTAGGGGTTGACTTGTATAAATAAAACAATAAAGGTTTGTTTATTTGTTTTTAATTTCCAACCTTTACTTTGAAAATAAAGGACTTTTCTTTCTCAACTTCATCCCCCTTCCCATCCCTTTGGGGGTAGAATTTTGAAAAACTTCAAGACAGGTAAATGTTTATTTTTAATTTCAACCTAAATACAAAATCTGAAGATCATAACTTCAAAACTGACAGACTTTCATACAAACTTTCACCCCCCCTTCCTTTTTCACTCCCCTATTTCACCCCCCTAGGGGTAGATCACTATGTCAGTCAGTCTTTGAGTTCGAGTCACCTTTGAGTTATATCCAATCCACGCAATGGGTGTTTGAAGAGGACGATTTGCACACAAAAGTTGTTCGCGGTCGGAGCGTTAATAAAAAATTGATAGCGGTTTTTTTCGACGCAGTGGACCAGTAGCAGTAATTTCGCTAGAAGACCGTAGAACAGTTACTAGTGAATGGTATAACGAAGTTTGTCTGCCTCAAGCTTTCGGAAGTTGGATAACGAGCGCCCAAGGAGCAGCATCCGTGGCATTCTTTTTCACCAAGATAACGCGCCCGCTCACACAGCTGCTAGAACCATGGACTATTTGACAACTTCGGGGGTACAAATGTTACCCCATCCTCCGTACAACCCAGATTTAGCTCCATGCGATTTTTTTTATTTCCTACGGTAAAAAGCACTGCAGACGAGGCTGTCGAAGAATTTCGGCGGTTATTTTTCGACCTCCCGCAAGAAACGTTTTTTAAATGTTTTGAAAGCTGGTTCACTCGAATGCATAAGTGAATTGGGATTAGAGGGGAATATTTTGAAAAGCTGTTAATATCTTTTTTTTTTATATTCTACCTATTATTCGTTTCACTATTTTTGGAACAGCTCACGTAAATGAACAGGAGACACAGAGGAACAAAAATGTTAAGATATGTAATGCCTTAAAGTGTCACGTTAGCCAGACAATTAGAGTTAAACATTAATAATGCCGACCCTAGATATCATATTTGTATCTTTAACTCAAATTATCTCACTAACCTGAAACTTGAGGGTACTATGTTATATGACATTTATTGTACATCTTTAAGTTCCATTTCCATCTAAATGGCTTTAGTGATGCGGTGCCGTTTTGAAAAAAAAAAACGAAATGGCGGACTCTGGACGAGGCCGAAATATTTAAACCCCTTTATCCTATTGTTTTTGGATTCACGCCGGCAACTACAAAGTTCCGTAGTTTGCATATTTATAATAAGCACAGCGAAACGAGTTTTTTTATGCTTTGGATATGGAGGCTGAGCTTAATCAATACTATGCATGAACTGAAGGCCTGAGTAGTCTGAGTGAAGTTGCGTTACACTCTCGGCCTAAGTGAACATCAGAACCAGATGCGCAGAATTCGCTCCAGATGCGCAGAAAATGTCTGATGTCAAATGTATTGATTGTAAAGTATTAAGAACGATCTGAAAAAAACTTCGCTAACTAGGTATCCACCTTCAACGAACTTTCACCAACTGAAAATAATAAATAAATAAATATTTGCATACAATCCATCACATACAATGCATACAATCCATCACACCAATTATCTAGCCCACATTAAGTTTCATGAAGAACTTGTGTTATGCATACTAGATAACGGATAAACACACATATACTTTTTTTTGTAAATAATACATAATATACCTACATATTAAACACCAGACAATAGACATGGTCATGCACACAAATATTTGTCTTGTCCGGAGATCGAACCCGGGATTTGGCACAGAAGGCGGGGTTAGTACCCCTGCGCAAACAATGAAAAAAAATACGTTTCGCGCTAAACATGGTTAAAACATTGCTCTGACACTTTTTACTTCAAACGAATGACAGAAATGCAAAAAACAAACGAAAAATTATAATGGCATTTTGGCAATAATAATAATAATAGAAACTTTATTGCACACGATACAAAAACAAACACATACAGAGAAAATGTCAAAAAAGAGGAACACACAATAGGCGGCCTTATAGCTACGTAGCAGTCTCTTCCAGGCAACCTTGGGTGAGAGGCGAAATCCTTCATGTGCGAGTTCGACTCGCACTTGGCCGATTTTTATACTCAGTGTTCGAGTATAAAAAGACTACACGTATTTTAATTAACACATTTAGGAATGTTAGAATTTTTTCTTGAACGCCCAGCAAACGGTGTCATTAGTCGTAAATTTGCTGTTACATTTTTAAACTTTTGCTCCTGTAAAGCTCTTCAAATGCCTGTGAGCTAAAAGTTACGTTCAAAGGAGCCAGAGGTCGTTTTCTTATTTTTGTCAGACAAGATGGTTTGCCCTGAAGTTTAAGAATTGTGTCATTGTCTCAAGGAATCTCATAGCTTAAGATTTTTGTTACACTAAAAATGGAAAAAGATAGCTCGAGGTTCATCATTGTAGTCTTTAAATCAATGTACCAGCAGGACCTTGTCAAGACCCAAATTATACATTATCATGAATTTTTGCAATTCCAGGGCATATAAAATAGTTTCTAGATATCGGCAACTCTTAGGTTAAGTGTGATCCACATAATAGGTATGTTAATAATTGCACTAAAATAATGATTGCATGTTATCTCGGCTTTGGGTACTTGTGATGCCTTTGTTTCTGATTTGCATAAAACAAATATGTTGCGAAACAAGATTTGTTGTATTGTTCAATATATTTATTAAGCACTTGTGAAAACTATCCAATGAAAGAAGTAGGTAGGTACTTTGTGAAAATTGTTAAAAAGTATTTTTTTATTAATATTGTTACGCACAGATGTCGTGTGATCTTAGTGTCGTTCCTAAAGAACGTCGCTAACACAGTTTATTTTCATTTGATCAAACGTAAACGCTAGATTCTTTGAATTTTACTGAAAGATTGACTTAGGTTAACGCGACCTTCACTTTTCTTCACATCGTTTTTTTTTCACGTTTCATATCTCAAAAGTTCTTTAAAAGGACCTACTCTTAATTAAAAATAATGTAAAATATAAAAAAAATACCGACTACAAAAAGTAAAAAAATAAGTTTTTTGGAGTCGGTGCTAGCCAAAGTGTAAAAGTGCAATTTAGAATGCTCCATCGATACCTTGGCTGGCTGGCTGGCCTCGACTCCAAAAGGCTTATTTTTGTGTATTGAAGTTGGTTTACGGAAATCACTTCTTTCTAAAGAGCCGTTTTTTTCTTTCTTAGTATTTCTTGCATACGTGTGTTTCCAATTGAATTAATGATTATACTCTGTATCTCGACTATAATTTATGGCACTTGTTTTCCTCAACCCTAATGGATTTCACCGCCTGCTTTTTGAAGATAAGAAAGTTCTAACGGTGTAGTTAACACGATAATACAATACAGTTTTATGGGGAATTCCTTATTTTTCATGGCGATACTAAGGTACAGGCATTTTCGTATAAAACTGGGGGCCTATCTGTCATCTTTTAGAATCCATCATGTATCCATCAATACTCCATAAAGTAATATTTTGTTATTCCTGTCCATTGAGATAAATTTATGAGTATGAAATACCTACAAAAAAAGTGCTTATCTACCCAGTCGTTCGCCAGGTCACCTTATGCAGGTAACTTGTAGGTAACTTTTGACAATGAGATTCGCCAGACTTATTATAAAATTTTTTAATGTTTAACTTATGTTAAGGCGGTACCCTGACCGAAAGTAGCGCCGCGTTGAATTTTATTTAATATCGTAATTCTAATTCACAATTTTAATAAAACTTTACGTGGAATTTTTAGAGCCCATTGTCTTGTATTTTTAGAAGGTATCGCTACATCTCGTCATAGTCATTCGTAGAAGTAGATAGCAAATGTGTCAAAAACGGTCACTTTTAGCAGTTTTGCTATCTACTTCTAGCAGTGACTACGAGGGAATGTAATGATACCGTCTAAAAATACTAGACTAATGGGCTCTAAAAATTCCACGTAAAGTTTTATTAAAATTGTGAATTAGAATTACGATATTAAATAAAATTCAACGCTGCGCCACTTTCGGTCAGGGTACCGCCTTAAGTCTCCATCCAAGTTTCTCGAGAATTCACAGTTCGAATCGCGAAAACCGAGTTTTTAAGTGCCTGGCGATCACCTGGCTACACTTACTTACTTTGTAATGGCGGAATTAACTGGGCAGCTACTGAACATTCGTAAGAATAATATCGATATCGTAATACTTATGATATATTTGTATAATGTAAGTTCCAAAAGACAACTATCTTAGTTCCATGCACTTCAATATTTAATGTTCCTGCCAACGAAAAAAATTTAGGTTGTAAAATTTTGACACACTTCACACTTGGAAGGTACAAAACTTCTGTCAGAAAAAAAAGTTTATTTTAAGAGGGTCGTGGTATAAAATAGCATTGGTATGATTGAAACAATACTGCCCTAAGAGACGACGGTAAGCCCCCTGACAGATTTTACTGCATACTAGACGCGAAATTGCTCATATTTCATTTTTTTTAATAGATATTTACAGAACATAAATTTTCATTATTTTCTCTTTTATTGGTGTGTAAATTATTGAATCCGTTTTCTGTTTACGTTGCGATTAAATAAATTGTGTTAGACTCAAGTTCTTTTAATGTTATTTTATATGAGTAAAATAATGTATTTGAAATAGTGGCGGTTAAGCAACTTTCACAATGGTCGGTTGCGGGATGGATGACATCTATTGTTTCGAGCACCTTCCTGCATTGGAAAACACATAAGTCGTTGGTCCCGGTTGTATTTGCAATCGTTAAAACCCACTAATTCGCATTAGTCCCGCGTAGTGAGTCATGGTCCGTTCTTCTTATCCATCCTTATGACATCTATTGTTTCGAGCTCCTTCCTGCATTAGAAAACACTTAGTCGTTGGTCCCGGTTGTGTTTGCAATCGTTAAAGCCCATTAATCTGCATTGGTCCGGCGTAGTGAGTCATAGCCCGTTCTTCTTATCCATCTTAAGGAAGGTCAGTACGCCAGCAGTAGGTATATTATTACACGTATTTCTATGTATAAGCCGATTAATTCACTGACGAATAAATGTCCCAAAAAATCTATAAAACATATTTTGTGAAAAGTGCGGAAAACATGCCTAATTAGAGGATGAAGTAAGTGAGCATGTATGTAGATATAAAAATAACACAGAGGCTCGATTTTTGTGCGCTAGGAGCGTATTATTAATAGCCTGATTTTTTTCGTACAAACATCTGGAAAACAAAATAATGTTTATGTATTGACCCAAGTGTTCTAATATTTATCTTACAGTGGCAGTTTTGTTTGTTTTCGTTTATCAATATCGTTATTACTTATCGAGATGGAAGTTTCAAGACTCCTGATATTCTTATTGTTGTTCTTGTTGTACTGTTAATTATTTGATATTCAAATACGAGCTCAAAGGTCGGGGTCTAAAGATTCACTTCACATTTCTGTTATGTTTTATGTTATCAACGTGAAATGTATGTAAACAGCACGAACTTCCACAATTGAATATTTATTCTTATGCCAGACGAAACTTATTTAAAAATTTATTAAAATATATTGTGTCTGGTAACTGGACCAGTTGGAGAAAAATAAACAGCGTATAAGGGCCCCGGTAAACGAATAAAAAATTACTTTGTTTGGCAAACACGTATGTCAAATAAATTACTGGAATTTAAACGTATCAAACATTGCCGCAGATGGTCAAATAAATACATTGAATGGGCAGATCTGACCCGGTCATGATTTAGTGGCGTCCAGCAATGAAAAACTGTATAGGTACATAGATTACGAATACTATAAAAAATAATATCATAACATTCATAACCCATATCACTGTGATTAAAACACTTGATTAATGCTGGACCTGCATACATGGGCGTCGAAAAATTTATTATTTTATTATTATTTGCCAATTCATTCCAATAGATAGTAGTGTCCTACGGAGATTCCTTATTGCTACTATTATAGAAAACGTATACACTTAACATGTTCTTAGTATTAAGTAACTCAGAAAATGATAAAATATTTTTTTCTTTTTTTAGCACCAATTATCTAGCGCACGCTAAATTTCATGAAGAATTATAACTTTTTAATTTTGCATTTTACAATGCTATTTTTATGTGATAAATATTAAACAAGAAAATATACTAGAAAAAATCAACTAGTCTCATGTCGCCCTGACGGGATTCAAACCCGCATCCTTGGGAGTCAGGCCCAATGCACTAACCAATTATGCTACAGAGACCTATGAGGACACGTCGAATTTTTCTAGTATATTCACCGTTACTATAATTGCTTTAATTTAATTAAAATATATATATAGAACGGTGAATATACTAGAAAAATTCGACGTGTCCTCATAGGTCTCTGTAGCATAATTGATTAGTGCATTGGGCCGGACTCCCAAGGATGCGGGTTCGAATCCCGTCAGGGCGACATGAGACTAGTTGTTTTTTTCTAGTATATTTTCTTATTTAATATTTATCACATAAAAATAGCATTGTAAAATGCAAAATTAAAAAGTTATAATTAGATTAGATGGCTGCTTCATCTTAATCGATAGTCAAACATCTGTAAAGATGTTTCTTTCGAATGCGAGGATATTTCTCTCATTGATGAAGCGACGGTGGCCAACACCGTAGAACGGTGAATATACTAGAAAAATTCGACGTGTCCTCATAGGTCTCTGTAGCATAATTGGTTAGTGCATTGGGCCGGACTCCCAATGATGCGGGTTCGAATCCCGTCAGGGCGACATGAGACTAGTTGCTTTTTTCTAGTATATTTTCTTGTTTAATATTTATTTCATGAAGAACTTGTGTTATAGATACTGGATAACGGATATTTATGTATAGGATACTTATATACTTTTTTTTGTAAATACATACATAATTTATATTAAACACCCAGACCAAGACAAATAGACATGTTCACAAATATCTGTCTTGTCCGGGGATCGAATACCAGGACCTCTGGCGCAGATAGGCGGGCTTAGTACCACTGGGCCAAACAGGTCATCATATTAATTGTTTATTTCCCCGGTGTCTGCCAGAGATAAGATTTTCTACAATATTTATAGCCGCTAAGACTAGCTTAACCATATTTAAGTGTCATCACTGGCCGCACCGGGTTATGCCGCTATATAAATTTGCCCAATGTTCTTTGACAAACCCGACAATCCGACAGAATTTTTATAGAATATTCGGTCGTCTACGGGCCGCTTAACTTTACGTACCTTGAACGAATGGTATAAGTTTACATAGAGCAGCTCCAAATAGGAATCTTCGATATATCTGGCCGACGAGGGTGAATGGCAGGCAGAAAACTCCGAGCAAGAAATCCGAAATAGCCTGAAACAATAAAATATGTTTTTTACTTAAAATATTTGACACAATAGTTTATTCAATAACCTCCTTAACATACTCGGAAAACATAAATGTTTTAAACAATTTGCTTAGCTATGGTTGTTTTGCATTTTTCGGCAAACTCAAATCATAATTTGCTTTAATTTTAATTTAACTTAATTCACGCTGAGTAGTTAAATATTATTTTAATTCATTAAATCCGAACCGGACACGAGTGTCCTGAGAACAATGGATTATCTATTGTGTCTCTTTTTTATTTTCGTTTATTTGGGAAAACAACAACCTTAATTATACATTCTAGTTACTTAATTACAAATTAATTACTCCTAAGGTCAATTACAGTTATCTACAAATTAATAATAATACAATTAATAATGTAAACAGTTAAAGTGCGGCAAATAAAAAAGAAAAATAGTAAAAAAATAAATTGCAAAACAAAGCTCGGCGGTATCCTGCGATGTTCGACTATTTATAGCGATATACAATGACAACTGCCGTGCGAGATTGTAAATCCATATTTATTATTAAAATGTAAAGTATTATTTTATCATTTTAATTTGTAACTAGTATTATCGGACTGACATGAAATATAACTAACTGAGATAGAATTCAAATTTGTAAAAGTAGGTATAGAAGTGGTCATTAATTATTATGTTTGATTACGACTACTTAAACTAATATTTGCATGCCAACCTGTATACGGCAGAAAACTGTTGGATCAAATTAATATTGTAGACTATCGCAATGTACATACATGGTTTTCCAGCAAATAAATTATTTCTTTCTTTCTTTCTTTCTTTCTTTCTTTCTTTCTTTCTTTCTTTCTTTCTTTCTTTCTTTCTAAGATAAAACATTATTTTTAACAATAAGACGGGTTTTTTTAGAACAACGGGGAAATAATAACATTGAAAACATTTTTGTCATTCCTTCGGATTTATGTAGATAATATGGGGTGAAGTCCCACCACTAACCAAGTATTTTAATTAATTTTTAGGGATTGCTACATATCACCGCTTGAGTGGTCTAGTGGTTACAGCCACCGGTATCAGACCCAGAGGTCCCGGGTTCCATTCCCAGCGGGGTTATATATTGTATTCGGTTTGGTTGGTAATCGGACTTGTAGTAAGCCGGCCTGGCTAGCTACCACCATCTTATCTAAGTCTGACGCCATAACAAAAATGTTTTCAGCATTGTTGTGTTCCGGTAGTTAGAGATAAAGATAGCCAATTCCTCAGTGTTTGAGGATTCCGGGAGAGGCTCGCTTCCATCTTCAGCCTTATTTATACTTAACATCAGGTATGATAATATATATAGAGTGGAAAAATCTATGGGTCCTGGAAGGGTACTATCTTAAATCCTATAGTTACCTCATTTTACTGAAAAAAAAACATTCCTTAATTTTCAAAAACAAGTTTTCCTGCATTCAAAGATTTTTGATTAATCACTTGCCTGGGCCGGGATTCGAACCGGCTTAAACTAGAAAAAAATAACACCATGTACTTTTATGGTGCCAAATAATCTTATTCATAAGATTAATTTATATATGTGTAGGTATCAAAAGTATCTTGTGCCTCTTGAGATCAGTTTCAGTTAACTTTGTATTCAGAAATAGTTCAGTTAACTATGTAGATTTTTCCTTAATACTCCCAGGCGAATGGAAAACTTTGAGTTTGTGAATATTATTGTGGGAGAAAATATTATTCACATAATTGTTTTTAACCGATAACTAACAAAAGCTTTGAATATCAAGTAATTATTTATGAAGTAGTAATTGTATTTATTACATTTTCAACGGTTTTAAGTCAGATAAATCTCAAGTCAGATAAACTTAAAAAAAAATTTAAATCAGATAAATCTTTCTCTTACAATTATTACGAACAATATCCATCAATATTGTCCTAGGAACTTAAAAATTTAATTGAATATGAACAGGAGTATTTATAATTTATGTTAGTTTCTTTTAACTGCAAGAATAACAGAAGATCATAAAAGTAAACATACCAGCTGTTTTTTTTTTTATAAAAAAAAGCAAAAGTCAAAATTCCAATTTATCGAATCATCGGATCATAAGTTACAAGATAATGCTCAATATGGATTTTGCTTTGCCCGGGGCGAGGAGCCCGTGGCGCAGTGGTTGGCATGCTCAGCCTGCGATTCTTGAGGTGAAGCAACCTTCGCAATGGTCGGTCACGGGATGGGTGACCAACAATTTACTATCTCGAGTTAAAGGCACGTTAAGCCGTTGGTCCCGGCTTCATTTGCAGTCGTTAAAACCCACCAATTCGTATTGGGCCCGCATGGTGGGTCATTGCCCATTCTCCTTATCCATCCACGAGGAAGACCAGTGCCCCAGCAGAGGGGAAATGGATGACGAGGAATGGATTTTGCATGGGAAGAGAACTACCGGATACTTCCGAGATTGTAATTTGTGCCCCTACCCTACCTGCCCAATGTGTTTTTTTTTATATCCCTAACTTTAAGGGTTTTAACCAGACCGTGCTAACAAATCAAACGGCTTACCTAGATTTTTTACAAATCTTAACCTTTTTTCTTACTTTTCCTTACAAATTAATTCAGCAAAACTACGGATTTGTATAGGATAAGTAAAATAAGCTTTGGAAAGTAATTTCTATACCTACCAACTGAATCTCTTACATGGTCTAAGTAAATCCCCAAAGTTATGGGATATCAAAATAAACACGATGTGACAGTTAAATCTCCTTGTATAAATAGTTATTTGTTATGCAAGGCTGGAAAGTTGGTTATTTAGCGGCGAGTTACCTCTATTGAAAGCTGAACAAGCGAAGGATTCTAGGATCGAAGATTGAATCCCGAGGGAAGCGAGAATTTCAAAGGTACAAGACGCTAAAAACTCGAGCGCAATTTTTCACCCCACAACAGCGAGGAACATTTTATGGTTGTTTCCAAAAAAATATACCTTATTCTCGTTGTTTTAATGATATTAAAAACTAAATTAATAAAAGAGGGAGTATAGTTAATTCAAAGTTATTTAAAGTAGGAATATATTGTTACTTATAAATAACAAACAAAAACGATTCCGTAAATGTTGACACTGACATGAGTACAAGACAAAGACAATTTAAAAATAAAGATTTATATCACGTTCCGAAATCCAATCATAGGTTGTGAAATCTCACCCAGCCTAATATAAAATTCTTATAACAAATAGTTTAACCTTATTGTTATTGTTTTTATGATTCAATGAACTAAAATTACTTACCGCGCTAGAAATAGCGCGTAGAAATTACCGCGCTAGGCCGCAAAAAGCCATTTTCTACACGGAAACTGAATGACAAATCCTCCTTTTCCGAGCGTGAAAAGTTTTGTTGTTTGTTTTTGCTTGCTGTCCTGTCTGTCCTGCTGTTATCTCACTTTCGGTTTGTATCTCGTTTTAATTAATATATTTCCTAACTTACTTTGAGCCACTCTTTTATTTGTCCCTCCTTTATACTACCAATATAGTTATTCTTAATCATGGCCAGTATTGTTAATTATTATGTGGGTGGGTCTAATTAAGGGTGTTAAGGAAGCAGGCAAAATGTCGACCATAATTAGTCCGACACCACAATAAAAGCAGACGCATGTGTGCTAATATATATTTAATTCTATTGTTTCCCGTTCATGAAGAAATCTTATAAATGATACCTAATTAATGATTAATCTACTGCATTCGGAGAAATGCCTAATGGTAGCAAACATTTTGGATGAGATAGCAAACACTTCTTTCTTTTTTATTGTATGAGGCATAGCCGGGACCGATGGTTTAACGTGCCCTCCGAAGCATGGAAGAGCTCAGATGTAATGCCAGTTTACGGTCACCCATCCGACATCTTACCTGGAGCGAGAGTTGCTTGACAAACGTGATCGAATACGATCAGTCGATCAGGGCCGTGCCTGGCTATTATTTTTATGTATGTACGAGCAGTTAGAAAAGTTGATACAGATATAATTAATTGGTGTAACAATAAAGTTAGTTATTATGCACTTGTTACAAATACATACTTTATTTCTTAAACTTTCGTTTGTTAAACCTTTTTTTTTTTTTCTAACGGCATCCTTGCTGGGACTTCGGGTACAAAATCCTACTTTCTTTTGACAGTATTTTCAAGTAAATAAAAAAAGTATCAAAAATCTTACCACAGCATTGGAAATAAACCTGAAAGTGTCACAAATCCATTTGGAACCCTTTTTCATCGTCCAACGCTTGATTTGGAACCCTTTTTCAAGACCTTTGTCTAAAAATTGCTATATCAGCTGGCACTTTCACGCACGGATTTGCAAGAAAACAGTACTACCAGTTGCGCACATACGATAGAAATTGAATAACAATGAGATTAAAGCACGATCACTCGATTTTCATTAGTTTTGATAATTTTAAAGATTCGAAGTTGCACGGAACTAGGCCATTTCCTCACACAATTGCGGGAGCGACCAGATGAGGCGGGTATGCTCTAATCGAGCTTTGCGATTGGATAGCCATATGAACCACCGATTCAGGTGGAGGGAAGGTTTGAATTAAGAAAAGTTTGAACAAATAGTGAACAATGTCTATAAGTTGTTTTCGGGAGTCATTACGAATAACAAGCCGGGTTCCGAAAGACCACATTAATACGCTGCGGCAGATTATACAGAAGACCGAGGAGTATAATCTGCCACTTTGCTTGGCGTTTGTGGACTAAGATAAAATAAGCCTTTGATATACACTATACTCGAAGTTGTCGACCACTACGTTTATCTTGGACAGACAATCCAGTTAGGTAAGTCCAACTTCGAGAAAAAAGAGATCTCGTCAAATCCAACTCGGATGTGCAGCATTTGGGATGCTCCACCTCAGTGTCTTAAGACGAAAGTCTATGACCAGTATGTGTGGCAAGTGATGACTAACGGTAGTGAAACGTGGTCGGTAACAATAATGGGTCTGATAAGAAGCTCAAGGTCACCCACCGTGCAATGGAGGGATATGCTCAGCGTTTCCCTACGAGATCGAATCAGAAATGAGGAAACCATAGGAGAACTAAAGTAACCGACATCGCTCTAAGGATTGCTCAGCTGAAGTGGCTGTGGACGGGACACATAGCGAAAGAACCGATGGCCGTTAGGGCGGAAAGGACGACGCTCAGTGGGTAGGCCCCTGACAAGGTGGACTGGCGATATGGTGAAGGTCGCGGGAACCCGATGGATGCGGCAGCGCAGGGCCGATCGTTGTGGAGATCCTTGGGGAGGCTTATACCCAGCAGTGGGTGTTATGTGGCTGAGACAACGACGGCGAGATACTTTGTAGATTTTAATAATTTTTATTATAGATTTAGTTTTAAACTGCTAGTTTCTTTAAGGTTTTTTCTATTTCTATACTTTTTGACACATTTCAGGAGCCACGTCACGGAATGGCTATATAAATAACTAGCGACCGCCACTCACGGGTTTTCCCATTGAAGTGTCGGGATAAAAAGTATTCTCTGTTTCAATCCAGACTATCTCTGTACAAAAATTCATACAAATCCGTTATTTAGCGTGAAAGCGTAACTAACAAACAAATTGATATACTTTAGCATTTATAATATTAGTAGGATAACATCGAAACTACTATAAATGGGTTTGAAGTTTTTTGTATGGAGGCTGGCCTCGTCCAAATCTCTAGTATGAGACGCCATTTTGAATTGACAATGACGTCGCACGATAATACCTATTTATTTGAACACGGGACACACAGAGGAACAAAAAAATGTTATGATATATAATGCCCTAAGGTATCACGTTAGCCAGATAATTAGAGTTAAAAATTAACAATACCGACCCAAAGTACCTATCACTATTGTATCTTCAAGTCCTACTATCTCACTAACCTAATACTTTAGGGCATTATGTTGTTTAATATTTTATGTTCATCTTTACGTTCCCTACTCATTTATATAGAACTAGCGGATCCTCGCGGTTTTACCCGCGTGGTGCCCATTCCCGTGGGAATATTGGGATAAAATATAGCCTATGTCATTCGGGAGAAATGTAGCTTTCTAATGGTCTAAGAATTTTCTAAATCGGTCCAGTAGTTCCTTAGATTAACGCGTTCAAACAAACAAACACTTCAGCTTTATAATATTAAGTATTGATTTAGAGTGCGGCGCGGGAAAAAACAAAATGGATAAACTTTGGATCGAAACTTGAAGAAAGCAAATTAAATGCTTATTGCGTAATTGTCCCGGTTGGGGATGAAACCGAAGAGTTGTAGAGTAGATAATATCAAATTCCATAACGCTATTATGGGGCAACCAATTATTTTATTTATCGCAACTCGAAATAGAACAATTACGGGCATTTTAGTAATTGAAACGTGTATCTGTAATCATTTTGATAAAATGAAATCTTCAAATGTTCAAATTAACGTGATAACAACAATTATAACGTTAATACTCCCGACACGCCATTAAAAACATAACATGTAGGTATTGTTTGCGACAGGTTGACATGGCAATTTTCTAGTGGTGGTTATTATTGGTTGTGTGTAACCACAGACCTAAATTCGAGATAGACGAAAAGAGCTCTTTAAACTTTATGAGCACGAGGTTCTCAGAACAGTTTGAAGAGTTCTTTTCGTGTCAAATTTTTGTACCTACCATGTCGTCACGAACGAGATACGAGCTCTTGCAAGAAATCACTGCACAATTAACCATTCCTGCTTCTGAGTGACGCGTGATTCCATGGCAATGGTCTCAAGCGGACTGACTTAGGTCGGAAAACTTTGACCATGGATCAAACTTTTTACACGCAAGGTAGGTACACTTTTACGATATAGGTCTGTGAGTGTAACTATAGGGTATCCCAAAATTAACGCAAGATTTGCATTAAATAGAAAACCCAGTTTTAAGTCTTTTATTTGTTATTTTTTTATTGAATGGTGAAATCTTGGACGAATTAACCACTGGACACGAAACCCGAGAAGAATGTGTATGAAAACACGATCAACCAATTCTTGCGGGGGTGAGGGGCGATTACTAATGTCAAATAATGACAGTAGTGCTTGAAGTAATCGATATTTTTTTTTATCGATAAGTAAGGAGTGAATGAATGAACCTATTGAGTTTAATAAATAATGTGTGTTTAAAAAAAAATAGTAAGTTAATTGTTTATTTCGTGGAAAAATTAATAGCACGATAGGTAAGGAGTGAATGAATGAACCTATTGAGTTTAATAAATCATGTGTGTTTTAAAGAAATTAGTAAGTTAATTGTTTATTTCGTGGAAAAATAAAAAGCACCTAATAATATCAAAATCTCATTAAAAAAATACCTCAAATTCATAAAAACTATACAATATGGTTTTCAAAGCGTGTGTTTGGGTTTTTTTTCGTGAAAAATGGGTAGATACATGCAACCTGATACTAAATGGAAGCGCGCCTCTCCCGGAATCCTCAATCACTGAGGAACTGGCTATCTTACCTCTAACTGCCGGAACGGACTTAGATAAGGTGGTAGTCCTAGCCAGGCAGACTGACAAATTACTTACTAATACTCTTTATGTGAGTAAAAATCATTAATATTTGGTTTATATAATAATATAATTCATTATTTACATTAACTTTTTCTTCAATCACTCGAGCTTTTTTATATAAAACAAAATATGGGTAATTAGTTCATTACAGAACCTTTGTATAGGACATACACAATAGCAACCCCTCCATAAGTGTTTAATTTTATAATCGATTGCAATCCTTTTCAAAGGTCAAATAGTTGTGGCGCGATGCTCGTATAATATGTACCTTTTAAATGAAAAATTTAAAGGGATTGTGATAGATTTAAAATTAGACAATTAGCCCCCTGTGTGCTTCTCGAGCTGTGACATCTCGTATTCGACATTTTCTTTGGAGCAAAAAATCTAAGTATACTAAAACTTACTAAAAATATTCATCGACATTATAGGATTGTCAAAGATCGTTGAGACTAAAACATTTTATTTTCTCTTTCATTTCTTATATTTAAGAAATATGCATATTTGTAAAAAAAAATATACTTGTTTTCACTTTATTAAAGATCTCAAAACTTACGCCACCGTATAAAATTAGCACAACCTAAACCCAAATTAGAAATAGTAGACTAGCATTTGGATAGCGTATGGTCCAGCATACGCTATGACAGTTTTAAACAACAAACTCCCAGAAGTTATCAACAAAACATCGCATATAAATTACCTATATTTAAGAAAAAGCCAAGGCAGTTTCTTTCTAGCAACTACTAGCTGAAATACTAATTGCAAGAATATTTCAACCAATAGTTTATTGTAAATTTAAGATTATTTTACTTGAATATAATAAAACGATATTTAAATTAAGTTAAAGATGAAAAAATAGTATAATATAGCTTACGTACATACATTATATAATATAAATATAATTAATTTTATTCTTGCTGTGACCTAACAAGGTCTATGTTAGAAACAAATAATAAATGTAACCACCAGTTATGATAAATTTTAACAAGAAGAATATTGGAACAAATGAACTCGGCCACAAGTGAATTTTCAGATGGGACTTGAACCCACGACCTTTGGGAATCCGGCCCACTGCTCTTACCAATGAGCTACCGAGACTTGCGGACCACTGTCAAAATTCTCCGATACTTTTATACTTTTAATATGCTGTAAGAATATCCATCCTTTCATTCGAAAGAGAAAAAAAAAAATTTTTAACGATCAATTATGATGCAACAGCTAATAATTTATGATTTTTGAATTTTTGCGTTGTCAATGCTATTTTTATACTTTGATAAATGTTAAATGTTAATGTACAACACACTATGATAATGTACAACATAAGTCTAATACTAAAAAAACAATACCGTGACTGATTGATAGGCAACGCACAGCCCAAACGGCTAAACCAATTAAACTGAAATTTTGCATACAGGTTCCTTTAACGATATTGGCGAGCACTAAGGAAGGATGTTTTTATATTACCACGGGAACGGGAACCATGCGGGTGAAAAAAGCACCTTTTTTTAAGTTTGAAGCTATATTTAAAATAGAACGAGCTCAAAGTTCGTAGGGTTGCGTCGTATAATTACAGAGTTCCTATAGTTATCTCCTGGCTCCATCATCAGACCTTAGATGTTATCTAAGACCTGAGTCCTCGTCCATGTTATCTCCCTGCGTACCGGTTCCACCCAATTTCTTCTTGTTAGGGGTTCAACTGTAAATCTGAAATTAATTTGAATAGTTCCTACATTAAAATTGGATTCGTTCGTTCATTTACATACATCGATATGTTTATCGATATGTTCAAGCCCTATACGACATAAAAATGACAATTGATTGAATGAGTGATACATATAACCCAACCAAATTACTTATGCAATATCTTTGAAGAATTTACACGTACAATGATTACTTTTTGAAATGACGTATTACATTTTGTTTACATACCGAATTTTATTTATTTTACGAAAAATTGCTACTCTAATAGATTGAAATTATACTTACGCGTGAAAAGAAAAATGTTTTGATTGTCCGGTATGTTTTTTACAAATTAACTCAGCGTATTTACTCATTTTTGAGATAATGTTCCACTTCGAGATCTCGCGTCATACTGACAACGCCATATTGCTTACTGTGTCTAAAAGGCAGGGTAAGTGACAGAGGGGTAAAGGCGAACGCGGTCCTCGTTACGCGTCCAGTGGTTAATTCGTCCAAGGGTGAAATACATAGCATGCTGTTATTTTTTAAATACGGCCGGGTACATATCGGTGTCATGTGTCATACAATGCAACATTTTCCATGCATGTTTGCTCAATTCAAGGAAACGAAAATTCAAAATAATATCGCTAAGTAAAGTAAGAAATTTCAACGTCTGACGCTAGAAATTTTATGACCAAATCCAAATTGAACGTCGGACGGATATAATGTAGACTTAGAAAAGTAATAAACATGATTTCAAATTAATTGAATTTCTCCATCCCCTTTCACCCTTTAATTTAGTTGAATATTGTTCAATTCTAATTTTATTTAATGAAATAGTTTGTACCCATATCAAAATTAATTACCGTTAAATGTGCTTTATAGGTGAGGGTTAACAGGGAGAGAATAGTGTTGAATATTTGCCAAAAATAGCGGTTTGGTTATAAAAGTATTTCAATGGGATTACGTTTACTAGAGTAAGTCAACTGTTTTTTTTTTGTGAAAAAGTTTAGGTGTGTCAAATCAAACACCGAAAACAAGTTGGAAAACTGAAATTAGTTATTTGTTATGCAAGGCTGGCCAGTTGGTTATTAGCGGCGAGTTGCCTATTTTGAAAGCTGAGCTAGCGAAGGAATCTAGGATTGAACAACGAGCGTAGCGAGTGGTTTCAAAGGTACAAGACGCTAAAAACTTTTCTGCCGAGCGCTTTTTACCTCACAACAGCGAGGAACAGTTTATGGTTGTTTTAACTTCCGGTAAAAAATTTAATCTAAATATATCTTATTCTCGTTGTTTTAATAATATAAAAAAACTAAAATAATAAAAAAGGGAGTATTATAGTTAATTCAAAGTTATTTAAAGTCGGAATATATTGTTACCTATAAATAACAATAAAACGATTCGGTAAATGTTGACATTGACATGAGGTACAAGACAAAGACAATATATAAATGTTTATGTCACGTTCCGAAATCCAATCATAGGTTGTGAAATATCACCCAGGTTAATATAAAATTCTTATAACAAATAGTTTAATCTTATTCTTATTGTTTTTATAATTCAATGAACTAAAATAATATAATAAAACCAAAACGGAGTATTATAATTAATCCAAAGCTATTTAAAATAAGAATAAAATGTTTGTTTCAAGTTTTCCTTCTCTCGCACAGGTTTTCAATGCGTTGAGCCTCTTAGTCGACTCTTACGACATCCCAGACATGTAAGGGAGTGGTGACACTTGTATTCTTAGGCCGTCACCACACTCATTTATGTGGTAAATGAGAATGGGCCATGATTCACAACGTGGTCCAATGGGGATGGGTGGGTGTTAACAACAGCAAATGCAACTCGTCCGAACGTCTTAAAATAGCGAGCGAATAAAGAGAGCTTAATCGTATATGGTGGTCCCCCATCCCGTGACCGACCGTTGCGAAAGTTGCTTAACCGCCACAATCGCAGTTCGAGCGCGCTAACCACTGCGCCACAGAATTCCTTATTATTATCGTTCGTATCATACTTTTAATATTATAAATGAGAAAGTTTGTGAGGATAGATTAATGTAGGGATATTAATTACTACCGTCACGCAAACACTACTGAACGGATTTTGATGAAATTTGGCACACACATAATAGATAGCCTGGATTGAAAAATTGTTTTTATCCAGCGATTCCCACGGGAACGCGAACCAAGCGTTTGAAACCGCGGGCGGCCGCTAGTTATTATTTATTTATTTATTTATAAGGTACACCAGCAGTGCATGCATTAACACAGACAATATTTAAAAAAAAACAACAAAGCATAGTTCTGATACATACACCTTTACAAGTGACACGACGTTTACCATAAAACAGAAATCAAAGTAATTAAAATACAGCACAAAAAAGATCCGCTAGTTGGTAAAAAAAAAAATCACAATAAAATCACAATAAACACATTACTTAAAGATTATGTACTATTAAAATATCAATACAATTCATTCAATAGTACATTATTGCAAAGGCCGTGAAATAGGCAATTGCAGGTCGAGTATGAGTTTGGAGGCCGAGCCGTAGGCGAGGACTTCACTAATACGAGACAGGCAATTGCCATTTCCGCCGAGGCATATATAGTGCTTTTCTCAAAAGAATGCAGGGAAATAATACATACTTTTTATAGTACACATTTAATAATTACTAAAAGAAAATCAAATTCATTGCAGGAGTGTCTTTTTGAATTTAGAACATTACAGCGCTCCAGCAATGTTGTATGAAACGGCGTGCTGGAGTTGTTAAATACTCTTTGTAATGTTCCATATTCAAAAAACGCTCCTGCAATGGATTTGATTTTCTTTGTCCGTAAATTCGATACTTCGCGTGTTCTTTTTTCGAATCATGACAACATTTCCATGTATGTTTGAGAAAAAATAATTAATTAGAATAAGGAAACAAATAAGGAAAAGGAAAAAGTTATTCATATTATCGATGTACGAGTATAAGAAAAATGCACTGTTAGGTACATGAGTCCAGCAAACTACGAGCGACGCAATCAGAGAAAAGTTGAGTACAAATTTGTTTTCCTTACATCCGATTCAGTATTTTACCGGCAAAGGAAATCCAATATTTTTTCTCCTTTAATACTTTAATTTGGAACTCTGATTTGATTATCTTGCGACTTTCTGAGAGTGATTCGCTGTTTCGAAATATAATTTTTAAATTATTTATTTATAGTCTATTAAGGTGCCCGTGGCGCGATGCGCTGCCATACCCTTGTCGCGATACTGCTGAAATAAAGTTCCGCAGATTACTATGTCAATATCTTGATCTTCTTTGATATATCTAGACATATTATCATGATCTAGGCATTACACTTATATCTGAAAATGGACGTGATCTTTGGTAACATGTTACTCGTACGTCAAGATACTGAAGAATTGAAGATATGAGATCAAAGTTTATGTATCCTGATCTCATAATCCTACTTATGATTGGGGCAAACTAATATATAAGAAGACTAGCGGCCGTGCGCGGTTTCACCCGCGTGGTTCCCGTTCCCGTGGGAATTTTGGGATCATTTATAGCCTATGTTACTACTTGGGGTCTAAGGATTCTCTATACCAAATTTCGTCAAAATCAGTCCAGTAGTTTTTGAGTTTATTCGTTACATACAAAAATACAAATCTTTCCTCTTTATAATATTATATATATTATATATGATAATGTTATACGAAACCATTCATAAAATAATACTCACACACGCACGCACACACGCACACACACACACACTCACCCACACACACACTCACCCACACACACACACACACACACACACATGCATGCCCTTTATTAAACTACTATTATTAGATATAAAACCTATCTATGGTAATAATGTGTTCTGGAGGTGGGCGCTAGTGACTGCGACACAGTTTATAACTAATGCGGTCACTACCGATCACTACCTGCTCTTATCTCATAAGTCTCCTGTAAGCAATAAAAAAATTCGTTTCGTTTCGTTTCATATAAGTATTATAAGTATAGATATGTGATTCGTAATTTGATCCTTTATTTACTTTCATTGTAACATATCATATACTAGAGACATAAGCGCGTGCTACGCACGTGTGCAATCCGTCGAAAACGTTTTCTGACCTTTGACCAATAAGGTCAATTTAAAAAAAAATATATATTTTTCCGGCCGTCTAGATTTTTTTTGTGATTTTTTTAAGCTATTAGTGAAGGCTGTAGGTGTTATACTACTGTATATGTTATACTTATAGCGCTGGAGGGAACATTAGGATGGATAACACGGGCCTTAAATATCAAATAAGTCATCCATAAAAGTATAAATGTACTAGCTTCCGTCTGCGGTTTTTGGTCCAAAAAAGGACTCATTGGGAAGCTGCTTGAAGATTTTTCACTATAAAACACACACGGGGCGCGCGCCCGTCGATATCGGTTTGAATGTGTAAGCCAATGTGATGTGACATTCACTTGACAGATGACAGCAGGTATAAGATGCGTTCGGAAATGTATGGGGAAGGAAATAAGGATGGGAGATTGATTCTAGGCTGCAACATTTCCCCCCACTTGAAATAGCTCGGATTTCACAAGATAAGCTATATAAACACAAACCAAAATCCCCAAACAGTTGCCTTCGAACATGCCTGCCAGAGAAAAATATTGAATAGAAAGTTAAATATTTAAAACCCTAGATGTGCATACAAATTACACAAGATTAAGTTTCTCTAACACTAGATAACTTTTTTTTTAATAAGTTTATACAAATTAAGATTTTAACCCCGACGCAGCGCAAAGAGGGGTGTTATAAGTTTGACGCCTATGTCTGTCTGTCTGTCTGTACGTATATTCGTAGCCTAAACGAATCAAGTGATATTAATGCGGTTTTTTTTAATTGAAAGCTAAATTAATCGAAATGGTTCTTAGCCACGTTTGATGAAAATCCATCTGGCCATTTATGGAGATGGTCAATTGCCCGCCGAAACTGTAAAAGATACAAAGGCAGTGCTTTGACTAAAATAATGTACAACCTGGCAAAAAAAAAACAAAATGGCGGCAAATATTTTTTTTGTCTTTCTGTACATAATCATAGTGCCTAAATGAATTAAGCGATTTCAATGCGGTTTTTTTAAATTTTGTGTGTAATTTAAAAAGGATGAAATAAAAATAAAATTTTAAAACCCCGACACAAATAAATATCTAAAAAAATAAAATTTCTCTCGGTCGGGGGACCCCCAATGTATATTATACCCTTTTAGTACTTCTCTTTTTTTGTTTTTATTTTGTGTCGGGGTTTTAAAATATTTTTAAATTTTTTTTTATTGTTTGGTTTTTTTACTGATTAAATTGAAGATTCCATGGATAATGGACAAAGTTTGACTACTGGTCGGATAAAGTTTGTTAATTTTGACTGTTACATTACAACCCGGATAGTTTTGTCTTGACCTGGAAGAACTTGTATTATTCTGCCAAGCCGCCATTCGTTACGTGCTAAGGTGCTTTGCTACAAACATGGTAATTAAGATGATAGGTATATAGGTATATGAATATTTGTTTATCATGTTTCGCCTATTTGAACATGCAAATTTAACATTTTTGATTAAATTCAGTCGTAAGTAATATTTGAAGAATTAATAAAATTACATTTATTACATTACAAAATAAAATTACATTGAACTTTGAAGTGTCCGAACAATGGATTGGGTTACATCCATAGAATATAAATTGAAAATTATTTAATTATAAATAATAATAATAAAAATAAATAAAATAAAATCACTTTATTTCAAACAGTGTCCATACAATATAAAATTTTACATCGGTTCAAATTCATTTCAACTACAATTCATTTCCTATTTGTTAATTAGTTAAATTCATAATAAAATCAAAATAAAATAAATAAATAAAATCAAAACTACATCAAAATTTAATATCAAAATAAAATCATAATCAAATAACTACAAAAAATAGAATCATAAAATCAATTTAAAAATAACTTCACACTTAATAAAATCACAATAAAATCAAAATTCAAAACAAATTTCAAAATTATATCGTTTAGTCAAAAAAATAGTAATGTCATAAAAAAACCTTCAATAGCCATTTAAACAAACCGTTTTTTTAAATGTATTTATAATATTTAAACACAAGTCTTCTTCTTCTTATCGAGTGAGGATTAGTGGCCACCTCTGGTGTCAGAGTTTATCAAGAAGCCTATAAGGCCACTGATTTGGCTTAACGACTGTAATCAAATATCAGCAGCCAGGACCGACGGTTTAACGTGCCCTCCGAAGCACGGAAGCGCTCAGTTGTAATGCCACTTTACGGTCACCCATCCGACACCTGACCGGGCCGAAATTTGCTTAACAAACGTCATTGAATACGGTCAGTCTGTCAAGCGCGGCTATGAGCGCTTCAAACACAAGTTAGGTTTCATGATTGTAACAATATCAATACAGCTATTGAACGACCTTTGTTATTTTGCTCTTTTTCGTATAAAAGTATTACCGCAGGGTAGCTGCTATCGAAATATTAATAGCGATACGTCGTTTGTTCTAGCTCAAAGTTAAACTTTACAAGAAAGTAAAAATGAGTTATGATCCCCTACGGACGATCAATAGTTCAATCAGGACCAACGATTTGAAGTGCCTTTTGAAGTCTCCGTGGTTCATAAAGCACGTTAGGCTGATAATTTGTGACTTGCAATAAATTTTGTGGTCACCCATCTCATGACCGACCATTGCTAAATTTGCTTCACCACCACACACTCGCCGAATGAGCTAACCATATTGCGCCACGGATTTCTCCTAGTGTAGTGTGTTTTTTTTATTCACGACGGGTAGACTCTTAGCCTTCATCATACCTGATGTTAAATATTCATAAGGCTGAGGATGGAACCGAGCCTCTCCCGGAATCCTTAACCATTGAGGAACTAGCTATCTAACTGCCAGAACACAACAATGCCTAAAACATTGTTGTTAAAGCGTCAGACTTAGAAAATATGGTGGTAGCTAGCCAGGCGGACTCACAACAAGTCCTACTACCAACCAAAATCAAACCCAATATGTAGTAAGTAAGTAAGTAACTTGAGTTATTTGAGACATAAACAGATAGTGAAACAAACAGAAATGTACTGTTTAGTAGTGTGACTTTTACCTTATATGCTCGTATTTTAACATTATGTCTTTCTGTATGTTATTGCATGCATATTAGCCGCATTATCAACTAATTATCAAAAACTAGCGGCTGCCCGTGGTTTCACACCCGTGGTTCCTGTTCCCGTGGGAATATCGGGATAAAAAGTAGCCAATGTGTTAGTCCACTACTTGAAGTCCCTACATACCAAATTTCATTCAAATCCGTTCAGTAGTTTTTAACGTGAAAGAGTAGCAAACAAATAAACAAACAAAATGACATAGATAGATAGATAGATAAAACACTTTATTGCACACATACAAATACAGACAGAAACACAAGAAAGAGTTGACATAAATGTGGCCTTATCTAAGAGCGATCTCTTCCAGACAACCTTTGAGGCATAGGAAAAATAGAGAGAGAGCGAGAGGTAGTGCACCAGCAACAAGCAAGAATAACAAAATTTACTTAACAATATTACTGAACATATAAATAAATCTACCTACATAAACTACTAATTAAATAATACAGACATGCTTTCACATTAAAATATTAGTAAGATAAAAGATGTAATTATGAAGGGAAAAGGGAAAAAACATTTCAGTAAGTACACAAAATTTAACCGGGTCATGAATTTGATCACTAGGATTATTAAGGTATTTTATAATTTTTATCCGTTACAGCCATCACTTTCAGAAAACTGTTTATAACTAATTACTGAGCTTAAAAGCAATTCTTGGGTTTGACATCCTTAGAAAAATGATTAAAGCCTCCTAAATTCCAGTCAAAATAAGCCGAAAAGTTTGTATTTCAAGTTTCAAGTTTCTTTTAAATGAAAAGTACAGCTTTTGATAAATGACTTTCAGTATAATATTATATAATTAAAGAAATTTGTTTCCTTAACAAATTTTGGCAGTATGATTTTCCACAGAATTGTCTTCAATTTGGGTGATTCATGACTAGTTCATTTTCTTTTATTTCACATAAAGTCGAGCTCAGGATGATTGTTATGATAATTTATTGACAAGATAGGGTAAAAAGAATTCATTACTTTCTTGTAAAAAGCAAAGAGCTATTTCTTATATAAAAAATATAAATTTAAAAAACTAAAAAAGACCCGCTTGCATCTAAAGACAAGTCAAGTGAAAAGATGGAAACAATATCAAATTTAAAAATAAGTATTCTTATGATAAATTTTAAATAGGAAAATATTGGAAAAAATCAACTCGGCCACAAGTGAATTCTTAGATGGGACTCGAACCCACGACATTTGGAAATCCGGTCCAATGAGCTACCGAGACGTGCGGACCACCACCGTCGACATTGAATTGGTCAGATTTCCAAAGGTCGTGGTTTCGGGTCCCATGTGAGAATTCACGGAGGCATAACATGATTCGACTTATTGTTGAATTCTATGCCGCCAACTGCATGTTATTATGGTGAATATTTTTATATTTGATCTCGTTTTCATCTTTTCAGTTGACTTGTCTTTTAATGCAGGCGGGTTTAAAGTTTTTATTTTAATATATATTTTTTATTTCTATCTTTTTAGTTGTTTATCAACATGATATACTTTTTGAAATTCTTAAGACTAGCTCTTTTTGATACTCATATTAAAGGATTCTAAAAAAAAAAATTTTCATGCTTAAATAATTGCATCTCACTGCTCATAGATGCTTTGTTGGTTTTTTTTTAAATTACTTACCTAAGATCACTTGGGCTGTCAAGACTAATCTACCGATATCTTAATTATCGAAATCCGTTTAGCCGTTTTAGAGATAATAAAGAATATTACATATAAACGAACATACATACAAATAAGATACGCGCCAAAAACATAACACCCCCTTCTATTGCAATCGGGTAAAAAAAAAAGAAAAGTGCGAATGTTCGGGTAATAGTTTCTGTCCAGCAGTGTCGAAGGGTCCATACATGCTGATTCCCATCGGCTTCCCTTTCGGATGTATGACCGTGTAGATCATAATTAATAATTATTTCATTTATTGTCACCAATGAGTATAATACTAGACTTAAGCGCGTGCTATGCACGTGTACTCACTGGGGTCACTTGAGAAAAAAGTTTTTCTGACCTTGATAAGTAAATATAAAAAAATTATTATATTTTTCCGGCCGTCTACATTTTTTTGTGATTTTTGAAGCTATTAGTGAAGGCTGTAGGTGTTATACTCATGGCGCTGGAGGGAACATTAGAATGGATAAAACGGGCCTTATATATAGAGATACGTGGATGCTAGTCAGATGCAAAGTGAACAATCTTTTTTTTCTTTCCATGTTTTTTTTTTGGTCCGGTTTACCTTCGCCATGATTCGCCCTTTCGCAACTACTGTCCAGTTAATGTTTTCTTGGGATACGTAAAATGATTAATTATTGTCAGGAAGTATTTTTTCTCACTATAGTTTGTCAATGAACTTCTGACAAAGCTCATTAATATTACTTAAGATGTCAAGCTTCTTCTTTTATGTTCGTAGCAGTTAATTTTAAACAAAAGAAAATCTACCTCTACATTCACCCTTGTTACTGTCAAAATTAATTCAAGTTTTATTTATTGTTATTGTTGGGAATTAAAGAGTACCTCAGAAAACAGGTGGAGGTTTTGTAAATGTGGGCGTAGAGGTATGTTATGGATAAGCTGGACGAAAATAGTCACCTATATGGAGGTATTGTTGGAAAAGAATATCTTGCCCATCATCAAAAGGTGAAAAATGTCTTATTTCAGGAAAGTTATGAATTTTTCTTACCTTGGCTGGACCGACCAACAAAAGGTTTATAGGTTTTAATTTTTTTATTAAGAGTAATTTATTTAACATTTTTTAAAGTTAGGATACAAGCTGAATACACGTATTTCGACGACCTCCGTGGTAGAATAGTACATACATCGGTTTGAAGGTGCCGCCAACTCTGAGGTCCTGGGTTCGAATCCCAGTAGGAGCAAATGTTTGTACCTTAGTCATGGACATTTATTTATGTTTCTACACATACATACATATGTAAAACTGTATGTATTTATATCCGTTACCCTAGGGTACAAGCCTTGCAGTGTTTACTTTGGGGCTAGGTTGATTGGTGTGAGTGTAAGAAATATGATTTTTTTATCTACGTTACTTGCTAAAACAACTCTTAGTTTGAAATGAGTGTATTTATGAATGTTGTGATTCGAAAACAAACGTATTTTTCCAGTTGGTAAAGCAATTTGATTAGTTGAGGACACAATCAACTAATTAAAGTATTCGTAAAAGAGTTTTTTTTTTTATTTTTTTTTTTTTATTCTGGCACAAACAGTCATTACAAAGAAATTATAATTAAAAGTGTTGGAGTATACAACCTCCAGGCTTCTCAGTTTTATATTCGTATTCGTGTTTTATGTTTTTTGATAGCTGTCTATTATTGTTGTTTATGTCATTCCCATATAAATGTTTTCCCGAAATACATGTACTAAATACTAATCGTGTTTACTCTGACAAAACTGTGTGATCCCCAACAAAAAGCATTGCTGCGACTTCTGCGTACAACGGAACGAGTGACGGCTGCGGCAACGTGATTGGCTGGAGGAGATGAAGCGGTCAAAATCATGTTCAAACAGGCTATATAAGATCAAAGACGGTCACTTTTTCATATACCCATTCGCATACCCTTTGCATTTCAACTGTTGTTACGCTCTATCTAATTTTCTAATCTAATTATCTAATTTTTCTATTTAAAACCATTGTAAAACGCAAGTAAATGCTGTAAAACTATTCGCAAGTATCATTTATCTCTTCATCGACGGACCCTTATCACGACAAGCACATAATACAAAAGAAGACAACGAGTGCCCAGGAGTACTACTAAATGTTATATACGTAATATAAACAAGCCTTCTGTGACAGTCAGCTCGAGTGATTTCTATATAGGTAGGTACACAAAATACATAAGCACAGGCGTGATGCATGCATATAAACTATAATTACTACATAATAATAAAAAATAACTACTATAGCAGCGTGTTCAAACGCATGACTTAAAATAACGAAATCTTAAAAGGTATTATAATAAATCAATATTTAAAAGAAGTTAGTTCAATTAGGGAAATAACAGTTTTTTTTTCTTTAATATTTGAAAATTATCTATATACTTAATTCAGGTTCGCAAAATTTGTGACGACTCGATAGGGACTTTGGCGCGTAGTACGCGGCCGAGTAAGGTATCAAATTAAAGGAACTCGAGTCTATTTGTTCCGAAAACTATAAAATATACAAAATGTTAAACGTGATGATCACAAACTGCAATTAAAGATTTTCGCATAATTTGGAATTTTACGAACCCGAGTATCGGGTTGTAACCGCCCTAGTTTATTTGATTTTAGCATTTCAAAAATTTGTGTCTTTAGTTTTTTATTTCCATCTAGTATTGGTCTTTCAGCTGTAGAGGAATAATTGTGACTCCTTAGCCGATCACTCCGAATTTGCATAGTTAACATTCAGCTTCGATGGGTACAAACTTCAACCATTAAGCCAGCTATGTCAGCTTCAATCGACAAAGAAAACCCTAATCTATTTTTATCAGGCTTAGTAATTTATTAGCCACCTACTATATATAAAAATTAACAGAATTCAAATATGGGTAGATCGAAGAGAGAAATATTTACCGTTGATTTGGATTCATTGAATTTCGAATGAATTGAACTACTCGAAAATTAACAGTTAGAAGAGTTAGTAGCATTATTTGGTTCATTTGGTTCAAACTCATTGTCTCAGAAGACCTAGGGTGCGATTGCGTAAGGTAATCGTATTCATTTGACAGTTTATATCGTATTCAATCGGCTGCAATTTGTATGGACTGACATTTAATATGGTACAATATGAACTGTCAAATTAATACGATTGACTTTACGCAATCGCCTAGCTGTTTGCCGTAGGGGTACGTATACCTGCCTTCTACGCAGAGGTCCCGGGCGCGATTCTTGGACAAGACAAATATTTGTATGCATGAACATGTCTATGTATGTTTTTCCGTTACCGTTTATAGCATCCATAACACAAGTTCTTTTGAACTTACCTTGGGCTAAATTATTTTTAACACACCAATTATCTAGCATGGTAAGTTTCATAAGAACTTGTGTTATGGATACAGATAACGGATAAACATACTGACATACTTTTTCGTAAATACATACATAATATACATAATTAAACACCCAGACCATGACAAATAGTTGTTCATGCACATAATATTGTCCGGGGATCGAACCCGGGACCCTCTGCGTAGAAGGTTGGCTACGTACCCCTACGCCAGACAGGTCGTCGAATAATTGGTGTGATTGTATGAAATTTATTATTTTTTATTATTATTTACGAGACAGCGTTCTCGCACCAAAAACGATTGATCAAATATCCGCATAATGTCTTATCCTGTAATTGAGTTTCGATCAACAAGAAACGAGGTAAGTTGTAAGCGAATATTTTCTAAACTTTCCCTAGCAACCCACGTAAGGTATTTGTCGAGAGGTTTCTTTCTCAAAGTTTGACTTGTCTAACTTTTGCCTACCTCTTCTTGTAATTTATAGCTAACTGATTCAAGTGTAAATTGGACCGGTATTCATGAGTAGCCATAAGCCTCAATCTCAATCGTCATCAGCCATTTTTAATGTCCCCACTGCTGGGGCACTGGCCTTCCTTATGGATGGATAAGGAGAACGGGCCTGACCCACCACGCGGGCCCAATGCGGATTGGCGGGTTTTAACGACTGCAAATGCAGCCGGGACCAACGGCTTAACGTGGCTTCCGAAGCACGGAGGAGCTCGAAATAGTTAATTTTTGGTCACCCATCTCGTGACCAACCATTGCGAAAGTTGCTTAACCTCAACAATTGCAGGCCGAGCACGCGAACCACTGCGCCACGGGCTCCTCAATACTAATGCTGATTTCGAGACCGTTTGTGTACGGTCAACAGTCTCACGAAATTTGAGATACTGTATAAGCCGCGGTTGTCTTTGACTGTACTATATACATTTCAATTAATTGGTTTCACAGAGCGGCGGGGCTTTTACCTATCTTTGCAACAGCAAAGCGACAGCAGAAATTGCGTGATAATTGCTTTACGTCACGTATCAACAGTGCGGCATCTACCGAACAAACGATAAACAACAATGTGCATTCATTTAGTTCCTGTTATTGCTACCAAATTGTTTTTGGCGCTACCGTCACTGCAATACGCGGCGTGTCAATCTCGCACCTAGTTAGGAGCGCGAGAGAGTGAGTGCCGCTATACGAACCATCAGCGAGCGATTAGCCAGTAATCACATACGTAATACCATTTTTATTTTGACGTTCCTCAGCGATCGCGCGATATCTGCGCGATAATTGCTAATATTTAGGTAATAGCCCCGCCGGTTTGCTACGTTGATTGTAAGAGGAGTAATGCAAGGTAATTAAGGGAAATAGATGAGGTGTGCTAGATGATAGAAGGCATGTGTAAGGACTTTGACGCAGGGATTGATTGCGGTTGTTAAATTTTGTTTTTTTTTACGGTTAATATACCGAAATATTCTACCCTTACTTGAAATACCTAAAAAAATAATTTCGGTATAAAACAACCGAAATATAGCGGTACCGAAATATGACAACCCTTACTTATGATACCGCTATTTAACCGAAATTTTATTTCGCTACTGAAATACACTGAACCGACCGCAGTGAACATTATTGAACACAAGCTAAGCGGACGCTCGCGGTTTCACCCGCGTAGGTATATCAGAGAAAACCTTTAAAATAGAGGTTAAATTAACCGAAATATAACGGTACCGTTATATTTGTGTTTCGGTTGGGTAATGAAAAGTTTCGATACCGCTTTGATGACCAACCGAAAAATTACGGTACCGATATTTTGAAGTACCGAAAAATTATGATAAAATTATGAGATATGACGTCATACAGATAAATAAAAGTACCGCAATTCTCTGGTTAATCAGTCCCTGCTTTTTGACGAACGAATTGGAAGCAAAAGATAATGTGAGGATCATAGCAAGTGGAAATAACTGATCTCTGCTCTGCTTACTCCTAATGGGACGAACACCAAGTAGTACTCAGAACGCGTCATGGCATATTTCATTGCCGCAACGTGTTGCTTGAGGTCGTATATCAAGACAGCGTCGACACCAATTTCGCTATGAGGACTTTCTGCGATTTCCACAACGCGTCGTGATCGTTTTCATCACAGTCCTAACACGAATCTTGCGTTGTCTCTTCACTCTCTTGTTTACTAACCCGTTGTGGTCAGTTTCTTCTTGCTTGTGGCAAGTTTTCTGCGCCCGTTCTTTTGGTCGGTTTATAAACCCACGACGGTTAAAACGTAATTGAAAATCGATATAATAATTTAAAAGCCCCCGACTAAATTATCCGTTGGAGGCTGCCATTTAATGAACTATAGTTTTGCAGAATGATAGATGGTACGGAACCCTTCGTGCGAGAGTTGGTTTTTTTTTCTCTGAATAAGCGATTACCGCCTTTTAGTGTAGGTAACTTATTCACTTTTCAGGCCCCTCATTATGAGTCACAATAGATATTCTAACTTTCTCTAGACACCGGTGTCCGGTTCGAGTTTGAGGAATTAAACACTCACCAGATTCAGTAAATAGACGTTAGTGATGGTCCTCATCCTTCTGTTACTGGCCAGGGTTGCAATAACCATGCAATTCCCAGATATAGAGAGCAGGAATATCAGGAAGTAAGGTGGTAGGATAAACCGCCACTCGTACGCATTGTTTGTGGCCCTGGTGATGCTGGTGTTCATTACTGCAACGAAGGGTGGTGCAGTGGAAGTCTCCCGAAGGCGGAGAAGCGACGTGTTGAATATGGTGAAGTTTGCGTCGGCCATCTTGTTTTAATACACCTGCAACAATGGTTTATAATGTTAGCAATTGAATTTAATATTTTTTCAGAGAATTTGATAAATGGTTGTGCATTTCAGTACTTAAATATCTACTTGGTGTATTTGTAAGTTAGATCATATTTCAATATATGATCTACTACTTGTGACCTGCTCGTGTTTTGTCTGACGAAAATATATTTTCATATGTATGTATATATTTGTTATAAATTTTTCTCTATAAAAAAATAACAATGATATCAAAAGTGTTTGTTTAAATACGTGATTATTGTAGTAATTTCTGCTCGGGACTATAGAAAAAAAAAGATTTTATGTTTGTTTGATCGTGAAAGTGAACCTTATCCAGAGTTGAATTTTGGTCTACATTATTGAAGGATTGTTTGGTTTCCCTTTGTTGCAAAAAAGTTAGCTTAGAGGAAATAAAAAACAGAAAGAAATAAAAAAAAAATTTGACCACTTACACACAAGAGACAAATTATACACAGACAACAAACGAAGAAATAGAAGAGAAATTAAAAAAATATAATGTTAAATAAATGTTTACAAAATTGATGGTGGTTTCTTATCTTAAAAATATAACTATATCAGTTAACAAAGATTGTGAGAGACTGGTGCCTGAACTGAGCGTCAAGCCTGTATCCCAGGATACCAGTACTCTAATTATTTCCAACACGAAATACAATCTATGATTTTGTAATTTTTGCATTTTTCAATGCTATTCTTATACTTATGGTAAATTTTAAATAGAAAAATATTGGAAAAAATTAACTCGGCCACAAGTGAATTCTCAGACGGGAATCGAACCCGCGACCTTTGGAAATCCGGTCCAATGCTCTAACCGCTGAGCTACCGAGACTTGCGAACCACTGTCGAAATTCTCCAATACTTTTATATTTTTAATACGCTGTAGGCCAGCGTTGTTACATCAATGCTAGGAATATCCTTGCATTCGAAAGAAACATCTTTTCAGGTGTTTAACGATCGATTAAGATGCAACTGCCAATAATTTATGATTTTGTAATTTTTGCATTTTTCAATGCTATTTTTATACTTATGGTAAATTTTAAATAGAAAAATATTGGAAAAAATTAACTCGGCCACAAGTGAATTCTCAGACGGGAATCGAACCCGCGACCTTTGGAAATCCGGTCCAATGCTCTAACCGCTGAGCTACCGAGACTTGCGAACCACCGTCGAAATTCTCCAATACTTTTATATTTTTAATACGCTGTAGGCCAGCGTTGTTACATCAATGCTAGGAATATCCTTGCATTCGAAAGAAACATCTTTTCAGGTGTTTAACGATCGATTAAGATGCAACTGCCAATAATTTATGATTTTGTAATTTTTGCATTTTTCAATGCTATTTTTATACTTATGGTAAATTTTAAATAGAAAAATATTGGGAAAAATTGGAAAAATTAACTTATTGGCAGTTGCATCTTAATCGATCGTTAAACACCTGAAAAGATGTTTCTTTCGAATGCAAGGATATTCCTAGCATTGATGTAACAACGCTGGCCTACAGCGTATTAAAAATATAAAAGTATTGGAGAATTTCGACAGTGGTTCGCAAGTCTCGGTAGCTCAGCGGTTAGAGCATTGGACCGGATTTCCAAAGGTCGCGAGTTCGATTCCCGTCTGAGAATTCACTTGTGGCCGAGTTAATTTTTTCCAATATTTTTCTATTTAAAATTTACCATAAACGAAATACAATCATTTAAATCTTAATATTACCTCTATACATAAGGGCCCATGCACATCACGTTTTTTTAACGCGCCGTCGACACGCATTTCCAAAACGCGCATCGAACGCGTGTTGACGTCGCGCTTGTTTCTGTATTTTCATCATACAAAGCAGTCTGACGCACGTCAACGGCGCGTTTGTATCGCTACAAAGCTCGTTAACGGCGCGGTAAAAAAGGCATATGCCCTAAATGGTATGCCCTAAGAAATACCTACCCCGACTAGCGTAATGCTAGGGCGGAATGAAAGTTTGTATGTGAATTAGAAGCTCTATTAACAGCTGCATCGTGATGTCAAGCTGTCAAGGTCGCCGCTATACACCTATGACCAAGATTTAGAATTTTTTTGCTCTTCTAAATCTTTGCCTATGATACCTATGTACTGTGGAGATCGTATATAATAATTAATAATAATAAGTATAATAAATGCATAAAATCAGACCAATTATCTAGCCCACGTTAAGTTCCATGAAGAATTTGTGTTATGGATACTAGATAACGGATAAACATACTTGCTGATCTCCTCGCTGATCCCCTAAATCTCTGACATAATGAGTCCTTATATATTTTATATGTATGTATATTAAATATTTATATTATGTAGTATGTTTATGTTTTATTTGTTAATTAAATACCCTTAATTAGCTATTCCCACTTTTGTTACAATATTCTGAATTATGTTTTATAGTACTACTTTATTGCCGATACGGTAGGTCTAACACCTTTTACTGTTTGACTGGTAGAGAACGCCTGATGGCATTAAGTCCGCCATTTGCTGTATTTTTTTTTTATATTGCAGTAAAGAATAAATAAATAAATAAACTTATTTACTTTTTTTTTGTAAATACATACATAATATACATATTAAACACCCAGACCTAGACAAATAGACATGTTCATGCACATAAACATTTGTCTTGTCCGGGGATCGAACCCGGAACATCTGGCGCAGAAGGCGGGTTTAGTACCCCTGCGCCAAACAGGTCGTCAAATCGTATATGTCTCCGCACTACAAGGAGGCCGCTATACCGCGCCGTAACGTTGCTGGCTTGTTTTTGTTTAAGATAAAATTAAGAAAGGAGAGGCCTGTCGTGCGTAGATATGGACGGTCGTCTTGTGAGATAAACAATACATTATAAATTGTAAAACTAACAATATTACTGAATATAAGAATAATAACAGTTCAAGCGAGTGCAATTTTATCAGTTATTTACATCTAGAAATACGTCCCCGTCACAGTACCTATGACGCGGTCTCTACCGTTCAGGTCATATTAGTCTTTAAGGTATTTATTGTATGGGCCTTGATGCCAGAACTAAATGGTTAAATAAATTAAAAATAATAAATATACAATATTACTTTGACGATCCCCAAACGCTAATGCGCATAAAAAGTGTTTGTGCTGAGCATTTTTCTATGCGTCTAATCAACAAAAGGGTTTCTATCTATCTACTGTCCTGTTTAAACTATACCTAAGTATACAGCCAAGTTAAGAACGATAAGATAAAAGCCGCTTTGAAGATCCCAAGATGAGCTCGGCTGCATATTTCAAAAAAGGCCCAGGTGTTCTGCCGGCATAGAATGCGAAGTTTGTTTGCAAATAATCTGGAAGTTTCGCATCTTCACTGGAGATCGCAATTATGATGTACAGTCAACAGCACGTACGGCTGTACGAGGGTGAATTAAAAAGTTCTTAGAATTGCCAAAAAAGCATCAGTTAAATGTCAACTAAATAATTTATTTGTCTAAGTTATCTTCTTCTAACTCTAAGTCATTTGGTGTAATGTTTATAAAACTTTTTAAATCCATCCGAATAAAAATAATTTACTTGACTCTCGAAAATTCCTCTACCGCGGCCATTACGGCGTCATTGTCGTGAAATGTAGTTCCATGAACATGCTCTTTCAATAAGTGAAAATCACTAGGGGTTAAGTCCGGTGAATATAGCGGGTTATCTTAAATTTCAAAACAATATTGAGGTATTGCCGTGAGTTCAACCTCGGAGCGATGAGCTGAAGCGTTACCATGTGAAACAAGACCCAAAAGTTTTTATGAAAATAGATTGGAAACTTATTTAATATTACCAAATAAATACTTTAGGGTCTCTGCAGGTTATTTAAGAGAGTCATCAAGTACCAGTCTTTCCATTTTTGTCATTTTCTTTGTTTAAAGAGGTGGACGTTCGACCAGGATGGGAATCATCTTCATAGCTCGATTAGCCTCTTTTAAACTCGACTACCCATTAAGCGACCATGGAATAAAGTACAACATCAGTCCCTTATGACTGCTGAATATCCAAATAAATATCCGTAGTTGTCAATTTTTTGCTGGCATTGGTACTTTATCACTGCGCGTATCTCGTTTTTATCCTTGTTTGATAGACTTTATCAATTTGTTTTACAAAATAATTAATACAATAAAAAGGACAAGACGGAATCAATTGATATTTGGCGTAAATACTGAATGATAATGATAATACACTTGAAAATAAAAATAAAAAACTTTCACAAAAAATAATAATGTATCCATTTCTAAGAACTTTTTGATTCACCCTCGTACATTTGCACCACGAAAACCGCCGCTATTACGAGCGACGTAAGGGCGCTCTCAAGGTCAAGTGTAAATCCGCAGCTGCTGTTGACTGTACATACCTACGTGGAATACCAAATTTTGTCTCTGTAAATAGTTTTTTTTTTTCAAATATATCTAGCCCTTGGCAGTGGTTCACGCGCTTGGCCTGCGATTGTTGAGGTTAAGCAACTTTCGCAATGGTCAGTCACGGGATGGGTGACCAAAAATGTACTATATCGAGCTCCTCCGTGCTTCGGAAGGCACGTTCAGCCATTGGTCCCGGCTGCATTTGCATTTGTTAAAAACCACCAATCCGCATTGGGCCCGCGTGGTGGGTCATGGCCCGTTCTCCTCATCCATCCATAAGAAAGACCAGTGCCCCAGCAGTGGGGACATTAAAAATGGCTGATGACGAAATATTTTACGTGTTGTTCCATGGAGTAGATACGGGTGAAGTTATAATTAACCGATTCTAAAAGGAGGTTATTGATTTGTCTCGTTTATGTATATTTTTTAACGATAATAATAATAATCATTGCATACAATCACACCAATTATCTAGCCAACGTTAAGTTTCATGAAGAACTTGTGTTATGGATACTAGATTACGAATAAACATACTTATATTTTTTTTTTGTAAATACATAATATACATATTAAACACCCAGACCAAGACAAATAGACGTGTTCACGCACACAAATATTTGTCCGGGAATCGAACCCGGACCTCTGGCGCAGAAGGCGGGTTTAGTACCCCTGCGCCAAACAGGTCGTCAAGGATGATTACTTGGAGGCCGTTGTACAATTGAAATTATTCAAACGATATTACATCAGGTGGCTTACCGCCGTCTCGTAGCGCAGTATTGTTTCAATCATACGTACATACCACGACCCTCTTAAAATAAGCTTAGTTTCCGACAGCAGTTTTGTGCCTGCAAAGTGTGTCAAAATTTGACAACTCCAATTTGGTCGTTGGCAGGAACAATGACTGAAGAAGTACATGGAACTGAGATAGTTGCTTTTAGAAACTTACATTAAACAAATATATCATAAGTATTTTGATATCGATATTTTTCTTGCCAATGTTCAGTAGCTGCCTAGTTAAATGCGCCATTACAAAGTACCATTGTGTTTTTTTTGTAGGTATTTCTTATCCGTAGGTACATCTCAATGGACAGGAATGACAAAATTTTACTTTATGGAGGGTTTGAAGGAAATTTGAAGAGTATTGAAAACAAAACGCACACAAAACGTTATTATGACATGATGGACTGTAAAAGATGACAGTAGGCCCTCTTGTCACATTACAATATTAAATGATATTTGTGGACAGAGAGAGCTTTATTTCCGTGTGACCCAGGGGTCCCGGGTTCGATTCCCAGCGGTAGGTACATATTATATTCGGTTTGGTTGGTGGTAGGACTTGTTGTAAATCCGCCTGGCTAGCTACCACCATCTTATCTAAGTCTGACGCCATAACAACAATATTTTCAGCATTGCTGTGTTCCGGCAATTAGAGATAAGGTACCCAGTTCCTCAGTGATTGACGATTCCGGGAGAGGCTCGCTTCCACCTTCAGCCTTATCAATACTTAACATCAGGTATGATGAAGGCTAGGAGTCTCCCCGTCGTTCATAAAAATGTAAGTAATTGAAATCCTATTTCTATTTTGTCGTAGATATGTTTAGTAGGCAATCTAATCTATCATTCGTGAGGCCAAAAATGTTGTGCTATAAATAGATGAGTGCTCTTTGAGCGGTATGAGCGATAGTGGATGAGCGATATGAAGCAAAAGTATAACCAAGGCTAAATATATAAATTGAATTCTGAATGTGTCTTTTTCTAATAAATACAACTAATAAACGATATAGGTATTGTATTAATTGTTATTTTTTATTTCTTTATTAAAGAAATTAGATAGGTATAAAATGAAAAAGAAAACAACTTAATATACAAGTTATCAATTAGTATAGGTTGAGACAATATTAATTGATTGAAAGGCTATCTGTTACAAAGTATTGTCATAGTCTATGTATTGATAGGAAACATTGGTTGATGGTTATAAAGAATAAAGGGATTTGTTTTTTTGGGCCTCGTCACCGGTCCGCCATTTTGAAACATTTTCAAAATGGCGGACCGGTGACGCAAGATAATACCCATATAAATAGATAGGGAACGTAAAGATGAACAAAAACTATTATGCAACATAATGCCTTATAATGTCAGGCTAGTGAAATAATTGGAGTTAAAGATACAAAGGTGATACTTTGGGTCGGCATTATTAATTTTTAACTCTATTTATCTGGCTTACGTGACACTTCAGGGCATTATATATCATAACATGTTTTGTCCCTATGCGTGTCCCCTGTTTATTTATATAGCTATTATCGTGCGACGTCATTTTGAAAAAAATATCAAAATGGCGTCTCATACTACAGATTTGGACGAGGGCAGCCTCTATACAAAAAGTTCAAATCCCTTTTTCTATTGAAATTCGGAACATCCAGGGTAAGGTCACCATTTGGCTGTTGTTCTGTCACCATATGTAAAGGTGTCATAATCATAATCATAATATTTTATTTGCAAAGAATGTAGGTAAGTACATACAGTGGTAAAAAAAGATTTTGGTTCCTGTACATTCTGCCAATATTTTAGCATGCAAATAATAAAAAAACAGCATAAACAGTTGTCAATTAGGCACATATTTAAGCATTTATAAATTGGTAAAGAATTACAAGTTGTCTTTATGTTAAAAAAATATATATGTTTAGTTATGTCAATATAAAAAAAATGGATACAAAAACAAATATAATTAAGATATGTCAAAACTTATCAGCTAGATATTCGGTAATGGAATAGTAACATTTTGCTAATAATATAGATGTCAATTTCGTTTTAAACTTATAACTATTTAATTCCTTAATTTCGTCAGGTAGTTTGTTATAAATTACTGGTCCCATTCCCATTACACTTTTCTTTAGCAATGCTGTATGGTAACTTTCCAAACTTAACATATTTCGGTATTGCGAACGAACTTTTATTGTCCTTTTCCGTGTTTGGGAAACTTTTGTAAATAAATGCTGGTTGGACTTTACAAATACCGCCATCTCCAAAATATATAATGACGGTACAGTCAAAATCTTTAGGGACTTAAACACAGGCACACAGCTGTCGGTCATGTTCAACCCAGACATCGATCTAATGCAGCGCTTCTGAGCTTTGAAAACCATTTCCCTTTCACTGCAGTTACCCCAAAAAATTAAACCGTACCTTAGAACTGAAGCAACGAGACCATGATAAGCCACTATTGTTGTTTTAGAGTTGACTTTTTTAGAGAGATAATATAACACATACGCGCCTTTACTCAGTTTCTTACATATTTCCTCTATATGTGGTTTCCACGTTAGCTGACTGTCAATTAACAATCCCAAGAATTTTGTGGTGTTAACCTCTTCCAACGCATGACCTTGGTAGTTAACATTAAAATTAGATTGACGTAGTCTTTGAAAGAAATGAACTAATTTTATCTTCTGTAAATTAATAGTTAAGTCATTATTGTTAAGCCAGTCAATTATGTCTTTTAAAGCGTCATTAATGCTATTTTCATAAATGTTGTAGTCAACACATTTAATTATGGCTGTACTATCATCAGCAAATAGGATCATTTGTTGTTGGACATTGCCTGGTAAATCATTGATATAAATTAGAAACAACAAAGGGCCTAGTACACTGCCTTGTGGTACCCCACATTGAATTTCCCTTTCAGATGACAAATATATTTTTTCTTTGTCTTCTGTGTCTCAGATTAGTATGCTAAGACTTAGCTAAATGTGCGATGTACACGTTACCATCAATTTGATGCAAGTAAAATTATTCTAGGTATACTAATACTGTATAGTATAGTAACACACCGTGTGGTGACGGCCTAAGAATACAAGTGTCACCACTCCCTTACATGCCTGGGATGTCGTTAGAGTCGACTAACACCCGAAATTAATAACCTATATGTAGATATGGATTGGGCTATCTGAGATCCCTATCCATATCTACAGATAGGCTATAATTTTGGCAGGAAGAGGCTCGACGCATTGAACACCTGTGCGAGAGAAGGAAAACTTGGAACAAACCCTCTCCCAACCCGTCTGGCCAGCGTGGTAGCAGTAGGCTAATAACCTCCTATAAACGCCACAATAGGCGAGCTAGGAGAGGCCTTTGTCCAGCAGTGGATGTGGCTGATGATGATGATGATGATGACTGTATAGTTGGTACTATACAGTATTTACTGATTACAGTATGATGACACTGCAATAATCATCTGTTAAGATGTCGTGGCCAATGATAATGATATACATAACGTATATATATATATATATATATACGTATAAATGATAGCGGTAACAGCCTTGTACCTTATTGAAAGATTTCCAGTAATAATAATAAATCTTAACTAACAACCACATTAACATCAAAACGCAAAAAGGGATAAACAGTTCCTTTAGGTACCGTATTAGATGTTAACATTTTAACGTGTAACGCATCTTAGCTCGATTTCACAAGAAGACTGTATTGTAAATAATCATTACACTTCGGTTACAAAAATAATGATTATAATATACGCGGCGCTAATTGTGACGGCAATATAATATGTTAAATTAACAAAACATGTAAGTATAAACTAAATATTAAAAGGAATTTTAAATTCAATTGTGAATTTATTAAAATTTGCTTAACGAAATAACATAGGATAAAAATAAAACTAAAATAAAAATGGATGACTTATGTATGTGTGAGTGGTGTGTACGTTTGTGTGGGGGTGCATTATTGTGTTCGGTAGAGTTGGTATTATTAGTTTACATGTTGGCCTTTATCATCTATGTAATAATAGCTATTTTCAGTGTGCAAATGTAAAAAGAATTATTGTTGTTTTGTGTAAAAGAAATAGAAAATATGTAAAAGCAGAGTATAGAAGATAATTATTTATAAATGTATAAATACTTATGATAAATTTTAAATACATAAAATATTGGAAAAAATCAATTTGGCCACAGGTGAATTCTCAGGTGGAACTCGAACCCACGAGACTTGCGGACCACCGGCGAAATTCTCTAATACTTTTGTATTTTTAATACGCTGTCTCGGTAGCTCAGTGGTTAGAGCATTGGAACGGATTTCCAAAGGTCGTGGGTTCGAGTTCTATCTGAGAATTCACTTGTGGCTGAGTTGATTTTTTTACAATATTTATCTATTTAAAATTTATTATATATATAAAAAAGCATTGCAAAATGCAAAAAATCATAAAAGAAATGTATAAATCTATAAATACAGCGTTTTCTGATTAATAAAAAAGCAGGGGCTAATTGTCCAATTATAAAATCTATCATAACACAATCGCTTTCAATTTGTCATATGAAAGGTATTTGACATGTGATAGGGAATTTGTGATCGGAACGCGTTTTGAAAGGTATTGAATGAACGAAATATAACTGTATAAGCAAAGTGACATAGGAAAATATCTTTCAAATACATGGTGAAGTGCCTAATGAAGTGTAATATTAATATCATTCAAAACATCATTCGTTCCAAAAGCGATTGCGACGACAAGTTATAAAACTCCATAAATCGATATGACAATCACCAAACTTTTTAAAGGGATTGCGATAGATTTAAAAACTAGACAATAAGAGGGCTGAGCATATTAACAGTTCCTTTATAATCAACTTTATTTCCACACAAAAATACACTCACTACTGTCGAAATATAAATATACATTTTTTTTATCAACGACGGGTAGGCTCTTAGCCTTCATCACACCTGATGTTAAGTATTGATAAGGCTGAAGATGGAAGCGAGTCTCTCCCGGAATCCTCAATCACTGAGGAACTGGCTGTCTTATCTCTAACTGCCGGAACACAACAACGCTGAAAACATTGTTGTTATGGCGTCAGGCTTAGATAAGATGGTGGTAGCTAGCCAGGCGGACTTAGAACAAGTCCTACCACCAACCAAACCGAATACAATATGTACCCCCGCTCGTAATCGAACCCGGGACCCTTGGGTCTGATACCGGTGGTTGTACCACTAGACCACAGAGGCGGTTAAAATATATTCAAACTAGAAGTTAAACTATACTAATGCCGAGCCCACTTATTCTCAAATAGCATAATAAAATTTCCCCCCAGTCATCCCTTTTCAGAGTTTGAGTATTAATTAACCCCTGGTACTCGTATGACATCTTGACAGTTGAAATGTGAGTCCGTAAAATGAAGTGCTGCTTTAAATGTGACATTTCAATGGTTAAAGTAAGGTCTTCGCACATCATATCGACTCAACGCCGAATAAATGCCAACTCAACTCACATTGACATTGAAATGTAAGCTTTGTATCGTGTTACTTAAGTTCATATTTTAATACAGAGGGATTATTTTTGAGTCGATGTGCGAAGACCTTTGACGATCTTCGTGGTGGTTTTATTACACTGAAAATTGTTGCAGAACATTTCTTAAGATTGGTTTCTCAGAGTGAAGCAGAGTTAAAAGAGAATAGCTCCTCGGAATTCAAAATTAAATACAATAATGATACTATTTTGTTAAGCTTATAGCATTTAATTTTTTTGTTGAACTACGTATGAAATAAAACATTCTCTTTGAGCTATTCTGCTTTTTATTTTTCTTGCCTTGGCTGGCACCGACTCTAAACGGCTTATTTTTTGCTATTTATTTTTGAAGTCAGATTCAGATTTATTGCAAGTCACAAGTTAAAAAAGGTATTAGGTACTTATATAAAAAAGGTGTTAAGTACTTAAAAAAGGTGTTACATAAAAAATATGTTACATAAATCAGTAGGTAGGTACAGTACGAGTGACGCCAAGCTAAGCCATTCACCGCCTCTGTGGTCTAGTGGTACAACCACCGGTGTAAGACCCAGGGGTCCCGGGTTCGATTCCCAGCGGGGGTACATATTGTATTCGGTTTGGTTGGTGTGAGTCCGCCTGGCTAGCTACCATCTTATCTAAGCCTGACGCCATAACAACAATGTTTTCAGCATTGTTGTGTTCCGGCAGTTCGAGATAAGATAGCCAGTTCCTCAGTGGCTGAGGATTCCGGGAGAGGCTCGCTTCCATCTTTCAGCCTTATCAATACTTAACATCAGGTATGATAAAGGCTAAGAGTCTAACCGTCGTTCATAAAAAAAAAGCCACAGCAAACATGCGTGGCAACTATTGCCTTTTACTTATAAATTCATATTAAATAATTTTCCATTTTATTTAATAATATTCACATGCTTTCAGTCAATTATAAAATTACCAAATACAATTGCCAAAATATACATATAGTATATTATATAATCAGTGAAATTTACAATAATCTTTGTATTTGTAATATTGTTACCATTGACTAATAATAACATACATGTTACTGCAGCTACTTATATTCAAAATATATTTAGATGTACCTATAAATAATTCATTTAAATATAATAAACATTTTTTTAGCCATTTACGTAGACGAAACACGAACAAGTTAGCGGGCAGTTGTCTTATCGCTACAGGGATGTGGTTATAGACTTTGATTGTCATAATATAATTTTTACCTTAAAAAAACGCTTGTATGTTTTGGAAGTAACACGCGATAAATCTCTAGAACGGAGTCTCGGATTAACTCTGTCTGTTGGTGGAAAAAAATCTGGGTTATTCCTTACAAACGTTCCTATTTGTAGTATATGTAGTCCTGTCAAAGTTAATATTTCCAAATCTACGAATAAAGGCCGACAAGATTCAAGAAGACCGACACCACAAATCGACCGCACGAATTTCTATTGAAGGACAAAAGGTTTGTTTATATCTGGTAAATTCCCCCATTATATTAGAGCGTATCTCAATATTGACGACACATATCCATGATACGCAGTCAAAGCTACATATTTTCCAGCCATATTTCTCAGTCGTTTGAATGCATTTAAACGTATTTGCTCAATCTTCTGCATTTATATGTTGTTGACGTGAGATTTCCAACTACAGAAACGATCGAGTATAATACCCAGAAATTTAATTTCATGAAATTGATCCAATTTGTGTCCCTAGCAAATAATATTTGGTTTCAGACGACTTGATTGGTTGTTTGAAAACTGGATAAATGTCGTTTTTGAACTATTGGCACTAAGCCCATTATGCTCAAGCCATTTGTGAACACCTTCTACAGTTGCATTAAGTGCAGCGTCATATTTGACATATATAATGGAATATGGTCATCGGCAAATAAAATGGTCGGTTTTTTTATACAGTAAGAATTTTAGAGAGCAAATGATTAGTTATAAATTAATAATCGTTATAATGTTATTGACATACCAGCTGTTAAGTTATAAGTTTGTATATTTACCATTGAAATAGATAACAGGGCAGTTTTATCGCTCTCACGCTAGGTTATGCATGACGGTTATGCCTGTCAGTAAGGTCAAAGACCTTAAGCATAACCTATTACTAGAATTGGCCCCCTGGTTAATACAAAACATTAAAACCGACTTCAAAAAGTAAAAAAATATTTTTTTGGAGTGGAGAGTTTTTTTTTCATCTGAAAGAACATTATTTAAGGTAGGACATGTAACTATGTTCTTTCAGATAAAAAAAAATTAAAATCGGTTGACAACTGAACGGTTGACGTTATGTTAAAACAACATTCAAGTCGGTTAAAAAACAGTCAAAATGTCAAAAGTCAAATTAGAATCTTTTTTTCATTTCTTGATAATTTATTTGCAAAGAAATATTTAATGTAGGCATCTTTAAATATTCCGCTAATTCACAGACTAGAAAAACCAAAGGTGGATATGTGCCATTTGTAATTTACCTTCAATCGACCTTTTAAAAGGCGCCCGTAAAGAAATCGGTTGACTCACTGCAACTAAAACTAAAAGGTATTTTTGCTAGTGGAACCTTTTTTCCGAAAAGGACATAATTTCAATAAAATTAAAGCACTTGATAGCGAGTTCGAGTCCCGTCTGAGCGCCATAAGACAAGTTGATTTTTTCTAGTATATTTAATTATTTGAAATTTATCACATAAAAATTATCATTGTAAAAGAAACTTAACCAATTTTGGCCGATATCACAGTCAAACAGCATTTGAAGCTAAATTCGTTAATTGATTGCCCTGGGCTGGGCACGATAGATACGCATGTTAGGGCGGGCCGCACCGCACCGCATTGCATAACAAAAATCCTCCTACATCATTTTCGTAACTTATATTGCAGCGTTTTTTTTTTCATTACTGAATATCGAAAACGTACTTTTCGCCGACGTTCTTTTCTACACTTGTGGCCGAGTAAATTTTTCCAATATTTTTCTATTTAAAGATTATCATAAGTATACAAATAGCATTGAAAAGAGCAAAAACTAAAAAAACTCAAATCAATTATCTACTTATACTAAAATTATAAAGAGAAAAGATTTAATTGTTTGTTTATTTGTTTGCATTGAATAGGCTCCGAAACTACTGAACGGATTTTTACGAAATTTGGTACACAGATAGAAGATAGCCTGGTTAATAACATAGAATACATTTTATCCCGATATTCCCACGGGGACGGAAACACGCGGGTAAAACCGGGAGCGGCCGCTAGTAATTTATAAAAATCCGGTTAAAAAGTTGAGCCTTTGCAAAATTTTTAATTAAACCTTTTAGATTATCTGTATTAATTTGTTTTTTCTTGAGCAAAAAACAAAACACTTATAAATAATAAAAATACTTATAAATAATATGGGCTATTCTGATTCGTTTCTTTATTATACGCCCAAGTTTATAGTAGAAGTAAAAATTACGAGTAATGAATGCCAAGACCGGAACTGCCAAATTCAGTTTTCTGGTCTAAACTAGGTTATCTAACATCTATACTGAACTAAATCACAAAGCCCATTTCGCGATAAGCCAAATAAATGATCGCAATTTATTGTGTAACTTTGTCATTACGAAGGAACAGAAGTATTTAGTTGGCTATCACGCATCGACACCTTTTTGCGTGGAATACGTCAGTCCATAAATTTTCTTTTGTACAATTTTGAATTTATAACTTTTTAATATACTAAAAAAAAAGCAACTTGTCTCTTGTCGCCCTGACGCGATATTTCTCTCATTGATGAAACGACGGTGGCCAACACCGTAGAAAGGTGAATATACTAGATAAAATCGACATGTCCTCATAGGCGTCTGTAGCATAGTTGGCATTGGGCCGGATTCCCAAGGACGCGGGTTTGTATCCCGTCAGGGCGACATGACTCATGAGACAAGTTGCTTTTTTCTGGTATATTTTCTTGAAATAAAACAATTTTTACGGATATCACTCGCGCTATATTTCACGAACTAAGTTGTAATTGTCCGTATTTTTAGGTTTTTAAAGGTTTTTTGATTTTCCCTACGTTTCGGCACCTTTTCAGCTGCTGTGGTCACGGGATGACTCAAAACCCCTAAAAAACCCAAATAGTACGGACAATTACAACTTAGTTCGTGAAATATAGCGCGTTTGATATCCGTAAATGTTGTTTGATTTCAATGAAAAGGGGGCCTACCATCAACTGTAATGCGATTCATTTTAGGCTACTTTCAGGTAGTAAGTGCGGGACGCCGCTAGACGCGCCATCTGGCAGCATCCCACTCTCACAACCTACAATGAATTGCATTACAGTTGATGGTCAGGCCCCAGTGCGCGCCAAAACTCAAGATGTATATTTTCTTGATTTTGAATTTCTTCACATTTTCATTGTAATATTGATCTTGAAATGAAACAACTGCTGATGAAAATCGCGGGCAACCACTAGTAAGTATACATTTCGCACAAATCTTGCACAAAATAGAAAGATTACAATAATTAATAATAAATAAATATTTGCATACAATCACACCAATTATCTAGCCCACGTTAAGTTTCATGAAGAACTTGTGTTATGGATATAGGATAAACATACTTATATGCTTTTTTTTGTAAATACATACTTATTATACATATTTAACACCCAGACCAAGACAAATAGACATGTTCATGCACACAAAATATTTGTCTTGTCCGGGGATCGAACCCGGGACCTCTGGCGCAGAAGGCGTGAATCGGAATCAGCCATTTTATTCCTCACTTTGGATTGATGGGTTCGCTATACAGAATACTTACCTAAGTAAAACCTTTTTGTATTACTTATTGACCTAAACCTCACATAGGCTGTACTTAATCATCCAAAAAGGTTTGGTTTCACATTTGTTTGAGTAAAACATACGCTGTTTCTTTTTAATAAAAGACCCGTTCGTTGAAAGCTATTATCTCCACACTTGACAGATATTTATTGTTTTGCGAATGGAAAAACGAAAGACGTCGCAGATGTGTGTATGGCTCAAGAGTTTTAGCTTAGCTTTGAAAAACTGATACTTATCTAACGTATTAGTACAGTTTTTTCATAATACTTATTGTTTCTGACACAATACAAAGAACCACAAAGAGAAAGACGATGATAAGAAGTAGCAGATTACGCATTTATCACTGAAATATCGCCAGAAAATTTTAACATTAAACACGATCTGTTTCTTTGCGCTTTCATAATTGAAATAAAACAACTATTGCGGATTTTAAGTACACTATATTTACCGAAATATATATTTGGTAAGTACTATATTTTTTGGGCTTTAAGGATTTTTTCATTTCCCGACGTTGGCGTCAGTCAACCCGTGACCACGGAAACTGAAACCGACACGTCGAATAACCAAAAAACCAAAAAATATAGTACCATACTTACGAGTTTCATTAGTGTGGTACCCGCTTTCTGAGGAATCTATACTATATATATATAATATTATAAAGCTGAAGAGTTTGTTTGTTTGAACGCGCTAATCTCAGGAATTACTGGACCGATTTAGAAAATTCTTAGACTATTAGAAAGCTACATTTCTCCCGAATGACACAGGCTATATTTTATCCCGATATTCCCACAGGAACGGGCACCACGTGGGTAAAACCGTGAGGATCCGCTAGTATTGAAATAAAATGTATTCTATATTTTAATCCAGGCTATAAACTATCTGGGTGGCAAGTTTCATCAAAATTGTTCTGTTCTTTTTGCGTGATTGAGTAACGAGCATCCGAATATCCAAAGTTTCGCATTTATATAATTAGTAGGAAGTAATAGATATAGGATAATAGGAAGTAGGATTAGTAGGCAGTAGGATATAATATAGAAAACAACAACAACAGACCAGAAAACAACCTTTTGACAATATCTTGAAAATTTAATATTTCACCTAAACAATATTACGTAATATTTAATCTCAATAGTCAAGAGTCCAAAATTCGTAGTATCGGAGTTATAATCATCGTTTTAATACTTCACTATTTCATGTTGTAGTACGAAGGACTTCTATAAATAAGTATTGAAGAAAATCTCATACAGAAATCGGACAATGACGGTACGTACAATCGTCAAATTAACATATTTTTTTTTATTTAAATACTTAGGTGCTTTTGAATCGTTAAAACTTTCCTACCATCAGGGCTCTTATTCACTATGACCACTTAGCGATTTCTTGCTCAAAACAATTCAATAATTATTATTCTCTATACCTAAACAATACTAAGTCGTCGTCTCAGCCATATAACATCCACTGCTGGGTATAGGCCTCCCCCAAAAGGGGGGGTTTGCCATAATCGCCACGCTTGGCAGTCGGGTTGGCGATCGTAGTATGGCCAAGTTTGTAGGAGACGCTGCTGCCCGTCTCCTGAAGGCTGAGTCCCTTAGTCGCCTTTTACGACATCCACGGGATGAGAGGAGGTAGTGCTATTCTAAGCCAGCTATACAGCTAAACAAATAAAACTAAGCTAAACAATACTAACCCCCATATTCTAAGTCGTTCCTCCAAAACTTTTTACACTCCACTCAACCTCGTCGCGGGTAAAAATGGTAGTGTGCGCTAGGCCTAACACGGAGTGGCTACGTACTCTTTGGCTCCTCCAGAAGGCCTACCGCCATCTTTTAGAAACCGTCATGTTGTAAGAACGTTTTGTTTTCTTTTTGTCTCAATACTGTTTAAATTACTTTATTTGACACAAGACGTCGTAGCAGGTTTGATTGATAAAAATCTTGTTTGAGTGAATGATTGAGCGATAACGCCACAAAACTTCCGTCAAAAGACAAGCTTGTTTTAAGAGGTTCGCGGTACGATATGACATAATTATAACAACATTGCGCCGATACAAACTGACATTAAACAATATTGCGTTTAGAGATGGCGGTAGGCCCCCAGGTCCTTACGGAGTTATGACTTAGAATACCGATTTCCATGAGTATTTTGAAGAGGTTTTCAATGAGGTTTCGTTAAGTCGAGGACGAGTAAGTTTAGGAGGAACGACTTAGAATATGGGTGTAAGTATTACTAACGTATTACACTCATTATCATAGAGAATACGGGTATAGAAAATATCGTCTGTTTTGAGCGACGGCCATACAGGGCTTTCGCCATTTTTTAAATCCGTATAATCTATTACAAATTACGTAACTAATGTACTTGTACAATGACTAAGTATTAAATTTGTGAGTGTCATATATTTGAATAACTAGGTATATAATTTGTGAGTGGCGTGGCATAGAGGATTTGGATATATAAAATGTCAAAAGCCATGTGTGGTCGTTTGTACAGTCACGAAGACCCAACACAATAAAAAAACGGCTGTCGCTAGATAAAAATAATATAGAGGCAACCCTATTATTTTATTTGAGACCGTGTTGGTGTCCAATTATTTTTTTGAGACCAAGTGTCCAACGCAAAATGGTTCTGAATCATTTGTTTCAGATATAATAAATAAATAAATAAATATTTGCATACAATCACACCAATTATCTAGCCCACGTTAAGTTTCATGGCGAACTTGTGTTATGGATACTAGATAACGGATAAACATACTTATATACAATTTTTTTTGTAAATACATACTTAATATACATATTAAACACCCAGACCCAGACAAATAGACATGTTCATGCACACAAATATTTGTCTTGTCCGGGGATCGAACCCGGGACCTCAGGCGCAGAAGGCGTGAATCGGAATCAGCCATTTCAATCAAAATAAAAAGTACGTATTTTTTGTTATAAAACTAAAGGACGGAAAGACGTTACAAAACTGCCCCCTACTTGTCTAATTTCAAAATCTATCACAATCCCCTTCAAAGATATTGTGATTATGATCGTGATTTATGGAATTGTGTAACATATAATCTCAATCCCTTTCAGAACGAATGATGTTTTAAATGACACTTCTTTGACACTTCTCCATACATTTGAAAGACATTTTCGTCTGTCACTTTGCCTAGACAGTTCAATTTCGTTCATTCAATACCTTTCAAAACGCGTCCCGATCACAATCCCTTTCAAATGTCAAATAGTGACGGCCTGAAGTATGTAAATATCTTTCGAATGACGAATTGGAAGGGATTTTGATAGATTTTAAAATTAGACAATTAGCCCCCTGATAATAAGATATATATTTCTTCACAATATAACACGATTATATGATTTTGTCTCGACACTTTTTTTTTCAAAGAGACCCCTTAAAAATACGAAAATTCCAAATTATTTACTACCATAGTTTTTTTTTTTTTTTTTTTTTTTTTAAACCTAGCCCCAAAGTAAGCACTGTAAGGCTTGTGTTATGGGATACTAGGGTAACGGATATAAATACATATAATTATATTATACATATATAAGTATTTATGTGTAGAAATATATATAAACGTTCATGACTCAGGTACAAATGCTCGTATTCATCATACAAACTTTTCCCCTACCGGGATTCGAACCCGGGACCTCAGAGTAAGCGACACCTTGAAACCGGTGTACGTACCACTCTACCACGGAGGTCGTCAAAGTTATTGACGACCTGTTTGAAGCAGCGATACTAAGCCTGCCCTACTAAGGTACAAGACAAATATTTGTGTGGCATGTCATGTCATGTCTATTTGTCTCGGTCTGGGTGTTTAATATCTAAACTATGTATGTATTTACAAAAATAAATATATAAGTATGTTTGCATGTATGTTGCAGTACAGTAATCTTGTAATGCGAGAAATGTTGCAATATATGATAGATAAGTCTTTCTTTACCAGTTGAAAATTGTTTGCGTTTACAATTACCTAATGTAATATTATAATTAGTATTTTCTTTTATGTGATGGAAATTAACCTTACTGATATGTTAAGGTCACTTTTCAATTTGACGACTCTGTATGAAATAAAACGGGGAGAAAAAGACAGCCCTTGACGAGTTTCTTGCCGGTTCATCTCGTTACAAGGTCTCCCGCCGTAGGGTTTGTGAACCGATGGCGTAGCTTCTTTGACGTTCATAAGTGCTTGTAACAGCCTAGACTGAATAAATGATATTGAATTTGAATTTATCCGTTACCTAGTATCTATAACACTTCTTCGTGCAACTTAACGTGGGCTAGAAATTAGTGTGATTGTGTGTAATTATTTATTTATTATTATTATTATTATTATTATTATTACAGAGGAATGATTTCGTAGTTTTTTCGCCTAATCTGCTAAATCGGTCTCGCTCGTTCTCATTGCTCTCACTTCAGTCATATAGTGCCTTAACGACTGTAAATGAAGCGGGGACCAACGGCTTAACGAGCCTTCCGAAGCACCGGGAAGCTCGTGATAGTTAATTATTTGGCCACCCATTCCGTGATCGACCGTTACGCATAGTTCTGAATAAGTGTCGTTTAAAAGAGAAAGTAGTTGTGAAAACTTGGAAAATTACAAGATGGTACAAAGAGGAAATGGTATAGACTGCTTGTTAAAAGTTTGTAATCCTCTTACATTGCTTGGAAAATTAGAAAATAATATATATAACATCTTTCACTGCGATGATAGCGGATACATATTATATACGAATATAAACTTATAGTATACATAATTATTTAATATAAATTCCTAAACTGCGTTAAAATAAATCTTAATATAAAAATTACGTTACGTTAATATGCATAAAAAACGATGTAAACATTCGTAAAAGCTTTTTAAGAATGAAAGCTTTGTCACATTTGGTAAAAATATAAATATTTTTACCAAATGTGACAAAGCTTTCATTTCAGTTAGCTTTTAGTATTCAAATTTGGCAAACGTTTGTGCAAATAAGGTAAATACCGCATATTCAGACAATTTGCTTAATGGTATGTTTTGATAAGAAGACGTCTAGAGACGAATTTTCACTTACCATATTTTTTTTTAAAGTTCAGTAATTTTTTGTCCTGTATCAATCTAACTGCAGTTATAAACGATATCAGCAAATAAAGGAATTAGTGGAAGATCAGCTCTGTTTGTTTGAACGCACTTATTATGGAACCGCCCGTTGGAACATGATACATTTTATGACAAATTTTAAATAGAAAAATATTGGAAAAAAACTACACGGCCACAAGTGAATTCTCAGATGGGACTCGAACCCACGACCTTTGGAAATCCGGTCCAATGCTTTAACCACTGAGCTACCGAGACTAGCGAACCACCGTCGAAATTCTCCAATACTTTTATATTTTTAATACGCCGTAGGCCAGCGTTGTCACATCAATGTTAGGAATATCCTTGCATTCGATAGAAACATCTTTTCAGGTGTTTAACGATCGATTAAAATGCAACAGCCAATAATTTATGATTTTAGAATTTTTGCATTTTTCAATGCGATTTTTATACAAATGATAAATTTCAAATAGACAATTATTAGAAAATATTTTACTGTTACCACCAATTTAATGTACCACATTTAATGCTGCATATGTGCATATAAGCTATGCTTAGAAGAAATTTTGCGAAGCCGCGGGCGGTCGCTATCGTCAGCCCATCATCATCCAAAGCAGGAGATAGGCCTCTTCAAGTGCACGCCACCACCCACCACATGTGCAGCTATTCTCATGCAGCTCTTGCCAGCCACCTTGCCAAGCTCGTCGCTCGACCTAGCTTCAGGGCGTTCTACCATACGTTTGCCGATCTCTCTACTAATGAACTCGTTTACTCCAGCGGTTATCGGTTTTGTGGCTTACATGGCCGGCCCACAGCTATTTCAGTTTGCTAATTTGGTGGGTTATGTCAATAAATGTAGCTTTAAAGATAGATTAAATACACTCAAATCCAACCAAAGCAGATAAGAATGCCCTTTTTATGAAACTCACACAAATTGGTCGCCTTCCAAAAGATTCCAAAGTGCGGTTTGAGATTTCATAGCAAGGTGTTCTTTGTTTTTTTTCATAGTATTATGTTATCTTTAATTAAAATCATCTTTGAACGCAGTTTCTAAGAAAGTCCAATTAACATTTTCATTTTTCATTTACATTAAGTGTGTTAAACATTTTTATGTCTTGCTTTTAATAATAAATGCAAAATTAATTCATAAATCTTGGAAGCGCATCTTTAGTTGAGATTGCAATGTTAGGCTGTAAAAAATGGCAGTCTATTCTAGATGTATCAAAACGTTCTTTAGCATAAACAGTAAAACAGTTTTTAAATTAATTTTACACAATGTCAGTTTGATATTTTGCGAGATGTCACGCACGAGGAGCATGCCGCCTTCTCGAACGAGACAAGTAGCATTCGTTTTAGATTTAACCGTACAACTTAATAAGTACTACAAAATATATTTACTTGATATTGGCAATATTCGCGAATTTTATCGCGAGTAAGCGATTAATTGAGAAACAAAGAACTAGCATTCGTATCGTGTCAACCAAAAGAACCCCGGCTTTTTACTGTATGTAACTTTCACGAACCGATCGTTTTATATAAAGTCATATTGAACCTCACAGAAGGAAATAAATCATAAAGATTCTTAAATATACGAAGAAAATTAGCTATTCATGATTTTTGCAGATGACATTTTCTAGAATTGAGTATTAATAAATTCAGTAATTCAGTTAAACTAGGGCGGTTACAACCCGATACTCGGGTTCGTCGATCGACGAAAAATTCCAAATTATGCGAAAATCTTTAATAGCAGTTTGTGATCATCACGTTTAACATTTTGTTGTATATTTTATAGTTTTCGGAACAAATAGACTCGAGTACCTTTAATTTGATACCTTACTCGGCCGCGCACTACGCGCCAAAGTCCCTATCGAGTCGTCACAAATTTTGCGAACCTGAATTAAGTTATATTAAATTATAAAACTTAGCATAGTCTTCATCATACTGAAAAAAGTCAAAGCGGACTAGATATGTATTAAATTTGGGTCCTGTCCTTGTTCGGTTCTGTTTGTGGAGTAAAGTCAGTTACGTAACTACGCAATTTAGCTTAGGACACAGCTGTCTGTACTTTTTATAATCTTTCGGTGGTCATAAAAAAGTAAGTGCAAATGGAATTATCCTTTCATAATTTATGGTGACGGAAACGTGAAAAAATCTAAATCGTAAAGAGGGAAATGTATGCAAGCTTATGTGTTTGTCCTAAAGTAAGGCGACGCGTGCTCACTTACAATTTCTAATGGTGCATCCACACCGCAGTTCCTTTTTGTGGAGCAGCATTGTACTGTTAAGAAGCAATTCCTGTTTTGAGTGATTTTGACTGTTTCAAAATGAGTTTGGGAGTAGGTTTAGTTTAGTTCTATAATACAGGCAGTATTCTGCCAAGTTTAGACTCCAGTCTCACACAAATAGTTGATAAGAGATGTTATTGTGTAACTGTACTATTATTGTCATGTTTTATATTTGTGAAGAGAAATAAAGATTTTTATTATTATTATTATTATTATTAGGTAACAATGTGTTAAGATATGTTAAATTGAAGTTTATTTTAATATTTAAAAAAGTGGTCAAGTCAATTTATTGATTTTCATTGTAATTCCATATAACCTGAGATGTGTTTAATTATTTTTCGATGCTCTACGTTCGTATCTTGTTGTTTACTCGGAATTCATAATATAAAATTGTTTATAAATTATACAACAATAAAGACATTGAATAACCCAAATAGTGGTCGAGAAGTTTTTGTTACTTTTATTCAGATATTCAAAGCAAAACTTAGTTCAAGAGGCTGTTCTTTTAAATAAAAAATTAGCAAATAGGTAGGTACGTCCCCAGATTTCTAGCCGAAAAACTGAGTAAAAAAAAAAGTCACATATGTGAAGATTGATTTATGCTTAAACTTTAACAATATAATAATAATAAATCTAGCTTCTGTGAAATTAGCCCGTGACCACGGCCGATGTAACTTGGCCGAAACCTCGGGAAAAATAGGTAGGTGAAATACCTATCACGTTGTACGCGTTTAATACCCGTTTCAATTTTCAATATCTATGAAATTACTAAAACAATTTAACGTTCTCCGAAATTCACGGCGCAAAAGTATCGACAAATAACTCTTGACAACCGCGCTTGACAGATAACCTCGCAAAGCGCAGTAACTACCATGTAACTACTTTAGAAACCAGTCACTGCGCATCTTTGTTTCGCCGCGCGGGGGTCAAGACGGCCTCTTAATGTTCGATAACAATCAGCAACACCACGGCAACGTTTAAACTAACTTTTTGTGGGCGGATGTTGTTAGTAACATTGGGAAACGTTGAGCAACACAAAGTACTTATTTGCAGTGTGGATGCACCATAACCTCTTTTTTAGGTTCAGCGGTTCGACGGCATATCAAATTAGTGAAACGATTTCGTAGGGACGAATCGACCCTAACCCTAACCTCGATAAAGTTACGTGCCTAATATTCTGCGATTTGTATTTCACATAAATCCTAATGATGTCAGTAAAGTCAAAGTGAAAGTCAATGTCATTTATTCAGTCTAGGCTGTTACAAGCACTTTTGAACGTCAAAGAAGCTAAACCATCGGTTCACAAACCCTACGGCGGGAGACCTTGTAACGAGAAGAACCGGCAAGAAACTCGTCAAGGGCTGTTTTTTTCTTTTAAAAGTTGTGTTTAACTGTGACTCATCTTATTGCTCCTACATATTGCTGTATGGATTATAGCTATGAGTGAAAATTATGTTTCGCTACATTATATATTTACAAAAAAAGGTACTTATATTAGTATTTATGATAAAGATGTAAATAGAAAAATATTGGAAAAAATAAACTCGGCAACAAGTGAATTTTCAGATGGGACTTCACTCGTGGCCGAGTTGAATTTTTTCAAATATTTTTCTATTTAAATTTATCATAAGTATAAAAATAGCATTAAAAAATGCCAAAATTAAAAAATCATACAGCATATTATTTATATTTATCCGTTATATCTATAGTATCCATAACACAAGTTCTTAAACTTACCTTATGCTAGATAATTGGTGTGATTGTGTGAAATTTATTAATTTATTATACTTATATTGTCACAGCCGTGCTATTAAAACTTTATACGAAATTATAATATCTCCAATACTGTCAATCGGCACCAGGACGCAAGACGCAAGGGAATTGCCTTCTTCTTGTAGACATATCATATCATATTATAAAAACAGTATTATTTTTCCAGACAACAAAAATGATAAAAAATATTATGTATAATAAAAGCAATTTTAATAAATTTGATAATAAATTTAAAGATTATTTTGTAAATTAAGTTTTAATTATCATTGATATTTTAATATTCATTTAAACTATGCGAACAAGTAAAAAAAAATCATTATTTATTGAACGCATAAAAAATATATTATGTTATTAACTATGGGTTTTTATTATTCTGAAATGAAATTGATATTGGTAATTTATAATTTGTATTTCCCTTTAGTGAATAATTCATTGTCTAAAGTCCGGTGTACCAGTAAAAAGAATCATAAAGATATACACTTACTTTACAAAGACAATCGCATCAAAATCTGGTCCCACCACACTCTAAATGAAAACCACTGACTACACAAAAAGTCTCTAAAAGTTTATAATACTCCTTTTCACATCAATATTAGTTACATAACTATCTTCAAACTTTATTTTAAATAAATCACATAGTCACGAAAATCACTTTTTACACTGTCCTAAAATTAGCCACACCAATACACTTCACTTTTAAAACCGCCTTACGATTTTCGAATAACGACTAAAGAAAGTTCGAATTTTCGAAAAGTTTTACCACATCTACTCGTATAGGCAAGGGTCTCGCAGAGCAGCCGATTCAGAACTGACAATTGTGTAGGTTGCTTGTTATGCGCATGCCTAGTGATTCGGGATTGTTCCCGATTACAAGGGATATTATTATGGATGATGTAGATTATAATAAAAGAAGGTTTCGGAAACAGCTTGGATTTCGAGTGGACGAAGTATTTGAATTAGAAGCGGGATGTCGGTTAGATTTTTAAAATTTTGAATAACTGAGTTCTTACCATTGGAATGAACGAGTAGAAACGCTTTTGGTAGAAGAAGAGAAAAGGAATTGATTGGAAAACCAAGAAAGAGGTTAGAATAGAAGTAGTAAGCTGACTGACACGCGTCGCCACTTTAGTGTGAAATACAGAAGTCTTAATTGAATTCCCTTTCTTATTTATTTCCCTTTTGACAATTTTAATTTTCTTCCCGTTTTCATGGCAACAAGCTTGTTATTGCGAAAATCCTTTCTATTAAATGCTTAGCGTGCTGTTTTTTGTGTGTTCATGGCAGCCTGATTTAAATCATACTACACTTTTAAAAGGGTTGTTATTTTGAAAGTAGGAAGATGTATAGAAAACATCACGTTTTGGGTACGTTCTTAACGTGTTCGGGGTAAGAACAATGTTTACGTCGATTCGTTTTATTTCAGGCAAGTAATTAAAACTTCTTTTTCTTTTTGTCATCTTTGGCTGTTACTCTGTGTGCTTTATAAGCACACTAGCAGCAGCGCGCGGTTTTATCCGCGTGGTTTCCGTTCCCGACGGAATACCGGGAATATAATTATCGAAAGTATCCTATTTTAATCCAGGCTATATACTCTTTGTACGCCAAATTTCAATTTTTTTAGTTTATTCGTTACAAACATACAAAAATACAAATAAGTATTACCTCTTTATTCGCCGAGCGAGCGAAGCGTCTCAGTTTCGAGATTGAACCAAAATGCTTTTGGCTGTCAGTCAGTCTGTTCTCGTCTACAGGTCGCATTTTTCAACCGATTTTAATGAACTTTGGCACACAATATGTTCCTAGATTTATTTACAAAATTTTCGTCGAACGCAAATTTTGATTGGGGGTAAAATAGGGGGGAAAGAGATAAAGATTGCTGTAGAATTACCTATTTATCGACGGATTTCTAGAGGCACACTAAGGGTTTCAATCTACACAAGATGCTGTAAAAAATTTTTTAAACGAAAGTGGAGGGGGTAAATGAGAGGAATGTTTGCTGTAGCTTTAAATATGGCAGGATTTCAATATTAGACCCGTTCGGAAATCCTTTACAAAACTTTCAACCCTATTATCAATCACGTGAAATTCAGTTTAAAATTTGAATATCTTCGTTAATTTTGTTGCACCAATTACCTACTTTTTGCTTTAAAATATAGCATATCCACCCTAACTTTGCAAGCGAGGAAGCAAGGTCTACTGTTCTCACAGAACCACTAGTAACTAATATTTGCTTAGATTTAGATTATACCTTTGATGCATTTCCAGTCGTCAAAACTCTCCAATCCTTTACATTCTTTTCTTTATTAGGGAAAGCAGAACATATATGTCCAGGAGTAGAAATATCAAAATGGCTAATGATACAACACTACGCTTTACATTTGCGCTACGAAAACAAGCGTTATTACAAATGACATTAGGGCGAACTCGAAGTTAAACTGTAATGCCTGATTTACTCTCGTATGTACAATATATTTTACTCTTAATTACTATGAAAAATTACGTATTTCAGAGAGTAGCTTTATCGTGTTTTCTGACCCTGAAATGCTCAGACACACACACTATAGGACCCGGAGGCCTACCGGCATCTCTTAGCGCAATATTGTTTCAATCTTACCATGCTATTACGTACTACAAATCAAGTAAGCTTGTTTTTTGACGGAAGTTTTGTGACGAGTGTGTCAAAATGTGACAACTTCAATAAAGAACAAAACGCAAACAAAACGTTTGTATAACATAATGGTTTCTGATAGATGGTGGGCCCTGGTAAAGAATAAAAATTTATTTCGTAAAGTTTGACAAACACGTTTGTCAAATACCCTTACCCTTGGTGTACTTGATGTACTTTGAATCCCTCAGTGCGCTTGGGATTCTAGTCTAGAATCCCACGCTATGCTCGGGATAAATAAATAAATTATATTATTCCAATGCACCGTTGGGGAAGGAAAACAAGACTCTACCTATACAGGTTGTTAAAAGCCATACCGAATGAGTAATATATACGTTGTATACATCAAACTAAATAAGAATACTATGTGGAAATAATTGCTGGGAAACGACTTTTATTTTTCGTTTGAAAAAATGGGTGTTATTTTTACATGCAAAAAACGCGTGCAACAGCGTATGTGTGTGTCTAGAGGGTACGAGTAGGCGGCTGGGATTCAGTTTCTTTTATTGGTTTTGATATTCATTGCGGTTTTGTAACTTTAAACGATAATCTTAAAAATAAATATTGATTATTATAACTTTTTAATTTTTCATTTTACAATTCTATTTTTGTGTGATAAATATTAAACAAGAAATTATACTAGAAAAAAGCAACTAGTCTCATGTCGCCCTGACGGAATTCGAACCCGCATCCTTGGGAGTCCAAACATCTGTAAAGATGTTTCTTTAGAATGCCAGGATATTTCTCTCATTGATGAAACGACGGTGGCCAACAGCGTAGAACGGTGAACATACTGGAAAAATTCGACGTGTCCTCATAGGTCTCTGTAGCATAATTGGCTAATGCATTGGGCCGGACTCCCAAGGATGCGGGTTTGAATCCCGCCAGGGCGACATGAGACTAGTTGCTTTTTTCTAGTATATTTTCTTGTTTAATATTTATCAATAAATATTGAGTTTGATCCTCAAGAACTCCTTAACCATCAGGTTGCCAGATTTAGCCCCATACAAGAAAATGATTGTAACGATGGGTAGAATACGTGGTTTTCGTTCTCGTTATGGGTCTTTTAATACCCTGTATATTCCACTTCATATCGCTTTGATAGACGGTTAACTTAGATCAAACGAAAATCCCTGGATGAATTTGTCGAAGCTCTTTTAAGTATATGTTGAAAAATAAAACGTACGGAAATATATTTATGATATTTCAGTCACCGGAACCGTAATTTCTTTATAAAGATTTGAACAATACACGGCTTTCATAAAACGGAGTTTTCAATGTGTATGTCATTATTAATATTATTTTTTCCTTGTAAAATATTTCCGTCGACAGCTTCATTTAAGACTGTATTTCAATGGAAGATAGAAATATGAATAGACAGACTCAGATTTGATTGCAATAAAAAGTATCTAAGAAATAATGTTGACCCAATTTTGTATCCATATGTTTTGCGGTATTGGTTAATACGAAAATGACTTTTGTATGGGCTCCGTCCTCCCTCTCCAACAGACCTTTTAAGTGTGTCGATAATTTCATACTTATTTTAGTATGAAATTATCGACAGAAATTATAGAAGTTTAAAGCTATAACTATTTAATTACAACATTTTAGTTTAGGTTTAGTGATAACTCATAATTAAAGTTGGACAAAATATCGGTATATTTTTCTAATAATTGAGAATAAACATTGCAATAAGTATTACATTGTATAAACTAAATCACACATCATCACATTTCGCAAACAATTCCCACAATCGGGAGAAAATATGTACAGGGTAATTAAATGGATAAAAAAAAGATCAGTACTAGAGTGCTTATGTTAGAACAGAATTAAACAAGAATAAAATAAAATTAGGTACATTAAAAAATAAATATACATAAATTAGGTACGTAATCGTTTAAATAGTTCAAGAATTGAGTCTCGCAGCTTTTTCCGACGTTTTCCCGAAATTCAGTTTACAAAATTTTTGTCAAAATTTTTCATGATTTAATTTTAAATGTCTAGTTTTTTTTTTTGTGCACTTGTAGTAAAAGACGATATTACTTGTCAAATTTCATAGTTTCTAAGTCAACGGAAAGTAGGTACCCTATTAATTTTGATTCCCATTCGAGTGTCGAAGTATACTTTCTTGCGGCATCAATCAAACGTTAAACCTTTTTTAACGTTTTAGAAGTGAAGTTAATTTTGAAATTTGATTTTTTCACAGCTTCAAGAGATTGGTAACGTTGGTAAATATATAGTTTTAATTGCAACTCGATACAAACAATATTTTGCATTGCAATACAATTGATAAATTAACAGTTATAACTCTATCGAGCTTCTTTGCCGGTGGCCTAAAGTTGATGTATCACCCTATTTTACCAGAATGTCCCACACATTTGAGGGATGTAGTAAAAAGTTTTCACTTTCATCTGAGATACGTTTCAAATCTGTTGGTTTTGGGACGTTTTGACGCATCCGCCTTTATTTAACTAGGATTTGGTATTCTATCGTGGCCACAATAAATGGCAATCATAATTTTAAAAACAATGTTACTATTTCATTTACACATTTGGCTCATTAACTATTTATATTTAAGATTTTTAACAATAATAATTTACATTTAGTCATGTTATGGCAGTAAGTATTACAGGTTGGACTTGAAATGAAAATAAAAAATGTTATCTTCCTAGATTCCCATGAAAGTGATCTAAATGTCAACTACCTAACTAACGCTCGTCAGTATATTATAATCATTGATATATGTAGATCAGCGTTTAGCTAGCCACTGCTGAACCGTATGACTATTTGAATTTATCGTCTACGCTTAGAAGAAGGATCTTCAGCATATTGAACATCTGATAAAAAAATACTTTATTAGATTTTTTTATAGTAATAATGACTTATTCAAATGTTACAAAAAAATATAAGCTAAAAGACCGCCGCGCGTCACTCCGGTTCAAAGTTTCCCATAATACTGGCTGCGTTGCCTCGCTGTATTACCAGCGAAAGCCTTTGAACCAGGCCAGTTCTCTAATAAAAGCTATCGCTCTGAGCCCTACACGCCTTTACCGCAAAATATTACTATATTTGGCTCCTAATTCTAAAATCTCAGCACCAATACGAAACCTAAATAGTTTAAACCCTATTGTGATAGTTTAGTAAAGATGCAAATTAGAATTATTCTAAGGATGCAGATTAAAATGATCTTCACCAAATGGAATGTGATATTAAATTTAACAGCACTTAAAATGAGATCTGACTTTTAGTATGATTATATTTAATTTATACTTGCAGTTTGTATAGATATTTTCGCTAAGCGCTTCGGATCCAATTATAATTTGGCAATTTGTCAAAAGTTTTTGAACTCAAGTCTATAGGGAGATAAAATTTTATATTGCAAAATTTTGAAATATTGTACTTTTTTTGAGGAGCTCGGCGGCGGCGCAGTGTCTTCTCCGACTTATAATTGTAGCGGTTAAGCTGATTTCGCAATGGTCTGTCACAGGATGGGTGTCAGATGACAGACCATGGATGGTATCCAAAATGTATTATCCTTATCCAATATTTATTAGCGTCGGCTCATTTTGCATAACCAAAGAAGATAATTACTTATTCTCGTTGTTTTAATGATATAAAAAAAACTAAAATAATAAAAAAGGGAGTATTATAGTTAATTCAAAGTTATTTAAAGTAGGAATATATTGTTACTTATTAATAAGAATAAAAACGATTCCGTAAATGTTGACACTGACATGAGGTACAAGACAAAGACAATTTAAAAATAAGGATTTATGTCACAGTCCGAAATCCAATTACAGGTTGTGAAATCTCACCCAGCCTAATATAAAATTCTTATAACAAATAGTTTAAACTTATTTTAAAAATAAATTAAATTTAAAAAAATAGATATTCAGAGATTCAGTCTTTCCCTAAAACCAGTTACTCCGTCGGTCACATATTGATGAATTTTGGCAATGGTAAATTACACTTTTGAAGATGACATAAAATAATTACTTTTTACGCACTTAGCATTAAGCTCTCTATTATAAAATCATTGGCGCAACTGGTAAATACCTAGTCTCTCTCTCTCTCTCTGATCGTATGAGGATTAGTGGCCAACTCTGGTGTCTGAGTTTATCAAGCCGCCTATAAGGCCTCTGACTTGGCTTAACAACTGTTATTATATAAAAACAGCCAGGATCGACGGTTTAATGTGCCCTCAGAAGCACGAAAGCGCTTATTGTAATGCCACTTTACGGTCACCAATCCGACGCCTGGCCAGACCGAGCATTACCTAACAAACGTGATCGGATACGATCAGTCTGTCAACCGCCACCACGAGCGCTTCATACATAGTAAAACAATCGGTCAAAAGTAAACAGATGACTGTGTTGTTTGCTTGTTCAAAGAATGATAAATTTTCCAACATAAACATTCGAAAACATTTAAAAGCGTTTAGTCTGAAATCAATTACCATAAATGTGTATTCATTGCTTTGTTCTATTTCCTCGCTATCGATTACAGTTTATAAATGTTTCAGTAACAAACTTTTCTGTTAAAATTCAACAATGAATTTGATGTGTACAAAAATTTAAATGACATGTAAAAGGCTGTTATAAGGCTATCTTTGATAAATAATGAACGTTCAATATTTGTAATGTTGTTACCGTGCAATGGTAAAATGGCATTGTCTTTCCCAAGATTTCCATATAACTTTTCACATCTATACATATTTAAACATAGAATAAAAAATGTAAAATATATTTTATGTACATTCAATATATTTACCAAAAACTAATTGGAGATTACGTAAAAACAGTAATAGAATACGTTGAGACCATTTTTAAAATGTTTGTCTGTCTGTTTGTCTGTACACGTTAATCTCGGAAACTACTGAATTTAGGCCACGGCTATTAAGTCTGGCCGTAAATAAAGCTACATTTTATTTTGTAATCTGGAAAACCTGATGTAGGAAGCTTAGAGACCAGCTAAACTATATGAGATATGGAAATGGCGCCGTGGCAATAGTCGTTCAGTGTAATGAGCATTTTCTGTTGACATAAAAGAATCAGAGGCATGGAACATTTTTTGTCACCTCACACGCAAGGAGGTTTTGTCAATCAGTTTAGGCGTAGAAAATTTTTGCGGCCTAGCGCGGCAAAGTACTTTTTTAATTTAATACCTAATGTATGTCTTAATGCGTTCCGAATCGCACTATTGACTTTTTTGTTATATTTGATTATTATTTTAAATAGCTTTAAATTAATTATAATACTCCGTTTTGGTTTAATTATATTATTTTAGTTCATTGAATCATAAAAACAATAACAATAAGATTAAACTATTTGTTATAAGAATTTTATATTAGGGTGGGTGAGATTTCACAACCTATAATTGGATTTCGGACTGTGACATAAATCTTTATTTTTAAATTGCACATTAATTGGTTCATCATACCTTAATATTTCATAAATACATGAGCAACTAATTCGTTTCAGTAATTTGTTTGCGCGAAAAAATAAAAAAATGTACTTAGCTACGCTCGTGGTGGCGGTTGACAGACTGATCGTATCCGATCACGTTTGTTAGGTAATGCTCGGTCTGGCCAGGCGTCCGATTGGTGACCGTAAAGTGGCATTACAATAAGCGCTTCCGTGCTTCGGAGGGCACGTCCCGGCTGTTTTTATATAATAACAGTTGTTAAGCCAAGTCAGAGGCCTTATAGGCGGCTTGATAAACTCAGACACCAGAGGTGGCCACTAATCCGCATACGATCAGAGAGAGAGAGAGAGAGAGACTAGGTATTTACCAGTTGCGCCAATGATTTTATTATAGAGAGCTTAATGCTTAGTGCGTAAAATATGTCATGTCACATTAATTGGTTCATCATACCTTAATAATTCATAAATACATGAGCAACTAATTCGTTTCAGTAATTTGTTTGCGCAAAAAAAAAAATGTACTTAGCTACGCTCGTGGTGGCGGTTGACAGACTGATCGTATCCGATCACGTTTGTTAGGTAATGCTCGGTCTGGCCAGGCGTCCGATTGGTGACCGTAAAGTCGCATTACAATAAGCGCTTCCGTGCTTCGGAGGGCACGTCCCGGCTGTTTTTATATAATAACAGTTGTTAAGCCAAGTCAGAGGCCTTATAGGCGGCTGGATAAACTCAGACACCAGAGGTGGCCACTAATCCGCATACGATCAGAGAGAGAGAGAGAGACTAGGTATTTACCAGTTGCGCCAATGATTTTATTATAGAGAGCTTAATGCTTAGTGCGTAAAATATGTCATGTCACATTAATTGGTTCATCATACCTTAATAATTCATAAATACATGAGCAACTAATTCGTTTCAGTTATTTGTTTGCGCGAAAAAATTAAAAAATGTACTTTTACACATACATCACGAATAAACTAATATCTTATAATTTCAATAATTCTACGTATGTGTGTGTGTGACTCATCGCATTTATATACCTCATGTATGAAAGTACATTTTTTTTATAATTTCGCGCAAACAAATAACTGAAACGCGGTAGTTGCACATGTATTTATGAATTATTAGATGGACCAATAAATGTGCAATGTTTGTTTGTATGGAAGTCGTACCACCTTAAGCAACAGTTATAGGCCAGCCCATGGCCTATATTAGTTTTCTAATATACCCGTAGGTATTGCTAAGCTTTTATTATCTACACTGGAAAACAAGCAGCTGACACATTTTGTGTTTTTCTTTCATTCCCAGTCCAGCATGGGAGGTATTATCTCAATAATAAATACCACATAATAAACAGGCAGCTTATTGTTGTAATATTCTATTTAAATAGCTATTTGTCCAACTAGAGATACAACGTTTGTTTTGTTGTGAGATACAATATTACAATAGTCACGTTTGTATACAATTGTTTAAATAAAGGTCAGCGCACATCTGCGCAGTTGCAGCGAAGAGACTTCATGCAGTTATTAATTTAGAAATTACATATAAAAATAGGACACAAGTATTTTTCCCTTTCCATTTTTTTATTATTTTAAGTCATCATAAATATAATTTGAAAAATTGCTCATTCTAAAAGGGCGTAAGTCTAGTAGAAAGGAAGGAAGGATTTCTGGCGAACAACCTTGGCAATTTAATGAAAAAATAATAATATGACGTTGTCAAGTCAACATGACACTTTAATGAAGTTTGTTTGTTTACGTTTGTATTTCTTGTATGGTTTTCGCTTGAGATTGTTTTGTTGTTGTTTAATTTTAGTCTCGCTATTTTTGACAAGCATTTTCATAGCCAGATTTTCACTGGAGCCTTACAGCAGGGCTAGCATGGCCGGAGACATTTTATCCACGGGGAGAGGACAAAAGACTATTCCCCTCTGTCATTTTTGTCTACCCTCCGAGCATGGCGACAGGGTGGATATAGTATTCACGGTGGAGAAAACAGGGGAAACGCTTGTCCCCGAAATTATTGCCATTGAATATCGTCGTAATCCAAAGTACTTTTTTCGTTTTATTACATCAAAACAAAATTGACAACAAAACAAAATAAATATACAGTTAGAATAATTTTTTTTTTGTTGTCAATGTCTCTGAGTATATAACCTCAAACCAAACAATAATTTATTAGCAAAATCTTATTACACATACATATTATTATAATGAGTGCTAAAAGTAAGTACTTATTTATTTTTGTGTTTTTACTACTGTTTTTCCCTTGCCGACGACAACACTACGCTCCAGTAAGCACGAGACATTTTTATATTACAACTTATTATATTTTTTCCAAGAGATATACTTAAACCCACCATCTAAAGATGAGAACAAATTTCTCCCTTTGTTATGTCAAAATATCTGTAATTTTTCTCTTCCACTAGTCGCCATGCTATAGGCGGCGGGTGAGTATCCACGTCTAATGTCAAAAAGTGATATAACTCTCTTTCCCCATGTTGCCGTGCTTTGGCAGGTGGATAAAATAATTTTATCCCTTGTCAGTGGAAATAACCGGTGGACAAAAGTTTTATCCCCAGCCCATGCTAGCCCTGCTGGTAACTAAATAGGCAAGTTTATCTAAAATATAAATATGCACGCAAATTCTAATTTCTAATTACTGAATTTTGATAAAAAAAATATTTATGAAAAATCATTGAATATTATATTATTATTATATACATTTTTATGTAAATGACGCCGGTTATAGTGCGCTGCCATAGATGTGCATACTCTGTGTGTCCCCTGTTTATTTATATAGGTACTATCGTGAATAATTTTGAAAAATATTGAAAATAACGTCTCATACTACGGATTTGGACGAGACCAGCCTCCATACAAAACCCCTTTCAGGTCAGACCCCTTTGTCCCACAAAACTGAACTATTTCAACCCGTTTTGAAACATTTTATCGTATAGTGGAAATTGTCGATTCATTGAAATTCACTGTTACATTCTACTTTGCCTATCATGGCAGCGACTTTTTTTTATTAATTTTTAAAAGTAATTATAATACGCAAAGGAATGTCATTATTATTCCTTTATCACGACATATTGGGTTTTCTTCCAAATATTTCGCTTAGTAATTGATTAATCAATCTGACAAAATGTACGGTGTTAAAAATTGTAAAATCTCGATATGGTTTTCGATTTAAGGTACCTTGTTAAAATTGAGATCATGTCAATTGCCGCCTTTGTGGTCTAGTGGTAACAAACATCGGTATCAGGCCTAGGGTACAGGGTTCGATTCCCAGCGGGGTACATATTCTATTCGGTTTGGTTGGTGGTATGACTTGTTGTCAGTCCGCCTGGCTAGATTCCATAATCTTATCTTAATCTGAAGCCATAACAACAATGTTATCAACATTGTTGTGTTCCGGCAGTTAGAGATACGATAGCCAGTTCCTCAGTTGTTGAGGATTCCGGGAGAGGTTCGCTTCCATTATCAGCCTTATCAAAACTTAACATTAGGCATGATGAAGGCTAAAAGTCTCCCCGTCGTAAATAAAAAAAAAAAAATAACTTTAGGTACTGTTGAAAGTGGTACAACGAGAAAATATAATTCTCGCGTCCTCATGCGCCTTAGTGTGCGCTGACCCTAATTCGCCAGAAAGCGCTATGGCTATTAGTTAGCTGCAGGTTCTTAGCGATAAACAACAAATTATAATTTAAATATAGAAATAAGGATGACAAGTTTCTTGCGCCCATTCTTCTTGTTTGTTAAATAAAATGATTCAGATGAACGAGAATCGCCTCCTTTTTTGAAGTTGGTTAAAAAAGACTTGAATGGTAGGCACAGTTTAAATATTCAAAAGCGCTTTATTACAATCTATTTGAATAAAGATCATTCAACAGTCGAATGCTTAACCTTAACATTAGCATACAGATATTTGCAGAAATATATTGACATTTTTATGTATAGAGTCGCAAAATGATGTATTGTATTAAAATAACGGGGTAGGCGGTTATATGTGCCGGTGAGTGTATAATACCATGGCTTTGACAATATCACTGCGAAATATAAAAGAGTCATAATATTAGAACTACGATACCTATTATTTTATAAGGTAAAGTTCTTTCTGCAATCTTCAGGCTGTCTTGTCTGGTACATAAGCCTGGATTTGTTAAATTAATTGCCGGCGTAGTCTAGTCGTATCACCACCAGAATCAGATTCGAAGTTCTCGGGTTCGACGTTAATTTTGGAAGACCTTAATCAGTAGTATAAGGAAATCTGTAGAGTTCTCCTGATTTAGGAATTATGCGCATACATAAAAAAAATACGTGACGAACTGATAGAAAGAAAAAAAGAAAAAATAATAATATTTGGGACAAACAAACAAACAAAATAAAAACGAATAGATAAGCACTGGTTGTCCCAAAACGGCCCCGACTCAGCATGATGCTTGGCTTTTGGCCAGCGCTGGTCTTCCGTCGATACCGTTTTGGTGGTGCTGAGAGCTGTATTAACTGGTATATAGGAGTCGACAGACACGATAGTCGATAGGAGGTTGGTTATCAAATCGTCGCGTATTTTTTTCTTTTCTTTCGGTCCTTTTAAGTCGCATAAAAAGGATTCGTGCATAGTACCGGCAGCATACTTACTAACTTACTTGATCAGCCTGTAGACGTCCACTGCTGGACATAGGCCTCTCCTAGCTCACGCCTATTGTGGCGTTCATAGGAGGCTGTTAGCCTACTGCTACCACGCTGGCCAGACGGGTTGGTAGAGGGTTTGTTTCAAGCTTTCCTTCTCTTGCACAGGAGTTCAATGCGTCGAGCCTCTTAGTCGACTCTTACGACATCCCAGGCATGTAAGGGAGTGGTGACACTTATATTCTTAGGCCGTCACCACACGGCGCGGCAGCATACATTACCGCAAATAACAATTTTACTAGGGTACCTAGGTAATATTATTTTGTAGCTCTATAAGACGTTCAATATATTTAGTACTTTTGTGTGAATGAAGCACATATAATTATTGCCAATTATCGTTTTAGTTCCTCCCTAAGTATAAATAGGATACAATAAATTAATAATAAGAAATAAACTATTGAATCAAGTGGTAGGAAAAATACTTAAACCGTTTATAAGAAAAACAATTTCAGAGCAATGCTGTAAGAAATTATGAATAAAATGTATTATTAGGTTATTCGACGTAAATAGCTAAAAATTGGGCCACCTGAAATAACACATTAATCGACAATGCATTGCTATTACAAAATTCAAGTACCTATGTTTGGATTAGAATGATGTTTACACATTATTTAAATATAGATACCAAAATAGCTATTAAGTATTATACGGCAATTATTTAAATATCCATAAATATATATAAAATAACCGTAAATTATAAAGGCTTGATTCATTCAATAATAATACATCATCACACTAGCAAGCCGAGTTCAATAGTTAAATTATAAAAGGTTTAGCTAAGCACGACAGTCGGACTATTTATGTGAGCACCGACTCAGGAAGGGGACAATCTTAAAATAATAGCTTGAACGTCGAGACGTGTCCGCTACAAAATGCGCGAGGTACTTAAGTTTGTTGCTTGTTTACTTATATTCCACGCGATAAAAGGCGAAGTTAATGATCGGTATTATCCCCGGTACCATTTAGCGCCTCCTTACGGTTGGATGAACGATCCCAACGGCTTCAGCATTTTCAAGGATGAATATCATCTCTTCTACCAGTTTAATCCCAAGAGCAGTCAAGAACCCGGTATCGCTCATTGGGGTCATGCTAAAAGCAAGGATTTATTCCATTGGGAACATCTTCCTATAACACTTTATCCAAATTCTTCATATGATGACGTTGGAGTATTCTCCGGAAGTGCACTGATCGAAGACGATACGATGTACTTGTACTATACTGGAAATGGAAAAACAAAACAAACGCAAGCTCTCGCTACAAGTATCGATGGAACACATGCAGTTAAATACGAACATAATCCTGTAATAGAAGGAACAGACCGTCAACCTAATTTCAGAGACCCTAAGGTATGGAAACACGAAGGTACGTACTATATGGTTCTTGGAAACTCCTTTGAAAAAGACAATAAAACATACGGCCGCGCTCTTTTGTACTCATCTGATGATAAATATAATTGGAACGAAGTTGCTATACTTGATGAATCTGATGGTTCACTCGGCTTTATGTGGGAATGTCCTGATTTCTTCGAACTCGATGGAAAATTTGTTCTTTTGTTTTCTCCACAAGGTATAAAACCACAAGGAGATTTATATAAAAATCTTTACCAAACTGGCTATATCGTCGGCGATTTTGACTATGACACAAAAGTTTTCAAGCCTATTACGTCGTTCGTCGAGTTAGATCGCGGCCATGACTTCTATGCCACACAAACAATCAAAGATAAATTCGGGCGCAGAGTAGTCATCGCTTGGTTTGATATGTGGGAACAAGATTACCCAGAAAGAAACGACAGTTTTACTGGTCTTATGACGATACCGAGAAAGTTATCTCTTACAAAGGATAATGTGATTCTACAGAAACCAGTGCGAGAGATATCCAAAATAAGGGGAAACAATTTGTACAGAGGTATTTTAAAGAAGGATGGAAAGGTATCCCTGCAAGATAAGACTGGGGAAATTCTCGTGACGTCGAGGAGTTCTGCAAGTTTTGAAGTAATAATAGAGGCTAATGATGGTTCTGCTAAAGTGTCCATTCAATATGACCCTTCGGCTGAAACTGTTACTTTGAATCGTGGTGGTTCAGATGGCGAGCGACGTGCACACTGGAAACCTAAAGGAATTGCAAAATGGCAATTATTAGTAGATGCCAGTTCTTTAGAGTTGATCTGTGGTGACGGCGAACTCACATTTTCCAGCAGATTTTTCCCTAATGACGATGTTTCCGTAAGCCTTGCCAGTCCCAAATTAGTCTACAGTTTTGTGGTTAATTCATTGAAACGAAGTGTGACTGATGTTGTTTTGAGCACTTAACTTTTTTTATCAAAACAGTATAAATTGTTGTAGAGTATTTGTAAGTAACGTAAACTTTTGGCATCTGTAGTAATAATAAATTTAGTAATGAATATCGTAGAATAGTAAATAGTATGATGTAAAAAAACAGTATTTCTTGTTGTTATTGTAACAAAGTGACTATTAAACAATCTTAAAATATACTCGTTAAACTATTTTTATACACCACCTGCATCTGTAGCACGTATTAAGTATTCTAAATTTGAAAGCTATTAAGGGAGCTAATGTTGCAATATTTAAATTTGGAACGCCAAAATGTCAACAATTTTTTTTTTCAAAATTGGTTTCGAAAAAAAACAAGGCTATTCAAGGCACAACTTCCTGGTCCAAGGAGTTTTTAACTTTAAAATTGACACCTCAAAGAGACTACTCCTATGAATAATAACAAGGCTGTATGTATCGGGGTCCCTAGAACCAAGAAAACATTTGAGTGCACTCATTTACATTTATATTTTAATAGCTATCTCTTTCATTTCCAGTCTTTTTCGTGTCTTTTGTCTTAACAATCAATACTTAACATCAGGTATGATGAGGGCTAAGAGCCTCCCCGATGTTCATTAAAAAGAAAAAAAAATAGCAAAACATGGCAAATCATTAAATTGTGTATGCTCCTCGGGGATAAAAGTGTCTAAGCCTTGGGCAGACTTGAACCCTTTGCTTCATTCAAGATCCTTCATTTCACTCAGGATTCAATGTGCTGCCCGTGACATAAGCACTGCTTTAACATTGCTTAGCAGTTGAAAGTCTGTAAGTATAATTTCCCCATAGTTGTAGGTGTACGTAACTTACGTAAGGTACGGTGACGATCAGTTTCGCAATCGAAATATCTATATATATAATACGGCAGTGAAGCCGCTTCTCCTCCTAAACTAAAAGTCGCACAATCAAGTGCAATACACCGTTAGAAAGGTATTTGTCTGAAGTGGTCGGATAAGTCGAGAAATTTAGCAAAAACTCAAATCTAGAGCGATTTAAACCGGATTTAATGGATTTTTAAATTGAATATAAAAAATGTGTTTTTTGCGCATTATGCGCACACGGGTTGCTAGTCTATTATAATTTAATATTGTTGACTTAGCATTTCTACAAGACTTAGCATTCATTGGTAGCAATAAATCATTACACGCATCCATATCAAACGGTCGTTTCAATTATCATTCAATATCATTTATATCAATTATCATAACTTATCATCTATATCATTTCTATCAATATCAATAAATGTGGGACAGCACCCCACAGTAGAATTTGGAGGTTAAAACTTCTTTAACGGCGTTGTGCTTGCACTTGTGCAGAGTTTTAATTTTTTGAGATGGGTAAAAAATGTTAAAGTCGCGTCAAGACACGTGACCTAATCGAAAATTCGTAAGACGGAGGGAGAAAAGACGCCGGCGCGGCGTAGGAGAGGAAGTAATATCCCCCTCTCTTTCTACCGAGCAGGGAAAATGTATGCCTGCTCCTGCTGTTTCGTTTAAGCGGTTTTCACTTCTGCCGGCACTCCCGGAGTGCATCCCGTTATTTTTTTATTATTTAAGAAAAACCGTCGAAGTCTTTTCAGTTAATTCACATACACATACAATATATATAAAATTATATGTAGAATTACCAACTGACCTGATTTTTGTATTAATGAAAAACTTCAGAAATAATTACGAGATAACCAATTTTTATCCATTTCAGTGTGTTTCAGTAGATGAATAAGGCGGTAAGTACCTACTTATGGTTATAAGTATATAATAATAGAATTCAAATTCAGTCAACATACGGTTTGGTATTGTTCGTAATGTTGACAGAATTTTAATACCATTAAACTGTGCCATTATTGTCAAATAAAGCTAACGGCTTTGTGATAAAGGCTCTTCGCAATATTTTTAGCGTCCTAACCTTTTTAGATCAAAATTTAAATTTATGTGATAAAATATTTAGTAAGTATAAAGAAACAATTGAAAAACAAACAGAAGCAAGCCAACGGCGTACGTCTTAAAAATGAAATGATGTCGTCTTGAAGGTCGGAATTGTTTGAATACATGTGACATTATATGTCAAAAATATTTTTTAATACAGTTGCTCAAAAAGTGGCGTATTGCAGTGACGTATAGTGTTCGGGATGTGGGCATACTCGAGCTTTTTATTTACCTTTTCCGAACTCGTGCGTTCTCTTTCCCAACTGTCAAAATAATGTTTATTAAAAAGAAAAAAAAAACACGAAGTTTTTACAAAAAAAAATCATAGAAGTTTTTATGATTCATGAAAATATTTATAAAAAGAAGCAACTAATTTGTTCCAAAATCAGATTTAATGATTTAATTCAATGAGTTAGGTTTCATTTCATTTCATCTCATTAAATTTCATTTTTATTTCATATCAATAAAAAAAAACTACTGAAGACTTGGCTGTATGGGCATATTTCCCTTTGCCTACCCAGAATAGGTGAAGAAAACAAAAAAAAAATCTGCTTATATTCTTTTAAGGTTGGCGCCATTTTCCAAAAATGTTCTTTTTATTAAATTGCTTAATTTTTTTGCAAAAATAGTTGTTCAGTACACGTGCGGAACCATCATTGCAAAGAGTTCCGAATGTCAACCCTCACCTTTGGCTGCGCCTCGGCTCGGGTAGACATTTGTCCTTTCTCTTAACCCTTTCGTCAATGACAGGCTTTCCGCACTCGTAATTAAATATACCTACTATTGTAATAGCCGTAGATGCCTTTAACTGTACATCAATAATGAGAATCTGCACTCAGATATGCCACTCATATTATCAGCACGAAAAATGCCAATTATTAATTGTTACTTACAAGTACTTACTTATTACTACCTGACCCTGTCCTAATACTTGCTAATATAAATACAAATGTTTTTCGAAGGAACGAAATATTTATTGATAACGAATATTGACGACCTCCTTGATATGTGCACTGATTTTTACCCGTAACAAGACGGTACGGAGACGGTTTATGGTGACGGTGAGAGGTTGTTTGTTTGTTTCTTTATGCAAACCAATGTTGCCATTTATCTCCAAAACTACTAGTCCATTTTTGATGCAGTATTCAGTGATAGGTTCGGGCTTGAATGGTGCATGTTCTTAGATAGGTGTTACGACGACAACTCATCAGGGGGCGCTGCATTAAACATTTGTTTGTGCAAAATCAAAACTACTAGGTCGGCCCGCCTTCGAAGTTTTCTTGGCAGCTACTTTTTTTGAAAGCCATCCCAATTTGTGAACTGCCAGTAGAGCCATTAGTATTTTCTTTTTTTAAAATAATAAACAATCAAAATATCAAATCAATAATAAATTGATGCCATATTAAATGTCTAACCGTATCCGAACCAAAAAATATATTAACTTTTCGTAGGTCGATTTATAAGCAAGTCATCCCGTGACCACGCCAGCCGAAAAGGTGACGAAACCGCGGGGAAAAAAAAAACCCTTCAAAAACCTCAAAAAATTATGGACAATTATATAATGTCTTAGTTTTAAGTTTTGTTTGTTCTCTCTTTTGTACCTAAGTAATGCCTCAAAAATGTATTTTGGTTGTTATGTGTTGTAGTGGTTTCTGAATAAATATTTTATCTATCTATCTATCATGTAGTACAATGTACATAACACTTATCTCACACTCTCCTCCTCCTTCTCTGCCGTTCACTTTTCACAGATTGGTTGTGGTCTCTGATGATGCATTTTCTGATGATGCATTTTCTGATAATGCCGCTCTCGCGATCCTTCCTTCCACTTGTCCTTGGACAACAACTCGTTCTATAGAGTGTTCATTACGAACAATATGTCCGAAGTATTTGAGGATTCGTAACTGCACAGTCGACGATAATTTTTCGTAAGTTTTTAGCTCTTCTAAGGTCGTCACGTTGGTCCTGAATGCTGTCCAAGAGATACGCAGCAGTCGTCGCCAGCAGCACATTTCAATCTCAAGAGCATCAATTTCGCGTCTTTCTTTCAGGCGATCCGTCCAAGTTTCCGAGCCATATAGAAATATTGGGAAGACTAGGATTTCTCATCAGGCGAACTTTCGTGGCTTTAGTGTTGTTGCGGTTGCTCCAGACTCTCTTCAGCTTGTCAACGGCAGATCTCGTAATAGCACATCTCCTTTGAATCTGGTCCTTACACCCCCCAGTGTTCGTGATCGTGGATCTAAGGTACATGTAACTTTGGACAACCTCATTGCCAATCATGAATATCAGTACGTTTTATTTAACCGTCACCTTCACGGGTTTTTGCAAATTTTTAATTTTCCTTTTTCTCTGAGAATCTGGGTTCGAATTCCGGTAGGGATCGCATTTAGACCTGTGTCATGGCCGCTTATATAAATTTCTACAATTTTTTTTTGGTTAAGACAACGTATTTGTTTTTCTTCTTATTACATGGTAAGATAGTAAACATTGAGTTAATAGTTTTCACAGACGAAGTGACTAATGAGTCATCATTGTAATCTTGCAATTACCTACAACCGTAAAACCACAGCATGAAAAAACATACAGTATTGTGTCTTACACTCTTTCTTGATAAAAGTTAATCATTATTTTTGCAGCCGCGCGGTACGAAATACCCGATAGGGCTGCCCGCTGACCGACATAGATTAGCCATTACCAACTGCGTACAAAACTTTCACAGCGTGCGTTCGTTACCGTGGCGCATGCGAGACGCTTACCGAGGTCTCACTGAGAGGAGACGCCCGCGTCGAGTATTAATGGCCAACGGCGTTTTAGTATAGTCGGATTTTTAATTCAGTAGGTAGAGTGATTTAACAGGTTGTTAACGTCACTTTAATAATGTAAGCTTATAATGTTGATAATATTCAATTTGTGTATGTGAATGGAATCAATACTTACTAAAATGGAACTCGATCTGCGCAAATCATTACGAAAAACAGTTTAAAGCAGGATTATTTTTACAAAGTTACATTGGCACCTGTCAAATAACCCTACTAAATAAAAAATCCGACGATAGGAAGATAAAATACTGTATGTATCTTATACTGTGGTAAAACAATCACGGCGTGTGAATTTAAAATAACCTTTGATATTTTGTTACAATGTCCATAAGTTTTCAAATTACGTAAATTCATTTGATATTTTAAAAAAAACTTATTTAAAATTACTTGTATGAGGCACGACAACATTGTTTACATGACATATTTTGCTAAAATGAAATCGGTTCTTTATTTCCTTTAGATTTTTGTTGGTCCAGATATTAAAGAAATATAATTCTGTTTCATTTAAATAGTAACATAAGTTTTCAGTCTAGTTGTTCTGCTATCGACAGTCTCATCTCGGGGTGCTTTATCTGGCAGAACCGATGCTCCGAAACCTTTTTGGCATTTCACACTTGGCAGAGTCTTTCATAAACGAATATTTTTAGGCATAAACATTATTTAGCGTAACTGTTGATTGACAGAATGTTTATGTGTCAGAATTCACAATGGCATACTGTTAAGATGGCAGAATTTCATTTGGCATAATTACTTTTGTCATTTTAAAAGCTTTTATTTAACTTGTAATGTGTGTATTTATTTATCGATATTTGTTCTGGTGGAATCTTGCAACTAAATCTTTAGATATCTTGAACTGATTGAGCTGAAATGTTTGTATAAACGTTTAGTTTGGTAGACAATACACGGTTAGCTTTGTGACATTATTTTAAATGCAACATGGCGGAGCACCCAAGATGGCCTACTAGTTATCTTTGATGCACTCCTACAATATGGCTTGCTGAGAATAACACGAATAATAAAGTGACGTCATTCTAAATCAATATGGCTCACATTTTTTTTTATGCTTTCATATAATATGGGTATCAAATGAAAACACTTTTTGAGAATACTCACAAAACCTTTCCAGCGAAAACTAAAAAAAAATAAAATAAATTAAAAGAAATATTTTTTTCGAAACAAGCTTTAATTTAAAAACGCTAGAAGGAAATAAATAAACTTTACTATCAACTTATAACGTCATTACACCGTATTGTTAGTAATATAAGTACGTATGTTGTATAAGTTGATAGTAAAAGTTTATTTAAATTCTTTAGAGTTTTAAATAAAAGCTTATTTTTAAAAAAGTTTTTTTTTTATTTCGCTACATTTTGTTTCGCATTACATTTATTATAAATAATTTCACTTGGCATACTACGAAGATATCAGAATTTCATTTGGAATAATTTCGTTAGGTTCCTAATTAAAATTTAAGATAACTTTTTATATTATATAAAACATTAAGTATTTATAGGTATTTTTTAAATAATTATAAATTTTTTATTTTGCATTTTACAATGCTATTTTTATGTAATAAATATTAAACACGAAAATATACTACAAAAAAGCAACTTGTCTCACGTCCCATCCCGTCTGGTCGACATGAGACAAGTTGCTTTTTTCTAGTACATTTTCTGTATTATATAATTTTAATTTATATGTTATAAATAATATATAAATATATAAAAATATAAAAATCCTGCAATGTCGTACTATACTAGCCAGTGGCAGAACCGAATTGCTGTAATATCTGCTATACGCAACCCCTTGCATGTCCTACCTCTAGAGCAGGGATGGCGAACCTTTATGTATCAATATGCCATTTTTCTAAAGAAATTATTAATGAGATTATAGGTATATTATGTGCCATCAAATAATTTTGCCTTTGTGATTTTTGGGAAAATAATAATAATACATACCATTGCTTCGCTATTCCTGCCGTAGAGTGTAATTTAAGCTCACGTAGGCGCGGTGGGGCGAAATGGCCAGCGAGCTGAGGAAAAGGTAGCTTAAATGCGGGTTCCAGACTTCTATGTGATTCACGGCGTGAATTCACGCCGTAATTTTGCCGCGACTTCGTCGCGAAAAATATGTCCCTCCACATTCGCCTACGTTCATAGTTTAGTTCGCGCGCTCGTCGTGAATGGACACCGAAATATGCGCTACTGTTGCCGTGACGCTATGCGTTTTGGCTTGCTACAATTACGTGTATATAAAGATAAAAAAAGATCAGTCACTTCAATATTTATTATTGCTTTTATCCGCATCCATGCGCCATGAACTTTTATTTTATTTTTAGGATTCTTATGCTTAGCATCCCATAAAATGGGTTCGGTATGATAGCACTCGATTAACACGAGTTCCTGCTTGTTTGTCCAACTGACGCTCATTTTTACGCACCGTTCTCGGTAAACAAATAAGCACAACCTCACCGCACACGCAGTCTCGCACGTTACTGCTTTGCTTTGTTTGCTTTCACGGTAGGTTGGCGCCGTGCAAACCCTTTGCCGCGGGCGCAAATGCCGACACTGAACGGGGAACAAGGTGTGAACAGGCACGAAGCCCGTGAACGGACGTGAAAGCCATCTACATTCGCGGGTCGTGGCTTTCACGGGTGTTCACGGCGCGAATGTGGAGCTTGCTTAACGCCCACTGCCGGGGGCTTCGCCGGTGACAAACCAAAGCTGCGGTGGTGAGCGAAAACCATCTATATTATTACTGTTTATGCATTATAATTACTGTAGCCATGAATTTCTGTCAAAAGACGATTCTTCCTGTGGACATTCTGCCAAATGATGATTCTGCTTTTTGATTATTATGGATATGAAATTTCTGACAAAAGACGATTCTGCCTGTGAACGTTATGCCCAATGAAGATTCTGCTTTTTTATTAGGTATTATGGATAAGGAGAACTTCCTTATGATAATTCTACCTTACAAAATTATGCGTTTTAATTGTATGCGAAATGGCATACACTATGCCAAAAACTTTCTGCGAAATAAGGTTCATGCCAACCGTTGTTATGTAGAATAAAATAAAAAAAAGTTCTGCTAAAAAGGGTAGACCCCTAATCTCGAATAGAGTGTATTTTTCGGTCTAGACTCAGTTATTATTTTTCATTGCCCCTGCTTGCACATGAAAGGGATGGATGTGGACTGTTGTTTTTGGTTAGGTCAATTAACTCATCTTTTCATACACAGACGGATTTATACTAAATTCAAAAAAACCTTTTGCTGGCAATGAACGAGACACAATATAAATTATATGAGTTATACCTTCTAAATTATATGTCTGCTTGCCAGTACTTGCAGTATTGTTTTTAATCTTACCATGCTATTTCATACCTCTTAAGTTTTGTGACGTGTTCGCTAAATCATCGCCTCCAAACTGTGAGGTGTGTCAAAAAGTGACACCTTTAAAAACAAAACGCAATCAAAACCTTCTATGGTTTCTTAATAGATGAGGCAGGGGTTAAAACTCGAATTTAATATCATTTATTCCCTTTAGTTTAGAATGTACAAGCACTTTTGAATGTCAAAGAAGCTACGCCATCGATTCGCAGAATTCTCTTGACTGACTTTAAAAAACTACCGTCTTTATCAACTTTACTTCAATTTATGACTTTTCTTATTTTATTGCATTTCTAATGCCGTTATTACCCTCGTTCCATTTGGATCCACCGATGAGGATCCACCGGTGGATCTATGGCTATTTTTTCCGCTTAAATCCACTGGTGGATCTACGGCTATTATTTTTTTCCTTTAACACGAATGTAAAAATACGATAAAAAAGATCCGTATCACAAAATACCCAGACGCCCAATCCAGATTGGGAAACTTGTTGAAATTTCTACAAAAAAAAAAAATTGGTAAGTACCATAATTACCTATTTAGCAACGCCCTGTTTGACGCAGGGAACTAAGCCCGCCTTCTGCGCCAGAGGTCCCGGGTTCGATCCCCGGACAAGACAAATATTTGTGTGCATGAACATGTCTATTTGTCTTGGTCTGGGTGTTTAATATGTATATTATGTACCTATGTATTTCCAAAAAAGAAAGTATATAAGTATGATTATCCGTTATCTAGTATCCATAACACAAGTTCTTCATGAAACTTAACGTGGGCTGGTGTGTTGTATGCAATTATTTATTTATTTATTATTTTCAACACTAACAGAGCTGAGTTGAGGTAGGTTTTGATGTCTATCTTGTTTCCACGTTCTCCCAAAGTTTAATGTAGTTCAGTACATTTTTAACAAAATGAACATCCGGTTGCACCGTAATTAATTTTACGAATTCGTAAAAAGGAATCGTAATTTGCTTTTCAAAGTTGTCAAAAACGTATGAAATTTGACAGCTTTGACAGGTAAAATGAGTTTTTGTGCAACCGGCAGCAAATGTTTTAAGCACAACTCTATTATATCTGAATTTACAAAGCGACGTGAAATTGAAAACTTAGCCGATATTGTATAACTATACGAACAACAAACAGTGTTTAAGATTTTTTTTAGGAGAGATATTGATTATAGAAATATACTAGAAAAAAATTGTCATAAGCTGTTCTCAGAATCTTTATATGGCTCGGTAGCTCAATGTGAACCGGGCATCCAAAGGTTGGGGGTTAGAGTCCCGCCTGAGGAAAACTAGTGAGACAAGTGCATGTTGTCAGGTATTTATTTTTTATTAAAATTTATTAATTAGAAATGGTGTTCTTAATTTTCTCAGGAGAATACTTTTATCAGTAAATTATTAATGAGTTTTTGTATTTTCAATGCCATTTTTTACTTAAGTATATTAAATTATTAATAGATTTTTTTTGGAAAAAAAATACTCAGCCACAAGTTATTATAAGACAGGACTCAAACCTGTGACCTTTGAGTATCCGGCTCACTGCTCTAACCACTGAGCTACCGAACCTTCGTCGAAATCCAATACTTTTTACATTTTTAATACGCTGTGGCCAGCGCAGCGTCGTTACATCAATGCGAGGAATATCCTTGCATTCGAAAGAAACATTTTTACAAATGTTTAACGATTGATTAAGATGCAACTGTCATATAATTTATTATTTTTAAATTTATGCATTTAAATGCAATTTTTATCCTTATGATTTTTTTTGAAAAATATTGAAAAACCGACTCGGCCAGAGGTTATTCTCTGACAGGACTCGAACCTGCGCCTTTTGGATATCGGTGCCCTAACCACTGAGCTACCAAGTCTTGCGACTGACCCAAAGGTCAAAGGTTTGAGTCCTCTATGAGAAAACCTTGTGGCCGAGTTGATGCTTCAGAAATGGTTAGAGTAACAGCAACCACAAAATGAAAACTACTCAAACTTTCAGTCTGACTGCGAAGTTTCTGTGGAATTGGTCTTGATAAATAGTAGTTACTTTCAAGTTTATTCATAAGAGTTAAAGTATAAAACAAAAATGTTTCTTATAAATAAATTCTTCTTATCGAGTGAGGATAAGTGGCCACCTCTAGTGTCAGAGTTTATCAAGCCACATATAAGGCCTCTGACTTGGCTTAACGACTGAAATTAAATAACAACAGCCGGGATCGACGATTTAACGTGCCCTCCGAAGCACGGAAGCGCTCAGTGATAATGCCACTTTACGGTCACCCATCCGACACCTGACCGGGCCGAACGTGATCGAACACGATCTGTCTGTCAAGCGCGGCCATGAGCCCTTCATATAAATATATATAGGTATTAATTTGACTACAGTATTGTTTCAATATTTAGCTCTTGCATTGTTCTTGGCTTATTGACGTAAATTTTTTTAATATCCCAAAAAAAAGAAGGTGATTTCGCCACATTAACGACATTGAAACTCAATTATGCCTCAGCGTTGACCATCGGATATAGGTACAGATTCTCCAGATTGTACTTCGGAGAGTGTGCTATTGAGCTACACGATCTCATCCCGCCAGCTCCGTTCTACCACCGGGAGCCCAAAGCGCTTCTCCTAATCTTTTATTATGCGCACAGCCAGGGAAGGGAATCCCCTGCCTGCGTCTGTATTCCCGGGAGAATACAATCCTGGCTTTTTTAAAGATCGAGTAAATAGGCTTTTTTAAGGCAAGCGCGCTCCATCTTCGGCCTCTTCTTAAATGTAATGATTTAGAATGAGGCCAAGAGCCTATTTAATGTAAAAAAGGTACCTACGCTTCCAAACGAAGCCGTAGCGAGCATTTGGCGTATATTTTGTTTCACACATAATTGTCATAGATCCTTCTATCAAAATAAAAAAAAACCCAAACCTTTTTGTTATATTTACAACCCGCGTGGTTTTTGTTCCCGTGGGAATATCGGGATAAAAAATATCCTATGTTTTAATCCAGGCTTTATACTAGCTATGTGCCAAATTTTATCCAAATCCGTCTAGTAGTTTTTGCGTAAAAGAGTTACAAAAAAAACAAACTAACTGACATAAATTCGCATTTATAATAGTAATAAATCATAATTTCATAGACTCTGTCTATACAAAGTCATAAGCAGAATGTTAGAACCTTAGAATATCACTGATTAAAACAACGTTATTATTAGAAGCTTTAGATAAAAAAAATGCAAACTATAAAAAGGTTTTCTTCAGAGGTTTGCATTTATTAGTTTCAGACTTTCAAAGAAAAACTGTGAAAGCAAACTTTTCGTAATAATAAAATGCCTCAATACTTTGCGGTCGGTCGCCTGAACTTATTATATTGACAATCTGTTGTTACCATTATGCTGAAGATCATTACTTTTCTTTGAAGTCAATAATTTCATAGTAAAATATATTTTTTATACAGAAAAACACTTATACCGTATATACGAGTATAATATACCGATCTACATTGTAGAATCATAAATTCATAGTAGAAATTAATTTCACTTTTTTATCAAAAGCCTTCCCTTTTTCTCGATTGGTTTTTTTACACAGAACATTAAAAGACTTCTATTCCTTGTTCTGTGGTTTTTTTATAATACTTACTCGGATGTTTATCGATCTAATGCCGAGATTAGTAGCTAGAAAATTTGCATTCTCGTTGCAGATATTGAGACCAATAAAGGTTTTACAATATTCTAGGTATTACTTCAGATAAAGAATTTTTTTTTAGACAAATCTGATAAACAATACAAAAGGCATTTAAATGGTATCTGCTTTGCTACAACTAGATACCGCTCTCATTCATGTTTAAATGAAGCATTTTAGTACCCTGAAACCCAGGGCAACGGAGGCGTGCACTCGCTCGTCACCACGAGCACGCAACTAGCAAATTCAAAAAGATTTTACACACACTTCAATAAAAGAGGCTTAATTTCTTAGGAAGTGCTGTATCTAGTTATAGCAAAGCGGAGACCAATCTTAAATCTATGACAAAAATTATCACATTTTTGTTTTCGGTTGGAAATCACATTAAAAACAGCACGCCAGACTAGCACTACAAAAAACCGCTACTATCACGTCACGAGCGTCACTAGTGCGGTCTCAAACTGTAAAGCAAGACGTGCTGTTGACTGCCCCTTTAAATCATAGAAGATGTGGGATTACCTTTTGTATCTCAGAAAAAAAGACTTTCATAGATAATACTAATATGTTTTTAACCGGAACGTCATCAAACCGGTCACGACGGAAGACCAGCGCTGGTCGTAAGACCACGCATTATGCTGAGTCGTGACTGTTTTGGGACAAATCTTAATGTTCTCTGTATGTGTTTCTTCTTTTATTATATATATTTGAAGATTGTAGATTTGTGTTTGGCAACAACATGTTCCATTGTAAATGTTGTTGTTTCTGTTAAGGCTGATAAGTTTCTTACGGCCGTTCTTCTTATCAGTTAAAAGATGTCCTGAATGGCTGGTAGGGAAAAAAAACCTTGGACTATTCGAAAGTACTTATCTATAAGTCTATTTGAATAAAAAGTCTTTGACTTTGACTTTGTGTGTTGGCTTTCGTAACAGTCTGTGTAATTTGTCTCAAATAAATAGATTTTTCTTTCTTTTCTTTCTTTCTTTCTATTAGCTATTTCCATACTGTGCCATTCTTTGTTCATCATCATGCGTCATAGCGCACGTGAGGCATGACCTTGATGCATGCGGGATGCCAGTTGTGGGCGCATGTTTCAAAGACGCTGACCGAAACTCAATTGAAGCTACGTTGACATGATTGACAGATGCATTCATAGATGCATTCAATAATTAAATACGCTTATAATGCTAAACGACTGAAGTAACATAGTGATGAGAAAAAGATGCGCACGGGAGCGCGATTTTGCAGATTAGGCGAAAGAACCACGAAATCACTATTAAAAACTATAGCGATAAAAGAGAATTATGCAAAGTACTCGATGCTAAATATTATTGGTGTCCACGGTCTCCACTAATTAAACCAATTTCCAATATTATGTAATTTAATTTACATTATATCTACTGTTGGAATTATTCTCTAATGAGGGTATATTCCATTATCGTATTTTTAAGAGGTCATTTCGAAAATAAAAACCGTCGATGCAAAATTATAAAATATTATCTCTGGTACACTACAAATCTAGATAAAGGTATGAGGAAATGTATATCTTATTACAAGATTTTTAGCATCTCTAACCTTTCTTTAATTTTATATAAAAAGTACATACTTTTTCCGTACAGCGTCTTAACAAAATTTGAATAAAAAGAATACGAGAGTTGAAGATGAAAGGGCACAGTGTGGACATAGCTTTTGAATACATTAAATTGTCAATTCAAGTAAAGTATGTAGTAAATACCTATATGTAGGATGGATTACGTCATTGCTTCCTGTTGAGTTACGAAGATTGAACGCGAGGGAAAATACCGCTTTAATAATAGTGTTTACCAGAATTCCGTACAATGTTTACCAAGAAACTCATCAACAGAATCATCACAGCTGAAAACTAGTGTAATTGGACTTAAACATTCAATTTTCTTGTATTTTTTTGGGCCTTTGTACCAATCTTTTAGTTGTTATATTTGTGTAATAATTTAGATAACAGCGCTTAATTTATTTATTAGATTCTAAACAAATGTTTGTCCAACAAAAACAGTCCCTGGCGAAGCCTAGATAAATGAATTTAAGAAACGTTTTTAACGTCGTTAACATTTAACATTTATTACAAATGCCATTCGTATTGGCTGTACTAAAATAATACGGAAGGGTACTTACGTTTTTATCGCGCCATTCACAAATGCTGTAAAAATTGGACTTGACAAAATCAGACCGGGACTATAGGTACATACCTAAGTATTATAAAATACCGAAATGAATAGAATTTTAGTGTTGTACTTCCTGCCACGACCATTGATGATTTTATCATGTCTTTAGGTGGTAAAAAATAGCTTGGCTTTTGTACTATTTATTACCCCTGTTTTAAAAATGTTTACTTACTAGATCTAAGAGATAAACTGGTTGTGCTGGCATCTCCCTAATGTCAATGCTCCCTAATACGCCAACGTAAAATTCTATGTTATTCTTGCATTTCAAAACGCCATTATATACACCTATATTTTTACACCTATTTACTCTAAGAATCATAGAGATACCGAAGGTCGTGCTGCATAGAATCACTTTGTAGCACGACCAAGCTTAAACTTTGACTATTTTGTACACCCATTTTTTTTTATTTATTAAAAAAATGGGTGTACAAAATAGTCAATATTCCGAGCTATGTTGTATTTTTCTCTATGAATAATAATATAATAATACTATCAAGATCATTCGGTCGAATTCATAGGTCGAAATCACCAGGTTAATGTGGAAGAAGAAAATTATTAACAAAAATGAAATAAAATGTGTATTTCTATTTTCATTATTATTTATTGTACTTTACAAATATCACTTATTAATTACATTAACACTGTGACAGTTCTTATTTTAATACTACAAATGATAATAAAATTACAATGATATAATTTTCACAGCCTACATTTAATTGTACTATTTGAAAATCTGCCGATCTTTCTTTATTCTAATAAACTATTTATAATAAGAAAACGTTGTAAATATGTTTTTGCAAACTCTTGAAAGTAAATACAAAAGTACAAAAGTTGTTTAGGTATATAATTTATTGTTATATACTATTCAAAACAAACAAACATTTTAGGTGCAAACTATTGTGACTTAAAGAGGTATTTTAATTATAATTCGTCCCACTACATAGAAGCTAATGGTGCAGCGGTTCAGCCTGCGATTAAGACGTTAAGCAACTTTCACAATGGTCGGTCACAAGATGGGTGACCAAAAATGTATTATCACGAGCTCCTCTGTGCTTCGGAAAGTACGTTAAGCCGCTGGTCCTGGCTGTCTTTGCAGTCGTTAAAACCCACCAATTCGCATTGGGGCCGCATGGTGGGTATTGGCTCATTCTTCTTATCCATAAGGAAGGGCCTTAGTAGTAGGGACGTTAAAATCGTTCATGATTGCTGAATATTAAACCCAAGACAATAAAACGTGTGTTGTCTTTAAAATGTACACACAACAGCAGGTCAGGATTTTCAGAGCGCCCCTCTGCCGCTGGTAATACGGCGGTTTTCGTAGACAGATACCTCAACGGCTGATATTAACACTAGAGCGCTCACGCGGGCTACATATGTAGCCCACAGTGAAAGAATATTAAATAACTTTTGAACGAAACGCGTCTCGGAGCTGTCCTTTCAGGTATTCCTCTAGTATGGATCTTCACACACTTTAGTAGTATGCCATCTTCCTAGGCGCATACATGTAAGCGCAGTGCATTTTCATAGTAGGGCGGGACCGGCTTTGGGACAGATCAAAAAATTCAAAAAGCTAGACTGTGACAAAAACACTATTGCATAGGAACAACTATTTAGTATACACCATAATAAAATGATTCACTTAACAAGATAAAAGAGTTTAAAAATATTGATCTGAATAGGTCCGGAATATGTAACTTTTATTATTTTTTCTAGAAGTTCATCTTCAGTTCATAAATCAAAAAACAATTAAGCAATTGTTGACTTTTGATAATGTATTTGGTAAGACGTAAAGTGAAGTCGTCACATTATAACTTGTTTAATTTAATTAAATAAGTGTGTTATGCAAAATACCTATATCATAATGAGCTACCTAAGTATCATTTCCCCGCGCGAGCATTGCAGGAGAATTTTAGGCGCGTGTACTCTAGTGTTTAAGGAAGGGATATGAAATGTTTATTCATAGATGAGTCAAGATCGTTGTTAGTAGTGCGATTTTTTGAGATATGAGAGTCAACTCCCATTTATTAGCCTCGGCTTAATTTTGTAAGTTACGTTTGGGATTGGCGGCCTACCATCTAAACGTGACACGCTATGTACAGTCAGCAGCAGCAACAGCTTTACATTTGCACTACGAAAACTGCCGCTATAACGAGCGACGACGACGACGTAAGGGCGCTCTCAAGGTCATAGTGTAAAGCCGTAACGGCTGTTGGTTGTACGTACATTCATCAATGCTTACAAAAATTTAACATCATGCAATAAATATTTTATATTATTAAGGTCTTAAACTATGTAAGTATGGTTGTATGTTTTTGTAAAGATAATTTGGTCACAAGTCTAAATAATAAATAGAGTTCTTAATCATAAGCAAGAATATACTTATTAAATTATGTCCTTAAAACCTATTGCTAATTTGGATTAACATTACGCTTCTCGTACCATTGTAAAAAGAATATACAGTTAAAACTACAATCCTTAGCTGTAAATAAATGTTAAAAATACTTATGCTTCTTATATCAAACTAAATGTGAATACTTAATACTGGGAAACATTTAACTAAAACTATAAACAAACTGATAAAACTGTATGGTTAGCTACACTAATATACCTACCTAACTTGACTTAGGTATTTGTTTCGGGTACAATTTCAGATGCTCACTGCATATTCCAATTCAAAAGATTTATTGAAACAACATGCAATACTACCTTTATGCGGAACCCGTGGCGCTGTGGTTTAAGCGCTCGGCCTGCGATTGTTGAGGTTAAGAAACTTTCGCAATGGTCGGTCACGAGATGGGTGGCCAAAAATTTACTATTTCGAGCTCTTCCGTGCTTCGGAAAGCGCGTTAAGCCGTTGGTCCCGGCTGCATTTGCAGTCGTTAAAACCCACCAATCCGCATTGGGCCCGCGTGGTGGGTAATGGTCCATTCTACTTATCCATCCATAAGAAAGGCCAGTGCCCCAGCAGTGCGGACAGTAATAATTGCTGATGACAACTACGTTTACGCATTCCTTGTAAAGCAAAATTGGACAATCCATTTTTGCCGTTGGCTAATTTCTTTAAGACATAATTATTATAAACTTTTTTCACTATTGTTATCTAATCCTGCTGCACAATTGTGTTCGTAACAATCCAAAATTTTATTCTAATTTATCTTTTACGTTAACGTCGCATTGTCATGGACATCATGTTCATTATGGTGACCAGAGAAATCTTCGATCATGCCTTCAATGGACACGTATGCCCCAGATATAAGTGCTATCACAGAAATCAAACCAATAAGTATGTTCTTAAACAATACATAGTTGAGAGGTCCAAGGTCCTTGTCCCAGTGGTAGACGGTGTCCACGATGGCTGGGATTAGAAGACCCAAAGTTGAAAAGAAGACGGCTCCAACCAAGCTGATTACCAACTCGAGGTTAGGGAAGGCTGCGGCGACGGCAACTGTTGGCAATAATATATTTTTTTTATTGTGGGAAAGTTTCCTGCTCTGGCGGATTTGGTAGTTATCCTTGCTAATGTACTAAGGATTTTGGGTTTGATCTCGCCCCTCGTTCACAAGTAGACATGTTGGATCCGATTTTGCCGGACCCAATTTTAGTTTAAGTACATGAATTGTCGGATTCTAAAATCAGATGCAAATCTTCTTCTTCTGACTGACTGACATATCAACGCACAGCCCTAACCGCTAGGTCCAGAGACTCCAGATTTGGCACATAGGTTCCTTATGAGGTCAATTGGTGCACTAAAAAAGGATTTTTCGAAATTCTACCCCTAAGCTGATGAAATAGGGGATGAAAGTTTGTATGTAAGTCCGTCAGTTATGAAGTGATGATCTTAAAATTTTGTATTTAGGTTGAAAATTTAAAATAAACATTTACCTTTTCGGCGTTTTTGAAAATTTCACCACCAAAAGTGTGAAAAGAGAGGATGAAGTTGTGTAAGAAAAGTCCTTTATTTTCAAAATAAAAGTCACTTATTTTTATAAGGCTTTTGGTTGGAAATGAAAAAAACAAATAGAGAGTTGACTCTGAGATGGATTCTAACACCCATATTCTAAGTCGTTCCTCCAAAACTTACTCGTCCTCTACTTAACGAAACCTCATTGAAAACCTCCTCAAAATATTCCTCGAAATCGGTATTCTAAGTCATAACTCCGTAAGGACCTGAAGGAGCCAAAGAGTACGTAGCCACTCCGTGTTAAGCCTAGCGCAAACTACCATTTTTACCCACGACGAGGTTGAGTGGAGTGTAAAAAGTTTTGGAGGAACGACTTAGAATATGGGGTTAAGTGTCCGAGAACGTATGTCAGGGTTCTCTCTAATAAGAGTATTTTAAGCTAGCTTTAATTTTAACGCAGCAGACAGATATTAGCTTCATCGACTGGGAAAATATATCAGAACCACTTCTTAAAAAACTGATATCTAGCAAGACAATAATTGATGTCATCGCAGACGAGGATTTTATGCATCAAAATGGTAACTAAACGGCAACAGCAGAGCATATCTGTTGTTTGTAGCCCTAAAAGAAGTGAAGGGTGGATACGAAACAAGCTGGAATCTTTTCGTATCTGCCAGTATTTATGAAGGACTATAAAACACAATAATTTTTTTATGACTTTAAAAAAAAAAATGTTTTTTGTGTTGCAATGGTACTTTTAATGTTTCTTGACTAATAGTAAATAATATTATTAGTTTCATTTTTACATTTTAACTATTTTTATTGAGCATAGATTAATACCTAGTTTCTCGATATATTTCAAAATTTAATGTGACTTGGTGCTGTACTTGCACTCGATGACTTTTAAAAGTATTCCCATAGAGCATCCATTCCACGCCCCGCCGCTAAGAAAAACAAAAATATGAAAATTCGTTCCACCCTACTGATCATGATGGTTATTCCGAAAAATGTATTCAATAATAATAGGAGTGTCCCCTAAAGGTAACATCCTTTGTTTACATTGATTAATTAGTATTGAAAAAAAAATAAAGTGCGACAATGCAGTACTAGAGAAGGACAACTGGCGTATAGTTGTAATGTGCAAATACCAGAATTAGCAATGTAAATCACGCACATATGCCTAATTCCCCTCTCTGTGTTTCGGATTAGAGCGTAGGGTAGAACCACTACGTGACCAATCAATGAGTCTTAACAGTCTTATAAATCTTTCATCTCATTAACATTTCTGTGAAATAAAGCCTTCAGAAATTAAGTTTGCAATAAAACTACTAATTGGTTTAAAATCTTCAAATTCTAATCTAAATTCAGATTTAGAATCATTTACGTATTAAAACAATCTTACGTCTAGACAATTAGATGGCCTAACTTTTATGAATAGACTTAATTTTGTTCAAACAAGAACGATGAACCTTTGATTACTTAGAATTAGATGCCGCTTTGCTTAAGGCTGTAGTTGAGGTGTATCAATCTGCCCTTTTTGATGTCAGATTTAATTCGGCTTTGGCAAAAAATTGGTTGTACAAGTGATCCCAAGTATAGTGATAGCAATTTAGATAATAACATAAAAGAAGAGTTAAAATCTAATTTTAAAAGAAATTTCAGAATTTATGAAAGATAAAAGCACTTTAGTTTAGGTACAGATCTACCGATTCAACTGTTTTAGTTTTCAGTACCCTTAGCACGAAAAACTATCGAGCACGTATCTTCAAAAATGTATGGCATATTGAGCAGCGTTCCTACCGGACGTAAACGGAACTACATTATCCATTTTAACCGACTTTAAAACAAAAAGGAGATTATAAATTCGTCGCGTATATTTTTTATGTATTTTCACCAATTACTCGAGAACGCCTTGATTCAAACTTTATGACATCGAGTTTGATTCCAAGTTGGCCCGTTTTTTTAAATTTTGAAATCGATCCAGTAGTTTTAAAAAATCAAAAAGTAAAAAATAGCACTTTTGGAGTCGGTGCCACCCAAAGTAACAATGGTGAATTCTTTAAATTCTACATTGCAGTTCTATATTTCTTGCCTTGGCCGGCACCGACTCTAAAGGCTATTTTTTACTTTTTGATTTTTGAAGTCATTTTTAATTTTTTTATGTAACGTGTTCGATAAGAAGTGCTCGAGGTGCATGTATCTTTTAAATGTTGATAAGGAATTTTCTATGAAAAGGAAACTTATGGTATTTTGATGATTCAAAAAATTACTTCACTACAGCAATTTGCACCTGTACAAAATGGAGGTACGCTACTGTTCATAGGGCTATATCTTATAAGCTTACCAGTAAATACGACGATTCCCGTTCTAATGCTAATCTGAATAAGGTTGTTGCAGGTCGGCGCCCCTCTCCGCTCCAGGTACCTCGTAACCATCTCCATTGGCACGTAGAACTGCAGGGCGTAGGTTAAGAAGATGCATAGAGCCATAAGAAGCTTTCCACTTTGCGCCAACCTGAAGAAAATGAGATAGAAGAGACTTAAGAGCTTATGATAATATTGATGATGATGATGAAATGCATAAATAAAATCAACAGCACATTGGGTTTGAAAAAACTGTTTTGTCCAATATTGATGTTGAAAGTAAGTCTTATTTCTGAAGTTGAAAGATAAGGGCATAGACAAATTGAATTGAACATAAAAATAAATAACATTATACAACAAACTAAAACAATAATATTATGTATGACAGAGAACAAACAAGATCCTATTTAATGATCGGAAGGGAAATCTATAAAAGTTCCCTGAAACATTTTGTTTGTAAATCCGTGTAGGTAAATCCAATATAATATCAATATCACAATTTATATTAGAAACATTTACAGAAAAAAGAACATGTTATTGAGACCTGGAAATCCAATTTGATGAGAGATTGTCAGAGGTGCCCAAAAATGTTGCTTACATATTTATTATTGTTTCAAAAAAGTACTTACAGCGAGTCTTCCGGCAAGTTGAGGGTGATGCTTCCTTTCACATGGTCACCGTACTGGATGTATCCAAAGAAGCCAACGATCCCATACAACGAGATGACAATAACCATGGCGACGTTGAGGACCCCTGGACAGCCTAGAAACCTCTTGGGGTTGGCCATCTCGTTCTCTACTGGCATCACTACCCCAATGCCTTCCATTGCGAAAATCACGGTGCTGGAAAAGAAGAGTTAACATTTTTGTTTCTTATTTTTTTTTTTTACAAATCACACAATTTTATTTGGCAAAACTACGTTTTTTGTATGGGAAAATTATTAAAAAACTTTTGGTTTGGAAATAATTTATACGACATTTGGACATGGTCTGATTAAAATCCTTAAGTTACAAGATACAAAAAAACACGTCGTATAACAAAGCTGAAGAGTACGTTGGTTAGTTAAGTGTTAAAAGTTAAGCTTTGAAAAAGTAAGTGTATGGTGTATGTAAATAAAATAAGAATAAATAAATAATTACATACAAACACACCAATTATCTAGGCCACGTTAAGGTTCATAAAGAACTTGTGTTATGGATACTAGATAACGGATAAACCACAGACCTATATGAACATATTTATATAGGTATATATTTTTTTGAAAGTACATACATCATATACGTACATATTAAACACCCAGACCGAGACAAATAGTTCATGCACACAAATTTTGTCTTGTCCGGGGATCGAAACCGGGACCTCTGGCGCAGAAGGCAGGCTTAGTACCCCTGCGCCAAACAGGTCATCAAATTCTTTGTGTTAACTTGTATTGAGTATGTATTGAATGATGACATAAAGTTTATATCAAAAACTTATGATGCAGAGCGTTACATTTAAAAAAAAGTAAAAGTTTCAACTTGCTGGTGCTGGTTTTCGTGTATTCTGACGACCTGTTTTGCGCAGGGGTACTAAACCCATGTTTTGCGCCAGAGGTCCCGGGTTCGATCCCCGGGCAAGGCAAATATTTGTGTGCATGAACATGACATTTTTTTTGGTCTGGGTGTTTAATAATTATGTATTTATGTATGTATTTACAAAAAAAAGTAAATAAGTAGTTTATCCGTTATCTAGTATTCATAACGCAAGTTCTTAATGAAACTTAACGTGGGCTAGATAGTTGGTGTGTTTGTATGCAATTTTTATTATTATTATTATTCTGACACATTAAAAAATAACTATTTTATTATATTAAATTTAAATGTATTCTTCTCGCAATCTTGTTTTAAGTTTTTGTTTGCTGTATTATAATTTATGTACTAGATCCAATACTCAGTTTACCCAATTTCTCTGAAACTTCTTAAGTTACAGTAAATAAGTTCGAAACTCTCAAATTATTTCCTATATATATAAGCCTTAATTTAACTTACACCTATATTCTAAGTCGTTCCTCCAAAACTCGTCCTCGACTTAACGAAACCTCATTGAAAACCTCTTCGAAATACTCCTCGAAATCGGTATTCTAAGTCATAACTCCGTAAGGACCTGGAGGAGCCAAAGAGTACGTAGCCACTCCGTGTTAAGCCTAGCGCACACTACCACTTTTACCCACGACGAGGTTGAGTGGAGTGTAAAAAGTTTTGGAGGAACGACTTAGAATATGGGGGTTAGTCTGTGACTTAATTGAATGTTTACAAACTACAAGTTGGGTTGTAGTTATTCGGTTCAGTTTGAAACAGGTTACGGTTAATACTGTGTTTAATTAATTTAGTTTAATTTTTAATAGGTGTTCGTAGACCAGCTAGGCGATTGCGTAAAGTCAATCGTGTTTATTTGACAGTTCATATTGTATCATATCGTATGTCATTCCATACAAATTGCAGCCGATTAAATACGATATGGAGTTTCACCCGTGTTCTTTTCGTAATAACACGTGTTGTGAGGCTCCATTTTTAACTCAATCTACCGTACAATTTCTATATATTACAAAATATATTTACTTGACATTGGCAAAATTCGCGTATTTAACGCGAGCACGCCATTAATTAAGAAAGAAGAAGAAGAAATACGATATGAAACTGGCAGATGAATACGTTTACCTTACGCAATCGCAGCCCAGGACCCCGACCACCTAACGGTATAGCTTGAGCTAGGTATTGCTATAGCTATCAAATTTCAAACTCTCATAAAACCCTTCTACGATATGGTTTTTGTCTAATTCCTACATCTTTCTATTAATATATTGGATTCACTATTGCATTTTTGGTATGAAAGTGATAGCGTCAGCGAGAGCCCTCGTAGGGGGCTTGAAAAAGCGATAGCTATAACGATAGCACAAGCTATATCGTTAGGCGGTCCGGGTGCAGTTTTATTTGATGACAAAAATTAAAAATAAAACTCTTTTATTACAATTTCAACTGGATTAAACACTTTAAGGTGGTACGACTTCCATACAAACAAACATTGCACATTAATTGGTTCATCATACATTAATAATTCATAAATATATGTGCAACTAACTCGTTTCAGTTATTTGTTTGCGCGAAATTATTAAAAAAATGTATTTCATACATGAGGTATATAAATGCGATGAGTCACACACACAATCAACAAATTATAATATATTAGTTTATTCGTGTTTTATGTATGAATATACAATTTTTTATTTATTTCGCGCAAACAAATAACTGAAACGAGTTAGTTGCGCATGTATTTATGAATTATTAAGGTATGATGAACCAATAATTGTGTAATGTTTGTTTGTATAGAAGTCGTACCACTTTAAAGCAGGGATTCCCAACCAGTGGGGCGCGCACCACTTGGGGGGGCGTAAAATGATTCGAGGGGGGCGCGGCGACTTCAGTTGTATGTTACTTTTCATAAATTAGGTATCTGTAATTTTAATGTGACCCTAGGGGGGGCTCTAGTATTTTTGCAAAAGCTTGGGTAAGGCGCATAGGGAAAAAGGTTGGGAACTTAAAGGTTGCGCCTATGATGTATCCCTTTATATAATAAATAAATAAATATTCGCATACAGTCACACCAATTATCTAGTCCCACTTTAAGTTTCATGAAGAACTTGTGTTATGGATACTAGATAACGGATAAACATACTTATATCCTTTTTTTTTTGTAAATACATACTTAATATACATATTAAACACCCAGACCAAGACAAATAGACGTTCATGCACACAAATATTTGTCTTGTCCGGGGATCGAACCCGGGACCTCTGGCGCAGACGATGGGGTTAGTACCCCTGCGCCAAACAGGTCGTCAAATATAGAGAAGTATATAGAAAATTACTAAATTCAGAAAACTAATATTGGCACGTTTACGTCTTCAAAAGCTTTACATTTTTATTATTCCTGAAGTATTGGGAGATTGTTTAATATTTCCAGTTGTTTATGATTTTTGAATTTTTGCATTTTTCAATGCTACTTTTATACTTATGATAAATTTTAAATAGAAAAATATTGGAAAAAATTAACTCGGCCACAAGTGAACTCTCAGATGGGAATCGAACCCATGACCTTTGGAAATCCGGTTCCGGAAAGAGCATTGGACCGGATTTTTAATTTCCAGTTGTTCTGAATCTCTTTTAGTTTCATTGACGCTCGGTACCGCAACGCAAGTAACCTATTTAATATATGTCAAACCCATATCACCCCTATGACTACCTACGGCTTATTTTGCTCAAAAATTGCGTGAACATTACTGATGTGTCAGTGATATCAGATAGTGAGTAGATATTATTTTAACATCTAAATACGAGTTCGTAAAACCATTTAAAAAATGGTTTTTATTAACTCGTCAGTCGTTTAAAGAAAACCTGCTATGATCACCGCAACACGATATTAATTTTAATTTTCTCCTAAAATATAGAATGAAATATGATAGATAGCTATCGAAAAATAGTTAGTTGGTTCTATCACTTGATTGAGGTCATAATTTTCTATATTAATTATTGATGTTCTGGCATACAATCAAATCTGTATGCCCGCGCTTGGCGACGGAGCGCCGAGCAGGTGGTTAACCGCCTCTTGAAAAAAAACTTGAAACTTGAAGCTTACCTCAAGAACAACGGCCACTGCGAAATACTAGCCACCATCTCTCTCTCACTAGGAGAAGGAAGATCCAAAAAGACGTAGTACAAAGTAATTGCGAAGACCACCAGGATCAAGGCATTGGCTATGGCTGAGAACGGCACCAGATACTTCAGGTTCCTTATCTGGCAGATTAAGACCAACGGGATCAAGGTCATCAGGCAGTATACTTGGATTGACAGGATGTTGTCGGGGTATAATGGGTCGAGTACCTGAAAAAATATACCTATATAGTGAATCATTATACGATAGGGTCACACTGTAAGTGGATGAGGAGCACGGTGGCGTAATGGTTCGCATGCTCGGTCTACGATTGTTGAGGTTAAGGAACTTTTGCAATGGTCGGTCACGGGATGGTTGACCAAAAATTTACTATCTCGAGCTTCGGAAGGCACGTTAAGCCGTTGGTCCCGGCTGCATTTGCAATTGTTAATTGGGCCTTCATAAGGAAGACCAGTGCCCCAGCAGTGGGGAGATTAAAAATGGCTGTTGACTAAGTAAGTGGTTAGATAAGTGAAACCAGCGAAGGTTTTACAATTATTAAACGCATTATCATTATAATACCCTGACAAGAAACAAACACAAATGTGGATAGTTTGAATGTTTGTGAGAATTTGGGAATCAAACCTACCACATAGAAAACGGAACAAGACCGCGATCATCATAGCTGAGCCATCAAGCTAGACTGATAAAAAGTTGTGAGGTACAAAATCAGCCAGCAATTCTCAGTTCGTTACTAATCGAATTGGATCATTCAATATTACATAAGAAGCTCGAGAGCTAATATTATTCGGATCGGTTACAGGGACAAAGGACACATTTCTTGTCGTCTATGTTTGCACGAGTGAAAGGCCTCCATTCATGTTTATCACACACAGGCAGTCTTGAAGCAAAGAGCAGCTTCTTGTTCACGTAATTGAAGTACAAACAAATCAGCTGCCGCATTATATCAAAGTGTCTCAATGGTAGGTATTGCTTTATGACACAGTTCTTATTAGCATTTCTTGGGTGATGGCAACTTTTGTCTCCGTGACTATTTTGTGTCTGGCATCAAATGCTTGTATGAATCTACGCGCATGTAGCGACGCTATAGCTGGGAGACTTTTTATGTTCGTGGGTTTGAATGCAACGCCGAAACGCAAAATGTTGCTGAATGCGGAAATATATACAGAAAAAGGTGTGTCATGTGCGCTATTTTGAAACCTCAGCAAGAATACGGCGACTGAGAAAAATTCGTTTTATTTATTTCTAATATAGTTTTAACAATTACAATAACATTTTACAGTTTAAAACTGTTTCACGGTAGGATAGTCTCCTCCACTCGAGTCACAACAGACGCACGTTACAAAGATATAAAATACTTTTACATAAAAAAAAATGAGAACCGACATAAAAAACTTATCAGTTCACATGCAGTTTTGGTCTTACATTAGTTTTCAAATATAGTCTGTCCATTGATGGGCTTTTACTAGCAAGCTAGCAGCTAGTCCAGCATGGGATAATTATTCATCATCATCATCATCTGCCTGTGTCCATTGCTGGACATAGGCCTCTCCTAGCTCACGCCTATTGTGGTGTTCATACGAGGATATTAGCCTACTGCTACCTCGCTGGCCAGACGGGTTCGTAGAGGGTTTGTTTCAAGTTTTCCTTCTCTCGCACAATCTTCAATGCGTCAATCCTCTTAGTCGACTCTTACGACATCCCAGGCAAGTAAGGGAGTGGTGACACTTGTATTCTTAGGCCGTCACCACACGGCAAAATACTAATTAATACTTTGCCTAAAATGCTTCAATGAAATTATTTCACTCGTTGGTGATAATGTCCATTCTCGCCACAAACCAGTCTGCTTGATAAACTCTATACCTCTTGTGATAAAGTTACAATCGAGTAGAATTTAAATTAAGAATATACTCGTATTGCCGCCGCCGATGTCGCGTTGCGTTCAGAATCAAGTTGTTACCCGTTGTTCATTTAAAAAATCATAAGTTGGTAGCAAAGCAACGCTATTATTTAGTATCGCCGTCTACCATCCGGAATGACATATTAATCTGGTTTTGACATATTAAGTTGATAGCCGAAATGTATGAATGAATAACTTCATGTATATAGTGAATGAATAACTTCATTATATATATGATTAGCTTCAAAGTTTGGCTATTTATAGCTCAGCTTCATAGCTTAGTCTATATCTTTCACCCGTCGCGTCGGCGCTGACAAGGATCAGCGTGCAGTCAGCGGTTCGCTACAACCAGCCTAAACGTAACCTGAGGCTTAGAAAAAATCAGGGAGGCTACCGCGTAAAAATATGGATATGGACATGGGCTTCATTTGACAGTTGAATGACCATATGTGGTAATTAAAATTGTGAGCTTCAACTGTCAAATAAAGCCCATATCCATCCTTTTTCCGCGGCAGCCTCCCTGAACGAAATCCCTAATCGCGCAGGGTACAATGCACACTCTAGTAAGGCATTTTTCCAGGAGTTCTTTCATTGTTATGGATATCACCAATGAAAGCCTACTTAAAATCCATCACACTTACTGCACATTCGAAACTAAAAGCTATTCTGACTACGAACAAAAGACTAAAGGCTTTTTTCTCTAAGAAAATTACTTCTTTTGTTGATGAAATTATGGAGCATTCTGCATCATCATATTTGCAGTAGCATTAGTCAACAAAAATTCATAAAAATATTAACGACGAAATCAAGAGGGTTAAGCAGGCCTTACTCATCTAGCTTTCTATCATAATCATTTGAGTCAGTCATTTTAGTAACCCCAATGCTAGGGCACAAGCGTTCAGGATATAATATCAGTAGGTATTATATCAGTATGGCCATGACCCCCCATAAGGGCCCAATGCTGATTGGTGGGTTTAAACAACTGAACAGCAGATACAGCCGACACCAACTTGCGAAGCACAGAGGAGTCCAGAGAGTAAATTTTTGGTCATCCATCCCATCACCGACCATAGAAAAAGTTGCTTAACCGCTACAATCGTAGGGTGAGCATGCTTTTCTTGAGAACTTACAAGGTTGCTCACAAGGTTAGAAAACCTTGTAAGCAACCTTATAACCCACTAAGTTGCCGTAAAGGTTTCGAAAACCTTGTAAACAACCTTGCAAAATCTAAAATAACCCTTGGATTTCCTTACAAAACTTTCTTACCTCTTTGAAGGACGACGCTATAAATACCACGTACACACAAAGCACCCCGAGGTATGCTAAGGTCATCGATATGTCTGTTATTGTTCTGAAATAAAAAATATATATAATTCATTAATTATTCTAAAATGAAGTATTTTTAATAATTGCGTGATACTTATGATAAATTTTAAATAGAAAAATATTGAAAAAAACAATTCGGCCCCAGGTGAATTCTCAGATGGGACTCACTTTGGGACGATGGGACTCACTCACACTCACTTGGACTGGCCGAGTTGTTTTTTTCCAGCAAAATAGCATTGAAAAATGCAAAAATTATAAATTGCGTGATAGTGTTTTCTATTATTGTTAAGATAATAAAATCACTCCAATTTTATCCAGCCCAAGTTATGTTATTAATTTAGAACATAGTAAACACCAGTAGCGAGGTCAACATATGGTGAAGGTAAGCCCAAGTAAAATCCACAGATCAGACAATAATAAACATGGGAACTAAATCATCTTGTTTACTTTGCAACTGCCTGGCATCCGCATATTTTAGTAGGCAACAGCAAATTAATGACATAATTGCATGAACATGTCTATTTGTCTTGGTCTGGGTGTCTGATATGCATATTATGTATGTATTTACAAAAAAGTATATAAGTATGTTTATCCGTTATCTAGTATCCATAACACAAGTTCTTCGAGAAACTTAACGAGGACTAGATAATTGGTGTGATTGTATGCAATTATTTATTATTATTATTATTATTATGATCTGCTTGGTGGATCGCTGGGGCGGTATTTCTAAAAGGGAAGCCGATGGGAATCTGTATGTATGGAACCTTCGCCACTGCTAAACACTCAGAGCAAGACAAATATACAGACAAATATACAAATATACAGTCATCCCGTGACTACGGCAGCTGTAAAGGTGCCGAAACGTCTGGAAAATCAAAAACCCCTAAAAACCCTAAAAATACCGACAATTAAAACTTAGTTCGTGAAAATGTAGCACGTTTGATATACGTAAAACTTGTTTTATTTTAAATATACAGGGTTCAGACACAAACATTTGGTAGGCAAGTAGGTATGCAGTGCCAAACAGATCGTCAAACTAGGCTTCTTGTAGCCATCACCAGCAAGATATATTTTTTTGAAACAATATCCTACTAATATTATAAATGCGGAAGTCACTTTGTTTGTTTGTTACACTTTCACTCTAAAACTACTAAATGGATCTCAATCAATTTTGGCACAGAGGTAGAAGATAGCCTGGATCAAACATAGGATACTTTTTATCCCGATATTCCCACGGGAACGGGTACCACGCGGGTGAAACCGCGGGCGGCCGCTAGTGTCCAATATCACAAACACATGATATTCGAGCTAGGCACTAAGTTGAAATCGATAGATATAGTTTTTATTCCACATTTACAAATCCATTGAGATCAACAGTAAAATCTAATGGCTCGAGGTTTCATTGTTAGGACCTCATCAACATATTTTCACAGGTAAATCCAAGTCGGAAGTGAGAGGAAAGGATTTTCCGATCTAAGGGGATCACATTTATTTTCATTGTCAGGTATCATAATAGTTAAGGATGTATCTGACGGCTCACTCGAATGATATTCATTCCAGTGAATGCTTCCTTTTTCTGTAATTCCATGTTCACACTGTTGAGATACTCGTAGAATGACACAAAAAAGGACATTCACCTGTTTTTCGTTTTCAACAACTGTACATAGTTTAATGACCGGGGGGTTACTCTTGATGGAACCGAGTTCACATCAGGATTGCAATAGTGTCAAAACGGTACTATGGAAACCTTAACAACCATTTTCAAAGTACCAAAATAACAGATTTAAAATTATTAATTAACTTAACCGTCTGATACCACCTTTAAATACTACTTACTTCATGGCACCACCCCAGGTTTGTACCCTTTTGGGGCCGTAAGTGAAAGCCGCACCGCACGTTTCGGCGAAACTCATTGAAGGCTTTTTCGCGTCTACACACACCTCTTGAGACGTTTTAACCTGAAAAATAGCATATGTTTAATGTGTTTTTGAACACAACAAAGATTCATTACTGCAAAAGTGTCTTTAAAAGGGAAGTTGCCATGCCACCGTTTAGTTGCTTCTGTTTTCGAGCAAAGGGGTGGTTTGGTTAAAGAGGATAGCCACTTTACTACTTCTAATCTCTTACTTCTGTTTTGTGGTTATAGTATTCATGACTTTTATTGATACTAATACATAATAATAAATACTATGATGCTCTGCCAATCATACAAGAAATTTATGGCATGGTTGTATTTGGGAATCGAATAAGTTGCAAAATAGGATTGAGAGTGTGTATCCATGATTATAATGGTTATCGAGATAAACTGTCCAAAAATTAACTAATTCTAATCGTAAATATCTCCTAAACCTGACGTTTTAGGACAATAAAATGAAGACATTTTTTTTTCTTGTATAATGTTTTCCAATAAGGAGACAGGTCGTAACTTTTTTTTATGTACAGCGGGGAGACTCTTAGCCTTCATCATATTAAGTATTGATAATGCCGAAGATGGAAGCGAGCCTCTCCCGGAATCCTCATCACTGAGGAACTGGCCATCTTATCTCTAACTGCCGGAACACAACAATGCTGAAAACATTGTTGTTACGGCGTCAGGCTTAGATAAGGTGGTGCCACCAACGCAACTTTTGGATGCCACGACTTTGAAAAACAATTAAAATGGACAACAACTTCAGGGTATCTTAAATGTTCTTCGATAAAATACGAGTTACTTACCAATATATGAACTGTATGAGTACAGATGATACCAGCGAGCAATGTGCCAATGGCGCCAGCAACCAAACCAGCGTTCTTGAATGCGGCTGGCATGGCCAGGATGCCAGAACCAAGACATGCTTTCAGGAGGTGAAGTATTGATCCTATGGTACTGAAAAAAAAATACATATATATACAGCGTGTTAAAAGACCCATAACGAAAACGAAAACCACGTATATTTCCCATCGTAACTATCATTTTCTTGTATGGGGCCAAACCTAGGAAACTAATAAATCAAAATTAATATTTATTTTTAAAGATCATCGTTTAAAGTAACAGAACAGCAATGAATATCAAAACCACTCGATGATACGGGGCCCCGGTCGCCTACTCGTTCTCTATAGACATACGCAAACGTTGTTATACGCGTTCCATTGCGTGTAAAAAATAACACCCATTTTTTTTACTAAAAATAAAAGACGTTTCTCAGCAATTATTTTTACATATTCTTATTTAGTTTGATGTCCATTACGCATAAATCACGGCTACGGTATGGGTCTTTTAACACGCTGTATATAATTCACAAGGCACTTAAGAAAGATTACAACACTTTTGAACTAAGTTGGAACATTGCTACAATTTTTTCTTCTAAATTAGCTTTGTGTCATATTAAAAGTCATATTATTAAAAAAGGATAAAAATAAATGCAATATTTCAATTGTAAATATACCTAAATGGAACGAAAATAACGCTAGATCATACCATACGAATAATATGTAGAAAAATAAAATTTTGGGAAAGAAAGGCAATATATGAGGGGTCTAGATTCAAAAGCGCCTCTATCCATGTTTTGTATTTTTTCACAATGGGCTAAAAACTTGTTACGACTACTACAGTAAAGCTACATTTAACAGCAAGTTTTCATTTGATGTTAAATATACTCATTATTATCAAAGTAACATTATCTAAAAGTATAGCAAACGTTATACGCATTATTTTTTAAATTTAAATATGGATAGAGTAGGTTTTGTATTTGATTGTTGGATAGAGACGGTTTTGCGTTTTAATACTAATGATAGAGGCGGTTTTGATTTCACGCAACCTAGCTTTGTGGACGGTTTAATGCGAGACTGCCAAGAAATATTAGTAAGGTGGTGGTAATTTTATACTGTCGAGAAAGTGATGTTAATACTGTTGCATATTCGTTAAACTTCGAAAAATTTAAGTAGGATGAGTAAATTAAAAATATTGTTATAAAAATGTTTTTATTTAAGTTTCAGTCTGGATGACCAACACCCATTAACAGAACTATTAGAAGTCCAACAATGGTCCTTTAACAACAATAAAAAAATAGACACCAGCCAATGAATTTCAGTCTGTGGAGTCATACATAACTCGCTTCCTTAAAAATTAAATACATATTCCAACTTCTTCCAAATATTCACACGGTTCTTCGTTTTCGCCTTCACCAGGAGTGGATTCATCCAAGACATTCTTATAAAATAAGAGCTGTCCGGAACCGAGTTCTGCTCTCCAATTAACACCGTAATGTTTGCATAACAATTTATTCACGTCGGCAAGTTTTAAGGCAGACACATTCACTAGTAATGGTGGTACGTCTCTCACGCCAAAGTCAGACATCGAGGTTACACCTCGTTTCATGACACTTTTGGGAATACCCAAATCAGATTTATAGTTTATTTCGCCTCTTAATAAGAACCGCTCCGGCTTATTCTTTACTCTTGTCACGTAATATCTTTTGCATTCATTAAATTTAAAGTGATATTGTGCTGGAGGCTTCATCACTTCACTACTATACGTCTTCCAATCTTGCACTGTACAGCCTTCACCCAATTTTGTAACAACTCCATATCTATCATAAATTTCTTGATATTCCGATGGATCGATTATGACCTCCTTATTTTTTATTTCTTTTTCAATCAACCCGAATACACGATCTGCCGGCATGAAAGAATGCCCGGGGACAGGAAAAATGATTTCAACTGTTTTAACATGTCTTGGAGCACAAATTGTTAGCCAGTGGGCAACCATGGCTATCATTGTGCTATTCTTATTTTGCGAACCGCATCCGTCAGCCATCATGCGGATCTTTCTTTTTCCCGTCAAATCTGTCTGTGAGAGCAAATAAAAAACTGCCGATGCAATTTCGTTTGAAGATTTAGCGTGGACATTTTCAGTCCACGTAAATATGCGGACGTTTTCTTTTGGAAATTTGTTAGTACTTATGCCTATCACAATAGTGAAATTATAGTTGTACAATTGCCGAGAGTAGTATGCAGCCTGGTCTGCAACTTTAGGCAGCACTTGATTTTTCTGGCAGTCGAACGATATAGTAAATGTGTCGTCATTAAATTCCCGCAAGAATGTATAAAAGCATTTGGCTTTCAACTTATGGATTCGTAATGCTGTCATGAGAGCTACTTTTTCAGCTGTCACGTTCTCCTTTTTGATTTTCTCAGACAACTCGACGCATTTTGAACAAACATCAACTTTAGGCGTTTTAAAACCAATATTATAGTTTATCACAAATATTGTTCTAAAAAAGCAATGTCGAACTTTAAGACTTTCATCCTCTTGCGATTCTTGATAAAGTCTCCACATTTTCTTAATGTTGAGGTCTGAAGATACATATTTTCTTGTTGACGTGGCTGATCTGCAGTAATGCGATTCAATACATTGAAATGTCTCGATGAATCTCATTACACTTTCTTTTTTAGCAAAATTTTTGCTAGACATTCTGTCTCCACCTCGACCGTCTTGGGGCATTTGGCCTGTTTTCAAGAATTTTTTAGCTATGTTTCGGATTCTACTAATACCAACACCTAAAATTTTTGAAAAAGCTTTTTGACAAACTCTTACAAATTTGTACGGCTTTACATATGTACGAATATAAAATTTCGTGAAAAATTTAGACTCAGCACGGTTTTTTACTTGACGTCTTCGTCTCTGCGGTGCACGAACTTTTATGAATTTTAATATGAAATTGTCTTGATACATTTTATCCGGCTTGGCAAAAAATGCTTGGTGAAATTTTCTTATATCTTGAGAATTTAGACTGTTACATTTAAGTTTACCAATTTTTTTATGTGTACAGTTTTTTATATCATTTATATTCGGTAGACTTTTGGCAGAGTACCTGTAATATAAAAAAATAAGGATTTCGTGATGATTGCGAAGAAACGTACAGTGAAAACATTAATTTAACACACTTAGTCAATGTTAATATTTATGATAAATTTTTAAATAGAAAAACATTGGAAAGATAACTCGGCCACAAGTGAATTCTAAGATGGGACTCGAACCCACGACCTTTGGAAATCCGGACCAATGCTCTTCAGAGCATGTGGCCCAGTTGTTTTTTTCAATATTTTTCTATTTTAAAATTTATCATAAGTATAAAAATAGCATTGAAAAATGCAAAAATTCAAAAATCATCAATGTTAATATTTTAAAATAAGACAATTTATTACGCTAAAATAATTTTGTAATTCATTTGGAAAAAAAATATTTGAAATCGATATTCTAATTTAAATTATTAAAATACTAAAAAAAAATTGCAAAAGTGGTTGGTTCACGTCTGATTGATTCATCCATCAATCACCTTCTCATACAAAACAAGGTTCTGGAAACTTACTTTTCACGCTTTTTCACGTTGCGTTTCCATTGATTTTCTCTGCGTATCCTTTTTCTTCCACTATTATCCTTCACTGGGGCAATATTCACTTCCATTTTATGTTCTTTTACTATTAATAATTTAACAAAATAACGAGACGTAATTTAAGAAACTACACGCGGACGCCATTACCGTTGTTTACACAATACGGCTCTGTGATTGGTCGAGGCAGGATATAGGCGCTTTTGTTATTAATTTAAATGATAGAAGCGTTTTTGCACCTCACCTAGAATTTCATATTGAATTTAGTAGTGGATACAGGCGGTTTTGCACATATTTAATTTTGTGAGGTCATAGATTAATTTGCAATGTATTGCCTGTAATAAAAAAAATTGTCGGGTAAAAAATAGGATAGAGGCGCTTTTGAATCTAGACCCCTCATATAGAGATAGAGATAGTGATAATAGTGACAGAGATATAAATAGATATAGAGATATATAGATAGAATATCACGAAGAAACTTTTCAAAAAAAATTGCTAAAGAATCAGATGATAGAATAACAAGAAAGGGAAAAACCATTTCATTGCCTTAAAATTTTGTAAACGCTACATTATAGTTTATTTCCTTCAGGACGACTTCGTCCACTTTCCTATCTCGGTCACTTAAGGTTGTCCTAGAATGATTTCTGAACCATTTTAAACGAAAGGTTAATAGAATCGCTTACACCTGTTACTTCAGTCTTACGAGCTTTCATTACGCTTCAATGTTACTTCATAAACATAAGCAGTATAATAAGATTTGGAATCATAATACGAGTTTAAGCAAGACCTACGTATGAGTGGGTTTGAGAGTGTTTACGTTACTAATTACATATTATTGTATTCCTAATTACAAAACTGCGGTGTTGATTCCGAAATTAGCAACGAGAGAACATCGTAACAAACTTGTTTATACCTTGTCGTATTTGAAGAAAGGTCATTGAAACGAAAATATGTTTCTCTACATTTTGATATTATCATGTTTCTGACGCGATCTTGAACATATTAACTTTGACTTAAAGGAAGCAGTAATGAAAACATTTATTTCATACCACCGGCACCGTTAAGTTAAGTAACCCTATAAATACTGGCTTTGAAGAAAACGAATAAAATGTTGCGGAACGTCAAAATAAAAATGGTATTGCGTATGTGATTGCTGGCTAATCTTTTTACACAGGAAACAGAAGCGGTCCGTATATTTTTTATGGGATTGATCTTGATCCCAATCTAGCCTAAGGGCAAGACAGGAAATACGATGGAGCGAGCGCAGCAGCGAACATCTTTTTACGAACGGCTTCCACTTGAGGCTTCCACGATAAATTCTGGTCAAAAACAACACCGAAATTTCTGACTGTGCTGGAGAACGGGACTACTGTGCCATCCAAGGTAACTACCGGAAGTTGTGCGTAATCGATCCTCGAAACCAAAAAGGACTACCAATGATAATGCTTTGAGTCTTATCCGGGTTAAGGGTCAGACCAAAAGACTTACTCCAGGAACAGATTTTTGCAAAATCAGAGTTTATAGCATTAATAGCATTGGGCAGTTCTGAGAGTGGTGCCTGTCTGTAGATCTGAAGATCATCAGCATATCAGGTGGTAGGAACTCGAAATGGATTGTGTAATGGAGTTCAAAAATATAGAAAAGATTTGGAGATAAGACGCCACCCTGAGGGACACCGGCAATGATATCACACCACCGGAGTAAGATCTCCTGTGCGAATACGCTGCCGTCGCTCTATCGGGTAACTTTGAAACCAATCAATTGCAGTTGGAGATATTATTATGTTCAGAGAGCGTAAAACACCAAGTAGGATATCAATACGTACATCTTATGTTTTGGCGCGCACTGTTCATTGAAATAAAACAACTTATCATCATTTTATAACTTTTTAATTTTGCATTTTTCAATGCTATTTTTATGTGATACATATTAAACAAGAAAATATTCTAGAAAAAAGGCAACTAGTCCCATGTCGCCCTGACGCCCCGTCAGGGCGACATGAGACTAGTTGCTTTTTTCTAGTATATTTTCTTGTTTAACTTATCATCAGTCATCCCGTGACCACGGCTGTAAAGCTGTAAAGTTGCCGAAACGTCGGGAAAATCAAAAAACCCCTAAAAAAACTAAAAGTACGGACAATTACAACTTAGTTCGTGGAAATATAGCGCGTTTGATATCCGTAAAAGTTGTTTTAGGATATCAATGTCAACGGAATTAAATGCATTACTGAAATCGAGTAATGTGATTACCGTGAGCTGCCGATTTTCCATTCCGAGGCGTATGTCGTCTGTTACTTTTACAATTAAATTACTATGGAAGTGCTGTGGCCTTTTCGAGAGCCTGACTAGAAAGGATTGAGAAGTTGATTTATATTAAGATGATCTGAAAGCTGACGTTCTCAAGGACTTTGGAAAGGAAGGGGAGGAACGAGATAGGCCGAAAGTCAGAAAACGCAGTTGGTTTTGCTTTTTTTGGGAAGCGGAATAACATTTGCATCCTGCCAGGATGTAGGAAAAGTGCCCGTGGAAATAGATGTATTTAGGATATGGGTTATAACAGGAGTGAGAGTGTCAAGGATAGGTAGAATAATTTTACGGCTGATTGAATCAGCACCCACAGCACTTGAGTTGATAGACAGAACAGTTCTCCGTACATCACTTAAACTTTTTATAAAAAAAAAAACCGACTTCAAAAAACTAAAAAGCATAAAATAAACCTTTTGGAGTCGGTAGCAGCCAAGGCATTCTACTTTGCGGTCCTACTATTTTATTATCTTGCTTTTTTGAAGTCGGTTTTCATTTTTTAATGTATCTAATTACGAGTCCGGCTGTAGTAACAAACATAAACAAACTCCGCCTGTACCGATTGTTTTCAAATTGATAGTGGTTTAGAAACGTGCTCGGAATAAAAACAAAAACGTGTCTTAGGAACATTAACGGTGGCCATTATCATATAGAATGTACACGAACCTTTTTAATTAATGCAACATTTTAAATTATGACAATATAGGTTGGGATTATCAGACTTTGAACATTTTCTTAAGGCTCACGCATACTGCCACAGCCTACTAAGGAACTAAACGTGGGTCAACACCCGTAAAACCACGCGCAATGCCGCTTTTGAAAAGAATTTGACAGGACATTGTCATTGGGGTTCGCTAGCACCCCATCTCACCTCGCAAACCTTGTACGATTGCTCTGTCAAAACGTGTCAATTCAAAATTAACTTGTGGTCGCAGTTTAGTAACTAGCAGCACCATCTTTCGGCATATTAGGAATTATAACGTACCTACATAACTGCAGCAAGATTTTCAAAATTACATTTCAAAATTACAAAAAATGGGACCAGTCTTCGTCACATATTTCAACGTAAATTACTATGAAGGCTATCTCTCATAAAATACCATTGGATTCATATACTCGTACAGTGGCGGTCACATAATTAATGACACTAAACGATTTTCATACAAACTAGGTAACTTTGGTGCCTTGGTTCTCTGTCAAGGATTGACCGAGTTGTGATCTGATAATGGCCATCCATGGAGAGAATGGAGATAACCGAGAAAAGCAGCATTTTGTATGAAGGTTACTTATTGAGGAGTTCTCCCGGTACTTCATCATCAGCTCCACTTCATCACATATACTATTGGTATGAATAATAATGCATATTTACTCATAATAAAATATACAAACATTAACACTTTTGCAATACATGATAATTCATTACAGTTGTTTATATTTAATGATATGAGAGAGCGGGGTCTCCTAGAACAGGCATTGTATGCTTAAAAGAAGACTTCATCAACTAGTTTTAAGTAAAACTGTAAAGACCAATAAATATTTTATTATTATTATAATAATGAACTGGTGTTTTAGTAGCCACCAATAATATTTAACGTCGTGTAGTTTCATTGTTCTTTATTCGCTATAGTTATTTAATACGAAGTGATTTCGTGGTGTTTTTCGCCTAATCTGCAAGATGAAAAGTTGTTTGAAATAATTATGACATGAATCCTTATGACATTTAATAGAATGATTTAGAATTTGTAAATTGACATGACTAAATACTAATTTGACATTAATATTAAGTGTTTTGTTTTGATTATTATTAATTTGTTCAAAACCATAATACAATTATATATTTAAATAAGTATAGTTATCACATGCATAGTAAGATATTTAATATTATATTAGAAATCAGCAAGTAGTATAATTTTTTTTTTCCTTGTGTTGTTTTGTTTTATAACTTGTAAGTTGTAAGCAATATTTGCATGCCTGTGTTATGGGTCAAGTATGTGAAACTATTATGAATTATGACATCAATTGTACCATGTTTGTGGCAAATAAATTATTTCTATTTCTATTTCTCATTATAGTCTCGCTTCAGTCGTTTATCGCCTTAAAATCTAAATGTAGGATAATACGAAACACGCTAATCCGTTAGGTCTTATTAGGCAAAGGTCCTGTTGTTTTCATTTCATTAACAGGACGCCTCAAAATTAAGATGGATTTTAGAATAATAAAACAAACTTCTGTGGATTAAAACGCGCTTTCCATTAAATAATTTGGATAATAAGGGTTCACTTTACGGGAAGTTTTCTGAATAAAGAGACGTGCGTCTGTTGTAATGTTTATTGGGTGACTGATTTTATAGTTATTTGTTATGCAAGGCTGGAAAATTGGTTATTTAGCGGCGAGTTACTTCTATTGAAAGCTGAGCGAAGCGAGGATTTCAAAGTTACAAGACGGTAAAAACTTTTTTCCGATCGCAACACACAATTTTTCACCTCACAACAGCGAGGAACATTTTAACATTCCGCGGTCAACTTCCGGTAAAAAAATCTTTAAACATAAAGTTTAATAAATATACCTTATTATCGTTGTTTTAATGATATAAAAAACTAAAATAATAAAAAAGGGAGTATTATAGTTAATTCAAAGTTATTTAAAGTAGGAATATATTGTTACTTATAAATAATAATAAAAACGATTCCGTAAATGTTGAAACTGACATGAGGTACAAGACAAAGACAATTTAAAAATAAAGATTTGTGTCACGTTCCGAAATCCAATCATAGGTTGTGAAATCTCACCCAGCCTAATATATTTTTTTTCTAACAAATAGTTTAATCTTATTGTTATTGTTTTATGATTCAATGAACTAAAATAATATAATAAAACCGAAACGGCGTATCATAATTAATTTAAAGCTATTTAAAATAAGAATAAAATGTAACAGACTGATGGTATTCGATCACGTTCGCTAAGCAACGTTCGGCCCGGTCAGGTGTCGGATGGGTGACCATAAAAGTGTCATTACAGAATACGATAAGGAGAAGGAAAATGTATAGTTATATGTATTTATATATATTACCCTACTATTCCATAGCACAAAATTTACAGTGCTTACTTTGGGGCTAGGTTAATGGTGTGAGAGTAAGAAATATTAACTATTATATATTATTAAATAAATGAATAATGAATAATTTTGATAAATTTAACCGAATAATTTTAATCGCCTCTGTGGTCTAGTGGTAACAACCACCGGCATCAGACCCCGGTGTTCCCGGGTTCGATTCCCAGCGGGGGTACATATTGTATTCGGTTTGGTTGGTGGCAGGACTTTTGTAAGTCCGTCTGGCTCGCTACCACCATCTTATCTAAGTCTGACACCATAACAACAATGTTTTCAGCATTGATGTGTTCCAGCAGTTAGAGAGAAGATAGCCAGTACCTCAGTGATGAGGATTCTGGAAGAGGATCTCTTCCATCTTCAGCCTTACCAATAATAAACATCCAGTATGATGATGGCAAAGAGTCTCCCCGTTGATTCCGTAAATGGTGACACTGATATGAGTTACAAGACAAAGACAATTTAAAAATAAAGATTTATGTCACGTTCCGAAATCCAATCATAGGTTGTGAAATATCACCCAGCCTAATATATTTTATTTATAACAAATAGTTTAATCTTATTGTTATTGTTTTATGATTCAATGAACTAAAATAATATAATAAAACCAAAACGGAGTATCATAATTAATTTAAAGCTATTTAAAATAAGAATAAAATGTAACAAAAAAGTCGATAGTGCGATTCGGAACGCATTATCACATATTTTTAGGTATTAAATTAAAAAAGTACTTTGCCGCGCTAGGCCGCAAAAAGCTAACTTTTCTACGCCTAAACTGATTGACAAAACCTCCTTTTCAGAGCGTGTGAGGTGAAAAATTTATTTACGCTAACATTTAAACGTGTGACCGGGCGTAGAAAGACAAACAATAAAATGGTAATATTGTGTTATTTTATGGTTGTTTGGATTTCCCGAAGATTATTTAACCGCATCTGTGGTCTAGTGGTACAACCACCGGTATCAAACCCAGGGGCCCCCGGTTCGATTCCCAGCGGGGGTACATATTGTATTTGGTTTGGTTGGTGGTAGGACTTGTTGTAAGTCCGCCTGGCTAGCTACCACCATCTTATTTAAGTCTGACGCCATAACAACGATGTTTTCAGCATTGTTGTGTTCCGGCAGTTGGAGATACGGTAGCCAGTTCCTCAGTGATCGAGAATTCCATCTTCCGCCTTATCAATAATTAACATCAGGTATGATGAAAGCTAAGAGTTTCCCCGTCATACATAAAAAAAAGATTAGTTAAACAGTCCTACTAAATTGTTTTTTTTTTTATATTATTTTATTATTTACTCAATTCAAAGTCAGGGAAGACCACTTTATTGATAGAGTATCATTTATGCGTTTATAATAGATTTCAATATTTGGTATAAAACTGAAGCTGCTATTCACTTAAATAACAATAAATAGAATATAATAGAATAGAAAGCGTTTATTTGGTACAGGTAAAACATACACAAAAACATTTTTATAAAAAATAAAAAAGAATATTAACCTATGTACCAAATAGGCCTCTGCTCAGTATAAGCCATGATAACGTTACCGTCACCACGGCACTGGTTTTCTGCAGATGCTTTTAGAGAGCAAAGAAAGATCCAAGACACTATATATACAATTTTTTTGTCATTGAATATAAAATCTTTAAAACATAAAATAGCAACGCAAATTAAAATAGAATAAATAAAGCATAAACATAAGAAAGCAGTTAAAATTTAAACAATGTTAAAATTTTTAATGTAACCAAATATACGGCATTTCGAGCTGACGTTCCACTTAGCTATTCTTTTGTGTATACATTAAATGTTTCTTGTACGTGGATTGTGGATTTTGTGGGTTTTACCGACTGCAAATACTAATGCCTGAGGAGCTCGAAACAAAACAGTGGTGTTGCAATGGTCCGTGTGCTCTGCCAACGATTGTAGCGGCTAAGCATGTTTCGAATTGGTTAGTCACGGGATGGGTGGCCAATTATTTAACCTCTCCACTTAGATCGATTATATGTACTAAAAGATAAAAATAAACTAATAAAGATAATATCGTTTTCCCGTACTTTATTCGGCAACCTTGTATTTATTAACCTTAGTATGACCATGGTTTTTATATGATTAAAGGACATTGTAGCAGGAAAACCATGACTGACTGTTGTTTCTCATGGCTTATGACTCTAATTACCGTCTAATAATCTGAATCTGGCAAGCAGCAAAAGTGTATTAAAATTTTAATTATTAAACTAATTTAGTAAGTCATTTTTATATAAAATTAACTATATGGACGGACACATCTTTAGTTTAGATTCAGATTCAGCAAATCAAGTTTTACTAAAAAGAAATTAAATACCTTTAAGCCTAGTCGCAAAGTAAGCATTGTACTGTAAGGCTTGTGTTATAGGATACTAAGGTAATGTATGGAAGAAATACATTTTAATAATACATGGATAAATATACTTTTCTAAGCACATCTTGAGTTTTTTCGCGCACTCATAATTTTTATGGTTTATTTTAATGGCTTTTAAGTAAAGTAAAAATGATTTATATGTTTATTATGTTTTCAGCATTGTTGTGTTCCGGCAGTTAGACATAAGATAGCCAGTACCTCAGTGATGAGGATTCCGGGAGAGGCTCGCTTTCATTTTCAGCCTTATCAATACTTAACATCCGGTATGATGAAGGATAAGAGTCTCCCCGTTGATCATAAAAAAAATATAGAAAAAAAAACAGTACATTAGACAGTGACTATACTTACGAATTTGGGTGATCAAGTTTCCGATTTTCAAAAGGGTTATATGGCTTTTCATTCACTTCTTTTGATGCTATACTTAGTGAAGACTGAAATCCTAAATTACTCGTCAGCTCAGCCCTGAAACAAATGCAAAATAAAATATAAAAAAAAAACATCAGATGTGTTTTTTTTTGCAATGATGTACTCTCAGTTCTTTGGACGTGTAAGCTTTGAAACTACTTGTCGGATTGCAATAAGGTGCTCTTTTGCATACAGAAAGATCATAGTCATATCGTACAATAATTAACACTGAAATCTGAAATTCCGATTCACGATCACGTCGTCATTTTTCTATTTGCCATAACTCAGAAGCTGCAAATCTGAATAAATACTATCTAGTTGGACCTAAGCAACATACATGACAAAAATGCAGGTGTATCTGAATTATTCCGATTTCGAGTGTAGCTTAGGACTGCGGTCTAATATTTCGGACTAAAAGACAAGTCAAAAACAGACCATATAAATACATTTGTCTTATAAATATTAAACAAGAAAATATAGTGGAAAAAAACAACTAGTCTCATGTCAAGACTAGTTGTTTTTTTTCTAGTATATTTTCTTGTTTAATATTTATCACACAAAAATAGCATTGTAAAATGCAAAATTAAAAATTCATAAATACATTTGTCTTAATAAAAAATAAAAAAAGAGATAAATTATATCTTTGACGACCTGTCTGGCGTAGTGGTACGTAACCTGCCTTATATGCAAAGGACAGGACAAATATTTGTTTGAATGAACATGTCTTTTTGGCTGTTTAATATGCACCTAGGTTATTCCAAAAATTGTTTGCCACAGAGTAAATACAACCTCTTCTTTCATGAAACTATTTTTAATTGACGGGTAATTTGAACACAAACCTCCTTTGTGAAAATCACTGGCCACCTGTATGTAGTTTTTTTTTATTTATGTTTAAAGATTATCTGTCACTCTTTTTTTGTTTGCAACAATGGACGTCTCACGGGAAGCTTTTCGTGCTATGATTTTCTATGATTATAAACAAGGGTTAATCATAATGGAATCTCAAGAAAATTTACATGTTGCTTTTGGGGAGTCTGCTCCTGTTAGCAACAATTACTTATTGGTTTCGTTAATTTATACGTGGTCGAGAGAACTTAAACGGTGACCCCAGACCTGGCTGAGCACCAACTGCAGTAACTCATAAAAACGTCATCAGGGTAGAGTGGCTATTGCGAGAAAATAGACATTTTACAGATCGAGAGATACAGGCTGAACTAAACATTGGATCACAGGCAGTTTCCACCAGCCTGCATGAACACCTTAAAGTTAGGAAGCTTGCTTCGCGATGGATATGTCATTCTCTCACCGATGAGCAAAAATGCCGTCGTGTTGATTGGTACAAATTTATGTTAGAGAAGTTCGAAGGAGGAACTTTGCAAAACGTATCCTACATTCTTACAACTGACGAATCATGGATATATAGCTCCGGTCCTCTCACGAAGCAGCAATCCAGGCAACGGGTGTTTGAAGAGGACGATTTGCCCACAAAGGTCGTTCGCGGTCGGAGCGTTTATAAAAAAATTATAGCGGTTTTTTTTCGACGCAGTGGACCAGTTGCAGTAATTCCGCTAGAAGACCGTAGAACAGTTACTAGTGAATGGTATAGCGAAGTTTGTTTGCCTCAAGCTTTGGGGGAGTCGGATAGCGAGCGCCCAAGGAGCGGCGTCCGTGGCATTTTTTTTTTTCACCAAGATAACGCGCCCGCTCACACAGCTGCTAGAACCATGGACGATTTGACAACTTCAGGGGTACAAATGTTACCCCATCCTCCGTATTCCATTCCAGATTTAGCTCCATGCGATTATTTTTATTAAATTTGCAAGACACGTTTTTAAATGTTTTGAAAGCTGGTTCATCCGAATGCATTGGGATTGGAGAGGGATATTTTGAAAAGCGTTAAATAAACTTTTTATATTTTAACTATTTTTTATTCCACTAGCTATTTATGGAATAGCCCACGTATCACGTATCTGTATATACAAAAAAAAACTATAGTATGTTTATCCGTTATCTAGTTTCCATAACACAAGTTCTTCATGGAACTTACCATGGGCTGGATAATTGGTGTGATTGTATTCAATTATTTATTTACTTCTTTATAATTCCGAAAACCATCATATAAAATTCTACAACTTATTTCACGATTGACTCACTCTCTTTTCTTCATCTTCGGGACTGAAATTTCTAATGTTAAAGAAGAAGTATACATTTTAATTAGATCTCTTACTACCTAGCCTTACATAATGGATCCGGCCAATGATAATATATTATGTACATAAGCAGATATATGAGTATCATACGAGCTCGCATTGTGAAAATTGGGAAGAATCCACAGGGTATAAAAAGACCCAAACCAAAGCCGTAAACTATGCGTAGTGTACATAGAATATTTGAAAATAATTGCTGAGAAAAGTCTATTATTTTTAGTTTAAAAAAAATTGTGTTATTTATTCACCCAAAAAATCGCATGCAACAACCTGTGTGTGTGTCTAGAGTCTAGAGGGTACGAGTAGACGGCCGGGATCTAGTTTATTTTATTGCTTTTGATATTCATTGCGGTATTGTATCTTAAAACGATAATCTTTAAAAATAATTATTGACTTTGATCCTCAATAACTATGGGATCCAATTCAATTTGCTATCTCTTTCGTTTCCGTGCTTTTTCGTGTTTTTTGTCCTACTTGTCAATTGTCAATTTTTACTATGAAGGTAACATATATAATAAAACATAATTGTAATCGTTATTTTAAGTCGGCGGCGCTTGTGATCGTTCAAAATAGTACGCTCGAAAATAGAAGTGATTATTGTAAATACGATTCATTACCAATTATTTGATGTGAAAAGGCAGCTTATTCATTTATGCGTGAATGACTTAAATTATTCAAGTATAACGACTGAGCAGACCTAAGTTAGACAGACGTTAGAGTCTAGAACGGTACATGGGATAATTATTTAATTCTTATTAATAATAATAAAGTTCAACAACTACAGCAACTATCTAGCTCAATGTAAGTTTCATAAAGAACTTGTGTTATGGATACTAGATAACGGATAAACTTACGACTGTGCAAGTTGTATCATTTATCTAGCCTACGGATACTGGATAAATACATAATGTATGTACCAAAATATTAAACACCCAGCCCAGGACAAACTGACACAAATATTTTGTCTTATCCGAGAATTTAACCCGGGAAAAGACAGCAAGGTATATGTACCCCTAATTACGCGCTTTCACCCGCGTGGTTCCCGTTCCCGTGGGAATATCGGGATAAAAAGTATCCTATATTCATATCCAGGCTATCTACAATCTGTGTACCAAATTTCATCCAAAACCATTCAATAGTTTCGGAGCCTATTCAATGCAAACAAACAAACAAACAATCAATTCGTTCCTCTTTATAATATTAGTATAGATATATTGTAAATAAAGCCTGACGCACTTTATGGCATACCAGAGCACGTAGGAAGACTTTAAGCGCTAAATGAAGACGTGTCGCCTTAAAATAAGGCACGTTTTATCACGACAATCCGAAGAAATTAAAAGTACAAAGGGGAATCTATGAGCTGCTTCTATGTCTGGGTGGAGATCAAACCTACGACCCCTGGCTAGCATAATCAGTACCACTGCGCCAACGAGCCCTTCAAAAAGTTAAGTAAGCGTCTAGTTTTATTTAACCGACTTAAAAAAGAAGGACGTTATTAATTCGTCGCGCATATTAAGTATTTTCACCGGTTATTCGAAGATGGCCAACCGTCTGGCCAGCGTGGTAGTAGTAGGCTAATTACCTCCTATGAACGCCACAGTGGGCGTGAGCTAGGAGAGGCCTATGTCCATCAGTGGACGTCCACAGGCTGATGATGATGATGATGATGATGATGGCTGGACCGATTGGAATGATTCAAACGCTATTACAATAGGTTTGGGACCAAATGCTTTCCATTTTTTGAAATTTTGAAATCGTTTCAGTAGTTTTATGGAAATGTTGAAAATGGCGTCGTTTTCGTAACTATTTATCTAGATGACAAGTTCATAGTTCCGATTTGGTAAGTGTGGAGATTACGTTTTTTTTTTAAGAACAACGGGTAGACTCTTAGCCTTCATCATACCTGATGTTAAGTATTGATAAGGCTGAAAAAGGAAACGAGTCTCTCCCGGAATCCTCAATCACTGAGAAACTGGCTATCTTATCTCTAACTGCCGGAACACAACAATGCTGAAAACATTGTTGTTATGGCGTCAGACTTAGATAAGATGGTGGTAGCTAGCCAGGCTGACTTAGAACATGTCCTACCACCAACCAAACCGAATACAATATGTACCCCCGTTGGGAATCGAACCCGGGACCCCTGGGTCTGATACCGGTGGTTGTACCACTAAACCACAGAGGCGGTTATTATAACTAAACAATTGCAAAATAAAAAACTTTCTATAATATAATAATTTGTAAGTGTTTTATGGATGGGAATATACCGCTAATTCAACTTTCACCTTAACCTTCGCTTGCGAAATAAAGTGTTTATTTCTTATCAATATTTTAGCGGATTGCATTCACTGAACCGTATCGAGACAATACACAATGAGAGTATCGACAGATTTGCTCAACAATGCCTCGAACAGTGTTCGCCGCGGTTGACTGAACACAATATCATCACTGAGCTATCAAGGTCAAATGATTAGTTAGGATGAATTGTGATGATCGCGTCACTTTTGCATCGAAGTATTTATATTGATGATATATAATGTATACTTTTAATGGTAGTAAAGATAGTTTTAATCGCCTTTGCGGTCCAGTGGTAACTACCACCAGTATCAGACCTAGAAGTCTCGAATTTGATTCCCAGTGGGTACATATTGTATTCGGTTTGGTTGGTGGCAGGACTTGTTGTAGGTCCGCCTGGCTAGCTACCACCATCTTATCTAAGTCTGACGCCATAGCAACAGTGTTTTCAGCAATGTTGTGTTCCGGCAGTTAAAGATAAGATAGCTAGTTCCTCCGTGATTGAAGATTCCAGGAGAGGCTCGCTTCCATCTTCAGCCTTATCAATACTTAACATCTGGTATGTTAAAAGTTAAGAGTCTCACCGTTATTCAGAAAAAAATAAACGCCAGTTTCACTATCGACAGCTTAGATCTAGATAAGTTATCTAGTCGACCATTTGACAGTTGCGATATGAAAAATATGTCAAATTATCTTCCAGATAAACAATTGGAGGTGCAACCTGCCGTTAATTTTTGGTTTTGCAATTTAAACAACAAGAAAGAACATTTAAAATGCTGCCTATTTTATAAGATATTTATTTTTTATTTCAAAATACTAGAAAAAGTCGACCCGTCTCTCAATATTCCCAGACGGGCTTCGAACCCGTAACTTTGGATGTCTTTAGAAATAAGTTTGTTTTTTTATTATTGGTAATATTAAAAAAAAAACGAAACAGGCATAACAAACATACACTTGTCCTTGTTAATTAAAACGTCACGTCAAGATTTTACTGACATGTAAACAAAACATACAAAGAAAAAAAGACACCCTTATATATTTTTGTAATATGTTTTGCATTTATTATATACACAGATGTTAAAAGAGAGATATAATCACACGTCCATTGAAGTATTATTTCCTGGCGTTTCCTAAAATACCAAACTGAAGGAGGCATTGTATAATATCGTATCGTATCTAATCAGAGAATCAATGTTTTTGTAGGTGGTATATTTTTGATAGGCGATGATTGTCAATTGTTTCAAGTACAGTAGGCTGGTGATTAACTAAAACTGCCTTCAATACCATATTTTTTTATATCTTTATAGCAAGACACAACATGTAGATAGACAGATACTATACGACCAAGACAATTAGGCGCATGATAGAAATGCGGTTTGGTATCTTGAAAGCCTGCACCCCGCCTCTTTCATTGTATTTACCCTATCAACTCAATTAGCACTACAGTGATAAACTGATAGAAATTCGCTTCTTGACGTTTTATTTTCAGTTAATTATTTAATGTTTTTCATAGCTGTCATGCGCCTAATTGTGTTGGACGTGTAGTAAGTTCTGAATAACTTATTTATTAACTTTAATTTGTCATTTTTTCATAACCCATCAATCAATTATCTGTCAGTTAAGCTATCCTTAATGAGAACTTATCTGTCGGTGGTGAAATCAGCCCTACTTATTGTTAAATGTTCATGTCGTAACTTGCAATAAATATAAGTTGTTCAAAGGGAAATGTCAATACTGTCCACTTACAAATATATCAAAAAGGTTAAATATAATTAGAGAGTATAATCATAGATACAGTCCACTATATTCTGTCATACTTATATGTCATGTGTTACGAGTAAAATAAATACAAATATTAAATTGCACGTTTCTTTAATTTAAGTAAATTAGCCTTGTTCATAAATACACATTAACGCGTAAACATTTTGGTCCTAAATCGAGCGGATAGTGTGCAAAGAAAGTTGTGATTTTCGTACCGCGAAAGAAGTGCGCGAACAAAAGACGATCGAAGGACGCGCTCCGTTGAACAATTTTCTTGCAATTTGCTAGTGAAAAATTATCTATTACGTGTTATAACTTTGAGTGAGTGAGTGTATTAATTCGAATGTTTGCAATATAAACTGAGTTTAATTGTGTATTTTCAACTTAAAACCATTGAGCGAGTGAGTTTTTTAACGATCTATTTACGAGAACTTAGTTGAGAATCTATACTACTATCTTATATATTGCGGCTGAGAATAATACTATTTAAACATGGAAACAAGCGCTAAACAACTAAACGTACTATTTGCATTACAAGAGGAGTGTTTATACAATTTAAAGAGAGCTGAAACGAACTATAAGAAGACTCCAAAAGATCGTATTAAACGGCCTTATTTGGAAACGCGGTTACAATCACTAGAAGAGTTATACTACCGTTTTAAAGAAGGGCATACGGCCATCGTTACGGAAACTCTGACAAACCAAAAGTACCCCTACTTCCAAGAAGAGAAATATGAATGCTTTGAAGAGATATACATTGAGTATAAGTCATCCATACTGGAAGCTTTACAACCATTATTAACCACACTACAGCCGTCATTGGCCACCACACCGTCACAGTCGGCGCCCGGCTCTATGCAAGATAATGGACATTGTGATTTGAGACTACCACGGATTACTTTACCGACATTTAGCGGAAAGTACGAAGAGTGGCAGACTTTCTACGATATGTTTTCATCGCTAATACATAATAACAAGTTAATATCGTCTGTTCAGAAACTGCATTACTTAAAAAGTAATCTATCGGGTGAGGCACAAGAACTATTGCGTAACTTTTCGATCACTGAGGCTAATTACGAAGAAGCTTGGAAACAACTAGTGCGGCGCTATGACAATAAAAGATACAATTCTAATGCTGTTTTAAGACATTTATTCTCGCTAAAGAAGTTGCATACCGAATCAGCTTACGAAATTAAGAGATTAGTAGACACAACTTCTACTTGCTTGAAGTCGTTAGAGAATATGGGTATAAGTACGAAGGAATGGGACGCTTTTATTATATTTTTTGTCGTTTCAAAGCTGGATTCAGAGTCGATAAAGCAGTGGGAACATCATATTAACTCCACAAGCAGTGATGAGCTACCGACCTGGGAACAATTACGAAATTATTTAGAGAGTAGATTCCGATCTTTAGAGATGATTGACACTAATGTAATGCGTTCCACACAAGGACCTAAGCCCGTATCGAAGCCTAGAACATTCCATACCTCAATTGAAAGCAAGCCGAGTAGTAACGACATCAAATGTGCAATGTGTCAAGAAAGCCACTTCATTTACCATTGCAAGCAGTTTGAACTGTTATCACCTATCAAGCGACAAGAGTTTGTACAAAATAATAAATTATGTTTTAACTGTTTATCGTCTACGCATTCTGTCATGAAGTGTCGGCAATCAACAAGCTGCAGAAAGTGCGGACGGCGCCACCACACTACCTTACATTTTGACCGAGACAACAGAGATACCAACCCACACCAGGAGGTCACACAAGTCAGTGGCGAAATTGCAACTACATCATCGAGTGAACCGCTACGTGAAAAACCGATGATTTCACGAGGTGACACCAATATTACTACAACATTTTCCAGAGAACTTCAACCGAATCGAGTACTGTTGGCGACGGCTAGAGTTAAGGTATTTAATTCAAATAATTGTAAACAAAGTATTAGAGCTTTACTTGACCAAGGGTCACAGGCCTCTTTTGTGACCGAGGCTACGGTACAATTATTAGGTCTAGCACGTAAGCCTATAAGTGGTTGGGTGTCAGGGTTAGGAGATGCTCGTTTGAGCATTAAACACACGGTTTCACTTCGCCTGGTATCACGTCATGAGCCCGAAAAAGAGATCCAAGTACACGCTTATGTCTTACCTTCATTAACTTCCTTGCTTCCACCAACCAAATTTAATGTAACCGAGTGGTCGGATATCAATAACCTACCTTTAGCTGATCCTGCTTATACAGTACCTGGGAAGATTGACATCTTACTCGGCGCAGAGGTGTACAGCGAGATACTACTCGACGGAGTAATCAAGCAAGCGGATGGAAGTCTGATGGCACAAAACACTGCCTTTGGATGGATTATATCAGGGAGAGTGTCACGAGAGTTGGGTGAGTCTGCACAATTCAATGTTTCTAGCATGCATGTACATGTGGAAGAAGATGATCTATTGAAGAAGTTTTGGGAAATGGAGAATGAACCTGACACTATACAAAAAGAAATGACGACGAGTGAGAAGCTATGTGAATATTTATATGATTCAACTACAGAGAGAGATGAGGATGGGAGATTTGTGGTCAGATTACCTTTTGTAACGGATGATCCTAAGAGTAAGTATGGGCATTCTAAAGAGATAGCTATCAAGAGACTAAAGTCATTAGAGAGAAAATTATCACTGGATCCGAAACTACGAGATGAGTACAACAAGGTATTCGATGAATATCTTACTTTAAATCACATGAGACCTGTTTATGAGCATGAATTAGAAAATGAAAATTCAGTCTATCTTCCTCACCATGCCGTAATACGAGAGGACAAGGAGACTACAAAGTTAAGAATTGTGTTCAATGCATCGAGTAAAGTAGATAATAACGTATCGTTAAATGACGATCTCCTTGTCGGACCTAAATTACAACAAGATTTAAGGCATATTCTAATGAGATGGAGAAACCATAGAATATGTCTTATCGCGGACATTGTCAAAATGTACAGAATGATTTGCGTAGCACCTGAGGATACAGACTACCAAAGAATCGTGTGGAGATTCAAGTCAGATGGATCGGAGCCTATACAACATTTCAAGTTGTTACGCTTGACTTTCGGCACTGCGTGCGCGCCATATTTGGCAGTCAAGTCCTTGCAAAAATTAGCCGACTTGGAAGAAGATAAGTATCCTAGAGCAGCAGAAATAACAAAACGAGATTATTATATAGATAATTTAATAACTGGAGCAGAGACAGAAGCCGAAGCATTGGAAATACATTATGAGATGAACGAGTTAATGAAATTAGGTGGATTTACACTTCAAAAATGGAATAGCAACTGCGAGAACGTCTTAGAGAAAATAACAGGCAAACATGAGCAATTTAATCAAACAGAGCTTATTAAACTAAACAAGACTATCAAGGTTCTTGGAGTGAGTTGGTGCAGAGAGACTGATGAGTTTGTTTACACGGTGGATTTGCCAGAAACCAAGGAACCCATTACTAAGAGACAAGTTCTAGCTGATGTAGCGAGACTATACGACCCAGAGGGGGCTGGATTGCGCCAGTCGTCATCAATGCAAAGAAATTGATTCAAAGTCTTTGGAAAGCAGGTTTGTCTTGGGATCAATCCTTACCTGAGGACATATTGAAAGAGTGGCTAACATATAGGAGGAGCTTAGTAGACTTGAAGCAACTGAAAATACCGAGATGGTTTAATGTTACGCGAAACTCTAAAACGGAACTACACGTATTCTCAGATGCTTCGAAATCAGCGTTCGCAGCGGCAGTCTACATTCGAGTCATCGACGAGTCTAATCAAATTCATGTTCACTTAGTGACTGCAAAAACTAAGGTTGCTCCACTAGAAAAAGAAGTTTCGATACCAAAGCTCGAATTATGTGGTTCAGCTTTAGCTGTGAAACTTATATGGGAAGTATCACAAGTGATAGAAATACCAAAGCAACGATTGTTTGGTTGGACTGATTCCACAATTGTTCTGGCGTGGCTGAGAGGAGGCGTATCTCGGTGGACTACCTTTGTGAGTAATCGTGTCTCTACTATTTTGAACATCATGGATGTAGAACAATGGAATCACGTCCCTACAGCATCAAACCCTGCTGATTGTGCGTCGAGAGGGTTGCAACCTAAGGATATAAGTAATCACCCGTTATGGTGGCGAGGACCGCACATGTTAGCAGAGTGTGAAATTGAGATGGGTGACACAATCATAGAAGACACACACGAGGAGGAAAAAGTCAAATCTTTCATTTCATCAGTTGAAAACGAAGACTTTATTTTGGCCAAATTTTCATCATTAACGAGATTACTAAAAGTCGTAGCTTACTGCAGAAGAGTTTTAAATTTTAAATTACCAAAAGATGAGAGACCAAATTTACCAAAATTTATAACAGCTGATGAAATGAAGGAATCTTTACTGGCTTGCATTAAACAGCTACAAAAACATGAATTTGAGAGAGAAATCAAGCAGTTGAACAATGGAGGTTGTGTACATAAAAAGAGTCCATTGCGCAGTCTCTGTCCTTTTTTGGATGAGAAAGGAATATTAAGAGTTTCAGGTCGCATAACACATTCTGATGCATGTTATGATACCAAACATCCAATGATTATACCTGCTAAACATAATTTTACCAAATTGTTAATTATTGATGCACATTATCAGACTTGTCATGGAGGACCGCAAGTGATGCTTAACATTTTGAGAACTAAGTTCTGGGTCATTCAGGGTAAAGAGCGTGTCAAAAAGGTTTACAGAGAATGTGTTACTTGTACGAGATATTCAACAAAAAAGACTACTCCACTAATGGGTCTTCTGCCAGAGTCGAAATTAAAACCTTGTAAACCTTTCAAATCTACAGGTGTAGATTATTTTGGCCCAATACAAATAAGATTTTCGCCAGGTAGAGGAGCGAAAACTGTTGAGAGTTATGGATGTATTTTTGTGTGTATGGTCACAAAGGCCATACACTTGGAAGCGGTCACTGATTTGACAGCGAAAGCATTTATCGCAGCGTTCAGACGTTTTACAGCACGACGTGGTCACTGCCAAGAACTGTGGAGTGACAACGGCACGAATTTTGTTGGCGCAGACAGAGAAATGAGAGAGATGTTCAATAGTGCTAAGTCATCACTTCCTAGAGAAATCGCGGAACTACTGGTGTTAGAGCGTACCACTTGGCATTTCATACCTCCCCATTCACCCAACTTTGGAGGTCTATGGGAAGCTGGCGTACGAAGTACTAAAACACATTTGCGTAAAATACTTGGGAACACAACACTCACCTATGAAGAGCTTGCAACGGTCTTGGCGCAGGTGGAAGCGTGTTTAAATTCGCGGCCTATAAGCACAATTAGCGACGATCCTAACGATCCCTTACCGCTGACACCAGGCCACTTTCTGATAGGCGAACCGTTATTAAATATAGCAGATCAGGACAGCGATTGCAATGTACATAGCTTAGATAGATGGAGATTAGTCCAGAAACTTGTAAATAATTTTTGGAATAGGTGGCATAGAGAATATTTAGGTAGCCTGAGTCAAAGATACAAGTGGAATACAAAAGGTAAAAGAAGACAACATGCCTCCTGCAAAATGGCTCTTAGGAAAAATTACACAGAAACATACCGGGCCTGATAATGTCACAAGAGTTGTAACTGTCAAATGTAAATCTGGTCTACTCAAGCGTCCTGTAAGTAAACTTTGTATATTATTGTATAAACAATGAATAACCTTTCTTAATTTTAGGTTTGTGTAAACAGTTCTGTAGTTCAGTTTTCATACTAGTTATGAGTTTATGAGAGTGTTATTTCTACGTTTTTATTAATTAGTCTTATAAGCTTATATGTAAGGAACTGATGTTATACCAATACATCACGGTGGGCGGTTAAATGTAATTAATTGTTTGTTATTTTTGCTTATCGTTTTCACAATGTGTATATATTTATTTCAAATTGAATCCGTTCATATGTAGAGTTGTCTAGAGTGCAAAGTATGGTCATATGGCTGTCATTATCTCACATCTTGTATAGAGTTTGAGCATTTTAATTGTGTTTAAATACTTGTCTTAGTTCTTAGGTTTAATTAACAACTAACGTTCTTGGTGGGCGGGATGTTCAAAGGGAAATGTCAATACTGTCCACTTACAAATATATCAAAAAGGTTAAATATAATTAGAGAGTATAATCATAGATACAGTCCACTATATTCTGTCATACTTATATGTCATGTGTTACGAGTAAAATAAATACAAATAGTAAATTGCACGTTTCTTTAATTTAAGTAAATTAGCCTTGTTCATAAATACACATTAACGCGTAAACAAAGTAGTTATGAATATGACAAAAAAAATATGTGAAACTTCGTTTCTCAGACAGAACAGCACGTCTGAAAGCTTAGTGCTTCCCCATAATAGGTAGGTAAAAAACAGTTTGGATATTAACGCAATCACGCAAAATTTACAAAAACATCAGTACAGATTAGGATAAAACTAGTTTTTGGTATAAATTATGATATGATTTTATTTTGTTACAGCAAAGGTTTTCACAAAAAAAATCAATCTATCGATAGAGGACAGCGGTGCTAGATATAGCAGGTATTTGCCAAGGGTCCATTCTTTTGGCATAATATTGTTTGATATAAAATCGTTTGGCATACACTTACTAGGCATAATCATCAAAAAGCATACATTTCGTTTGGCATAAACTCCATTAGGCATAGTTCACTAAAGTCATTATTTCTTTTGGCATAACTATCAGTAGCCCTTATGCATAACTATTGAAATCCATAATGATCTTTTGTCATAAAATTCTCTAGTAACTTTGATCTATAATTTTGTACTTAGGTACATTATTTAAGTGTCGAAAACGAATTGCTGGCAAAACTGACGCCATGTAGTCTTGTGGGCCCTACCCCTACAATGCAATTTAGAACCGCGAAGGCGCGGAGGCCCACCATTGCGTTGCCCCACAGCGCCGGAGCCGTGACAGAAGGCATGCTATCTGCATACTTACTTGAATGCCATGTCTGCATGCTTGTAAAAATATTGAGATAGGTTAGACAATTAGTGAAACAAACTGTATTATTTATAATTTAATAAGAAACAAAATCAACAAATGAATCACCAAAATAAAAGTTATAATTACACTAATTTTAAATTAGCTGCAATCGCATTCAATAGATCACTTATTAATGGTTGTGATTATTCTGCTAAACATTAATATGCTTAAAAAAATAATGTGTAAAGTTGTTCTGCGTTTCGAAAAAAAAAACTGCTAAGCAATATAATGCTTTTTAAAATTCTGCTTCATGATTATTATAGGTAATGATGATAATTACAAACGACATTATGATATTATGCTTAAAAATTGTATGCCTAAACTAGAGAGCCATTTGCCATTGAGGCCAGGCCAGGTTTACGGCCAGGGAGTTGTTAATTTCCCCATACATTTCTTGACGTGATCTAATACTTTTTGCAAGTTTTTGTGCTATTTTCAACAGTAAAGGTTACGGAGGGCTGATTACCTAACTAAAAATCGTTTCAGTTTTCAGTTTCGTCGCTGTTGTTGTTGTCATACAGTCAGTAATCACACGAAATTGTTGCTAGTTGATTTTAAGTTAGATAATAACCTGCCGTCCATCTGTCTTAAGCGAGTACTTGATTACTTTGGCCACATTGCCAGGAAAGAAAGTGACAACCTGGAGAAATTGATAGTGACAGGGAAAGACGACGGCAAAAGGTCTCGTGGTCGCAGCCCGATACGTTGATCCGACCAGATCCGCACCATTATCGACACGTCAGTCTACGACGCACTGCATGCCGCCGGTGACAGGGGACGATGGAAGGCCATCATCAAAGAAAGACTGCTACGAGGTGGTGGTCACGACCCTCAGACATGAGGAACACGACGCAAGGAGGAGGAGGAATAGCCTGCCGATCGTTAATTTTTATCGTTTGTCGTAGGTAGGTTAGGTAGCATGTTATTTGCAGGGTTGTTTTTTTACTGTTGGTATCGTTATTGCAAATACTAGAAAGTGTTTAATTACTTACGTTGAACTGAAGTTGCACATCTGCACGCCCTGCTTTTTCTCACTAGCCATCTTGTTGATTACCTGGAATAAAACATACCATTTCATTTAGTTCAATTTAAGCGGAAATGGACCGACGATCTGGTGCGCGGTCACGGGAAGCCGCTTGATGCGGGCAGGCCAGGACCGATCGTCGTGGAGATCTTTGTGGGAGGCCTATACCCAGCAGTGGGTGTCATGTGGCAGAGACGACGACGCGGAAATGCGCATAAGATTTCAAAATAACCTACTGCTATTTAGCCAAATTCCTTTATTTTTATCTATTCTGAAGATCTGACTTTGACAGTAAATTCATCACCTATTGCTGCCCTCCTGAAATTGTTTGTAAACTCTAGGCCGTAGTAGGAGCCATTTAATTTAGTGGTTACAACTGGGTCACTTGCTACAACCGGAGCCTCTACTCTATTTACATTATTCATCAGCCCTGGAATTGCCAATTTCTGTTGCCAATATTTCAAAATAACGTTTAGATAATCGTATTCTTATTGTATTTCAATTGTAGCGCTCTTTTACTCCTAGATCCAAAACCATTGAAAAGATCCATCGATGGGTCTCTTTGGACTGTTTGAAACACGATCGAGACACAATTAGGACTTAATAAAAGTAAAATCTGGTGGCAAACTCAAACATACGTAAGTTATGTTTTATTCAGGTAAACATGCAATTACTATGTATATCTGTTGTTTTTTAATTCTGTATGTTTATCTATGGAATTTGCTCATTGTCTTTTTTATTCTCTTTTACTGGAGGGATAAAAACGGAACTAGGTTTTCGGTTAATCCATACGTTTTGAGTTAATTTAACGACCGAAGTGATATGAAAAACAACGTGAGTTTATGTAACTAAAAAGGTTAACTTTTGTACCTTTGTTCTTACCCAATTACGGCTCAGTGACTTTGGATGATATTTTGCATACGAGTAGTTGAAGACGAGCGATGTCATTACCAGTCGGATTTTAAAAAACCTTTTATTTATTGGCTGCTACTGTATTGCTTACCTACTGATAAATAAAAGTGGACTTACGTAATATACTTAAAAGTGACAAAAGTTACATGCTGAGTTTACTCCTTCTATCTGTTTTATAACAGAATTGTCGATTCAAGTGTGTTAAAAAAGCATATCAAAAATTGTTAAAATGGTAAGATTTTGACCTAGAAAGAAACCCACCTTAATATAATATCAATTGTTTAGTGTTTGAGTACTTTGAGTGCAGAATTTATTGAATATTACTACAATAAGTAGCTATAGTTCGTTCGTAGTAAAAGAAGTGGAACTTCTTAAATAGTATAAACAAGTAGTAATGTTTGTCATAAAAAATAAAACATATTACGTTATCTATAACTCCGGTAGGTAAATAGTTCAGTTTCACGAGTATAGTAGTTATAAATACTTGTTAGAATAGTTAGAATAGCACTACCCCCTCTCATCCCGTGGGGGTCGTAAAAGGCGACTAAGGGACTCAGCCTTCAGGGGACGGGCAGCAGCGTCTCCTACAAACTTGGCCATACTGCGATCGCCAACCCGCCTGCCAAGCGTGGCGATTATGGCAAACCCTCCCTTTGGGGGAGGCCTATACCCAGCAGTGGGTGATATTCATGGGCCATTTAAAACTTTTCTTTCAGATGGATAAAGAGATATAGGCCATGACCAACCATGCGGCCCAATGCAGATTGATGGCTTTTTACAATTGCAATTGATGCTGGGACCAACGCCTTAGCGTGCCTTCCTGAGCACGAAATTTTGATTTATCTCAATACTAGCTTCCGTCCGCGGTTCCCGTTCCCGTGGGAATATCGGAATAAAAAGTACCCTATATTACTCTTCATACTTTCAACTAACTCTATATCAAAATTAAGTCGATTGTTTGCTTATTTAGGACGTGAAGGACGGACAAACAAACACACTTTCGCATTTTTTGTATTAGTTAGGATTACGTTTTTTTTTGATACAGCTAGCTTGCACTTTTTTTAAGACAGCAAATTTGTTTACCCTGTCAAGGGTACCCACAACTGGTATGTGTGACTTTTCTTCCATTTGTCGCGGTAACTAAAGACTGAGAAGTTTTTTTTACTTATAAAAATTTTGCTTACCCCTTTTATTATCTCACATCATGGCACTTAAAATATCGAGTCATTAAAACGAATATACTCGTATTTAAAATTCCATATGCTAGTGGAAATCCATGGCTTTATTTTTTTTAATTAAAATTACTACAATAATTACCTTAATACTAACGCACTTGTATCAGAAGTAATTAATTTTATTGGTTGCTTTTATTGAAACAGATGGTATGTTAATAAGACTCACGGACATTTTATAGACGAAGATACGAGTTATATTGATAACGATACATTGATAATTGTATATTAATTATGCTTTTAAACCTACTCCCAAAAATTTAAAATCCCATTACCTAAATACCCATACAAACTCATCTAATAAACCATCATTGACGGAAGTTTTGTGACGTCTTCGCTCAATCATCGCCACCAAAGTGTGAAACTTTGGTGGCGATGATTGAGCGAAGACGTCGATGGTTGTCGATTGGCGATGGTTGATTGATGATGTGTGTCAAAATGTGACAACTTCAATAAAAACAAAACGCAAACAAAACGTTGTATGACATGATGGTTTTTAAGAGATGGCGGTAGGCCTGCAGATATGGTTGTATTGGACCATCTCAATTTTAATTGTGGTTTATTATTATTAATATAAAGATATGAAAATGTTTTTGAGGAGCCCGTGGCGCAGTGGTTCGCGCGCTCGGCCTGCGATTGTTGAGACTAAGCAACTTTCGCAATGGTCGGTCACGGGATGGGTGACCAAAAATTTACTATCTCGAGCTCCTCCGTGCTCCGTTGGTCCCGGTTGCATTTGCAGTCGTTAAAACCCACCAATCAGCATTGAGCCCGCGTGGTGGGTCATGGTCCGTTCTCCTTATCTATCCAGAAGGAAGGCCAGTGGCCCAGCAGTGGGGACATTAAAAATGACTGATGACGATGAATTTATCAACCCCTGTTAAAGTTAGTTGCATGACAGCTATATTTGTTTTCAAATTATTCACTCAATTATTTCGAAATACAAAGATGAGTTTGAGATAAGTATGAAATTGGATTATTTTTAGTAACAAAATACTGAAAAATAATAAACAAATCTATATTTTATAAAGAATGGTACCTATGGCACACGTTATGTATCAAATACCTGTAGTAACCAACAGACGGTAAAAAATAAATATAGGGTTTGCTATTGTTAAGTAAAAAGATGTATTTAATCACTGCTCTCTAACTGATCTCGCTCCAATTTTAAGGTAAAATCGACCAGTGATTGCGATCTTGGCCGGTTTTTCACTAATTTCTGGGTGAATTAGAGTAATTACAACATTCTCAATTGCCAAGGTCGAAGCGATCGAGTGACACTAATAGAAAACAACTGAACAACGTTTTTTTACATGGATGTTGAGAAATAATAAATAATTTAATGAACAACGTCGCTACAGCATTTATCATACTTCATGTTAAGATACAATATGGCTGAAGAAGGAATTCTCAACCACTAAGGAACTGGCTATCTTATCTCTAACTTCCGAAACACAACAATGCTGAAATCATTGTTGTTATGGCGTCAGACTTTACAGTTATGGTAGCTAGCCAGGCGGACTTACAAAACGTCTTATCAACAACCAAACCGAATGCAATATGTGCCCCCACTGGGAATCGAACCCGGGACATCTGGGTCTGATATGGGTGGTGATACCAATAGACCAGAAGTGTTTTTTGATCACTTTTGAGTGCTATAATAAATTTATAGTAGCATCTGGCATGGCAAAACGACATTGGAGAAGTGTCCATTTTTTTTAATCAAATCTGAAATTATAAGTAAAATTAAACATAAATTTGAAAGAATCATATTAATATCTCAAAAAATAGGGAATTTATGGGGCCGTCAGATGTTTTATGGATAGGAAAAGAAAAAGTGTATTCTTCTTTAATCCAAGCTATTAAGAATTCGATCGTCAGATGTTCTATGTTTAAGAAGAGAAAACGTGTCTTCTTCTTTATGAATTTAATCGTCAAACTTCAGAACAAGTAACACAACTGAGGCTCAGATGTTTATATCTTGTTAGAGACGATTTATACCAATAATGCAAAGAGATTTTACAGATAATTTTTAATCAAGTAAATATACTAGAAAAAAGCAACTAGTCTCATGTCGCCCTGACGGGACACGAACCCGCATCCTTGGGAATCCGGCCCAATGCACTGACCAATTATGCTACAGAGACCTACGAGAACACGTTGAAATTCTCTAGTATATTCACCTTTTTCTACGGTGTTGGCCACCGTCGTTTCATTAATGAGAGAAATATCCTCGCATTCGAAAGAAACATCTTTACAGATGTTTGACTATCGATTAAGATGAAACTGCCATCTACTTATAACGTTTTAATTTTGCATTTTACAATGCTATTTTTATGTGATAATTTTTAATCAAGTAAATATACTAGAAAAAAGCAACTAGTCTCATGTCGCCCTGACGGGACTAGTTGCTTTTTTCTAGTATATTTACTTGATTAAAAATTATCACATAAAAATAGCATTGTAAAATGCAAAATTAAAACGTTATAAGATTTTACTGATTTGAAGGTTTGCATTGAATAGGCTCCGAAACTAATCAACGGATTTGGATGAAGTTTGGTACACAGATAGTAGATAGCCTGGTTATGAACATAGGATACTTTTTATCCCGATATGCCTACGGGAACGGGAACCACGCGGGTGAGACCGCGAGTGGCCGCTAGTAATTTATATAACCAAATATTGGTCGCAAACTTGCCATGCAAATAAACTATCCTTGCAAAACGTAAAAAGTGCAATTCATTATGGTAAATTGAGAAATACAAGTTATTTTAATGATCTGGTGAAACAAGTTGTTGTGGTGCTGATAGTATGAGTTCAACAACCTTATATTATGTTCAATGTAAGACCACATCTAGTGGTACAACCACCGGTATCAGACCCACGGGTCCCGGGTTCCATTCCCAGCGGGGTACATATTTTATTCGGTTTGGTTGGTGGTAGGACTTGTTGTTAGTCCGCCTGGCTAGCTACCACCATCTTATCTAAAGTTAAAGATTAGATAGCCAGTTCCTCAGTGATTGAGGATTCCGGGAGAGGCTCGCTTTCATCTTCAGCCTTATCAATACTTAACATCAGGTATGATGAAGGCTAAGAGTTTCTCCGTCACTCATAAAAAAAAAAACTTTTGTATTCTTATTTTTTTGTTAGTGAAATTATGCTGCCAGCTGGTAGCAATCTACCAGCTGGATACCAGCCATGGCTTACTTTCGATCAAGACACGTATAGCTATAAAAAAACTTAAAACCGACGTCAAAAAGTAAAAAAAAAAAATTTGGATTCGGTGCCAGCCAATTCATTCTACATTGCAGTTGTATTTTAATTTTTCTTGCCTTGGCTAGCACCGACTCCAAAAATTTTATTTTTAACTTTTTGAAGTCAGTATTGTTTTTTTATAAAAAGTTATTAGTTACCCACATTACATATTTTTCAGCATTTTGAAAAAACTGCTAGCTAGACCTTCGAAAAGCTTTTATATTTTACATAAAAAAAAACTACTTAAAAAAAACCGCCTCCAACAAAGGGTTTATTTTTTACTTTTTGATTTTTGATGTCAGTTTTTTTTTATGAAATGTTTTTTATTTCACAATTTTTTAAGTTAGGATAAGTACCGCACTTCGGTTTGTTTAAACTAGTAGTGTAAGCAACTACTACTTTGAGTCAAACCGTTTGACCGAAAAACGACAGGTTTTTCAAAATTTTTGAAGGCGGTTTTTTTTTTCAAATTTTTTTAAAGTCAAAGGCAGAAGCTGTGCCATTTAGTGAACTTGTTTTATTTTTTGTATAAAATGTTTTTTATTTCTCAATTTTAAAAGACAAAGGCATAATCTGCGCCATCTAGTGAACTTAATGCCATCTTGCGGTTTTTACAACAGTATTTTTAAGATTTACTGAAAAATACTAAACTAATTTCGAAATGTTAGAAAATGGGACCAATTGGGATCACACCTGATCTAATAGATAACGTTTAAATCATTACAATCGTTCCAGCCGTCTTCGAGTAATCAATGTACATATGTATATACATAAAAAAAAAAAATTATATACGCGACGAATAACTAACCTCCTTTTTTTTGAAGTCGGTTAAAAAAAGAAGAAGGTATTAAACTCGGTTGACAACTGACGACTTTATATTAAAACATACAAAAAAAATACAGTCGGCTTGAGAATCTTCTCATAGTTTTGAAGTCGGTTAAAAAAATTACCTACTCTTACGGCCATCACCTATTTGCATGCATAAATGTAACGTATCGTGTTGCACGAACGTTTAAATTCCGTTGGACTCTGCCGTGAATGAATAAGACATGCGGTAATTTACTTGGATCATCTCTGCTAGGAGAAGCACAGCACAGTACAGTTAACAGCACTTGCATTGCGAAAACCGCCTCTATTACGAGCGACCAAAGGGCGCTTTAAAGATCAAAGTGTAAAGCCTTGCGTGCTGTTGACTGTACATAAATATAAATCATCAAAATCAGTACTGTAATTACATACAAACCTCCGAAAGAAGCGCACTCATACAGACACGCGCCATAAAAAGGTTTGCCATAGCAATAACTAACTAGGTAGACGTTTTATTTTCACTCATTCATAACATAAAGAGGCGAAAATTTACATTTAAAAAAATCAGCATAACAGTTCCAAACTTATCTTTTAAGGACGGGTGTAACTTATCTGCATTTGTCTTTATGCAAATAAAGATAAATGGTATAACCAACCTTTTAAATAAATATTGACTGATTGAGAAAATGTTATGCTTTGTTTTACACGGGTGACAATTATGTTTAGCTCAGAATTTTGTATGCACGGGCAAATAAAGACAGAAATTGTAAATACGCACGTGAGAGGACATTGTATTAATTTGTCATTTGTCATTTTTTTTTAATGTACGACGGTGAGACTCTTAGCCTTCATCATACCAGATGTTAAATATTGATAAGGCTGAAGATGGAAGCGAGCCTCTCCCGGAATCCTCAATCACTGAGGAGCTGGCTATCTTATCTCTAACTGCCGGAACACAACAATGCTGAAAACATTGTTGTTATGGCGTCAGACTTAGATAAGATGGTGGTAGCTAGCCAGACGGACTTACAACAAGTCCTACCACCAACCAAACCGAATACAATATGTACCCCCGCTGGGAATCGAACCCGGAACCCCTGGGTCTGATATCGGTGGTTGTACCACTAGACCACAGAGGCGGTTAATTGTAAGAATGTAGACCATTTCACACACTAATATTATATTTGCGAATGCAACTCTGTTTGTTTGTACGACGGTAACCTTCTGGCTTAAATCAATTTTACACATACTGTTATTATTTGCTTATAAGTTTACTACTCTACAACTATATTTTATATATTTTTGTGATGGAAATTGACCTAACTGATATGTTTGACGACATATTAATTTGACGACTCTGTATGAAATAAAACACAGAGAAAAAAACAGCCCTTGACGAGTTTCTTGCTGGTTCTTCTCGTTACAAGGTCTCCCGCCGTAGGGTTTTGAACCGATGGCGTAGCTTCTTTGACATTCATAAGTGCTTGTAACAGCCTAGACTGAATAAATGATATTGACTTTGACTTTGACTTCATACATTCACAAAACTCTTCTCGCTCTCTCAACTCGTACGCGTGAGAACCGGTACATCGTTTGCAATCCTTCCCGACTATGGTTTTGTTAAGACGGTCTTTATAACCAACTTCAAAAAAGGAAGAGGCTATTCAGTCGCCTATATGCTTTACTTTGTGACGAGGCATACAACCTCGTGATAATTCTGGCAGTCCCTTTTGGCTTTTCTTTCGGCATCCTATTTCTAAATTCAAAAAGTACTAGCAGATCGTCTTTGGACTTCTATGAATGTCAGTCTTGGTCAGAGAATTGAAAATGTGAACACAAATTTTGGTATATTAAATAAAATCATATTTTTTTTTGGTATTAAAACAAATTACAGTGATAATAAGTGCTCTCCGCGTGCTACGGTACCCGTCGCAACTTTTTGAAGAGAATACTTTACACATGATACCATTTAATGACAGTCTTATCATCTTATCGCCTTTAATAGAGAAGCTTATCAATTCGTCAGTACCGGTAATAATAAATAGGTAAGTACGTAGGTACGTACTTACCTATATTTTATAATAAAACTAAAAGTACCTATTAAAATGCAAAGTAGCATATTTTTTAAGTATTTTTTTTTGTTGTGATGATAATAATTAAATAACCGAAGTCAGTGATTTAGTTTCATCAGTCATGTTTTAATGTGGCTTGACACGCCTTCTTACGTAGCTTGTATACAGCTGGTAAAATAGTATACACCTATAAAGAAATAGGTAACACTTCTTAAGAAAGTCTACTGGTCGACTCGGAAGTTCCCCGACTGTATCAAAGTAATACTTAATAACTGCGCCTGTCTTTACTGAAGAGCATCTTTGATTCATACCATCATAACAATCATGATTTTACAACAAGAACCCATTCTTTTCCCCTGTACCATTTGCTCTATCCACAGAACAAAACAACTTTACGGGCCGGTTTTACCACCTACTAATAAGTTCTGGAATATTCTGGATAGTTTAATTCACAGATCTTTTGACAGTTTGTTATATGAAAAAATTACAAATTAAATGCCATCTAAGCTATCCATAACTTATCAGTAGTTGGTGAAACCGACCTTTAATTTAAACCTACATTTCGATTCGTTATTAGCCATTTAAAGTCCTGAGGCCTGTCTTAGTAAGAACAAAAAGGTCATGACGGCCATCTCAAAAATCCATTAAAAAAAAATACGCCAGAGTTGGTACCAGCTTGCTACTAACGTACCTAAGTAGTTAAAGCCAATAATTATTAGGTTCATATAATTTTAAAGACAACGAAATCCACAGCGTTTTCAATATTTTCTGAAAACTACTGTAGGTACGGTATGATGAGGAGCAGTGGTTCGCGCGCTCGGCCTACGAGTTATGGCCTGCGCAGACGACGGACATTGAAGGACTTTTTGTCCGCGACACGACCTTATTACTAAGAACATAAAGTTGAATAAATAACGAGGACTATCGCGTACTTTTCGCGGATATACGCGGTCTAAGTTGAATCTTATTTGGTTAACACTAAAGACGTGTCGCGGACAAAAAGTCCTCCGTTATCCGTCGTCTGCGCTAGCTCTTAGTTTAGCAAAGGTCGGTCACAGGATAGGTGACTAATAATTTACTATCTCTTCCGTGCCTCGGAAGGCACGTTAAATAGTTGGTCCCGGTTGTATTTGCAGTCATGAAAACCCACCAATCCGCATTGGGCCCGCGTGGCGGATTATGTCATGGCCCATTCTCCTTATCTTATGATTTATCCTTCCATAAGGAAGGCCAATGCAACGGCAGTGAAAACATAAAAAATGGTTAATGACGACTGTTCAATCTGTTTATAGGTACCGAAACATTAAAAGTTGGGACAAACTTGTGTAATAAAGTCATAACGTTAAAACTTGTATTACGAAAACAGCTATATTATTATACCGCCGTATTACTAAACTAGCAGATCCTCGCGGTTTTACCCTCGTGGTGCCCGTTCCCGTGGGAATATCGGGGTAAAATATAGCCTATGTCACTCGGGAGAAATGTAGTTATGGTAAATTTTAAATAGAAAAATATTGGAAAAAATTACCTCGGCTACAAGTGAATTCTCAGACGGGAATCGATCCCGCGACCTTTGGAAATCCGGTCCAATGCTCTAACGGCTGAGCTACCGAGACTTGCGAACCACTGTCGAAATTCTCCAATACTTTTATATTTTTAATACGCTGTAGGCCAGCGTTGTTACATCAATGCTAGGAATATCCTTGCATTCGAAAGAAACATCTTTTCAGGTGTTTAACGATCGATTAAGATGCAACTATATAAGCCGAGTTAATTTTTTCCAATATTTTTCTATTTAAAATTTACCATAAGTATAAAAATAGCATTGAAAAATGCAAAAAATACAAACTCATAAATTATTGGCAGTTGCATCTTAATCGATCGTTAAACACCTGAAAAGATGTTTCTTTCGAATGCAAGGATATTCCTAGCATTGATGTAACAACGCTGGCCTACAGCGTATTAAATCGTATCTTCTCTATTCACTCCTTGGTTGACCATTATCAGGTCACAGCTCGGTAAATCCTTGGCAGAGAACCAAGGCTCCGAAGTTACCTCGTTGGTATGAAAATCGACTAGTGTTTCTAATTATATGAACCACCACTGTAAGTATAAAGCCTGACCTGCTGTTGACTACATAAAAATACCACTTGTATTCGCGACACATCGATAAACTCCTCCCTTTTTTGAAGTCGCTTAAAAAATTATACAAGAACTAAAACTTTAAGAAATAACAAAAAAAATATACATACAACGCCATCTATCAGCTCGCCATACAGCTAAAGTATTAAAAAAAAAAGCAAAAGTGTTAGTTGAAAAGACGGAGAGTAACATAGGCTACTTTTTATTCGCGTGATGCCCGTTCCCGTGGGAATATCGGGATAAAATATAGCCTATATGTCACTCGTGAGAAATGTAGCTTTCTAATGGTATAAGAATTTTCTAAATCGGTCCAGTAGTTCCTGAGATTAGCGCGTTCAAACAAACAAAGTCTTCAGCTTTATAATATTCTATCCCGATTTTTCCACGGAAACGGGAAACACGCCGGTGAAACCGCGGGCGGAAGCTGAAAACAACCTGTCAAGTTTTACTGAAATAATTACCGGACAAAATTATTTGAAATATACACCAGTCGCTTTGTGATCGATTTGTTTTTGTCGTATCGCAAACACTTTGCTTGCCTCCATAAACAATGTCGCATTTGTACAGAAAGGCATTACAAAAGCGATTACAAACTTCGCAATGTAAATAAGATCCTTATAGCATTCTCTTTCCAAGTAGTAAAACTGCTCCTTAAATACAAAACAAGTTTCATTTCGACTCGCTAATGTATGTAATGTAATGTAAACCATGAGTTTTTCTTTCCGTTTACTGTACAGTAAACGGGAGACATTTTGTATGAGATTTTGTAGTTCTGCTACTGCCCACTAGAGGCGCTGTTCAGATTCGCATACTGTACGTACAGTAAACGGGACGGAAAACTCATGGTAGGCCCACAGAGGTCCCGCTTCCAATCGCCGAGCCTACAGTCTCGACAGGGTGTCGGGGGGCGGCGAGGGATAGGATGCTGGACTCGCGAGTCCAGTATTCTAGGTGAGTCCAGCATAACCGTTTGGTATGCGTAAATGAATTCCCTTCACTCAAAAAAAAAATTTCGGTTCGGTTTGGTTGGTGGTAGGACTTGTTTCAAGTCTGTCTGGCTAGTTATCACCATCTTCAACCACTGAAATGTATCTCGGACGTCAAATGGGCTGTCTAGGAAATCTCTTTTTTGGAGTCAGAAGGTTAACTCTGACCTTAGACAATACAGATACGTTTTCCTGCTGTTATCAAAGGTTGTCGGAGGTAATACTCAGCGAACAACTCATCAAGGGATAATATTTCCTTCCTGCCTCATTTCTCACTCGTAAACAGCAAGGTGACATCACTATAACTTGCTTTAACCATTTAGGTACTGAGGTCAACAACCATGACAACAATACTCATAAAAAACAAGGCCTGACTCGACACACATTATTTTAAAGTAAATTTAGGTAAATTGCACATCTTAAGTTTCTTCGCGCATTCATAATTGAAATAAAACAACTTTTGCGGAGTATTTAGTGCGATGTATTTAGTTTGTATTCTGTTGCCGTGGTCACGGGTTGACGGGTGCCGTGGTCACCAGTCAACCCGTGACCACGGCAACTGAAAAGGTGCCGAAACGTCGGGAACCCAAAAAACCGCAAATAAACCGAAAAATTATAGTACCAAATATATATTTCAGGTAAATACATCGCACTAAATACTTCGCAAAAGTTGTTTTATTTAGGTAAATTGCTTTACATACGAAGACGAGACATACATACAGATACAGTCAACCGCACGTAAGGCTTATCAGTTTTTGACTTGTAATAGCGTAGGTTTTGTAGTATAAGTGTTAGCCTAAAGAGCTACGGGCCATATTATCTTGCAATTTCGGGCCGACAACTCTTGCTGTCTAACGCTGACTTTTTAATTCAGTAGCCTGATTTGACAGGTGACAATGTCACTTCGTTAACGATAATTTTGCTTTTAACTGTTTTTCGCAATGATTTGCTCAGATGCAGTTCAAGTTCAGTAAGTATTGATTCCATTCACAAATTAATATTAAAATTAAAGCTACATTCTAATATAAAAGGCAGCATATTTTTACAAAATGACATTTGGCACCTGTCACATTGCTCTACTGAATAAAAAATCTGCCCGATGGACTCCTACCACCCACCGGGAATCGAACCCGGGATCTCTGGGTCTGGTAGGCGGTTGTTCCTTTTCCTAGAATAAAACAACTTTTGCGAATTAAATCGCGTTTTTTATAAACACATTTTAAATTGCGTGTTCTAGAGACTACAGTAAATTTTTAAATAAAAAGAAATATACGTAACCCTATAATGTGAATGAGGTTCTCTCTTGTCTGCGGTGAAGGGCTTGAATCAAGTTTACTGGTCGCGCCTTGCACTTCAAGGTCGTATGTACTTTAAAAGGTACTTATTTTTAAGTTTAATTAATAGTTTTTGTATAGTAAAGAGCACGTCAAAGCTAACACTGTAACTACGAAAATAGTCGCTATTAAGAACAACATAAGGGCTCCATACGAATAATCTACATACGAATTCCTCTATGACTTTTGCTTTTGTCAAAATAGTAAAAGCTAATTTTGCCTTTTAATTTAGTTAAATGTAGGTAAGCGTATTATAATATAATACATAATTCAGTCTTTTTCACTTAAGTTGCTATTACGTTTTTCATTTGGTTATATTGCCTCAATTCATAATTGTGTTATTTTTGATTATTTACATTTTTCAATGCTATTTTTATACTTATGATAAATTTTAAATAGAAAAATATTGGAAAAAATCAACTCGGCCACAAGTGAATTCTCAAATGGGACGCGAACCCACGACCTTTGGAATTCTGGTACACTGCTCTAACCATTGAGCTACCGACACTTGCGGACCAACTTCGAAATTATCCAATATTTTTATATTTTTAATACGCTGTAGGCCAGCTTTAAAAATATTCAAAAATCATAAATTATTGGCTGTTGCATCATAATCGATCGTTAAAAATCTGAAAAGATATTCCAGCGTAAAAAAATATAAAAATATTGGAGTATTTCGACGGTGATCTGCAAATCTCGGTAGCTCAGTAGTTAGAGCAGTGGACCGGACTTCCAAAGTGGTGGGTTCGAGTCCCATCTGGGAATTCACTTGTAGCCGAGTTGATATTTTCCAATATTTTTCTATGTAAAGTTTGTTATAAGTTAAAAATTATATTTTTCCTTTTTGATTGAATTTCAAACGATATGTATTTAATTGGTTTAATAGTTTTTATTTTCTGATAAAATCTGTTAAAACATGTATCACATCATATAGCTTCATTTTAATGAAAAAAAAATCTTTCGGTATCGTTCAATACAGTATACCAACAAAACAAAACAAAACAAACAAAAAAAATAAAACCATGAACTGGTTACTGAACACAATATCTTCTCTAATAAGAATTTATATAAATCCAAATAAAAATAAAATAACTACAAACCTTTTAAACAGTACGTGTCGATAAAACTAAACACTCGCGCACATTATCAGTGATTGCGTAAAAAAAAAACTAAAGATCGGTGCATATTACGAGACAATTCGGATACGACTGAAGGCAGCCCTGCGCAATGGCAGCCGATCTGTGACAAATCACGTCGAATTATCGACTCGATTTAACCTTAAATTGTTTGGGTTGAGTTGAAAATCGGACAGCTAAATGTGACTCTTAGTTGGGGGGCTAATCTCGCGCTACGACTAACACGACATCTCGAGTTCGACATTTTCTAGCCATGTTTTTTATTTATTTATTTATTAGGTACCTACACCAACGCTTGTTACAATTTCAAATATGACGAATAAGCCAACCCACTATTAAAATAAAATATTTGCTATAGTATATTTAAAAAATCCGCCTCTGTGGTCTAGTGGTACAACCACCGGTATCAGACCCAAGGGTCCCGGGTTCGATTCTCAGCGGGGGTACATAATTGTATTCGGTTTGGTTGGTGGTAGGACTTGTTGTAAGTCCGCCTGGCTAGCTACCACCATTTATCTAAGTCCGACGCCATAACAACAATGTTTTCAGCATTGTTGTGTTCCGGCAGTTAAAGATTAGATAGCCAGTTCCTCAGTGATTGAGGATTCCGGGAGAGGCTCGCTTCCATCTTCAGCATTATCAATACTTAACATCAGGTATAATAAAGGCTAAGAGTTTCCCCGTCGCCCATAAAAAACAATACAAATACGTACACAAACAAAGAAAAAATATTTTTTATGTGAAGTCTTTACTACTGTTAAAAAGTTTTAGTTTCAATGATCTTGCTTTTAGTGAGTTTTTAATACAGATTTGTGGCTCCAAAAAATGTCAGATTCGAGACGTCGCAGCGCGAGAATAGCCCCCTGTTCGATTCTCAACTCAACCCAGCCGAAGGCTGGCCGAAGGCTGGCCGAAGGTCGTTTCGAATATGACGAGATAATAGCATCGGATTACTTGGTGATACTGCACGTGTATGACGTCATAGAGAAGTTTGCTGACGTCACAATAAGAGCGTTATTGATGATCGTGAAAGTTCAACTTTTGCATTCAAGGGCAGCTTAAAAGCACTACCCAGGTCTCAGATGTTGCTTTAAAAGAATTAAATAAATAAATAGGCTGATAGTTTAAGTGATAAGAAAATACATATTTTCGTAATACCTAAGAGTGAAGAGATACGTTCAAGAAGTTGGTAGATGAAATATTATCAAAAGATATTGGCGATCACTGTCAAAATATACTGATAACAGTCGTTTAATCCCTAAGAAGCCCAACAGACTTTGAAGTAATCATAAAAGAAATATGACTCTCCCTTTTTTGTTGAAACAGGCTTTATTGTTGGACCTTGATATTTGTAGTGCAAGTGCCTGACGTGCTTTGACTGTACAATCGGATCTCCCGGTTGACTAGTAGAGTGTTTTTGGGAATCGTTTACTCTGAAAATTCTTAAGTTAAACTAATAATTTATCATTCAAATGAAATAGCTGTTAATGTTCTATCATTTGTTGTAGAAACGTTTTCTGTATATCTATTACTTTTCTAAATGAAGCTCCCTAAAAAACTATTGGTCGACCGGAAAGTTCCCCGATTGTACCTAAACCCCTATTTGGCTTAATTTATTGTACTAAATGAAAAATGACTGAATTAAGACAAGTGTAAAGGCATTCAGACTGAGGCTTTAAACTTCAAACTTTCATTTGCTGAGTATTTACAAGTTCTTAAATAGCACTGTTAATTGGACACCTTGTACAAGCTATTACAAATTTAATTAAACAAGTAACTAGGTTATTCAATTAACAATACTTTTGAAACTAAATTAACAGGCATGCAGTCTGTCTGAATTTAGTGCACTGAATTCTTGGACGAATTAAGCCAAATGTAATGTATATCAAGTTTGGAGGGTCAACCTCCGTAGCTCAAATTCGTTTATTCAAGTTCAAGGTCATGTTAACTCGATATGCCGTTGACTTTACATGTATTGTTAAAATAATACACCATAAAACAAATTAACATCCATTTATTAAACTGTTTATCATGTTTTTAAGTTAAGCGCAAATTTTCTTTACCCTTAATCCGGTTTCCAAACAATACCGTGATGGCGTAAAGATTATGATGTCACGACTCAATTGCACATTTATTACAATGTTGTCAACAAATGACAATAGCTCAATTTATCAGTCGTGTACGGACAACAGCAGCTACTAGTGTTGTAAAAAACTCAAGTCTTTTAGTTTTAATTTCGAGACTTGAGTCGAGTCATAAGACTAGGACTCGTTAGTCACATGAGTCCCGAGTCCTTTGAGTCCTTTGAGTCTTCTAAGTCCTTTCGAGTCTTTTAAGTTCTTACAGATAGACTGAGTCGTGAACTTGAGTTGGTGTATTAGAATAGGTAATACTGGGTGATTTTATATCGTCATCCATATTTATTCACACATATTTAATTACTAGTCTGATTGAAAATAAATCGTACAATAAAAACTAGTAAAAAATTAATTGCAATAAACGCAAATAACCTAATCAAGAGTATTCACCTGAAGACTGACGATTTTCTGAATCAAAATGCGAGTTAAACGTCTTAATAAAATAAGTCTTAATAAAATTTTATAACCTAACGACGAAACCGATTGGGTAATAAAACTATAAGGGCTTCAATGTGCCTGTCTTCCTGGCTCAATATACTAAAATAATATATATAAATAATAATTACATACCTAATAAATCAATAATTTGTTAATTGCTATTTTATTTACTTCAAACTACAGCTATGGATTTAGAGAACTCAGTCATGAGTTCTTTTAAAAAGACTCAGTCTTTAAGTTCTTTTTGGCAGGACTAAAGTCCTTTTACAAAGACTCCAAATTCTGAAGGACTTGAGCTCTAAGTATTATTTATAAGACTCGAGTCTTCAAAAATAGCTCAAGTATTATTAAATAAGACTCCAAGACTCGAGTTTCTTACAACACTAGCAGCTACGGCTATACATATCTGTCTAGACTTTAAGACGTATGATTTGCCAGATACAAATTTGACAGATATGTAAAGTCGTACTGCTGTTGACTGTACTTACCCTTTGTCCGAACGGATTAAAATATAGAAACACTTTATGGTCATGTCACCCTAAATTATCGTTTGTGTTGTAACTTACTGAACAAACGATATAGTTGGTGTGATATAATTCTGGAATGTACAACTAAACCATACCTACTCCTTTTAATGATGACAAACCTTTGCTATCTTGATCTTAATAGCTGTTGTCAACCTGCACGGTTGTTAAACTGCAATTTAAATAATATCAACAGGAATTGGAAAAAATATAGCAATTTGAAACGATGACAGATTTAATAATACATCATTTTCAATTCTTTTACTCGCCTACTTGAAATTTTGTAGTTCTCGTAGGCATTATTGAAACCAATTTTACATTGCTGATTTTATTTGTCCAAAATCATTCACATTATTCCTCGAAAAGTTAGAATTGATTATTTAATAATAGCTAAACTCAACTCAAGTTAACTGGGAATCTGGCGCAATGCACTAACCAATTATACTACGGAGAGCTATGCGGACACGTCGATTTTTTCTAGTATATTAAACTTTCTACGGTTTTGGCCACCGTCGTTTCATCAATGAGAGATAATCCTCGCATTCGAAAGAAGCATTTTTTTTTCATATTTGACTATCAATTAAGATGAAACAGCCATCTAATTATAACTTTTTATTAAGTCTCATGTCGCCCTGACGGGATGAGACTAGTTGCTTTTTTCTAGTATATTTTCTTGTTATCACATAAAAATAGCATTGTAAAATGCAAAATTGGGCCGGAATCCCAAGGATGCGGGCTCAAGTCCTGTTAGAGCGACATGGTTGTTTTTTTCTAGTATTTATTTGTTAAACAATTGTCATACTAAAATAGAAAATTAAAAAAATATATAATTAAAGTAACTAAGTTTATTGTTCCAGATTTAGAGGACACGAAACGTTGTTTTGTCTTCGATTGGAATTTTGCCATTCTCGTGTTTCATTCTCTTCTTGTTTTCTCAGAATACTTCTGTTAAAATTAAAGTAACACACTATTTCTGAGAAATCGAATTCTTTATTTATAAATATTTTTCTTCAGTATAAGTGTTTTGATTTTCTTCATCTTATCATTACTCACGTTGTGATAGATTATTATCAAACCAATTGTGACGGATTCAGTTGCAACATCAATACTTATCTCCTTGGTTACTCTTTTATCTGTGGATGTTGCTGATGTATTCATGTATTTTATTTAAAATCTCCTTAGTAACAATATTTGGCAATCAATGACAGGTATATTTTCTAAGTACCTATGTTAACACATTTTGTTCAGTCAAACATCTGTAAAGATGTTTCTTTCGAATGCGAGGATATTTCTCTCATTGAAGTCTGAAGTTCCAGATAAGATAGCCAGTTCCTCAGTGGCTGAGGATTTCGGGAGAGGTTCGCTTCCATCTTCAGCCTTATCAATGCTTAACATCAGGTATGATGAAGGCTAAGAGTCTCCCCGTCGCCGTCGTTCATAAATAAAAAATGCACATAGTTTTAAAACAGCACGCAGCTCTTCCGTATAGCACTCAAAAAAGTATACATCAAATATGCTTTTACCGTAAGATTCTATATTTCCTGGGTTCGATGCTATACAATAGATTAAATAAACTAGATAATATATAACCTCTTACATAATATATCTGTAAGAAAAAAGTAAAAAATATTTTGCAAAGCATGTCCTAAGAAGATACAGAGAAGTTACTAATGATAAATAACGTCTAGAATTATTATTACATTTATAAATACGGTACATCTTATGTTTTGCGCGCACTGTTCATTGAAATAAAACAACTTTTACGGATATCAAGCGCTCTATATTTCACGAACTAAGTTGTAATTGTCCGTATTTTTAGGTTTTTTAGGGGTTTTTTGATTTTCCCGACGTTTTGGCACCTTTTCAGCTACCGTGGTCACGGGATGACTGGCAACTTATAAGTCTACCCTCGAAAAGTTAATTAATTTTTTCGTTCGGATATGGTTAGACATTTACTATGGCAACAATTATTACTGATTTGATATTTTAATTTAATTATTTTTTTAAATCTTTATTATTAAGAAAAGAGAAAACTAAAGACTCTACTGGCAGTTCACAAATTGGGAGGACCTTCGAAGAAAGAAGCTGCCAAGAAAACTTCAAAAGCTGGCCGACCTCCACGTTTATAAAGAAATTAAGATATGTTATCTCCACCTTTACTTGTTTATATTTATCTACAAAAAGAGCTAACTATCTACAAAGAGAGATTTGGGTTGAGACTTTAATTTATGGAGAATAGGGTCCCAAGCTGGTGGAATCTTCCACCCATCATCTCTATAGCGCGCTTGATAGCCGTAAAAGTTGTTTTATTTCACATTTATAAATGTTTATGTATCTTTATACTAATTATAATTTAAGCTGATTTATTTGTATGTGATTAATTTGTTTTTTTTTTATTGTTATTTGATATTATTGCACTACGCTCGCATGAAATATAGGATTTCTCAATTAATGTTACCTTTAGCATTATGTTTTTTCAATTATTTTGTGTGTGAATTTAGGAAAAATTAAATTATTACTTATTTTAATTATTTATTTATCTAAGTCTGACGCCATAACAACAATGCACAGTGAACATTCTTGTGTTCCGGCAGTTATAGATACGATAGCAAGTTCTTCAATGGTTGAGGATTCAAGGAGAGGCTCGCTTCCATCATCAACCTTATGAATACTTTACATCAGGTTTGACGAATAGTAAAAGGTCTTCCCGTTGTTCATAAAAAAAAGATAAAGAAAAAAAGAAAAGCAATTTATTTGAGACAAATTACACGGTAACGAAAGCCAGTACACACAGAGAACATAAGAATTGTCCCAAAACGGTCACGACATAGCATAATGCATGGTCTTACGACGCGCTCTGATCTTCCGTCGTGACCGGTTTGATGACGTTCCGGTTAATAACAACAAAAACAAAACACCAAAACAACATACCAAACTACAATTTAAACAAACAAGAAAAATAAATAAAAAAAGAAACACAGAAACTATTAATTAACAAAACATAAACTTATTCTAGGCGGAATGGGCTCAATCCTACCCCCTTTCAATTCAAAAGACAGTTCTTAGAACAGCAATAAAAATTTATTTTTAATTATGCTGTCTGATGGTGTCTGTGACTGTCTGTGACATTGACAGGCGAGAAAGAAAAAACAAAGGTTACAACTTTATTTTCACTTCACACGCTCGGAAGTGAAGGTTTTGTTTATCGTAGAAAAGTTTCATCGTAGAAAATCGCTTTTTGCGTAAAGTACTTTTGTAATTTAATACCTAAAAATATGTCATAATGCGTTCCGAATCGCACAATTGACTTTTTTGTTACATTTTATTCGTATTTTAAATAGCTTTGATTAATTATAATACTCCGTTTTAGTTTTATTACATTACTTTAGTTCATTATATCATAAAAAACAATAACAATAAGATTAAACTATTTGTTAAAAGAATTTTATTTTAGGCTGGGTGAGATTGATAGAACGTCACATAAATCTTTATTTTTATATTGACTGTCTTGTACCTCATGTCAATGTCAACACCTACGGAATCGTTTTTATTGTTATTTATAAGTAACAATATATTCCTACATTAAAAAACTTTGAATTAACTATAATACTCCCTTTTTTATTATTTTAGTTTTTTATATAATTAAAACAACGCGAATAAGGTATATTTAGATTAAACTTTATTTTTTAAGATTTTTTTACCGGAAGTTGACCGCGGATACAACCGTAAAATGTTCCTCGCTGTTGTGAAATTAAAAATTGTGTGTTGCGCTCGGCAGAAAAGTTTTTAGCGTCTTGTACCTTTGAAATCCTCGCTTCGCTCAGGATTCAATCTTTGAACCTTCCTAGAATCCTTCGCTTGCTCTGCTTTCAATAGAGGTAACTCGCCGCTAAATAACCAACTTTCCAGCCTTGCATAACAAATAACTATTTCTCAGCAGCAATTTGCAGTTCGGCACAATTTATAAAATCATAGATTAACACATTGCACAATACCAAACAGGAAGGACACTGATAATTTAACACAAAGGAAACCAGTTTAATCGGGATACGAAGTATAGAAAAGCACATACAGTTTTGCATTGGTTATGAATTTTAGTCGGCTCAATGTAAGTAAACAATTAAGAAGCAGAAAGTATAGATAGATAAATAAATTGTGTGCGTAATAATATGAAAGAAGGGAGTGGATGAGGAGAATCTCCTCATTCACTCCGATGGTAGAGTGGAGTGGAGGAGAAGGACGTATGCGCAGACCCCGAGTAGAATTGGGATAATCCAGAGATAAGTGATTATGGCTTGAGGAGCATGTGTATACAAGGTCATTTTTAAACGTAATCCAAATGTTTCGACTCTTCATACAAATCACTTATCACGCGATCAATTTAGTATGGGAAGTCAAAAAAATGTTGGCGTATTTCGATTCATGTTTCAACGAGCAAGTTGTTTACTTACTGAATTCTGAGTCGATCTAAAAAAATGGATAGTGTTTGAAAGATGAGTTTGTATTTGCCTAATTCACAAAAGAAGAAGTAAGCCCGAGCAGAGGGGACATCAAAATGGCACATGATGGTGATCTGCCTTTAAAATATAATAAAGGATATTGCAACTTTTCCATAATAATCTGTATGGATTTTTTTTTAAACAGGGACTGATATCAGTAAATAGATATTAATGTTATTAACTTTTTATATGGGACAAAGAAAATATAAAGTATACATTTACTACAGCACAAAAATATGTACAACAAGACGAATGTCTCATTATATCCATGCGACGCGTTAAGTGTCTAGCTTCATTTTTTGCCAAAAGACCATACAAATCTGACTCACCCATAAAAATATACCATCAGTCAAAAATATATATATTTTACTGGGCATGCACTTACTTACTACCATCATAAAACCAGTTTTTTTTAAGACGCCTTCATTTACCTGATAAGGCTGAAGATGGAAGCGCGCCTCTCCCAGAATCCTCAATCACTGATGAGCTGGCAATCTTATTTGCTGCCAGAATACAACAATATTGAAAACATTGTTGTTGTTGTTATGACGTCAGACTTGGATAAGATAGTGGTAGGCGGATTTACGACCTTACAACAAGTGCTACAGCAACTAAGAGTTCAGCGAGCTTATTCTGTGCTTTTTTTCTAACATCTGGTTTGTTGTGAATTGAGATTCTTTTCTCTCGAAACATTATTTTTAGTATTTACTGATTTTCTGATACATTGTCTAAAGAAGAAAACCCATACTCAGCAATCGTGTTATTATAGGGCAACATACAATACATGCTGAACCTATATCAGTTTATTTAGAAATAAAAACTTTTAGAAGACAGCGCATCAACTTACTAAAACCAGTATTAAACGAACTATCATTACTATGTGTGTCGTTAGAGATGCTCACCTTATACTGGTGAGAGTAGGTTAAGTTTTCAATATTTTGGGTATATATAACAGATATTTTTTTCCCATAGTAAAAGTTATTAGTTACAATGACATCTATTAATTGACATGGTAATGGTAGATCAGGTATGATGAAGGCTAAGGGTTGCCGCGTTGTTCATAAAAAAAAGTTTCAGTTTTATACAACATATCCATTTTGTTTAGACCGGTAAGTTGCATTATCCTTTATTTTAGGTATCTTATTCGTAGTCAGGAAATAAATATAAAAAATTTGTTAATCAATACTATATGTACCTACTAGTGTTTTTTCGAAAGAAAATGTTGTTTTTTAATTCTCTATTATATGCAAAGAAAGGACGAATTTCTATTATTGTAAATTTCTCTGCGATTTTATCAAATATTTTAGCAAGTCGAAAGTTAGCTTCATTGAATTGCAAAATGAACACCGAGTCTGAAATGAGATTTGCTTGTAAAATCCTGAATTTATCAAAGACCTGATTCTGGGAATACCTGAATTGTTAAATCCTAATTTAAAAACTGATTCACAAAAGAACGTCTCAAACTCAATGGAACCACTTCTTTGTGCTTTCACATAAGTAATTTGCAAGATTTTCATTAATTTGTTCTTGAATTATTCGATAGGTTTAGTTACTTTAAATACCCCATAATGCAAGATCTATCTCTTAATATCTTCTAACCTCTAGCAGTAGTGATGTGGAGTGCCCCTTAATACACGTAACATTATTTGTTATAATAACAAAAAACATAACACTTATTGCGCATAATAATGAAATATGCATAACATGTTTAGTATAATTTTAAGTGTCATAATAAAAGAAGCAAATCTAGTCTATATTTTAAAAATACTTGTAAGTTTATGATTTTTATTTTTTGCATTTTCAATGCTATTTTTATACTTAAGATAAATTTTAAATAGAAAAATATTGGAAAAAGTCAACTCGGCCACAAGTGAATTCTCAGATGGGACTCGAGCCTTTGGAAATCCGGTCCAATGGTCTAACCACTGAGCTACCGAGACATGCGGAGATTGAGATTAAAATTATTGAACCTGCTTCTTCAGCCGCAACTCTTCCCCGGATTCCCGCTCCAGGTCGAGACGGCCAGTCAGGACGAAAAAAATGCTCGTATTTTAATTACTTGGTAACTCTTTTTTTTCTTATAGTTGCTTAGCCTAATTTGTTATTTACATAAGTCGCTTTTAAAGTTTAATATTTAATACACTCTCATTTCTCAACCACAACAAAACAAATTGCACTATTCAAATGAACTTATGTAAACCTGTATTCGCAATAAAGAACATTTGATTGATTGATTGATTGATCAATTACAACTACAACGAATTTTTAGATGAAAAATAGCATAATATCTCCACATATTTTAATCAAGCAGATTATTACTTGTCTCTATCTTTCCTATGTTATTACTAATGGCATCATATTTTGGGGAAACTCTGTAAATGTCGAGTCAACCTTTATATTACAAAAAAGATGCTTACGTATAATTTACAATTTATATTCTACTTATAATATTCCATTTTATGGTTATCCTAACCGTAAACAATTTTTAACTCGCAAGGAAGGACTTACATTTAATTTAGAATAAATCAGACTTTAGTATGTAAACCTACGTAATAAGTAAATGTTAGCTAATTTACTTTAACACAAGTCCTTCAAAGTTAATCAAAGCATCGTAAGCGTAATTGTAGCAATTTCACCTTGTTACTAAGATTGTATAGTAAATTAGTAGACGTTTTCTTAGGATGTCCAATACCTTTGACTTTAACCTAGTTTCCTATTTCGCTATAATGAAGCTAATTTTATTAATTTATTTTACACGAGTCAGTATTTAGTATTTTTTAACACGCCCTTACTTCTAGAGGACACGACTTTAAGACACGAGATTGAAAATTAAATTATTTATTTTAATTATCAAGGGGCACACCTTGGTTATAAAAAAACTTAAGTAAAAAAAATTAAAAACTTCCAACACAAAAGAATACTCTTAAAGAGTTAAAAATAATATTTATTTACCATAACTACTTATTTATTACGTTTATTAATTTTCACAGACGTCGGAGACCGATATGTACCTATTGTGTCCCTCCACAGACCTATGAATTAACCCTAGAACCACAACATGGGGTCGTGGGTGACCCCACGTCTTGATTTTTCTATTTATTTTTTTGACGGGTAGACTTAAAAACTTGTGCATCTCAGTACCTTCCGTATTTAGCTATCAGTAGCCCGTGCCACTTTGCGTAGTGCTGTAATGTCGGTTCTTGTATAAGGCAGTATGTCTGCAGACTTCGGTCATTTTAAAATTTCCTTTCATTAAGATATATATATATAGATATAAATATATAGTAGGTGAGGTGGATGGGTAGGTACGATGGGTGAGAGCTAGTAGAAAAAAAATGTAAATGCTTAATTCGGTGACTGACTGTATTTAAATGTTTTGTTGTGGTGGCCGAAACGGCTCTTCGAACCTTGTTAACTTTACAGGTTTTCATTGTTCAGAGGTAGCATCAGCCTTGGCTTTTAATTTTGGCCATAGTACACAAGGAATATTATCTTCACTGATTTACGTTTTTAATTCAGTGCGAACGCACGTAACGCCCCATCTGTCAGATCGACAGTGACAGGTATGACACTGACAGAAGATTGTCAGATGGTCTGCGATTGATATATGACAGAAGGTCCTTGCTTTTTAAGGTTACTTTAATTATAGAATTTTATTGATACACAATAAAATTATAAACTATATCATAATATATAAAAAATTGATGAACGAATAGCTGAAGCCGCAGGTTAGTGTCAGTGCACTTCACATCAGAATTTCATAATCAGTGTCCCTACTTGATCTTACCATTATACTTGCCTAATCCACCTAAATTATCAAGTTAAGCCTTGTAATTGATACAAAGGGACCCCCTAAGGGTGTTACTTTCTCTTTTTATTAGTAAACTTTCATAAATAAGTCACTTCAAGTATGCTTTCATGAGTGCACACCATGTGGCATGGAAGCCCTCATGTAAGCATAATTTGGGCTAATCTCTGTAGCCAGAGCTTCCCTGTAATATAAACAGAAAGGCATCATACTGGGAAACATAATTTATTCACAAATTAAACATTTACTTACAAATAAGAAATATTAAAAATAAGTCACAGCATCATAATCGGTATGCAGTGGCCACTTTAGAGGTTAAGTCTGGGGTATCAACCTTCCCCTTGCTCTGATGCTTTTTAGATGAAATAGGGCCCTTCAGGCTTCGTTGTAAAGACATTACAGTAAGGCCCCCTCTGTGAGAATTCACCGGTTACAATAATATCTGAAATCACCTCCGTTCATAATCCCCTCTCGCAGGTGACGAGACGCATACGGCGCCCCTCCGAAACACCACTCCGCCCGCGAAGCAGAAAATTCCGTACGCTCGGCGTTAGAGGACAGATCAGGGAAGCCCGGGAGTCACCTCCGGCTGTTTTACTATCCTGCTAGTATCAAGCAGTGAAAATATAATCAGAGGATCACACATAGAGCGGTGACCCCATTCCTCTATTAAATTAACCCAAAAAACTAACATTTAGTTTTATAATTACATATATCCATATCAACAACCACCATTCATTCACATCAGCAAGCTTAGGAGTTCACCCATAGTGTAGCATCATCATCAATTTAAGTTCCATTTCTGATATCCTTGGGCAGGCATTCATGAACCTTCAAATTTATTTAAGATCACTAAAACAGTAACTTTTAATTAATTGTTTTAACAGTGTACCTATTTTTTATGTTTTTATGTGTTGATTACAGGACACCTTTTTAGTTTTGAATTGTATAGAGCCAGTTTTATAATAAAAATCAATTTACTTGTCACTGGATAGTGTTTTGTCTCATTTACCCGTTGTTGTCCTAGCCGAAAAAGGTAAGTCTATTAAGTAAGTTCATATTATTATTGAAAGAGGGAAAAAAACATTACAGTGCACACGTTCATTAGTTCTCGAGTAATTACCTGTTGGGGTATCCGCGACCCGTGTTGTGATTAATGCAACTGTTTTTTTGACGGACCTCCTTTACGTTGTTTGTTTATTTAGTACTAGTCCTGTGGGGGAATAAGAAAGTAATGTCGTCAAGGTCCCGCCCAGTCATCACACCTGTAGTGGTCGCTGCTATTTATGTCCTAGGTCTAAAGACAGGAAGGGCAGAGAGCGTTGTGTAAAGTGTTCAAGAAATATATGTGCACAGCATAGGTTACCGATTTTTTTCCCAGTGTGTTTAGTGTGCAAGGTTTATTCAAAATATTTGTTTCTAAAAGTTCCTTAAAGTTCCTTAAATATCCAAAGATATGTATTGCGTTAATTAAAATTAAATAAAGTTGATATTTTTCTAGAAAAACGTATTTTTATTTTGGGTCATCGGCAACCCATGTTGTATTTTGTCGAACAAAATAACATGTTGTGTCTCTAGGGTTAAATGTGATTTTAGAAGAAATCAGCAAGCAGACAGAGGTGCGTTTTGTTATGTGTCAACCTATGAAATGAACTTACTTGCGCGGTGGCAAGTATGTTGGCGAGGAGCGGGAGACGAAGCTTGAGGGTACGCGCTACTGTCCTGGCAAGTCGCTACTTATGGCTGGTATACATTTTGATTAGTCAAGTGCCAAGTGTTTAGTGTTGTGTATAGAGTGATTAGTGTTAAGTGATTAGTGATGTCCTATACTGTTGAGTAGGCGGTGTTTAGTTCATTAAAAAAAAAATTAGTCGACATTTAGCCTGTATACTTTGATTAGTAATAAATGTTTGTTTTTATATTCAGGACATTTTACATTATATAAACACGCATGTTGAACATACAACTCCACAAATTTGTGGGTTACGGATTCGAACCACCTAGTAGACATTTTTTTAAATATTTTTATCAATCACAACAACAGGAGAAACGAACACGAGACTTTGTTGATTTAAACTAAACACTTAACAGTCACGTCTAGACGTGTTTAGTTCGTGTTTAGAGCAAGTGAGGGGTGAAGGCGGGACGCGCGGGAGGTGCTACTCGCAGAAAAAATAGAACGCGCTGTAAATACTGTACTTCGCTAAGCACTATACACTTAACACTAAACAGAAACTGCCCGAACGTGTTTTTTGCTAAACACTTAACCCTAAACATGCTCGCACTCGCACTAATCACTAATCAAAGTGTATACCAGCCATTACTTACTTACTTGCCGGCCGGCGTCCACACGTTGTTTTAACTTACTTACTTGCCTACTTACTTACTTACATAAGGATGTGTAAATCGGCCATTACTTCGGACTGAATCCAGTTCACATTACGATCGAATCGAAGTGTCGTCAAAAATCTGTTATTTTGGTATTTTGAAAACGGTTGCTACGGTTTCCATTGTACCGGTTTGACATAAATTTGATCCTGATGTGAACTCGATTCCGTAAATAGTAACCCCTCTGATGTTAAGTACCTAATGATGAGGTTGAAACGCTTCTCCTGGAATCCTCAACCACTGAGGAAATAGATATCATAACTGCCGGAACACCACAACGCTGAAAACGCTGTTATGGCGACAAACTTAAGATGGTGGTAGCTGGCTAGAAGGACTTACAACAAGTGCCACCACCAACTTAACTGAACAGAATATGTACCCGCACTGGGAACTGAACCAGGGACCTCTGGAACTAATACCAGTTACCAGTAGACCACAGAGGCGGTTGACACAGATCTTCTCTATATGTTTTCTTGCTTTATACCGAAAACTATAAAGTTACAAGCTCACCTTTTTATTTGCCAAGTTAAACGAATGATCTTTCCGCATAACTCCGCTTTTAGGTAATTACAATTACAATGAGTAACCTATTGTATATCCGTATGGGGTGGAGCACGTAAAACTCGATTCATAGAGATTGAAAGAGCCCAAAGGGCTCTACTGAAGGTTATGTATTTTAAAATTAAACGTTTCTCTACTGAGAGTCTTTATCGAATTAGTAATCTACTTTCAGTAAGAGGACTGTATGTCATTAATATAATATTAAAACAACATAAAACACTGTTGCATGACAAAAATATTGAAAAGAAAAGAAGGAGACAGAATGTTATTAAAAGTGCTAGTACTAAAACGACCTTTGCGGGAATACAATTCGAAAAACAATCGGCGTGCATTTATAATAAAGTAAACAAAACTCTACAAATTCACACAAAAAGCTATTATGAGTGTAAAATAAATGTTACGAAATGGCTTAAAACTTTAAGTTATGATGAAACAGAATCGCTGTTATCAGTACACTAATTGTAAGACGATTTCACTATAATAAATACACCACGCATAAATACAAAGATATACACGAACAAACAAAAACATATGCACACACATACAACCACACACACACACACACACACGAACACACACACATACACACACACACACACACATACACACACACATACACACTTACATTATTAATATACATAGACTATTTTATATAATTACATAATTTGTCATCGTTATAATATAATTGTTTTGCTTTTTCTTTGCCTTTCTTTTTTGTGATGTTATATGTATTTTTTTTTAGTTTTTTTTTTTTTAGTTTATTGATCATGTACACACCTTAGTCCTGTTTTATATAAGGAGGAGCGGAGTCCCTTGCTACAGACATTTTTATGTTTAAAAGGGGACTCCAGATAAATATTGTTATAGTTTAGTTCTAAGGTAAATAAAGATTTTTGATTTGATTGATTTTGATGAGTTCACTTATTACTAAAGTAGACTGTGGCGGGCTGATACCTGAACTAGGAAGACTCCTGTATCTCAGGTTATCAACCCTCCACCCCGAGAAATTAAATCTATAAGTAGGTCATAATAATTATGCTTCATATGAGGAGCTCAGTGGCGCAGTAGACCGCGCGCTCGGTCTGAGATTGTTGAGGTTAAGCTACTATCGCAATGATCGGTCCCAGGATGGGTGACCAAAAATTTATATATTATATATTGCTCCGAGCAGCATTTGCATTCGTTAAAACCCGCCAATCCGCATTGAGCATGCGTGGTGGGACATGGCCCATTCTTCTTATCCATCTATAAGGAAGGCCAGTGCCTCTGCAGTAGGGACGTTAAAAATGGTTCTATATACAATAGCACGTACTTTTATATATTCTGTGACAATAAACTCAAAACGATGCTCAATGCTGAATAGTTATTTAAGTTTGCCTGGCAAAATTGCATTGATAAACTTTTGCATTACTAACATTGCTCGCTCATTATCACCAGGCGTTATAATTTTGACTTTTTAGAACAAAAATAATTTATATGAATCGTTTAATTTGAGAAATTATATAAACTATATTCCACCCGCGGCTTTGTTCACATGGCCATTCAGACAATCTTTGTGTTACATTTGACAGGGATAAAAACTATCGTTACGATATGAAAAAAAAAACAAAATTCCAGCGGGCCTCGCCTACCTACTATCACCTATTAGAAACAATCATGTCCTAAGAACGTTTTGTGTGCGTTTTGTTTTTATTGAAGTTGTCACATTTTGTCACACTTCACACTTTGGAGGCGATGATTGAGCGATGACGTCACAAAACTATAACTACTTTAAAAAAATCGTAATATGAAAGAGCATGGTAAGATTGAAACAATACTGCGCTAAGAGATGGCGGTAGATCAGTTATGCCATGTATGCTTGATTAAATCACAAATTTCATATCCTACTAATATTGTAAATGCGACAGTATATCAAGTTTTTTGTTTATTTGTTTGTTTGATTGTTACTCTTTCACGCTAAAACTACCAACCAAATTCGAATGAAATTTGGCACAGAGATAGTAGATAGTGGATTAAAACATAGGCTCTTTTTAACCGACTTCAAAAAAAGGAGGAGGTTCTCAAGTCGACGGTTTTTTTTATGTATATGTTACCATAACTTCGCCATTTGTTAACAGATTTTTATAATTCTTTTTTTATCTGAAAGAAAATGGTTTATGTGTGGTCCCATATAATTTTTACGAAGATCTGGCTAGTAGTTTTTTCAAATTCTTAAAAATATCAATCACGTTTTGGCAAGTAGTCGTTTACCTAGATGACATCATTATTGTGTATGGGCTGATTTTTAGTGTAAGTAACGGCACATGATGCATCGATGCTAGCTAGCTAAGGCCAAAAAAAATATATAGTTAATAGAAGTGCAATGTAGAATGCCTTGGCTGGCACCGACTCCATAAGTTTAATTTTTTACTTTTTGAAATCGGTTTGATTTTTTTTATAAAACGTTTTTTATCCCCATATTTCTACAGGAACGGGAACCACGTGGGTAAAACCGCGGGCTGTCGCTATTAGTTTATAATGATTAGTAGGATAGTTACGTACCGTTAACTTGCTCCTATTAAACAATGCTGAAAACATTGTTGTTATGGCGTCAGGCTTAGATAAGATGGTGGTAGCCAGGCTGACTTACAACAAGCCCTACCACAAACCGAATACAATATGTATCCCCCCTGGGAATCGAACCCGGGACCCCTGGGCCTGATACCGGTGGTTGTACCACTAGACCACAGAGGCGGTTAAATATTATCCGCATGTATCTTTAGTTGGTCACTTGCTAGCAGGACATTGGTGTCCAGAGAACAATAGATGTATCTATGTTTAGTTTATGTATTATTGTGTATTTTAAGTATTCTCGTCGTCTGTATATATCTTATTTATTCTTCTCTTGTCATCTTCCTTTCTGACAAACCCTGTCAGAATAACAGGGCCTCTGTGTTCATTCGGCCCACCTGTGAATGACACAGAGGCAAAACGCTGAGATAGGGTTTTATTGACCCCACACAATTCTTCCTATTAGTTATATTTTGTTGTGTTTATTAATTTTATACTTTTTTTTATACTTTCTATTTTTATTGTCTGTATCGTATGTGTGTGTGTGTGTGTCAATAAATGTGTTTCTTTCTTTCTTTCTTTCTTCTATTGTGTCACATAACTCCTGGGCCCGTATTCACTATGACCACTTGGCGATTCCTTGTTCAAACCACGCCAATGTCGTACTTAGTTTTGACTTTTCAAAAATCGTTTTCTCCATGATTCTCGCACATTTAAGAGTTATTGTACAAGTACATGGCAGTCACAAATGTTGTATTTATGAATCAAGTAAAATAACTTTAATATGTGTAAGAATCCTAGAGAAAACGAATTTTGATAATGTCAAAACCAAATACGACATTGGCGTGGTTTGAGCAAGGAATCGGTAAGTGGTCATAGTGAATACGGGCCCAGGAGTTATGTGACACAATAGATACATCTATTGTTCTCTGGACACCAATGTCCTGCTAGCAAGTGACCAACTAAAGATACATGCGGATAATATTTAACCGCCTCTGTGGTCTAGTGGTACAACCACCGGTATCAGGCCCAGGGGTCCCGGGTTCGATTCCCAGGGGGGATACATATTGTATTCGTTTGGTTGGTGGTAGGGCTTGTTGTAAGTCAGCCTGGCTAGCTACCACCTTCGAGATGAGATAGCCAGTTCCTCTGTGGCTCGCTTTCCTCCGTGGCTGAGGATTCCGGGAGAGGCTCGCTTTAATCTTCAGCCTTATCAATACTTAACGTCTGGTATGATGAAGGCTAAGAGTCTCAAACATAAAGAAGGCTCAGCAATCAGCATCTGCCTTCGTGAATTACAATCGGGGAACTTTCCGGTTGACCAGTACAGTTTTAATAGAACTTTATTTAAAATGTAATAGACTTAAAGAAAACGTTTATATATGACTAATGATAGAACATTAACAGGTGTTTCATTTGGATGATAAATTATTTATTTATAAACGTGTCCCAAAAAAACTGGGAAGTTACCCGATTGTACGTACTAAAAATGCTGTTACTTATAAAATCAACTAAGTATCCTGCTAATAGCTGATCCAAAACCTACATACTGTATCGTTCGAGGCGTAACAAAAAACAATAAAAAAAATTAAAAGAAAAAAACCTGAAAAACACTATCCACCAGCATTAAATAGGTATTGCACCTGTCCAGGTACGATCAACAGCAGATTTCAATTTTGTAGATTACATCAATGAAAAAAAAATTGACTTCAAAAAGTAAAAAGAAACCTATTGGAGTATCAATTTTAAAAGTTACATTACTTATGTACAAACCGTGTGACCGTTACGAAACGACAGCTTTTTCTAGATTTTATTTATTTATTTATTACAACCAAACTTACAACTAACATTACAGTTTTCACCCATGCGGTAGTGTAGTGACTAATGGAGATTTAGAACTTAAGATTAATTTAACTTCTAGCTACAAATAAATAACGAAACCCTTGTGAATTCACTCGGAGAACACGCAAAAAGGTATATTTCCTTAGCAATTATGTTTGGGATCGCGATTGTGTGCGTGAGTGGTGGCTCCTTGAGCAGGATGGTGCGCGCGCGCGGGCCCGGCGCTCCACATATAATATACTAGCGGATCCTCGCGGTTTTACCCGCGTGGTGCCCGTCCCTTGGGAATATCGGGATAAAATATAGCCTATGTCACTCTGGGAGAAATGTAGCTTTCTAATTGTCTAAGAATTTTCTAAATCGGTCCAGTAGTTCCTAAGATTAGCGCGTTCAAACAAACTATATGTGTGCATATATATATATGTATATATATATATATACATATCCCGAAAACTACTGAACCGATTTCAAAAGACAAGATAACCGATAAGACTGGATTCACAGTGAAACGAGCTAACCCAGAAGGTGCATAATTATTCAATCAAATTGAAAAAAATAAGTTTGAATTTGTAAAAACTTCTGGACAAAATTTCTCCAAGTCGTTTTCCATAAATAATACATAAAACAAGTTAACCTATTCGCTGTCAAGCATATCGACAATCTCATCAATAAAAATATTGGTTTCGTAACACTACCTACAATATAGATAGAATGAAATTTGTGAAAGTGTTGAGCCTACATAAAAACGCGGAAACATAACTTTAACATCGATTTTAAATCTCTAACGTTCCGCCCGCGGCTCTGTCCGCGTTGATTTTGGTTCATGATCATTAGCCATTTTGATATCCCCAATGTTGGTACACTGACCTTTCTTATGGAAGAATAAGAAGAATATACCATGACCCACCACGCGGGCCCAATGCGGATTGATAGGTGTTAAGATCTGCAAATACAGGCTGGAACAACGGCACAAGGTTATAACGACAGTTGGCAACAATCGGAATTATCATACCAAAGAATAATAATAATTGCATACAAACACACCAATTATCTAGCCAGGGTCAAGTTTCACTATGAACTTGTGTTATGGTAACTAGATAACGGATAAACATACTTGTATACGTTTTTTTTTGTAAATACACACATAATATACATATAAAACACCCAGACCAAGACAAATAAACATGTTCATGCACACAAATATTTGTCTTGTCCGGGGATCGAACCCGGGACCTCTGGCACAGAAGGCAGGCTTAATAACCCTGCGCTAAACAGGGGTGCGATTGCGTAAGGTAATCGTATTCATTTGACAGTTCATATCGTATTCAATCGGCTGCGATTTGTATGGAATGACATTTAATATGATACAATATGAACTGTCAAATGAATACGATTGACTTTACGCAATCGCCTAGCAGGTCGTCAAGCAATTGACGGGAATTCACGTCATAATGGCATCTCTTGTTCAACGGCAATAAAAACTTTCGTTATTTATTTATCTAATAAAAAATCTTATCATATTCACAGGCAATCAAATTATATAAATATAAACGTGCCATAATAGACAAAGTATCATTCTATTGAAGGATAGGTGAAATTGAGGATAAAGGAAATAACGAGGAAACAATTCTTCAAAAGAGAAATAGGATATAACTTTTTACAATGCTATTTTTATTTGAGAAATATTAAACAAGAAAATATACTAGAAAAATCGGCCAAGTGCAAGTCGAACTCGCACATGAAGGGTTTCGTCTCTCACCCAAGGTTGCTTGAAAGAGATTGCTTTGTAGCAATAAGACCGCCTATTGTGTGTTTTCTCTGTATGTATTTGTTTTTGTATCGTGTGAAAAAAAGTTTATATTATTATATTAAATACACCTACCCAAAATGCCACTATATTTTTTCGCCTGCAAAAATAACTTCGTTTTTCATAGTGTCTGTATGAATGACAAAGTTATATTTGCGGTTTTGGCAAATGTGCTATAGCTCTGAAACTGTATAATATATTTCGTTCAAATTAATTTTCGTTGAATGTTTTGATAAAGGTCTACAGCATATTTTTTTTTATATTTTTCAGTTTCTTATTTTAAAAGTTAGAGGGGGGACAGACATTTTTTCACTTTGAAAGTGTATATCATTCAAACGGTTGGCTTTGAGAGAAAACTGTTTTAGGTACTTCAATGTTATTTTTAAAGACCTATCTATAGATACGCCACACATATAGGTATGATGAAAAAAAATTTTTCAGTAACAGTTCCATGTATGGGGATTTATTAATCCCCCCCTTAATTCCCCCCTTAATTTTTTATTTTTGTGTAAAAACCGTAGAGCGGTTTACAGAATACATCTACCGACCAAGTTTCAACTGTGTAATCCTCATAGTTTTGGTATAAAGTGGCTGTGACATTTACCACTTTGGAAGTGTATATCTTTCAAACGGTTGATTTTGAGAAAAAACTGTAGTAGGAACTTCAATGTAATTTTTATAGACCTATCTATAGATACGCCTCAAGTATAGATTTGATAAAAAAAATTAAAAATGTTATCCCTTCGGGAAAAATGCTATATTTCTAAAACTGACAACCATATTTCGTTCAAACCAATTTTCGTTGAAATTTTTTATTAAGATCTACAGCATATATTTTTTTTAAATTTTTTACACTTTTATTTCAAAAGTTGGAAGTGTACATCTTTCAAACTTCGACTTTTAGAAAAAATCGTTTGAGAAACCTCAATGCAATTTTTAAATACCTATCTATAGATACCCTACACGTATAGGTTTGATGAAAAAAAAAGAGGGTTTGACGTCAGTTCCATGTATGGGGAGCCCCCCCTTAATTCATATATATTTTTATTTTTGTGTAAAAACCGTAAAGCGGCTTACAGAATACATCTACCTACCAAGTTTCAACTGTGTAATCCTCATAGTTTTGGAATAAAGTGGCTGTGACATACATCGATTTGGGCGAATCTATAAGGGTTTCGTTTTTTGCCTTTAGGCTACGAAACCCTAAAAAAGCAACTTGTCTATCCTGTCAGGACGACATGAGGCAAGTTGCTTGTTTCTAGTATATTTTTTTGTTTAATATTTCTCACCGAAATAATATATCATAATTACTTATTGTTTTCTCTTAATCATTGCTCCGTCTGTGTATTTTTCTGATAAGCCTCTTTTTTCAGTGTGAAGTAGCAGCATACTTAGAAAAACTCCTTATATTACGTACATTTCATATTCTACATCAGTTATGATAATTAACATAGTCATCATCATAAATAGGTCGTAGTTTGATGATCTAGCTTACAAAATATGATATAAAGTCAACAGCAGCACATCATCAGCCTTTTTTTGTTGTTTAGAGTGAGGGGAATGTATTTACGCATACCAAACGGGGTTAAAGCTGGGCTGACCTAGAATACCGGACTCGCGAGTCCCTCGCCGCCCCCCGACACCCTGTCAAGCCTAGTAGGCTCGGCGGGGGTTCGCGGTAGGATCGAACCAGCTCCCATCCCCGGCTCCCATCACGGAAGAAGGGAGGGACCACTGCCTCCCGGTCCTTTCGAGGTTGAATGGGGAGCCCGGAAGGGAGCACTACCAGCTAAACCTCTCACTGCTTGCCATCACACCGCCGTAGGCTGTGGGGGATCAGGGTGGTACACTACCCCTTAGAGCACATCATCAGCCTTAGGTAATGTGCATAGTAGTTACTATAACATATTTACCAACTGTTATACGACTAAGATCATGTTTACATTGTAAACAATTGTGCTATCTTGAACTTCTCTTTATGTCATTACCCTTTAGAGGCATGGCTGTTCACATGACAAAATGTCTAAAAGGTTTGAATGTGTAGTAGGTGTCTTTGTACAAAGATTAATGGTTAAAATGTTGCGGTGACAAAATGGTAAAAATTCACATTGTATTTATGTTACATCATGCTTGTGTCAGAATGTAAACATTTTACAATGTGTTTATGTCAAGTTATGTCAGAGATAAAATAGGTATATAAATGTTACAATATAGTGACTATAAATAGCTGATTTTTACTAAATCTACTGTGTAAATCCGAACGAAACCTTTTTGGCAGAGAGTAATTGACTACCCGAACTCTATGCAGACGAAGTCGGGCGTTTCTTTGTGGCCAAAGCAAAATGCCAAACTAATTTGGCCACAAGAAATGAAAATGAATATGCTAGGACCGCATCACCAACTAGGAGTTATTATATCTTTCTGTCTATAAAAAATGTTTTAATTCAATCAGATTTAAATAACTCCTGGTTAGCCATGCGACTCTAGTACTTTCGGATAGAAATATTTAAAAAAATATACATTCTGACACTCGATCGTTCTAACACTTGCACTTTGTAACAATTAGTTCATTTAATACTAGCTCGTTCTGACAAATTATCTATATGACTAGTGATGCATTTAACAATCGTACTTTCAAACAATCGTATTATGTTTGTTGTGCATTTTAATTCTTATTATTATTATTTAGCACATTGGTAATCGAACAATTTGGACATTCTGTCACGTGAACAGCTATGTCCATGAAGGGTTATTACAATTTGATACCTCACTATCAGGAAGAGAATACATAAGTTACACAAAATACCGCCCTCTAGAAACCGCGTCATTTTGTAGCCGTTGTATAGCGTTAATTATTTAACGGCAATTTTCATCACCCAATTTAATGACCCCACTGCTGTGTCACTTGCCTTCCTTTCATTCCGATGAGGAGAATTCGTCCATACTACCATCACGCGGGTCGATTGTGGGTTGGTGGATTTAAAGACTGCAAATAGGCGGGACTAACGGCTTAGGGCGTATACACGTAGAAAGCTACTTACCATTGCCGATCTACCAGCGCTTATCGGCACCGATCTGCGCAGGTAGTCAGCGCAGGTAGTTTCTATACATTTTGCAGAACCAGCGCCGGTAATCGCGGAATTCGCCGACAAGTCCCGACCTGTTCCGATAAGTGTATTTGCTGCTTAATTTGCCATCAAGCCAGCTTCAACCCGCTTCCTTTATGTAGAGGTTACCTGCGCGGCTCGGTGCCGATAAGCGCTGGTAGATCGGCGCTGGTAACCAGCTTTCTACGTGTATACGCCTTTAACGTGCTGTCGAACCAAAAAGCACGGAGGAGCTCGACGTAATATTTTTTGGTCAACCCTCCCGCGCAATGGTCGGACTATTGCAAAAATTGCTTAGCTGCCACAGTCGCACAATTTGTTGTCAGGGATTTAATTTTAAGAAAAATTAACAAGAACATATGATAAATTTTAAATAGAAAAATATTGGAAAATATTAACTCGACCACAAGTGAATTCTTAGAAAGGACTCAAACCCACCACCTTTGGAAATCCGGTCCAATGCTTGAGCTACCAAGACTTGCGGACCACCGTCGAAATTCTTCAATACTTTTATATTTTTAATACGCCGTAGGCCAGCGTTGTCACATCAATGCTAGGAATATCCTTAAAATTACTAAATAGCAATATTGAGGACAGATGTTTTTTTTTAACATTGATCTTAATTTATAGTAATTTTAAATACATCCACTCATTGGACGCGCGCGGCAAAACATGCTTCAGGGATTTAATTAATTTCCAAAATCTGCACATTCACTCGACTTTTCAGTAATTTTTCTCAAAAAAAATTAAGATTCAAGGAAAACAAATGATACAAAATAAAATCAACTGTTGACAATAAGATGGCTTCCGCGGTTTTTTCGCGATTAATAAAGAAAAAATAAGACAACTGTAAACATAACTTAGTTCTTACATGTAATAAACCATTGATTGAAACAAGCCAATGGTAAACATCTGCACCCGAACTAGAATACCTGTATCTCAGGTGCAGTGCTCTTACTCTCACTATGTACAAAACAAGGTTTAACCAGAGAGGCAAAATGGTATAAACTAAAACTAACAAAAAAAAAACAAAAAATGCCAGAATCAAAACTAAACCTTAAAGTTAGATTATATGTAATGAACCTCTGACGGTAAGTAAAATGAATATGAGTGAGTGTGTGTGGAGAGGGTGTGTATATTGTTGAGTCATAATGAAATGGAATTATTTGAATTTATTAACATAATCTTATATTCGTTAAAGGTACCTAGCATAATTATATGTCATGAATGAATTATTTATCTATTTTAAAAATACAAAAAAAATACGAAAATTCACATTTAAATTCAATTCTTATGTATTCCGCAAACTATTTACTACTCTTCCAGGAGGCAATGAACCATTCGAGGGGGTCAAAATGTTGGTCCCATACATAACAATACCAAGAAACGGAACTAACAGAAACCCAGGTTTGATCAGTACCACTGCAATTGGGCCGTCCAACAAACATGTGCAAAATCTATGGGATTAGTAACTTTGTCATACATAACCATCTTTTACAATCGCCACAAACCTTTACTTTCTAATTTTATTGTCTGGTTTGATTTGTCATTCATAATATTTGAAAGCTTCATTGATTTCACTTTAGACTTAAAGTCTCTCAAGAAATTGTTGAGAGCTATTTGAAGCTATTTGACGAGAAAAATCATCGGATGAACGAAGATTAATAGTCTTGTCATTGAAGACATTAAATTTTCACGAACATGAACTTGGTCAGGTGAAAAATATGATAGAATTATTTTCTTATTTAAATAAAAAAACTACATTAGGAAGCTTAAGGAGCTCGATGGCACAGTGGTTTGCGCGCTCGGTCTGCTATTGTTGAGGTTAAGCAACTTTCGCAATAGTCGGTCACGGGATGGGTGACCAAAAATTTACTATCTCTATCTCCGGATCAAGGCAACTCTTCTACTAAAAATAATACTAAAAGCACACATATAGCCATTTGGGAATGCATGAGTTACTATCATGCATTTGCTTCAATAACAAAAAGCTTGGTGAAGTGGAACTGATGATCCACAGATATAATTCTCATTCATATCACGCAGTATTCAGTGAGAAAATGTAATAAATTTAATATTTAACATCTTTAAAGCTAATTATGGAAACCTAGAAAATCCTTGAAATAACTTGATTTCTCATTTCCCTGCTTCTTCTCTTTACCCTATATTTCAATTTCTTCTAGCTGTAAGAGATCTTTCTGCCACGTCGGGAGGTCTAAATTAGTTTATCGATTTTGTGTTAGATCCATCATTTATCGTATGACGTAGCCGCTAAATAAAAGCAGCCATATGATCACCTAGGGTGGTTTGAAATTGTACGTATATTTTAGCTGGTACGTATGTGAGGTAAGTTTTTATACATATCTTCTCGCTATATATTTGGAAAGACATCAAAGTTACAACTTGAGAGTAAAAAATGTTAAAACAGTACTCTCAAACTACGCCACATTGTTTTTTTTTTTTACATTTTAAAAATGTTGTCTTGTCACCATTCGATACCATTAATAGTCTAGAACAAGTTATTTAAGTTTGCAGATAAGTCGTTTTGGCAACAAATCGTTTGTGCTAAGTGTATGCTCTATCCTCTAACAAATGTGTACGGAACCACGTCGGGGTCGCCGGTGTACGGTGGTTTCCATCTCTTGTAGAATGAAAACATTTTAGTGTTTACAGCAGTGTAACATCATCATCAATATAGTTGACGACCTCCGTGGTAGAGTGGTTCATACACCGGTTTCAAGGTGTCACCTACTTTGAGGTCCTGGGTTGGAATCCCGGTAGGGCCAAATGTTTGTATGATGAATACGAGCATTTGTACGTGAGTCGGATTTGTACATTTTATATATATTTCTACACATAAATATATATGTGTATTTATATAATTATATGTATTTATATCCGTTACCCTAGTATCCCATGACACAAGCCTTACAGTGCTTACTTTGGGGCTAGGTTAAGTGGTGTGAGTGTAAGAAATATTTATAATATATCGCACAATATTAGTCTAAAATATCTTCTTTTCTTTTATTTTTTCCGAAAACTGGCAAGATATAAATTTTCTTTCAACGCCACAAGTGTACTAGGTACCACAGATTAATATTATATTTGTATGCCGATTATACAAAAATGTATATGTATATTAAAAATATACAAGATTGTTACCATTTTCAAGAAGATTTAAACATATTGCGTGTACTTATTAAGATGAAAATAGAATAAATATTAATGTCAGTAAATGTTCGCATATGCCCTTTACTCGTAAAATGAAACCCCTAAAGTTTAATTACAGTAATAACAGTTTGCCACTAATGGAAACAAAACAGTAGTCTCGGTAGCTCAGTGGTAAGAGCATTGTACAGGATTTCCAAAGGTCGTGGGTTCGAGTCCCATCTGAGAATTCACTTGTGGCCGAGTTGATTTTTTCCAATATTTTTCTATTCAAAATTTATCATAAGAAACAAAACAAGTTAGAGATTTAGGTATTTTTCTTAACTCAAAATTAACATTTACAGATTATATAGATAATATAGTTTCTAAAGCCAGGTTTCGAAACCTGGAATTCATTTTACGAGTGAGTAGAAAGTTCACAGATTTAAACTGTCTAAAAAGTTCTTTATTCCACCTATGTGAGGAGCGTCCTCGAATACTGTTGTGGTATTTGGGACTCACGGTATAATATACACACGCAAAACATAGAAAAAATACAGAGAAAGTTCCTAAAACATTTGAATTATCCATACCGTGATCATAGTAAATTTTCTGACTACTTTGATTCTTGTTATTTTTAACACCTTTTGACGCTTGAAAATAGATGGCATCTTATAGACACGCTATTTCTATACACAATATGCAATGGTGATATAGACAGCATTGATTTAGAGTCTAAAACATTAAACTTCTCTGCTTCTTCATCTCGTAATCGGACACACTAAGCTCTTTAGCTGCAGATTCGTACAATTATGCTCAGAATTCTGTTATAAGTCGTCTTTTTCATTGAATGATAAGTTTGCTTCAACAGATTTATTCTGCTCATCATTGCGTGCGCACTTTTAAAAAATCGGCCAAGTGCAAGTCGAACTCGCACATGAAGTGTTTCGTCTCTCACCCAAGGTTGCCTGGCAGAGACTGCTACGTAGCTATAAGGCCGCCTATTGTGTGTTCCTCTTTTTGACATTTTCTCGGTATGTGTTTGTTTTTGTATCGTGTGCAATAAAGTTTCTTTTATTATTATTGCCAAAATGCCATTATCATTTTTCGTCTGCTAAATAAGTTTGTTCTTCATAGTGTTTGTATGAATGACAAAGTTATATTTGCGGTTATGAAAAATGTGCTATAGCTCCGAAACTACTAAATAAATTTCGTTCAAACCAAATTTCGTTAAAAGTTTTTATAAAAATCTACATCATACCTATTTTTTTTCCACTTTGGAAGTGTATAGCTTTCAAACGGTTGACTTTGAGAAAAAACTGTTTAACAAGCCTCAATGTAATTTTTAAAGATCTATCTAATGATATCCAACACGAATAGGTTTGATGAAAAAAAAAATGTTTCAGGAACAGTTCCATGTATGGGGAGCCCCCCTTTAACTCAAAGCGGTTTACAGAATACATCTACCGACCAAGTTTCGAATATGTGATCCTTATAGTTTTGGAATAAAGTGGCTGTGACATCTTACCACTTTGGAAGTGTATATTTTTCAAACGGTTGATTTTGAGAAAAACTGTAATAGAAACTTACGCCTCAAGTATAGGTTTGATGAAAAAAACATTTTTTTCAAATCCCTTTCGGGAAGAATGCTATATTTCTAAAACTGACAACCATATTTCGTTCAAACCAATTTTGGTTGAAAGTTTTTATTAAGATCTACACAATATTTATTTTTTTCCTCTCTTATTTCAAAAGTTAGGGGGGACACACATTTTACCACTTTGGAAGTGTACAGTACATCTTTCAAACGGTTGACTTTGAGAAAAAATCGTTTTAGAAACCTCAATGCAATTTTTATAGACCTATCTATAAATACCCCACACGTATTGGTTTGATGAAAAAAAATAATTCAGTGTCAGTTCCATGTATGGGGAGCCCCCCCTTAATTCATTATTATTTTTTTTTTGTGTAAAAACCGTAAAGCGGTTTACAGAATACATCTACCTACCAAGTTTCAACTGTGTAATCCTCATAGTTTGGAATAAAAAGGGTGTGAAATACATCGGTTTGGCCGAATCTATAAGGGTTTCGTTTTTTGCCTTTAGGCTACGAAACCCTAAAAAGACACTGGCAACTTACTTTTCACGTAAAAATAACAAATAGTTAGTTATTTATCTATTTATTAGTATGTATATGTCGCAGCCATCTGGTTAAATCACCCGTTTAATTGAACGGCTAGCCTGTTCATTGAACGCCGGCATTTAATTAAATGGCTAAAGAACAACTAGCCAAGTCGTTGAATGAAACGTTTTACTTCTTGGCTAAACGTCTTATTTAGCCGTTTCGTTAAATGGACTAGGGCAAAACTACTTTATGGACCACTATATTGGTTGTTTTGTGGGGTACAGTAAAGAGACTTCTAAGGTTTAAAAAAATAACCTCGAATTTTAATTATTTAATATTGTTTAAATTTCTAATCTATTACGTGACCTACAGGACTAAGGCAGCAGGGGTACAAAAATTTCTTTAATTATTCTAAGGAGATCTATTTTCAACGAAAAAACATTGTCAGCTGAGCGAGTTATCTGATGCCATATTTGTTTTGGTGACACCAGCGCCGCAGCGGCAAAAAATAAACTAATTTAAATCACCTGTCTGAATTCACGTCAGCCATCTTCAATGCACTGCTTACAATCAGCCAATTAATTGAACGTTTAGTGATGCTATTTCAATCAACTATCGGCCTAGGCTTTCAATTGGATGCCGTTGTTTAATTACCGGGTTAGCCCTCCAATTGAACGGCTGATTTAACCAGTTGGCTGCGACATAGGTATTTATTTTTTATTTATTTATTTCATCACAGCAATATACATAGTGAAAACATTAAATAGTGAAATCCCTGTAGCCTGTGATAGTTAAAACTTCGTTACAGGCCACAGTGTCTTCCCTAAATTTTGTTACAAACATTGTTCTAGTGATAAATAAGTTACCAAAAATATAAACTATTTCTACCTAACTTGAGTGTTCATGTCTGTGAATGATTAAAGAATTTGTATGTTAAGTTGGAGTGGGCGGGAAAGAAATAAATACTTAACCCTGTGCGCATTATGTTACGTAGCATTTAAGCAAACAAACTATGTTATTTTTTATTATTTATTATTTTAAATAGATCCTCAGTTTGCGAGTAATCTAACCCAGACAACCATTTAACTACAACTTTCTTGAATTCGTGGTTGTTGAGTCTTTTGATGTTTGTCTTTCGATTGATTTTATTGTAAACTTGTGGAGCAGTAAAAGCGCAGTGTCTTTTGGCTAATGAGCTCTGACACCTAGGCTTTGGCACAGAATCTATATATTATATATACTATAGTATATGTCGTACCTCAAACGCAGCCGGGGCGGCGGCGGAATACCAGGCGGTCGCGAAGCACCAGAAATAGCCCCGCTGGAACAGGGCTACATTTTCATCCCTCTGGCGGTAGAAACGGCGGCTTTTTGGGGGCAGAGGCAATACAGTTTATCAAGGACTTGAGGCGTCGACTTAGACAGAAAAATTGTGACCCCCGCTCTGGGTCGTTTCTGGTGCAGAGGTTGTCTATTGCCATCCAGCACGGTAACGCGGCCAGCGTTATGGGCACATTTGCACCGGGGACTACTCTGGGCGGTCTATTATACTCGTACTAATAGACTTAGTAATATTTTTTATTCAAATATAAACAATATTTTAACTATAGTATATATTATAAGTATTATATTTAATAATGTTTTCATTACTCAACTCTCTTTACGTGTGTGCGTCGCCTCTTACCCATAATTTTATTTAGTTAGCATACATATATTACATTAATTAATTAATTAATTAATATGTTACATCTATTATTTGCTGTAAATGTAGTATTTAAGTATTGTTAAGTAATTTATAAAGAGCTGTGGATATTGAAATAAAATAAAATGTAGTACTTATATTTATCTTGTGTGGATCTCGAACCCGCGATCTCTGTGTAGAAGGCGTTCCTACATACCACACAGGTCAGTTAAAATGTATTCTCCATAGAGCCGAAAATTAATGTCCGTGTGTGACCGCATGCTTCGCTAAATACCAGTTATGATGTTGCAATCAAGAATCGAAAGCAAGTGCCGTTCTACCTTTCACTCATGTCACTTAACGCGGAACATTTGCTAAACCATTTCCGTATTTAAAATCATACGATTAAAGCTCAATGTGTGTAATTTGGTACAATTTTTAGAACCGTTTTTTGAGAAGTTTTATCTATTATCTTTTTCTTTGTTTACCCAAATTTGCGTTTTGTCTGCGTAATTATTAATGCATGAACATGCAATTATGTTTTGTAAGTGCAGAGTCGCTGGGTTTTTTGTCAAAACTAAATTTTTAATTTTAATTCCTACTGCTTATGGTACTTATTTACATTTCCCTCGTACCCGCTCCCAATGTATGAACTTTGGATGGTCATAAATGGGTGCACACTATAAAGAGGGTTAATATGATACGGTAAATGTTAATAGTGTGCAAAGCCAAACTGTGATCTGATAATGGCCATTTAGGGAGTGAATGGAGGAGGCCCAGATTGCTATACACACCCAACTGATCTGATCTACATTCTCAAAAATGTCAGGATCACAGTTTTCAGTTTCGGAAATTTCATTCATTTTTATACAATTTTCAAGTTATGGTAAATTTTAAACAGAAAAATATTGGAAAAAATTAACTCGGCCACAAGTGAATTCTTAGACGGGAATCAAACCCGCGACCTATGGAAATCCGGTCCAATGCTCTCCATTTCCAAAGGTCGTGGGTTCGATTCCCGTCTGAGAATTCACTTGTGGCCGAGTTAATTTTTTCCAATATTTTTCTATTTAAAATTTACCATAAGTATAAAAATAGCATTGAAAAATGCAAAAATTACAAAATCATAAAGCAATTTTTAAGGTTTTTTAAACATCACATCCATCATAAATCTCTCAGAATGTTTGTCAGATCAGTTGGTTGTGTATCAATCTGGATCTCCTCCATTCACTCCCTGGATAGCCAATATCAGATCACAGCTCGGTCAATCCTTGGCAGATAATCAAGGCTCCCAAGTTACCTCGTTTGTATGAAAATTGGCTAGTGTCGTTAGTTATGTAACCACCACGGTAATAACATCGACAAAGTGACACATAATAATCCTCGGCAGGTTGGTGGGACCACGGCTCCCCCTGAACCCTTAAACAGTCGTTGAAACGTCAGAAAATTCAAAAATAAACATGAATTAACACGCAATTTAAAAACTAATGTGAGCAATAAACTGCACGTTAAAATACGGAAAAATTAAAAATTCTTAAACCAAATTGAGTCTGTTGAAAAATTTGAGTAATGTAAGTGTTTTTAGTTAGGAAAAGATGCTTACTTTGTTGTTGAATACTAGATGTTCTCAAATGAATTAGTAAGGATGCAGGGAACAAACCGCCTCTGGGGTCTAGTGGTAACAACCACCGGTATCAGACCCAGGGGTTCGATTCCCACATATTGTATTCGGTTTGGTTGGTGGCAGGACTTGTTGTGAGTCCGCCTGGCTAGCTACCACCATCTTATCTAAGTCTGACGCCATAACAACAATGTTTTCAGCATTGTTGTGTTCCGACAGTTCGAGATAAGATAGCCAGTTCCTCAGTGGTTGAAGATTCCGGGAGAGGCTCGCTTCCATCTTCAGCCTTATCAATACTTAACATCATGATGAAGGCTAAGAGTCTCCACGTATTGAATAAAAAAAAATTGAATCATAAAGATTATTTTCACTATGTTGTATTGTTATAACTGTGTAAAATAAATAAAAATATTTGTATTTGTAAAAGCTTCCCTGCGATATTTAATAAAAATTAACATAACTCATGTCAGAAGTGACTTTTAACTACCTACTTATTGTCTCTGACATTAATTTTCCCGACAAAATAATATAGTTCAGGGGGCCTGCCGCTATCTTTTAGAGAAGTATTGTTTCAATCTTACCATGCTATTTTGTACAACGAATCTCTTAGTGTAAGCTTGTTTTTTAAAAGACTTGTGATCTGTGATGCTGTTCTTCACCGAAGTAATATTAAAAGAATACATAAAATATTATCTGGATTAGTTACATATTGTCGTCAGGTTCATAGAGGATTCTAGAGACTATACTTCGTCGTCGTCGTTTCAGCCACATAACACCCACTGCTGGGTATAGGCCTCCTCCAAAAGGAGGGGTTTTGCCATAATCGCCACGCTTGGCAGGCGGGTTGGCGATCGTATAATGGCCAAGTTTGTAGGAGACGCTGCTGCCCGTCCCCTGAAGGCCGAGTCCCTTAGTCGCCTTTTACGACCCCCACGGGATGAGAGGGGGTAGTGCTATTCTAAGCCGACACTACACAGCTACTACACACTATACCTACTACAATATAATTTATAATATTGTATTGGGGTAATCCTGTAATAATAGATGTAAGTGTGGAAATAAACAAAATAAATAATTTGACGAACTGCCTCCTAATTGTCTCATTTTAAAATCTATCACAATTTCTTTCAAAAGTTTAGTTTAGTGATTGTAATAGCAATTTATGGTGTGTAACTTGATTCGCAATTGCTATTGGAACGAATGAAGTTTTGAATGATATTATAATGGCACTTCATTTGATACTTCTCCATATATTTGAAAGGTATTCTCATGTGTTACTTTGTTTAGAGAGTTCTATTTTGTTAATTCAATACTTACCTTTCAAAACGCGTCCCGATCACAATCCCTATCACATGTCAAATATAGCTCGTAAATACCTCTCAAACGACAAATTGAAAGAAATTGCGATAGATTTTAAAATTAGAGAACTAGCCTCTGTTTGGCGCAGGGGTACTAAACCCGCCTTCTGCGTCAGAGGTCCCAGGTTCGATCCCCGGACAAGACAAATATTTGACCTTTGATAATAACCGGCCTTTGACCACGACCTTTTTCGCACGTTCTTGTCGTACGTGATACACTTTTCATCACCAGTTATCAGCTTCTTAAAAAATGGTTCGGTTTCATTGCGTCGTAATAATCACAAATGAATACACGGTTCATTAGGTTTCTTTCAGTGAGCTCCTGAGGTACCAAATTATCGTGCTTTTTTGTGTACCCAGTTTTATTTAAATGCACCAAAACAGTTTTGTGGTCAATTCCCAGTTCTTCAGACGTCGTAACTACTGATTATGCCGATTATGCTCCGCTTTTAAAAAAAAGGCATCTATTTTATCCGTAATAGGGCTACCAAAGCGACGTGCATCTTTGACACAAAAATTTCCGGATTGAAAATGCTTAAACCAAATTTGTGCTACTCTCACAGACACTGCACTAGGTCCATAAACATCGAAAAAAAAAATTCGCGGCTTGCGTTTCAGTACCTACCTTTTTTGAAGTAAAATTTTAAAATGTATCGAATTTGTTCATAAGATTCACTCATCTTGACAGTAAGAAAAACAAATGAAAATCACACATTTACCTAATTTGAATTTGGAATTATCTGCTTTAAAATTTTAACTTTTAATAATACCAAAACCAGCCAGATACAAATAGCCAAACAGATTATATTACAAGTTCATACATATTATATGCGAAAAGACTTTTTCCCCAACCAATATTATACCTTTTCTACGGTGTTGGTCCCGTCAGGGCTACATGAGACGAGTTGTTGTTTTCTAGTATATTTACTTCTTTAGCAACTCTTCTTCTTATATTTAATGGCGGTGCCCTTTTGGATTTCGCCAGCATCCAGTTTTTATTAAAATAATAATTAAAATATAAATTGTACGGTAGATAGAGTTAAAATGGTCACAACACGTGTTGTTACGAAAAGAACTCGGATAAAACTCTTGTTTAACAATTATCACATAAAAATAGCATTGTAAAATGCAAAATTAAAAAGTTATAACTAACTGTTATTAACCGACTTCAAAAAACTAGGAGGTTCTCAATTCGGTTGGTATAATTTTTTTTTTCATTTTTTTTTATGTATGTACACCGATTACGCCGAGATTTCTCAACCGATTTCCATGATTCTTTTTTTGTTCGACGCAGAATAGTTGCCAATTGGTCCCATAAAAATTTGGTTTCGTTTGACCCAGTACTTTTTATGTTATGAGCATTTTTATATATTTCATTTCATTGTTGACTTGGACGATGTAGTATTTACGATAATTTTGTTTATAATGTACATGAAACCTTATCTAATCTAGAAAAACCCTGCTGTAGCTTACAAAACAGCCTATTACATACACTAAAAAAAAAAAATTGACATTCACAAGACGGCTAGTTTGACAACTTAAAAAAGTTTCGTTTCACGTGATGCAAGTCCAATTCAGTCGGTTTTTATTGATCTATAAATAGAGTTAGTTTCCGGTTTATCAATATTCTGCGTAAAATGAAAAATGTCAAAACAGTTTAAAAAAACGGCAACACTGTATTCGAATGATTCAAATATGACACAAAAAGGAATTGCGAATTCAATTCGCATAAGAATTTCGAATGATTCAAAAATACGTCTCTACAATAACTATTGGGCCACCGAGCTCATATAAATATAATAATATTATCATTTTTTACAGTAATAAACAAAAATGTTTCATATCTATAAACAAAAGTACCTACGTACTATCTGGATATAGCCTGTCATCAGCAGAACCTTTCACCATCCGGACAATGAGGAAATCAAATATTATCCGAAAACTTCGTGCCAGGTCGGCACTTCATATCGGAACTGTTTGGAGTATCATTAATAAGCGCAAACTATATTAGAAGTAAAAAAAAACTATGATAAATTTTAATAGAAAATATTTACTCGGCTCACAAGCATTCTCAGACGGGGTTCAAACCCGACCCTTGCTCGAAGAAGCCGAGTCCCTTTTTTCATAATTATATTGTTTTAAATAAATCATAAGTATGAAAATAGCAATGAAAATGCAAAAACTTGAAAATCTTAAGAAAATCTACTTTAGTTTTATTTATTTATTTAATACTTTATGCCCATTGGTGCAAAGGCGGACTTAATGCCTTAGGCATTTTCTACCAGTCAAACTTAGGGTGATGTGGAGACAACGGGAAGTAGGGTGCACAACCATTGCAGAAACATTTTACACTTCGATCTCATCGCTACCACCTAATTCGCAAGTCCCTTTGCAGAACAGCGTCATAACAGCAATAATGCTGTCTTGCACCCCGATAAGATGTAAACGGGACAAACGAGTACGCCGATCTAGCAGACTTTCTTTTATGAACGACGCGGACGGGGAGAATCTTAGCCTTCATCATACCTGATGTCAAGTATTGATAAGGCTGAAGATGGAAGCAAGCCTCTCCCGGAATCCTCAGCCACTGAGGAACCGGCTATCTTATCTCGAACTGCCAAAACACAACAAAACTATGAAACATTGTTTTTATGGCGTCAGACTTAGATAAGATGGTGGTAGCTAGTCAGGCGGACTTACAACAAGTCCTACCACCAACCATACCGAATACAATATGTACCCCCACTGGGTCTAATACCGGTGGTTGTTTCACTAGTCACAGAGCGGTTAGAAGACTGGTAAAATCACGAATCTATCTAGCGAAAAGAGGTTCTCATCGTCGCTCCGCTTCGTTTCGCTCCCCTGTTGTTTGTAAAAAAACGCACAAAGTAATGTTTTCACCTCACACGCTCGGAAAAGGAGGATTTGTCTTTCAGTTTGCGAGTGGAAATTGCGGATTTTGCTCATTTTGCGGCCTAGCGCGGTAAAGTACTTTTTTAATTTAATACCTAGAAATATGTCCTATTGCGATCCGAATCGCACTATTGACTTTTTTGTTACATTTTAAACTTATTTTAAATAGCTTTGAATTCATTATAATACTCCGTTTTGGTTTTTATTATATTATTGAAGTTCATTGAATCATAAAAACAATAACAATACGATTAAACGATTTGTTATAAGAAATTTATATTAGGCTGGGTGAGATTTCACAACCTATGATTGGATTTTGGAACGTGGCATAAACCTTTATTTTTAAATTGTCTTTGTCTTGTCATATCAATGTCATTTACCGAATCGTTTTTATTATTATTTAAAAGTAACAATATATTCCCACTTCAAATAACTTTGAATTAACTATAATACTCCCTTTTTTATTATTTTAGTTTTTATATCATTAACACAACAAGAATATAAGTATATTTAAATCTTAATGTTTAAACAATTTTTTACCGGAAGTTAACCGCGGAAACAACCATAAAATGATCCTCGCTGTGTGAGATGAACAATTGTGTGTGGTGTTTTAGCGTTTTGCACCTTTGAAATCCTCGCTTCGCTCAGGATCTTTCAATACTTACTTAAATTATTTACTTGCTCAGATTTCAATAGAGGTAACTCGCCGCTAATAACCAACTTTCCAGCCTTGCATAATAAATAACTATTGTTTTCTTTCGAGTTGCGAATCGACTTTGAAAGAAAAGAAAGAAAGCTCTAACTATATTTTTTTTTTGTTTTATGTACAATCAGGGAACTTACCGGTTGACCAGTAGAGTTTTTTTTTAAACGTTTTCTCGGAAAGTATTAAGGTTTAGGAAATAATTTAGTATTCAAATGAAATACCTTTTAATGTCCTATTAGTTGTGATATCAACGTTTTCTATTTATCTATTTAATACTTTTTTTTTAAATACACAAAAAATCTCTAGTGGTGTACCCGTAAATTACCTGACTGTACCTAGTTATTCATGTTTACCAGTCCCGATGGAAGATCAGCGATAGTCGCATACCGCATCATGCTCTCGACGGGGTAACGGGGGTGGCGAGAGATAATGTGCTTGTTCCTAGGTCTTTACCAGGGGTAGGCGGTGACCCCAGCATATCCTCAAGGCAGGAATATGTACAGACTGGATTACCCTCACTCAAAACAAAAAAAAACCGCATCATGCTGAATCGGTCCCGTTTTGCGATAAATATCTTGTGTGTATTCAATTATTCATTGTTAACTTACAAAAGTAAGGTGGGTTTTCATGTTCTTTAGATTGATTGCTGGCTCAACGTTCACGTCAGCTTAGCCTTTTGAAATTTGTTTGGGTTTCACACAAAAATGTTAACGACCCAGTTCACAGGTCATAGCTTATCTGAAGAATATTTTTATCCAAAGAACACATTTGCTATCGAACTTTGAAAAGGTTAAAACAATATTTTTTTTTAAATATCGCTTTTTGAGTCCCGTTGCTCTCAATTTGCTAGATTATCTTAGTTTTTTTTTTTAAGTTTCAGTCCAATTCTGACACACAAAACTGTTTTTGCTACACATCAAAGTCTTCATGGTTGGTGGTAGGACTTATTCTAAGTCCGCCTGGCTAGCTACCACTATCTTGCTTGATTTGTTCCCCATTCGCACCACTGAGTTTCGCCCCACACAAAAAAAACTCGATTCGCCCTAAAAAGTATGCCCCCTTCACCCCAAAACAGAAATTATTAGATTCCAATTGTTTTAGCCATAGTAGCAATGTTTTTGGAGTTGTTGTGTTCCGTCAGTTATGAGATAAGACAGCCAGTTCCTCAGTGGTTGAGGAGTCCAGAAGAGGCTCGCTTCCATCTTCAGCCTTGTCAGTACTTAACATCAGGTACGATGAAGGCTAAGAGTCTCCTCGTTGTTCATAAAAAAACCGGCCAAGTGCGAGTCGGACTCGCGCACCGAGGGTTCCGTAAAACATTTTTTATTATAAGATGTAACTAAAAATTTACGGTTTTCGAAATTTTTCCTTTATCTGTACTATAAGACGTTACTTCGTACTAAATTTCAAGATTCTAAGTTCACGGGAAGTACCCTGTAGGTTTTGATTACCTTGCGCGTTTCGAAAATTTGCGGAAATTTTCGGCATAAACGGCTGTATCTTTTGATTGCTTTGGCTTAAAAGTTTGATTTTTTCAAAGCTCCAAGGGACAGGTAGACCTGAGTGTTAGATATAAATTTCAGTTTGATACCTCTACGCGTTCCTGAGAAAAACTGTCTTGACAGACAACGAAGTGATCCTATAAGGGTTCCGTTTTTTCCTTTAGAAAAAAACGGAAATCTTTTTTCCGTTCCTGAGGTACGGAACCCTAAAAAAGAAGCAAAAAGATCGCTTCCAATGTGTCCTGCGCCTAAAACGAGAGGTGCTGTATGCTTGTTCACAATTTCGACCGGAAAAGAGGTCGTGGTAATTGTTTAACTTGTTGGCCAGAGAAAGTTTTTGACTAATGGTTTGTTTCACGGTGTCTTAGAATTTTTATGGCTATGCTCCTTAATCGTATGTAAATATTGGCGTAAAAAAATTTCTCTTTCAATATAGTTTTTGAATGATGTTATTGGGATGAGAATGTAACTTTTGTTATTGAAGTGTTAATTTCCTTTTTTCTTTTTAGGAAGAGCGATATGATTTTAAAGTTTTCTTTTTATTGTTGATATTAAACAATTCTAAGTCTTATAAAGGTTGCCTGAACGTACTGAAACTAAGAATAAGCCGTTGAAAAATAAAGTGTGGGAAAAACTAAATTTTGTGCTGCTCCTAAATCAAATTTAAGTTAATAGATTCTGGTATTAGTTAGTTAGGTATTATCAAAATTATATTTGTATTAAGACTTGAAAGGGTGTAAGGTGAAGTATAACGAACCAAAAGAGATTAACTTTTATGTGATGACTCCATACTAGTAACCTGTTGTTATATTTTAGCAATTAATAAAAATATTTTTCTGTCTTTCTTTCTTTCAATACGTTACAAACCCCAAAAAGAAACTTGTTTCACAATTTATATAAGAAAACAGTTCTAAGTAAGAAGTGTGGTTTAGTTTTTAAAATCGTTTACGTAACGTAGATGCGGCAAATTTTGAGCGTCTTTGTAAAACTAATTATAGACTTTCACTTGAAATTAATTGTAAAAACCCTATTTTTAGTTTGTGTAGCATTCATTGAGAATGGTAGAACGAAACTACTTTTAATAGAAATTATTCAGTTACGCACCAAAGTTTTTTTTATAACAACTTACGCGTGGGTGGTTGTCATGTTAGTAATATAATCACTGGCTGTCACTAACTTAATGTTACTTACTATTTCTTTTATAATAGATTGGAGCTTATGTTGGAAATTAGATTGGAGTATTTTTTGCTAATGGCCACCGCGATTCCAACATCTTTTACATTTATATTATTAGTAGAAGGAGGATTAGCAGGATTCAGGCTTAGGTATCTATGGGGCTGAAATAATTTGATTTAATTCCGTTTTTTCCAAAACTTTAATCAGAAAAGAATAATTAAACTAAAATTAACTAATAAATTAAGAAATTATAAAGACACGATTTGAAAAACCCTTACAGATTAAGAAGTTTAAGAAGTGATTAGCCAGAACTTGTATTACCTGGTTCAGGGCATAAGATTTTTTTTTTTGCCGTAACCACTATTAGATTCTTCAATTGTCTTATCTCTCAAAGTATAAGTATATTTTTCTTAGCAGGCACTTTCAGAAAAAAAAGAAGAAACGACGAATGTATAGAAATGAAATCGACGGATATAAAAAAAATCAGCGCTTAATAAAAGAAAGTCCTGACTAGTGATTCCACGACCAGGAAATCCTAATGTGGAATTCAAGGCGAATTGCAGGCTGTTTGTTTTTTTTTAAACATAAAAATATGTGTATAATATATGTTCATTGTTATTGTATTTACATTGCAATTTTTGAATGATAAATTTCTTTTGAATGACCGGTTGGATTTTTCTAGTATAATTAAATTTCTTGACTAATCCTATAACAAATCACCACACAGCCTCAAATAAAATATTCAGCTTTCCAAAACCACGCCGCCGTCACATGCCTATTCATTATAATTTCAGAAAAATATGCCTAATTGACGTGATATGAAGTTGCATAATCAGTGCAGTCACTCCGTCGCATCTCGTCACCTCTCGGCAGTGTTGTACGGACGCTGGGCGCGCAAGGCTGCGCGGGAGTTTACGCGAGTGCGGTTTGCGAGTTGCGTTATAAAACGTTGCGAGTTTTATGTGAAAACAGGTATATTTCTTTAAATAATTAATTAAAAGCTAGTTTTTAATTGTTTAAAAATATAATTATAGCAATAAATATGGAATAAAAAGTTCTTATTAAGTTATTGGAAAAAAATATAAATTTAAACTTTCTGGGTGAACTCTGGGTGTAAATAACGAATTTTATTAAACGTTAACGATTATTTACGAATATTGAAGCTTCCTATTCTTACGAAGTATTAAAATTTCAAGAGCGTCGTATCTATTATAAAAACAACAATGAATCGATGATCATATTATTATAATTTTTGTTTTAATGAATAGTATTAAATTATTTAATCTTATTATTCTCCACGAGTTTTTACAAAAAAATAAAATAGTGCCTTATTTTTATCCTACAAAGAGATATTACATTATTATTAATTTATTTATAAAGATACACCTTTCTTCCGTAGGGATAGCAATATATAAATATTTACTTTCATAGTAGCATCCTTACTTTTCCCACTTATTAGTAGCATGTATGCTGGTTAGTAATCATAATTATATACATTAACATATGATTGTGAGCCATTTCTGTTAGACATTCAGCTGTCAAAAAAATAAATAAAGGTGCCAATTGAAAATGAGCGTGGGGTCTCGCTGATCGCGCAAACCCGACATTATGCTGAATTGGTATCCTATTTTGACGCAGCCGTTAGATTAGTTTTTTTTTTGTTCTTTCCTTTCATAATTTGTTAAGCATGTTTCTAATGTCTGTGTCAAATAAATATATTTTCTTTCTTTCTTTCTTATATATTTTTTTACTTAAAGAATAAGAGGACATTCTTCACAATGTCGGCGGATTTGGGGTACTTTACTCGGTACCAAAAGGTTAAATTTAAATATTCAAATTCTGTGGTGGAATCCCCTGTACAGAAAAGGGACTAATTATTAATACGTACAATTTAAGCTAACCTCACATTTGGACCAATTAAGTTTCATACCACTATCTGTAATAATGGTAGCATACAATTTCGTCCTGAAACTCACTAATTTCGCACGATCCAAATTATGCTAGTACCTAGAATAATTATTACCTGTTACGTGCTCTGTTATTTAAATCTATTAGCTTTGTAAAACATTTCCACGTATTTCATTTGGTTATATGTTGGGTTACTTAATGTTCCATGTGAATTATTTTAACTTTTAGGTAATTCTTTTTCTTCTACTTATTAAGTAAAAATAAGTGCACACATCTATACTAATAAAACAATACTGTGACTGACTGACAGACAACGCACAGCCCAAACGGCTGAACCGATTAAGTTGAAATTTTGCATACAGTGTCCTTTAAGGATGCAGGCGAACACTAAGAAAGGATTTTTTGACGCCCACGATTCCCACGGGAACGGAAACCACGCGGGTGAAACCACATGCGGCCGCTAGTTCAATTATAAAGTAATATTTTTTAGTGAATTTCTTTACTGCACGGGAATTCATTGATTTGTTTTGCTGTTTAGGTGTTCAAACCATGTGTTGTATTAATCCTACTATAATATTGACGACCTGTTTGGCGCAGGGGTACTAAGCCTGCCTTCTGCGCCAGAGGTCCCGGGTTCGATCCCCGGAGAAGACAAATATTTGTGTGCATGAATATTTTTATTTGCCATGGTCTGGGTGTTTTATATGTATATTATGTATATTTACAAAAAAAAGTATATATGTATGTTTATCCGTTATCTAGTGACCATAACACAAGTTCTTTATGAAACTTAACGTGGGCTAGATAATTAGTGAGATTTTATGCAATTATTTATTTATAAAATAACCTACTAAAAATATGTAAGTGTCGATGTTCAGATTTTTTAATAATCACACAAAAACGGCTAAACGAATTTGACTTTGGCACACATGTAGTTTATATCCTCAACTAATACATTACTTTCATATTTATAATATTAGTAGTATACCCATTGGAATAACAACCATGCGGTATTTTGATGTATTATGAAAGATTCTAATCAGCCAGATTTCTTATTCAAATAATCTGGAATAAGGCCACGTACTGAATATTAAAAAGTTTCGCCGTCAAACCTACGTGTTAGATATAATTCGTGGTGCAGTTACAATATTATGTAAACAGAAGTTATATAAAGTTGTAATATAGCCGAGTTCAGTCATCAAGATAACTGCAATATGAACTTGCGCGGCAATTTGGTTCTTCGAGTCTTGAATAACATGTACAGTTATCAAATACCACAACCATAAATAAACAAAATGTTAATGTGAATGCTTAAATAAAATAAGAATGGAAAAGCCATAGGAGCTTATAAAAAAGCTTTCAGTACGCCACTGCGTAAATATGGTTGTAAGTTAATTAAAAAAACAGATTTTATACAAAGAATACCTCTGAATTAAAAACTTTACTTTTTTCCAACGCGTTGCTTTGTAATTGAAGACCTTTTCTCTGTTTTGAAGTTTACATTTTGCTTATTAGAAGTTGTTGAAAGCGCTTTGTAACGAAGATTAAATTACAATACGAATCTTACGCACTTTACACTAAGGTTATTTGGAGAGTCAAGTCAAAATAATACGGGCTCACGCCTAAATCCCACAGGTAGGGTAGGCAGTGACTATGGTCCACAGAGATTTTAAGGACCACCACGTTGCTCTACCCTAACAGAACAGCTCCTTAGTATGAGGCTAATCTACAATTCTACTCATACATCTTCTTTTATCTTGCCACTGCAGACCCTAGCTTTTTTATAACATCAGTGCTTTGATGAATGAATGTTATTCTGAGTCGTCCAACCATTTATTAGTTTGATAAAGATATATCACGTAGAATGCTATCTTAATAAAAACTTACATAAATTGCTATGGAAATGATTTCTAACATCAGCAGTTTTAACAATATTAAGAAAAAGTGACTACGCCATTTTAGTTAAGTATATCGATAAATACCTATTGAAAGTCTAATTACCGAAAACTTCTAATTTAATCTGAAACTTACGACGATACTATTACAGAACTCGTAGACGAAATTCCTAGAAAACGAAATCCTACCAAAATTACTTCCAAGATTTAGTTTTGCTTAAGGTAATTAATTAAACATTATTAATGAAATAACAAAACAACTTGTCTTGTCCAATTGAATTTCAGTGTCTGGTATTCATTGATTGTCATACTTTGATCGGAAAGGTCAATTTAGAAAGTTACGTTGAGACCAAATATCAATATCATGCTTACATTTTCTTTGGCAATTTTAATAATATTCAAATTAAAGATAATAGTAATTGCATACAAACATTAATTATCTAGCCCACGTTAAGTTTCATGAAGAACTTGTGTTATGGATACTAGAAAACGCATAAATATACTGTATTTTTTGTAAATACATACATAATATATAATTACGTATTGCTATACAATTACTTACGACTAATGAATACTCATACATATTAAACAACCAGACCAAGACAGATAGAAATCTTCATGCACACAAATATTTGTCTTGTTCATGGATCGAACTCGGGACCTCTGGCACAGAAGGCGGGTATAGTACCCCTGCGCCAAACAGGTCTGCAATACACATATTGTTACAATTTCAGACTTTTGGAAGAATTTATATTATAAATTAATGGAACCGTGAAACAACTAAAGAAATACAGGCGCGCATCCCATTTAAATCATACTGAAGTGAAACAAACGATTACTGCATTTTGAACTTGGCGCGTTGTTTCACGAGGGCCTACCGCCATCTCAGCCCAGTATTGTTTCAATCTTACCATGCTATTTCGTACTACGAATCTCTTAAAGTAAGCTTGTTTTTTGACGGAAGTTTTGTGACGTCTTCGCTCAATCATCACTTCCAAAGTGAAAAGAGTGTCAAAATGTGACAACTTCAATAAAACAAAACGCAAACAAAACAAATCTTATGAGGGGCCTACCGCCATCTCTTAGCGCAGTATTGTTTCAATCTTACCATGCTATTTCGTTCTACGAATCTCTTAAAGTAAGCTTGTTTTTTGACGGAAGTTCTGTGACGTCTTCGCCCAATCATCGTGTGAAGTGTGTCAAAACACAATTTGAATTTTGTTTTTATTGACAACGTCAATAACAACAAAATTCAAACAAAACGTTATTTTGACATGATGGTTTCTAATAAATGATCGTAGGCCCGCCTGATAACTTGCTTTCTGTGGCATCACTTCCAGACATTCTTAATTACATGACGTCTAGATTTCTCGTACATTCATAGTATAGTAGGAAGGGCGATTACGCCAAGGCTTGATAAATGAGGTAGCTCTGTTTATGTTTGGCTTTTTGGGCGGAATATATTTGAGCTAACGAGGAGCGTAAGACTCTTAAGAAGGAACGTGGTTTCTCCAAGATAAAATAAAAGCTCTGTATGACTTGCATTACCATATCAGTACGTATACCTAACACTAGCTTTAATGATCATTAGCTATCTATGAGTTAAATCACCTCCAGAAAAAGTATACAGGGTGGAAAATAAAACAAGGCAGAAAGGGCAGGTAACATAATCATTGTAGCTACATGAAAACGATCTTAGGGAACCATCCTTAATTTTTTCAAGAAATTTTGAACTGCTTTCACGATTTTGAATAAATAGTACAGTCAGCAATCTAATATCTCCAATAAAATGCTAATCGATCCTTTTTCTCACGAGGATCCAAACACAAGACACCAACTGAGGTATACCTTATACCGCCTTATAGGTGGCTTGATAAACTCTGACACCAGAGGTGGCCACTAATCCTCACTCGATAAGAAGAAGAAGATGTACTAGAAAAGTCAGAAATCACGAAAAACGCAAAACACATTCTTTCCGCTCTCGCGCCACACGCTGCCGTATCCGCTTCACCGACGAGTACCTTTGTTGACGAAAATTCTTTCTTAGCGAATGTGTAGAAATAATAAACAATACTCTTTATTGACAAACACAGACTTTGAATAATACAATGGACTCCTCCCTTTAAGTTAAGAATAACCTGTGTAGGAAATATTGGTAAATCGGTGAATTTGGTGCATTTCGGTGAATGGAGTTCAAAATTTCCCAAAAAAATAAGGATGATTTCTTAAGAACGTTTTCATGCCGCTACAACGGTTAAGGTATACTGTATACTACTTAACTCTTGAAAAGAAGGTACTAATTAATAAACGACGACGTCTTCAATGTATTTTCTCACAAACTTGAATACCTAAATACCCTCAAAACATTTTGATAATTTTATCACATTAAAATATTCGTCTGCGAGACTTTCGTTTTGTTTCGTTGAATTATTTTTTTAACAATGGAGAAACGGTTAGCCTTCATCATACCCTGAAGCGCTTTTCAGACTACGCTATAATATAAAGCATATCACATTGATTTACTTAGATAGCGCATAGTAAGCCAAGCCAATAATATATATTATAGCCAAGTGTGAACGTGTTCTAAGTAAATGTATGGTGAGCGATATCGCTGTGCTATAAGCTATATGCTATTATATTATAGCGTAGTCTGAAAAGCGCTACAAGGTCAAAGCGCCTCACCCGGAATCCTTAACCACTGAAAAACTGGCTATCTTATCTCTAACTGCCGGGACACAGCATTGTTTTGATGCCAAGGCGTCAGACTTAGACCACCAACCGAACCGAATATTCATCCGCTTTAGAACTGTTCTAAAGCGGATGAATATTCGGTTCAGATCAGACGCTATATCAAAAAAGTACGTACTTTTCGGGATATAACTATAGGACAGTCAGATATGATACAAATTTGGTAATAAGATATATATATATCTTCATACCTTTATCTAGATTTGTATAGTTTCAGAACCACGATTTTATGATTTTGCCTCGACACTTTTTTTTTTCGAAATGACCCCTTAAAAATACATTTTTTGAGATTATTCTCAAATGGGGTTCCATATACTATTGGAAATTGGTTTAATTAGTGGGCACCAATAATATTTAGGATCTTATAGTTTCATTTTCTCTTTAATCGCTATAGTTATTTACTACGAAGTGATTTCGTGATTTCTTCGCCTAATCTGCAAAATCGGTCTCGCTCCCACGCGCGTCCTTTTCTCATTACTATCTCGCTTCAGTCGAGTACCCCTTTCATTGGAAAGGAATCCTAGTGGAACAAGGGGATTGCCCCTTGTTCCACTAGGATCCACCGACGAGGATCTCTTTAAGCTTGAGTTTGTCGTTATTGCGTTTCGTATCCATATCTTTGGCTAGGTATTATAGCAAAAAAAAAGTTGTTAGTGTGACAATTTGATTGATAAATTATGATAAAAATATGTTATTATTTTTATTAAAGTGAGAACATTAGTCTGAAACATTTAGTTCAAATAGACACTTCCTTTTATTTCCTTTCTGCTGACCTTTTATTACCTTTTGTTTCTGAGACAATATAGTAATCAACAAACTGACATTGTTGTAAATTAACACGGACGAGAAATGAACCAATGACCTTGCGACCGAAACCGGGTAACAAATTGTAAGGTGCCATCAGAGTTAATTAATATTTCCACTCTCTTCTTTCGCGTTTGATAAATGATTTGGTTCCGTATTTTACCGTCCGGTGATATATTTGTAACCCCTATCGCACTAACACATATAAGTTAGGTCCTTACACATTTATAAGCCTGAGTTGACACGCTAAGAAAACATATTATACCTAAGTGTGCTTTCAGTGCTAGGTATTGCATGTTTGACCCTTGAACGTCATGTATGTGTTTTTTAGGGTTCCGTACCCAAAGGGTAAAACGGGACCCTATTAATAACACTCCGTTGTCCGTCCGTCCGTCTGTCTGTCCGCCTGTCACCAGGCTGTATCTCATGATCGCCATTCCAGAACCTTTCCGCCCCAACGGGCATCGGTTCTTCTCGCTATGTGTCCCGCCCACTGCCACTTCAGCTGAGCAATCCTTCGAGCGATGTCAGTTACTTTAGTTCTCCTACGGATCTCCCATTTCTGATTCGATCACGGAGGGAAACGCCGAGCATAGTAAAATTTAATTTAATAAGTATATAGTAAAACTAAATGTTCACTTGTGGCCTAGTTGTTTTTTTCAATATTTTTCTATTTAATATTTATCATAAGTATAAAAATAGCATTGAAAAATGCAAAAATTAAAAAAAAAATATGTGTGTGTTTTTGTAACTTATATTAGATGTTTTATATTCAACTTACAAACAAGCAACAACATGAAGACGACAAACCAAACAAACCACCTATTTATTTATCAGATACAAATAATTAACAACAAACAATAACTAAAACAACAACAATAACAAACATTAAATTTAATTTGCCATCTTGAACTTTGCTGTGAGGTTTAATTCAAATGTTGTTTGAGTTTCCCGACATTATTTCACGAATCTCTCAATGAGAATTTTGTAACAAAGTTTGTTTCATAAATTTCAAGATCTTCTGGGGGCCTATCGCCATCTCGTAGCGTAGTATTATTCCAATCTTAACCATGCATAGAAATGCAACAAAGCTTACGTTATGAGGGTCATTATAAGAATTATAATGACCCTCATAACGTAAGCTTATTTTTGTTGACAGAAAATTTATGACGTCTTCGCTCAATTATCGCCTTCAGTATGAAGTGTGTCAAACAAAACCAACGATCTGTTTAGCGTAGGGGTACTAAGCCTGTCTTCTGTGCCAGAGGTCCCGGGTTCGATCCCCGGACAAGACAAATATTTGTGTGCATTAACATATTTACTGGTCTTGGTCTGGGTGTTTAATATGTATATTATGTAGGTATGTATTTACAAAAAAAAGTATTTAAGTATGTTTATCCGTATAACACAAGTTCTTTATGAAACTTAAAGTGGGCTAGATAATTGGTGTGTTTGTATGTATTTATTTATTACTTTATTATCTATTGTACAACTTTAATTTTTTCGTTGACAGAAATAAATCAAAAATTACTTTGTGTATGTCATGGTACGAAGACAAAACGTTCTTATGACATGATGGTTTTCTAAAAGACGATGGTAGCGAGATGCGGAAACAACGGTACATGATTCTGAGTATAGGCTTTTTCTTTCTCGCATATGGGAATGGATTGTACCTCTCGTTTTATCACTTTCACTCAAGTGACCGTCCATTGAGATGGGAAGTGTTGCTTTGTTGACTGGTCCACAAAGTAGGTCATCTGTACCCTGAATGATACCTTTCTACACTCCTTAGTAGGAATATCTATACTGATGATTTTGCAAAACCTTGTCGAGAGTGCTTTCGAAGCAGTTGTAAGAAGAGAAAGGATAGAAACTGTTTAAGAATACTAAGCTGTCAACAGTAACTATTTGAACAGAATAAGAGTTTAAATATACACACAAATAATATGTTAGGTTATAACGGCCTTTGGAGTATATAACTATAGTGCTTGGTTTGTGAGTGAGTAGTTACAAAGTGTTTTGTCTTTTCTAAAGACAAGCTTCAAGTTTAATATTTTAGTAAACCTTTGTTATTGTACCTGTCTGAGTAAGTTCGTAGTCCAAATATGATATCAGCTTTTAAGACTAGTTCTAAATAAATATTTTTGCTTTGAACCATATAAACTAGAAAAATATCACAAATCGCTCAGAGCCAATTGTTTGTATTTATTTGGGTGAAAAGTTATAGTTAGTATTTTGTCAATTTGTAGATGCAAAAAAGAAAGACTATTTTTATAGAGTGCTATTATTATTCAATATCTTTTCCATTGAAAAAACATAGCTGGAATTTGTGTGATTAGTCACTTCGTGCTCACGGAGACTGCAAACCAAATAACGCAAAATCTGTAACACAAAAATAAGTGATCCGTAGAAATTGTTTTATTTCAATAAATAGTACGTGTAAGAAACTAGAAATTGCAAGTTATTCTAAACCATACAAGACATAAGTCATCTCATTAATAAATTTCTTAAATGTTAAATATTTCACATTTAAAAGTCTACTCGAAGACTCGAGTGCCAAGTCAAAATATAACATTTGGAGATGAAATATAAATTGGCTTGGAAACATGGCTTGGTAACAACTTTTCAAAGACATTATTGAAACACGTTTTCATCTTAAAATCGTTTTGTAACAAGTCCAATTTTAGAAGATCCTTTAAATGTCTCTCTAAGAGCAAGGCTATGTACTCATTATCAAATTGCTGTTGAAAAAGCTACTGCATGTCAAAGGCAGGCTTCGCTCTCGGACAAAAGACCTAGACCCCTATTTGCTTGCAAACGCTAAAAATCAGATTCTTTTAATTTTACGCGCATTCTAATAATGTCCAATCCTTAAAACCGCCACTCTGGTCTAGTGGTACAACCACCGGTATCAGACCCAGGGGTCCCGGGTTCGATTCCCAGCGGGGGTACATATTGTATTCGGTTTGGTTGGTGTTAGGACTTGTTATAAGTCCGCCTGGCTAGCTACCACCATCTTATCTGTCTGACGCCATAACAACAATGCTCTCAGCATTTTTGTGTTCCGGCAGTTAGAGATAAGATAGCCAGTTCCTCATCAGTGGATGAGGATTCCGGGAGAGGCTCACTTCATCTTCAGCCTTATCAATACTTAACATTAGGTATGATGAAGGCTAAGAGTCTCCCCGTCAGTCATAAAAAAAGTTGTCTTGATGTCAGTTTTGTTAATATGTGTGCGTGTGTGATGTAGGAATTAAATTATACATCTAACTAGTTGGGTACTTACGTAATTACGGATAATTTTACACAGCTAAAAATAATATATTGTATGTTAAAAGCTTGAGCTATTAAATATGCATTTTTTTATAATATCGGGCAAAAACGCTATTCCATTTCCATCAATATCATTTGGTTTCTTGGTTCATAACATCAGTTAAGTTAAAGGCTAGATGAAAAAGATGATGATGATCTTGTTTAATATTTATCACATAAAAATAGCATTGTAAAATGCAAAAAGAAAAGTTATAAAATGAAAAAGATGATGTTTAGATTTCTCTACATTATGCCCCGGCTAAACGCTCGGTCTATCCAGCTGCGCAAACTGGTTTGTGCAGCCATGCTTTCAGGCAAGATGGAGCGTGAAGCCGGGATATACATAAGAAATTTAACAAATTATATTATGTCTTACCTTCCTTAATTCAAATGTGTTTTTCTTATTGTTACAGATCCTAATAAAGAAACCACAATGGCCACGGTATTAGTGAATTCTACACAAAGCGTACTAAAAGAGACTTATGATTATTATTTGTGGACTTTATCACTCTCCGGTGAGTCTTGTTCAAGCGTAGTTAATTATATATTGATACAGTCCATCATTTCATCCCATGCTGGACTGGCAGTGGAAGAAAAATATTGAATGTGACAACTCTCCAGTGCAGATTGAAAAAGCCTATAAATTTACTGGGTATATTAAATTAAAAAAAATCTTCCACTCACAGCAATGAACTAGCCCCAAAATAAGCACTGTAAGGCGTGTGTTATGGGATACTAAGATAACGGATATATATAATTATACATATATAAGTATTTGTGCATTGAAAAGGCTCTGAAAACTACTAAACGGATTTGGAATAAATTTGTGGGACCGCAATGTAGAATGTCTTGGCTGTCACTGACTGCAAACCGCTTATATTTTGCTTTTTAGGTTTTTGAAATCGATTTTCATTTTTATATAAAGAGTTTTAACCAACTTTTTGTGTGTTATGTGGTGACAACGAATCATTTTAATAGCGTATTTATTTAAGGATAATGAGCATGATTCATTAGTAGATTGTACAGAACCATATCCAATAAAGCGTAAAAAGGCTGCGTCACTGCTTGTGAGAACTAGGGGCGGTACTAATAGTATCCTAAATGTCATAGCCCAAAAAAATAGGATTGTATGACCTACTCCACCGGGTCCATTAAAGTAAATCCAACTTTACCTTTAAGACACGATCTCACTCTTACACTATTTAGAATCAGTTGCCAATTTGAGTATAATAAAAAATAAGGAAATATCTCCTTAAATCTCAATAAACTTTATAAAGAACCTGAAACTCTTCTACAAACAGTTTCTATTCAGCTTGACCCAAACTCCAGAATCAAGTAGAATTACATAAACACACAAAATTCTATTTACTTCAACAATGTATAGCAGAAACGGCCATGTTTGATTAATGAACATTTCTTGTTTCAGACAACAGAACAAAAGGATGGCCCCTCGTAGATTCCCCTTTGCCAACAGTATTTTATACGTTGTTATACCTGTTTATTGTATGGATTGGACCAAAAATAATGAAAAACAGGGAGCCCTTTAAGCTCACTTGGCTTTTAGTGCCTTACAACTTAGCTATGGCAGCCTTGAATGCGTATATAGCAGTAAGATTGCTAACAGCATCGTTCAGACTAAGGTATAGCTATATTTGCGAGCCTTGTCGACAGAAATATGATCCTGATGAATTGCAGGTAATTTTTTATGATATATTTCTTAATAAGAGTGGTGTCGGTGTACTGTAGGTACATTAAAAATTATATATATGTCGCAGCCAACTGGTTAAATCAGCCTTTCAATTGGAGGGCTAGCCAAGTCGTTGAATGAAACGTTTAACGACTTGGCTGAACGTCATACTTAGCCATCTCATTAGATGAGATGTCATTATAGACTCAAACAATTCGTGAAAACTTGTAGCCAACGGAGTAGTATCAGGCATATTTATATCACACATTTTTATTATATCAATATTGATATTAATAAAGAACTGTAAGTTATGTTCAAACTAAAATAAAGCACATAAAATTACCAGATTGATGTGAGCTATCTGCCGCCATATTAGTTTGAGACTACCAGCGCCCCAGTGGAAAAAAAACCTACATTTGGATCACGTGGCGGAGTTAACGTCAGCCATCTTCAAAGGGCTAACTTACAATAAGCCAACTAATTGAACGTTAAATGATGCTAGTTCAATCAACTGAATGTCGGCGTTTAATTAACAGGTTAGCCTTCCAATCAAATGGCTGATTTAACCAGATGGCTGCGACATATACAACGTTATTTTATTTTTTCTCAAAAACTCAAAACTTTTTTGTAACTCATTATTTCGATCAACTTTTTATATAGACGCAAACCTGAAATTGCGATAAAAAAAATACTACGATACGCGATTTCAAGAAAACATAAATTACTCTGTGGTGTTTATAGAATGAGAAGAACTCAAGTTTTTCCAAATTATGTTCTATTTTACACGTTCAGTTATGTAATTATATCGCAATTTAAATTTAAAAGTTGTAGATAACGCACTTTAAAAAAAAACTACAATTTGCTACATATTTCAAAATAAATTGCACATGTCTTGGTAATATTCTTTACTTTATCCTACATTTTTTCAATTTGAAATTATTTCTCAAACGATTTTCTCATAAAAAAATGGCACGTAGAAAAAATTGCTTTCAAAAGCCCTTAAAACAGCTGCTATGTTAGACATCCTTTTACTCGTATCACGTAGACACCATTTCGCTAGAACGAGCCTACCATTATCGTAAATCGTAAATCCGAAACAAGGTACAGCTTGTTTGATATCTGCAGGATTAGCACGAATAACTATCGAAATAGTATCGGTAAGTATCGACCACGTTATGTCAAAAAATGAAAAGGAAAATGTAGTTTCGTTTACGTCCGGTAGGATCGCTGCTCGATATCTCGTACATTTTTTTACTTTACTTTCTCGATACTTACTCGAAAGTTATTTGGGCAAAGCCTACTGAGAAATGGTTTATCTCACAGACCTGTAACGAGATAGACGGTAAAAGCGTACCTTGCGTGCCAAAAGTTTGATCCACGGTCAAGGTTTTACGACCTTAGCCAGTCCGTTTGAGACCACTGTCAGTGCCATTAAACACGCGTCACTCAGAAATGAAAAAGGGTCAATTGTGCAGTGCTTTCTTGCAACAGTTCGTCAATAACATTTATACATCATAGCTGTGTAGTGCTATTCTAAGCCGACAGCTTAGAATAGCACTAGCTCATCCCGTGGGTGTCGTAAAAGGCGACTAAGGGACTCAGCCTTCAGGAGACGGGCAGCAGCGTCTCCTACAAACTTGGCCATACTGCGATCGCCAACCCGCCTGCCAAGCGTGGCGATTATGGCAAACCCCTCTTTTGGGGGAGGCCAATACCCAGAAGTGAGTGTCATCGTAGGTACGAAAAAGTCGACACGCTAGGTTCTCATACAGTTTGAAGCGCTCTTTTCATCTATCTCATTACACGTCTGTGTATCTGCCCTCCGGTACCCGTAAAAAGCTATGGTTTATCTAATTTAAATAAATTGAACTTCAAACTTTTCTGAAAGATAAATCGCCGCCACGTTCTTCTCATAACAGAATGTTATTGTAATATTTTTAGTCTGAAGACATCATTAATTATTCCTAACGAACTTTTAATTAGTATACCTTATTACTTTCTTGATATAAGAACCTTTTGAAATTTTATAATAGCCTGTCAGTTTCATTTACTTACCTGTTTCAAAAAGACAAATTATATTGCGAATGACAGTGAATCTAACTACTAATTTGCTTTTGCTTCTGACACTCTTCTTTTTTTACACATCATAAAAGTCACAGAACAGAAGAAAAAGGTTAGAGGACAAGTAGTAATTTGGGGGTCACGCGTCGCTATCCTTTTGTGCAAAACACCGAAGCGTTCCAAACATTTCCAGTCGTACGATATGGAATTTCATCACGTTGTTATGGCATAGTGTCTGTTTTCAGGGCGACTTTTCTTTTAGAACTAAATGCGTAACATTCTCCTTGTACCCCCTTTCTTTAGTTCTGTGATAAAAGTCTATAAACACTATACACAGCATATCAGCATAGAACATCTTAGATGTGCCATCTCTTAGCGCAGCATTGTTTCATTCTTATCATGCAATTTCATACTACGAGTGAGCTTGTTTTTTGACGAAAGTTTTGTGACGTTTTCGCTCAATCATCGCCTCTAAAGTGTGAAGTATGTCAAAATGTGACAACTTCAAAAAAAACAAAACGTTCTCAAGATATTATGGTTTCTAACAGATGACAGATGGCAGATCTCTTAAAGTAAGCTTATTTTTGACGGAAGTTATGTGACGTCATCGCTCAATCATCGCCTCCAAAATGTGAAGTAAGACGTCACAAAACTTCCGTCAAAAAACAAGCTTACTTTATGAGATTCGTAGTATGAAATAGCATGGTATGATTGAAACAATACTGCGTTTAGAGATGGCGGTAGGGACCCAGATGACTTTTGAATAGAAATAAAACAACTTTTCCTGATATTTAGCGCACAGTTTTGTTCACACGAGTTTAGATTCAATATTCCGTATTTTTTTATTTTCTCGACATTTTCTGATCTTTTCAGCTGCCAGGTCAGGTCAGTGATCCCGTGATCACGGCAGGTGAAAAGGTGCCAAAACGCTGGGAAAACATAAAAACCTTAAGGCGCGCACGGGACTCAGACCAATTTAGCAGTTTAAGCGTAAAAATCACGAAATCACCTCGTAGTAAATAACTATAGCGATTAAAGAGAAATGCTTCTACACGATGCTTAATATTATTGGCACCCACTAATTAAACCAGTTTATAATAGTACACTAAACGGCACATTTAATGGCCCACCTCGTTATTTTCATACAAACATGCTCACTTTTCACCCTATACCACAGAATACTAAATAGTACAAGTACGTATACATAAAAATGTCAACTTAATATTTCCGCAAAAATGTGTATGCCAATTTAGGTAAAGCGTTCGACTGTCCAATTAGCAAATGCCGGTGAGTGTATATGTATCCCCATTTGAGGACAGTCTTGAATTTTCGTATTTTTAAGAGGTCATTTCGAAAAGAAAGTGTCGAGGTAAAATACTAAAATCGTGTTTTGGGTCTTTTAGAAATCTACATAAAGGTATGAAGAAATGTATATCTTATTCCCAGATTTGGAACATGTCTAACTGTTACTATCATTTAGTTTTAAATCAAAAAGTCCATACTTTTCCGAATATAAAATACATTAAAATACATGGAATAATAAATATTAAACAAGAAAATATACTAGAAAAAAGCAACTAGTCTCATTTCTCCCTGACGGGATCCCGTCAGGGCGACATGAGACTAGTTGCTTTTTTCTAGTATATTTTCTTGTTTAATATTTATCGCATAAAAATAGCATTGTAAAATGCAAAATATAAAAGTTATAACATGGAATAATCTCAACTCGCGTGAATAACCTGTGCGTTAAATATCCGAAATAGCTTTTTCTACAAAAACTATTTTTTATTGTTATAAGGGGAACTGAAGATGACAATTCCATTTTTAGATCGCTGATGCAGTATGGTGGTATTACTTCTCGAAGCTCCTAGAGTTTTGTGATACCTTCTTCTTCATTCTTCGGAAGAAGGATGAGCAGCTGACCTTCCTGCACGTGTACCATCATTCCACCATGTTCTCATTCTGGTGGATCGGCATCAAATGGGTACCTAGTGGATCAAGTAAGTTATTCCAATTTTTTCATTGTTTTTAGGGTTCCGTAAAAGGGTCAAATTACTAAGACTCTGCTGTCCGTCCGTCCGTCTGTCTGTTTGTCTGTCCGTCTATCACCAGGTATCTCATGAACCGCGGTAGACAGTTGACATTTTAACAGATAATGTATTTCTGTTGCCGCTATAACAACAAATATTAATAGACAGAATAAAATTATTATTAAATGAGGCGGAGCTCCCATAAAAATACGTGACTTTTTTGCTCGAAATTGATAACTGCAACAGGTAGACGCTTGAAATAGTCTAACAACAAAAAACGGAACCCAGACAGACAAACAGACATGACGAATCTATAAATTCGTCATGTCTGTTTGTCTGTGTGTCTGTCCGTCCGTATGTCACAGCAACTTTATTGAGAAACTATTAAGATTACACAGTTGAAACTTGGTAGGTAGATGTATTCTATAAATCGCTTTATAATACGTACATCTTATGTTTGATATCCGTAAAAGTTGTTTTATTTCGCTTTATAATTTTGTAAAACCCTCGTATAATTATGATAGAACGACACAGAAGGCAAGTTTGTTAATCATCATCAATTATACTTTGGTTTTCATCCTCGAAATTAGAGAACAATTGTAGATAAATTTCAAATAGAATAATATTGAAAAAAATCCACTTGGCCACAAGTAAATTTGCAGATGGGACTCCAACACTGACCTACCGAGACTAATTAAAATTTATCATAAGTATAAAAAAAGCATTGAAAAATGCAAAAAAATATAAATAATTGCAGATATTGAAATTGATGGAAAATTTAATTCTTTGAATTAAATACCAACAGGATTTAAGTATCAATGGTATTATGAAGACTAAATATTTATAGTAACAGTAACTATGAAAAATGTTAGTGGTATTTTGCCTACGGAACCTTATACTGCACGTGGCCTGACTCGCACTTGGCCGATTTTTATAGATAACTAGCGACCGTCCGTGGTTTCACCCGCGTGGTTCTCATTCCCGTCAGAATATATGAATAAAATGGAGCCTATGTGTTAGTCCACTATTTCAAGTCTCTACATACCAAATTTCATCCAAATCCGTTCAGTAGTTTTTTCGTGAAAGATTAACAAACAAACAAGCAAATAAACATACTAACAAACAAACTGACATAATTTCACATTATAATATTAGTACGAAAGGAACCCTTCGTGCGCGAGTCCGAATCGCGCTTGGCCGTTTTTTTTCACATTAAGCGCCCGTAAACGTTAAAATATTCTGTCAATTTTCTGTTGGATTTTCGTGTTTATCAAATTGATTTAACCTTATGCGGCTATATTTGATGCGTTTTACGTATTACTTCCGTAAAATTATTTGACAAACGTGTTTGTCAAACAAATTTTCAAATAAATTGACGACCTGTTTGTTGCAGGTCGCATAAACATGTCTATTTGTCTTGGTCTGGGTGTTTAATAATGTCTACTATGTATGTATTTACAAAAAAACAACGGGTTGCACTCTGGGAGTGCCGGCAGAAGTGAAAACCGCTTAAACAAAAATAACGATCAAAATCCACTATATTATTATCTTGACCACAACTTCATAAAAAGTTGATGAAAACGGAGACCAACTTGATTTGGCAGGTAAATTAATTAAAACTGACCTGGCATCAATATGAAAGGTGGTAGTAATGAGAGATCTTTATATAATGGTTGTTATTAATTAATATACGTAGATCTTTTAAGTGTGAGACTTTATATAATTTAAAATAGGTCAACGGTAAATGGTCTTACGAATTTTCGATCAGGGTCACGTGTCCTGACGCGACTTTAACATTTTTTACCCATCCTAAAATTTAAAACTCTGATGTGCAAAACGCCGCTAAAGACGTTGTACTTCAATAAAAAGTATATTAAGTATGTCTATCCATTATCTAGTATCCATAGCACAAGTTCTTCATGTAACTTAACGTGGGCTAGATAATTGGTGTGTTTGTATGCAATCATTTATTTATTTTATTTGGTTATATATCGGTTGTCCGTATTTTTATCCCGTCATCCCGTGACCACGGCAGCTGTAAAGGTGCCGAAACGTCGGGAAAATCTAAAAACCCTAAAAACCTAAAAATACGGACAATTACAACTTAGTTCGTGGAAATATAGCGCGTTTGATATCCGTAAAAGTTGTTTTATTTCAATGAACAGTGCGCGCCAAAACATAAGATGTACGTATAATATAGTTTAAGTGTGGTCCCATATAATTTTTACGAAGATCTGGCTGGTAGTGTTTTTATAATCCTGAAATTTTTTTTTACGTTTTGGCAAGTAGTCGTTTACCTAGATGACATCATTGTTGAGTAGGTAACGGCTGGCACTGACTCCAAAATTTTTATTTTTTATATGTATAATTAGGTCGTTGATTTTTTTTATAAAACTATTTTTTTGTTACAAGTAATAGATTTCAATAGTTACCCCTTACCCCTTCAGAGTCGGAAAATTATAGTTAACTTATATATGATTTCTGTAAAAATGCTTAGGTATGAACTGATGCGAGAACAAATGCTATTTTCTCGTAATTTATACAAATCATTTTTTCAATGCGAAACAAAGGAAATGGTAAAAACATTTCTCATTGAAATGCCGCAAGACAAAACCAAATTGTGAATTAAAATTGTAAATGCTTTATGCGTAATAGAGTTCAATAAAAAAAAATATTTGATATTGAGGTTGTTTGTAAGGATTTTGAACTGAAGCCCGTCATGATCTTAAGTTCATGGTAATCGTAGACAACGATAGGGAAATAATAAACAAAAGTTGATTTAAAATTTATTAATAAAAAAGATTTTCAGGAAAAGAACATCTAAACAATTCGTTCAACAACACCGAATTAAATTGTGGTCAATAAAAAACGAAAAATAGTTATTTATTATGCAAGGCTGGAAAGTTGGTTATTTAGCGGCGAGTTACCTCTATTAAAAGTTGAGCAAGTGAAGGATTCAAAGATGAATCCTGAGCGAAGCGAGGTTTTCACGCCTAAAAACTTTTCTGCCGAGCGCAACACACAATTTTTCACCTCACAACAGCGAGGATCATTTTATGGTTGTTTCTGCGGTCAACATAGTCTTTGACATGAGGTACAAGACAAAGACAATTTAAAAATAAAGATTTATGTCACGTTCCGAAATCTAATCATAGTTGTGAAATCTCACCCAGCCTAATATAAAATTCTTATAACAAATAGTTTAATCTTATTGTTATTGTTGTTATGATTCAATGAACTAAAATAATATAATAAAACCAAAACTTAGTATTATAATTAATTTAAAGCTATTTAAAATAAGAATATAATGAAAAAAAATGAAAAAAAAAATATATTTCCACCAAAGTTACATGCAATTATCTAGGTATACAAATCAAACATTCTAGGTCAACAAAACAATTGATGGAATGGAGCCCAAACTAGGACAATCCTGTATTGTAACAAAAAAGTCAATGGTGCGATTCGGAACGCATTATGATATATTTTTAGGTATTAAATTAAAAAAGTACTTTGCCGCGCTAGGCCGCAAAAAGCGCAGAAACTGATTGACAAAACCTCTTTTTCAGAGCGTGTGAGGTGAAAAATTTATTTTTATTAACTGATAAACAACATTTGATTTCTAATATAAAACAAAGTGTAGTTATAGCTTCGTAACTTTTTTAGAAATAGAGGACATTCTTAATCTTTAGGACCTATTCTTTATAACTTCGTATAGCAACTAATAAAGTACTATCTAACGGCTAGCAAAGATGCTGAGTAATATTGCTATTGAATTGTAATGCGAGGATATTCCTCTCATTTATGAAATGATGCTAGGCTAACAACGTAGAAAAGTAAATATACTAGAAAATTTCGACTTGTCCTCGTACTCAAGTCTCGGTAGCTGGTGGACCGAACTGCCAAAAAATTAATTTAGTAGTAAAATAAAATAAAAACATCGTCATTCAATTACTGAGTAATTAGGCTCTTTTGAATTGTCAAAATTTTCCTACCTACTTCCAATAATTAAAAAAAATCTTGAACGGGTGTTCAAGACTTTTTCAATATCGGGTTTTAATCCCGTTCGGGCGATATGGAGACAATTTGATTTTTTCTAGTATATTTTCTAGTGCTCAATTTATTATGTTTAATAACCTGTTTCTTCTTTCCAGCTTTCTTACCGGCAATGGTGAACAGCGGCATCCACGTCCTTATGTACACGTACTACGGGCTATCAGTCTTCGGCCCTACAGTCAGCAAGTTCTTGTGGTGGAAGAAATACCTGACTATCATGCAACTGGTAAGGACTTTATGTTTCATCATTTACTTTGATAATTTTTGAGTTGTGGCAGTTTATTTGTGTATGTGTGTGTGCGCGTGTGTGTGCTTCTGCTGTGTAGGTACGTGTGTGAGTGTGTACGTGTGTTAAGGACAGAAAGAGAGAGAGAGAGAATGGGATAGAGATATTATAAAATATCAGGTATGATGAAGGCTAAGCGTCTCTCCGTTGTTCATAAAAAAAAGAGTTATTCACTTTTAAAACTAAAAATAACACTTTTTTAACTAATTGAGACCAAATTAATAATTACAACTTTACTATTATTTACTATTAACTACTAGACAATAATAATTTAAAGACAATGAAACACAATAGTTAGCCAACTTGTGAGCATTGGAAGTGGTTTTGGTAAACAAAGTGCATTTAGTTGCTACTATTGGTCAGCAAAAATATACCTAGCAGCATAAAAAATTATGTGATAGAAAATTATGTGAATTATGTGATATGTATGAAAACGTTGGTAAGCATTTTATAAAATTTTGCCAAGCTTTTGAATTTACGTGTTACATAGGTTCGTAGTAGTTACGTGTTAGAATAAATACAGTCAGCAGAATCTTCGAATACCACCCTCAAAGTATTTTAAACTTTTGTTACTACTCCCCAAGGTTCCTTATCCATTGAAGCTATTCGTCAGTTTTTAACAACAGGTGTAAACTTTGATATAATAACCAATAAATTAGAGGGCACAGAGCTTCCATCCGGTAAATACCAGGTCAAAATATAAAATAGCTGATGTCATAAATTAAAACAACGCAGCTTGATAAAGTTTCGAATGCCCTTCCGGCTTATACACATGGTCGTGTAACCGGTTAATTTGAACTAGTTTCCATTTAATTTACATTCCAACTGTGAAAAGCAGAGGCATATTACATGAAAAGCTATAATTTCAACCGAAACATTAATAAGCTTAAATAAGCGGTTGGTTTGATTTATGGGGCAATTAAAATATGAATAGTAATCATTCATCTATAGAATTCGGCGCCATTTAGTAGAAATCTTTAAATCCAATTCTTTGAATAGACAAGTCAGTTATTATAGTTTTGTCAGTTGTAAGAAAACAGCTCCGAAATAAAACCACTTTTGTGTCCGGAATACACGAGGCTATTTTTCAAACTAGACTAGCTTTTTTCTAGACTAGACTTTCAAGAAGTGTTAGCAACCTAGGAAGCTAGTAAAATTGGCTTCGTGTACTTTTTAACCGACTTCAAAAAAGAAGGAGGTTATCAATTGGTATATAAGTTACGGTAAATGTTCATAATTTTCAATTATTATTAATTATCAACAATTATTAATTATTACCGTGATTAAGGTAAAAGTAATTAATTATTTTTTTTTACCGCACATTTTAATAATTGCACCTTACTTTTATGAATGTCGATATTTACAGCCTTTTAACATAAGAATAAAAGCAGCACAGTTTTAGTACTTCTTAAAGAAAGTCGTCTTTGGCGCTTAGCCGACCGCTGCCGCGGCACGCTCGCTTCGCTCGCGCGTCTTTTGGTCATAGTTCTTGCCTTACCTAACCTAAAGGTACCTTTCGTAAAGTAATAAATTTCATAGTTTTAATCAGATCGACCAAATCACGTGGTCAGTATTAATAATAACCGGTTTTATTAATAATTTTCACACTATGACCGTTTACCGTTACATATATATATTTTATGAATGTTCATCGATTACTCGAAGACGGCTGAACCGATTGAAATGACTCAAACTTTATAACATCAAGTTGTTCCCATTTTTTTAAATTTCGAGATCGGTTCATTATTTTTTTTAACCGACTTCAAAAAAGGAGGAGGTTCTCAATTCGACTGTATTTTTTATTTTTTTTAATTATGTATGTTCTACCATAACTTCGCCAGTTGTTAACAGATTTTTATAATTCTTTTTTTATCTGAAAGAAAATGGTTTATGTGTGGTCCCATAAAATTGTTACGAAGTCTGGCTAGTAGTTTTTTCATAATCTTGAAAAATATCAATCACCTTTTGGCAAGTTGTCGTTTACCTAGATGACATTGTTGTGTATGGGCTGATTTTTAGTGTAAGTAACGGCACATGATGTAACTAAAAAATCTGAAATAAAAACATTTTATAAAAAAAATTCAAACCGACTTCAAAAAGTAAAAAATAAAACTTTTGGAGTCGGTGCTAGCTAGCTAAGGCCAAAAAATATATAGTTAATAGAAGTGCAATGTAGAAGTGCCCTGGCTGGCACCGACTCCAAAAGTCTTATTTTTTTACTTTTTGAAGTCGGTTTGAATTTTTTTTATAAAATGTTTTTATTATTAGTTAAATAAAGAAAGTTGCCGGTCGACTAGTAATTTTTTTCAGGAAACGTTTTTTAAAATGTAAATAAGGTTAAAGCAATAATTTACTATGAATGTTCCATCATTTGTGATAGAACTTCCTACCAATCCTACTAAAATTATAAATACGCAATATTGTGAGGATATTTGGATGTTTAGATGTTTGTTACTCTTTCACGCTAAAACTACTGAACGGATTTTGATGGAATTTGACAAAAACATAGTAGATAGCCTGGATTAAAACCTTATGTTTTACTTTTTGAAACCGCTAGCGGCCGCTAGTATTATAAATGCGGAAGTATTTCAGATGGTTTATTACTCTTACTTTTGATTAGACTTTTACTTTTGATCCCGATATTCCCAGGGGAACGGGAACTACGCGGGTGAAAACCGCGACGGCCACTAGTTTTCTATAATACAATACTTTTGGAAAACGCTCCCATAAAAGCTTTTCTGGTCTACCGAGAACTTCCATCATTGTTATAAGGAATGTTGATAGCACAAAGATTCCCCTAAGTAGATCAACAAGAATTTGAGTCTAAAGCTTTTTCACCCAATAACTTTAGAGCATCGGTTTCAAAAGTTTTCCTTTAATTGCCCCCGGCTGAATTGAACAAAGTAAATAAGTACTCAGTTTGAATATGAATAGGTCGATGACTACTTAAACTGAAGAGTATTGTTTACACCAAAATTCTATACTAAAAACCTTTTAATCGGATCTTTTAAAAGATTCCAAAAAGATTTAGATAGTAGGTACACACCAAAAGGAATTGAAGAAATTGATTGCTAAAATAATACTATGAAACACGAACGACATTGTGTTAGCGGTTTCGTATGGAGAACGATTTTTTGAGAATTCTTGGTACAGAGAGATGAATGACACTTTTTGCACATTTATTTGGCACGGACTATAAATGCTGGAATACCTGGCGAATAGCGACACCTGGCATTTTTATAGCTGTTCAGTTTAACGTGAACCGTTCCTCAGTGGTTCAGGATTCCGGGAGAAATACGATTCCGCCTTCAGAAATTATTGAATTTAGTAATCTGTGTTTTACCCTTTACGATGAGTGACATGGCAGCCAACTTACTTCTTTTAACTTTATCTGAAAAAAGCTTTATTCAAATTAATCTTGAATTCTACCTGTTTATATTAAAATATCTATCGGCTATTCAAATAACTCTTATTTGAATAGCCGTCCGAAGCTCAACAAAATTTTGGTCAAATTTGAATATTTTTTAACAACGGGACAGGAGAAATGCCAAACAAGCTAGCGTAGGCGTCAGCCTACGCTAAATAATTTATCTGTATTCCATAGGCAACTACTGTTAAACCTACATCTCCGTACATAATTTTAAGCTTTTCGTCATTTAAAAGCTTTCTCGCAATTCTAAACCCAATATGAATCGGTTTCGTCTATTTATACTCGAAATTTCATTGTATTGTTATTACCAATGAAATTACTATTAGAGAAATCTGTCCTGTAATTAATTAACATTCTTATATTCAAGGGTCTTTTGGAAGATCAAAATGATCAAGAACACGATATTTAATAACATTGGAACGTACTTCCAATGTTATTAAATATCGTGTTCTTGGCCTGTAGTTTTATTATGGTTACAAAGGGGTGTAATTGTTTTTATTTGTAAACTATTTCTAGTTTCCTGTGGTTTTTAATGAAAGGCTGTATGTAACGAGGATTGTTGCAATAGTTTAATGAGATTAACGAGTATTTGGGATAAGTTTGATAATTATTGTTTCCAAAAGAAAATTAAGGAGATAATGTTTTATGAAATGTGTGTAGAACCCCAGTATCGTAAAATATATCTACGTCTGTTGTATCTGTGTCTGTTAATTACTGGAGACCAACCGTTATTTCCTTATTCAATTCTTTTCATTTGTTTAAAGTCAACGCCAGGCAATGTATACAAAATGTCAAATTTCCAACGGCTTAAAATTTTACAATTTTTTTTTATGAGCAAATGAGGTATTCATTTTTTTATGTGAATGAAGATGAAGTACTCGTAGACATATATCAGTTACTGATGATAAGCGTAATAACGTTTGAAAGCCTGTCGTCAATTCTAAAGGTGAATTCAGGCGTAGGTACATAATATAATTTGCTGTTTTATTTTCTTCAGATCCAGTTCACCTGCGCCCTGATCCTCGGCATCAACGGCATCAGGACTGGTTGCGAGTTCCCCCTCTGGATGCACTACGTCCTCATCATCTACATGATCTCTTTCATCATTCTCTTCGGAAACTTCTATATGAAGGCATACCTTGCTAAGGTCAGCATTATAAGCTTTTTTCTCTTTATTTTTTTTTATATGTTTCTATATTACGATCAATGATCAATGATCTGATTCTAAATCAGATCAAAGTAAGTAGTTGAAGCACTTTTGTAACGGATATCAGAATCTACGAAGGTATTTCAAATCGCAGAATGTATACGCGGCGGGTCGTGTGGCAAATATTTAGGGCACCAAACCTAGTCCTCGTTTATCACAGAGTCTCTGCTAACATCGTGTAAAACGATAGGACGAAAGGTTCTGTTGCAGAGGTGATAAAAAATAAACAACTGCAAGTGATGAGTGAAGACGTTTTACTCAAGGCGTTTTACTAAATAATTTGTCAGGAAAGTTATAGCAATGATAATTTTCGCATACGTTTCTCTGAACCCAAAGTTATGGAAATGGGCAAGGCGCGTTAGGAAGGTATTTTTTATTATTATCATCATTATCAAATATTTAGAGCCCAGCCTCAACATTGTGTTATGAAGTCGCAGCGCAGAATTTTCAGGTATACCGTCGCGATGAAATTGTATGGCAGCGCGTCGGATACGTCGCAACGCAGAATTTTCCGATATACCGTCGCTATGAAATTGTATGGCAGCGCGTCGGATAACGACGCCGCAACGCAGTGTTGTGGCTTCGCTCTTTATGTCTCCGCCACTGTGACAAAGGTTTTCTTTATCCCGTTCTCCGGAGGACAGGAAACGACCCACCAATTTGGGCATGCGAACCCAATTTGAATGTTAGCGACTGATATGCAGCTGGGGCCAATTGCTTAACGTGCCTGCCAAAGCACTTAGTGGCTCGAGATGGTACATTACTGGTTGCCTATCCCGTGACCGACCATTGCAACGGTTGCTGAACCGCAAGAATTGCAGGCCAAATGCGCTAACCACTTTGCCACTGAGCTCCTCTTTCATTAAACAAATTATGTAATTCCATGCCAATTAAGTTTGTAATTATTGGCAGTGCATATTAATTTCAAGAGCTATTATGACGTGTAAATTAATAAATTAAAAGGTTAATTTTAAGCACAGTTCTATAGAATAAAATTTGCTACATTTGTGCACAAAGATTTTAATTTTATTGTGATTCTCGATAAAATACTATTATATTTTCCCACGTTTAATTGGCTAAATATTCTCTGCTATTCTTCTTCAATTCAAATTATTGGAATAACTGGGACTGAATTTAATTTACTATGCGAACTAACATGCATTTTAATTTTATTTGTCATAGCTGCGCAACTCTGTTTATATACTTTAAATTTAATAATACTTTAAATTCACATTGACATGCAATAATGATATTTGAACATGAATACCTCTAGAAAATTAGACAATTCCTAATACTTAAGTTAACCAACTTAAATTTATTGAAAACAAACTAGTAACCATTTCGTCAATATTAAGAATACTAACAGTTACTCTGTCTTTTTGATAATAAAATTATCAGAAACATAATAAATAAATAAATAAATAATAAATAATTGCATAGAATCACACCAATTATCTAGCCTACGTTAAGTTTCATGAAAAACTTGTGTTATGGATACTAGATAACGGATAAACTTACTTTATATAAAACATGTCATCCCGTGACCACGGCAGCTGTAAAGGTGCCGAAACGTCGGGAAAATCAAAAAACCCCTAAAAAACCTAAAAATACGGACAATTACAACTTAGTTCGTGGAAATATAGCGCGTTTGATATCCGTAAAAGTTGTTTTATTTCAATGAACAGTGCGCGCCAAAACATAAGATGTACGTATTACTTTATATACTTTTTTTTTTAAATACATACATAATATACATATGAAACACCCAGACCAAGACAAATAGACATGTTCATGCACACAAATATTTGTCTTGTCCGGGGATCGAACCCAGGACCTCTGGCGCAGAAGGCGGGGTTAGTACCCCTGCGCCAAACAGGTCGTCGTAACATAAAGAATACCTATTCATTAGATTTAAACTTGGAGAAGAAAATGGTTATCATTTGTCACAAAATTTATGTCCCCACTGGCACTGGCCTTGCTAATGTATGGATAAGGAGAATGGGCCATGACCCACCACGTGGACTCGATGCGGAAAACCCACCAGGTTTTAGAGACAGCAAAGCTGCACAGCTGGGACTAACGGCTACGTGCTACAATGGCAGATATAGGGATTCTGTAGTCAGTGCGGTTCGGTCACGTCCCCTCCGAAGCATGGAGTAAACCTTGAAAGGCAGATATAGGGATTCTGTGGTCAGTGCGGTTTTCTATAAGAAACTCATTGACATCACCGAAATAGTAAAAGCCGTGACACTTTCGGTCAACAAATTGTGAAACTTTTCTACGAGTCGTTTAAAATTCAATTTTCTCGGACACCAATGCGCAGTCCCACAAAAGTTTAATATAACGCTAGCATTAATCAGAACGTCAGTTACGTTCCGTTTTACGTAACAGAAAGTTAAAGTTCCGAGTGAAAGTGTGTGATGTAACTGACTGCAGGTTCCGTTATGCTGATCATTTTGCTTTCTTAAATCGAGTGACCGAGTGCCGTGGATTCTGGTTTCACGATTCGCGAATTTGTTATATTTTTGGAGTTTAAAACGAGAGAAAGTAGTTGAAACATGTTTTTCAAATATTGTCGATTGATAACTTGGTGGTGTATGGTAGTTTAATAATTAATGGCCCGCATCAAACGTTACCGCGACTATTACCTGTTCTTCGGGTTCCGACTTACTCTGCGTATCGGAGTCATACTCGTGAAGCTCTGGTATCAAGGTTCATCAATATCTTCGACCTCTGAACACTAGAGTCTTCACTATCTATCCACGACGTCACTGCTGTCTCAAAATAGTTATCCCATTATGGTGCTTCTACTTTTCGCTACGTTTCTCCAAGAGTACGTACTAGGCTCAATATTGTTTTTTTTTAAACTAGCAGTAATTTAATAGTATCGTCTTTTTGCAGAAGTTTAAAAAATTTATTTAAACTACTACAAAAAACTAAATTACTATATCGAAAGTATTTACAAAAAAGTTACGTAAATACCAAGGTAGGGTCTGAGAGGCCCGCGAAAAAATTCAAAATGAATTAAATTACGCGTGTAAGCACTTATACGCGTTGACAGGCTGTCAACGGCTGTGTAACTGGTGCAAACTAGAAGGTACTAGATGATTTCCATGTGTGCACGACACAATTCGATTAACATGAAACAGTCATCAATTATAAGTACTAATTATTTATAATTAGATGGCTGTTTCATCTTAATCGATTGTTAAACATTTGTAAAAATGTTTCTTCCCAATGCGAAGACATTCTCTCATTGATGAAAGGACTTTGGCCAACACTGTAGAAAGGTGAATATACGAAATTCGACGTCCTCATAGGTCTCTGTAGCATTAGTGAATTCGAATCCCGTTAGGGCGATATGGGACAAGTTGCTTTTAGTATATTTTCTTGTTTAATATTTATCATGTCTACTTATCTTGATCAGGCAAGCGCTAAAGGTATTATACCCAAAATTAAATACGTCCATTAGTTCTGAAATCCGTATCAGAGCAAATTATTTTTGGTAATTACAAGTTTTGTATATTTTTTTATATTTTGTTACAGGGAAGCGGGTGTATGGAAGTGAGATACGGCCAGTGTCTAGACGACGAAGAAACAATAGCAAAGAGAAAATTGAAAAGCAATTAAGACGTTCGTAAGTACAGTCAACGGCAATAACGGCTTATTTTTCCATATAAGGTCCAATTTCTTCAGACAAATCCGAACTAAACCGTTCACGGCTTAAAGTTCAAAATCGATATCAGTTTGTGAGTTTTATAAAGCCTGACCTGCTGTTGACTGTACAACGTACAACTATTGTTTGTTAAAATTATTTATTTGTCTTAGACTAAAATATTATTTTGTAAGTGCTCTCTAAGTTACCTTATATTGTTATAGCTTTGTAAACATGCAATATTAATAATGTTATAAATATTGTGGTTAAATAATTTTTATTTATTTTTCTTTTGAACTAATGGCGAGTGTTAAATTCAAATTGTGAAGACCACAGTCACTAGTCAAATATTTTCTGTATTCGCCCTTAAAATCCTTTAAGCTCCTTGGTCCTTAAAAAGTAAAACAACAGATATAAAAGTACTAAAACAACTTTTACGGATATCAAACGCGGTATATTTAATTAACTATGTTGTAATTGGCCGTATTTTTAGGTTTTGTAGGGGCTTTTTGATTTTCCCTACGTTTCGGCACCTTTTCAGCTGCCGTGGTCACGGGATGACAAAATACGGTATTACAACTTAGTTCGTGAAATATATCGCGTTTATTATTACTTCACGATTAGCACGGAAATGAATCTTTTAATTCTTTCTTACAAAGATACTGCCGGCCTACCATCATGTCATAAGAAAGTTTTATTTTTAAATAGTTTAAAGTTTCGGTATCAGCCCAGGGGTCCCGGGTTCGATTGCCAGCGGGGGTACATATTATAGTCGGTTTGGTTGGTGGTAGGGCTTGTTGTAAGTCCGCCTGGCTAGCTAGACCACCATCTTATCTAAGCCTGACGCAATTACAACAATGTTTTCAGCATTGTTGTGTTCCGGCAGTTTGAGATAAGATAGCCAGTTCCTCAGGGCTGAGGATTCCGGGAGAAGCTCGCTTCCATCTTCAGCCTTATCAATATTAACATCAGGTATGCTGAAGGCTAAGAGTCTCACCGTCGTTCATAATAATAATAATAATAAAAGTTGTCTCATTTTGACACACTTCACACTTTGGAGGCGATAATTTAGCGAAGACGTCACAAAACTTCTGTAAAAAAACAAGCTTACTTTATGAGATTCGTAGCACGAAATAGCATGGTAAGATTGAAACAATACTGCGCTCAGAGATGGCAGATAGCCCCCAGGCTTTGCCTTTTAAAAGTTCCAAGGAGAGAACAGCAGACGTGGCTCCTTTGAATATTGATTTTATATTTGAATTAAATAAACCTAATAGTATATCTTCAAAGGCTTTTAAATGATTGTTATTTGAAAACCCGATTTACGTTTAAATTGCATTTTAGAGAATCCAATCTGCATTTGTGCTCGGTGTCTGCGTATTTATTTCATCAATATTGCGTAAAATGGATGCATGAAAAACAAAATCAGAAATGTATTTTGAAATTGACTGGGATTTACATTTCATTAAGTACAATATCATACTTTTCAATAGGGACTCGACCCTAATGTACGGACTGCTGATTTGATTTTTTCACTCCAGTTGAACCCCTCTTAGAAGTTTGTTGTTATTTTATAAGCAATATACTATACATTCATAGCCTCTTTTTTGATCAACGGCGAGACTCTTACGGCCTGCGCAGACGACGGACATTGAAGGACTTTTTGTCCGCGACACGACCTTATTACTAAGAACATAAAGTTGAATAAATAACGAGGACTATCGCGTACTTTTCATGGATATACGCGATCTAAGTTGAATCTTATTTGGTTAACAATAAAGACGTGTCGCGGACAAAAAGTCCTCCGTTATCCGTCGTCTGCGCTAGCTCTTAGTCTTCATCATACCCGATGTTTATTAGAGACATTCTACTTAGAGTAAATTTAAAATAGAAAAATATTGGAAAAAATTAACTCTGCCACAAGTGAATCCGGTCCAATGCATTGGACCGGATTTCCAAAGATCGCGGGTTCGATTCCCGTCTGAGAATTCACTTGTGGCCGAGTTAATTTTTTTCAATATTTTTCTATTTAAAATTTACCCTAAGTAGAATGTCTCTAATTAGCATACTTTTTCAGAAATCATAAAAAAGTGATTTTATACTTATTTGCTTTTGGTAAACTGACCTCGACCTATGTCGATGTATGGGGGCAATATCATCAAATATTGTACGGAACCCTCAGTGCGCGAGGCCAACTCGCTCTTGTCCGGTTTGTTTGACTATAGTGAGGGCAAATGTAGTCTTTAGGCATACAGACTCGGTATGTTGGGCTCGGTTCTAGCAGTGCCATTTCCCCAGAACTATTAACCTCCATTTTAATTTAATGGGCGGCCAAGCTATCCCTCGCCCGCCCGGTCCTCCCACCAGCCTGCAGTTCTGGAAGAATCCTTTGTTGCAAGAGGAACTGCGAGGTTTGTTCATGCTCTAACAGTTCATCCGATATACAATGTCATACATAATATCATATATCATAGAAGCAACGCGGCTTCCGTAACGGAGAAGCCGCGTTGCTCTATGATGCCATCAGTCTGTACACCTAGTATAAGTTGATAATAACAGACTATCAATGTTATCAAATACCATCGGGATAACTGCTCACGTCTCTAGAACTGTCTATAAGATATGAAAGAATACAGTTTGCCGACTCGTAGTGTAAATTGGTCTCATTTAGCTCTTTCTCTCCAGAAATGTGTGTCACGATGTAGGACATCAAAACAAAGACTGCTCGTACTGAATCTATTTAATGTTTTTAATAGGCAAATTAATAGTGGAGTAACTACATCTGCTGGCACTGAGCTCGAGCCATGTATGCCACCTTCTGAGCCCTTTGCACCACCTCCGGACAGCGCTTGCGACGCACCAGCCTGCAGTCCTGGAAGAATCCCTCGTTGCGAGGAAAACCGTTGCTGCCATCACTGAAGGTTACCAAACCTGAAAGAAAGAATAGGTATAGCAAGAAAGTAGCAACGAAACTTCAAACTTTCATGGTCTTCTAGTAACCGTGGCGAAGTCATAGACTTTATAGGTGGCTTGATAAACTCTGATAGCTGAGGTGGCCTCTAATCCTCATTCGTTACGAAGAAGAAGAAGTGACCGTAGTGTTAGCACACTGTAATTATTTGGAACAACGGGATTTTTACCATATTTGTATTTTCTTTGCGCCGAAATACGCCGAAAAACACTGGGGACACGGCATTTTCAAACGGTAAGCCGATGGGAATATGTGTGTATGGACCCTTTGCCACTGGTAGGGACTCTTTGTTTTAACATATTCCTGTATTTTTAGTAAATCATACAAAAAAGTGAAATCCCACCAAAAACATTTTCATGTAAAAATGTTATGCCAAGAAGTCAGCACCGTCAGCTCGCACTGTCAAAAAATTATCAGATCTCAAGTAGAACCAAGTTAACTCTACACGCCCTAACTCTACAAGCTTGTATTAACTTTACACTCTACTCCTTAGTCAAAATATATGGCTTTGCCGTTTCGTTACTACCCTTACAAGAACTATTGTGTAGCAGAAAAGTATCACTGTGATGTATGTGATAGTATGGGTATATAACAACGGGTTGCACTCTGGGAGCATAAATGAAAAGGTAGCGAAACGGCCAAGCCATACATTTTGCCTAAGGAGTAGAGTTTGTGAAGTTAGAGCTTGTAGAGTTAGGGCGTGCAGAGTTGCACCGCCTGGTGCAGGTCCTTACTGGGCATGGCTGTTTTGGTAAAGGTAAGTTTGGTTCCTGCACCAAAGGAGGAGACTCCAACGTGTCATGAGTGCGATGCCGTGCTAGATACTGCGCAGCATACACTCGAGGTGTGTCCTGCATGGTCGGTGCAGCGCCAGAAACTCGTGGCAGCGGTAGGGCCGGATCTCTCCCTGCCCAGCGTCGTGAGTCGGATGTTGGACAGTGAAAGATCCTGGCAGGCGGTGGTCTCCTTCTGTGAAGAGGTGATCTTGCAGAAGGAGGCGGCGGAACGGGTCCGTGAAGAGGATGCTCATGCGGCCCGTCTCCGCCGCAGGCGGTTGAGGGGGAGGAGGCGGCAGTTCGATCGCCTCATTCCTCTTTAGGTTAAATCGGGGGTTGGCGGCGGAACGGGGAATTCCGTCGCCCAGGGAGGACCTCCCGTGAATGAGATGTGCTGATGTGCCATTGGGTGTGTCCAAAGATAAGATACACGCGGGCGGAGACCCGGTGTCTGTCACCCCAAACCCGACAGTCTCCGCCAACGCGTGGAGGGAACAACCAGGGGGTTTTAGTGGGTTCGAGTCCCACATAACCTACCTGTCTTCCCAGACAGGGAGGTATGCGCGGGCATTTCCCCCTGGTAAGAAAAAAAAAAAAGGGCGTGCAGAGTTAGAAGCTTGGCTCTAATTAAGATCTGGTAACTTCTTGACAGTACGTGCTATGTAGTGCGAGCGTCTAGGCATAACATTTTACATGAAATTGTTTATGGTGGGATACGTATTTTTGTTTATTAAGGAGAATTTTCACTCTTATTTTCCTTTTACGATGGAAAATCTTAGCTTAGGTATAATATCGTTCTCGTAACACGCAATTTGGATCTCGTTCCCAACATCAATCAACTTAGCCAAGCACTTCTAGTATCTTAATAACTTGAGATGAGCAAAGCGTACCTGTGTGATGGATTTCAAACATACGACGAAGATTGACTTGGGTTATTTTGAAGGGTAGTGTAACTTTGGTTGTATACCTACCACGACTACGGCTAATGTTTGTTTTCAGTACCTACCTGTTTGTTCAAGCTTGCTTTTTTATTAACTTATATGCCTTCCGGAGCACAGAAGGGCTCGAGCAAGGAATAACCAATCCACATTTTGATTAAAGACATTTTGAGCTTGGATATAATAACGTTTGAAATTTTGAACCGTAAGCTATTTTGAAATGAAGAGCTTTAACACAAACTGAGGTCGGACCTAAATTGACCATTGTGTTATGTGATTGTGCTTTTTTCTAGTATATTTTCTTGTTTAATATTTATCACATAAAAATAGCATTGTAAAATGCAAAATTAAAGGGTTATAGGTCTGGGTATTTTTCATGAAAAGTGTAACAGAACCTAACCTTACTTCGGTATAGCTAACGCCTGCGTCATAATATTAGCAATGATACCGCATGATAATATCAAAGCAAAGCAAATAATAAGTGGCTGGCTGCATTTTATTATTGCACCACGTTAGCAATATTGCTTTCTAGAAAATCAAATATTAATAAATGAAATACTCGAGTGACAAACACTCCACGCAGCAGTTATTAAAAGGCCACATTCATTTACACTGAGTTTATTTGGCGTTCCTCGGCATCGAGAATATAGTAAGTACGAAGTATATATATATATATATATATATATATATATATATATTATGAACCTTAGCCTTCATCATACCTGATGTTAAGTATTGATAATGGAAGCTGATAATGGAAGCGAGCCTCTCCCGAAATCCTCAATCACTGAGAATCTAAAATTGCTATAAATTCGTACCTACTCGAAATTCTGAAAGAAGTTTGAATGACAATTTCAGGAAAACAACGTTAGGGTGGTTTCGTTACTTTTTAAGAAATTTTGTTTTAATTTGCTTTTGAAATAGTCGACACATAACATTCTGGACCTCTATTTTTGATTCACTCGTCTCGAGGATTCTAATGATTTTCATGCGACGTTTGAGTTTCCGTATTCCGTATTCCGTAAAAGCGACCTTGCACGTATAAACATAGCTTCGCTTTTCGCCTGTGGTACCGCCTCCCAACGCGAGCGCCCGCGGGGCAAAGCGAAACGCGTGCTATGTCTACGCTACTAAGGTCGCTAATCGCATGATCGACTCTTCGTTCGCCTCGCCACTAGCGCGATGAATGATTTAAAAATAGTGGACCTGGACCTCTATTTTTGAATCACTCGTCGCGTGAATGGCGAGGCGAACGAAGAGGCGATCAGGCGATTAGCGACCTTGCTATCATAGACATAGCACGCTTTTCGCTTTGCCCCTCGCGCGCTCGTGTTGGGAGGCGGTACTATAGGCAAAAAGCGAAGCTATGTATATACGTGCAAGGTCGCTTTTACGGAATACGGAAACTCAAACGTCGCATGAAAATCAGTAGAATCCTCGAGACGAGTGAATCAAAAATAGAGCTCCAGATGTTTGACCTTATGCGTGCGCTTCTTACGTTAGTGTATAAGGTGCTTATAATTCAGTTGAAATTTTTGGTCTGGATACTTCGTACACCCTACTAATAATAAATAATAAATAAATAAATATTTCCATACAAATCCCACCAACTATCTAGCCCACGTTAAGTATCATCAAGAACTTGTGTTATGGATACTAGATAACGGATAAACATACTTATATACTTTTTTTTTGTAAATACATACATAATATACATATTAAACACCCAGACCAAGACAAATAGACATGTTCATGCACACAAATATTTGTCTTGTCCGGGGATCGAACCCGGGACCTCTAGCGCAGAAGGTGGGGTTAGTACCCCTGCGCCAAACAGGTCGTCTACTGTTATACATAAATCAGAAAGTTTCTATAATCGTTACTTAATCCTCTAAGTATTATTCTCGATGTTACCACGGTAGCTTTACCCGTGTGATTCTCCACACGGGTAAAACGGTAAAAAGTACGGTACGGAACGGTACGGGTAAAAGTGTGCGGCCACTAGGAATATTACTCAGATGATTATTACCTAATCTATTTATCAATCCATAAGAAAGGCCAGTGCCCCAGCAGTGAGGACTTTGAAAATGGCTGAAGACGATGACGATTGGGTTACTCAATCACTCAGTAATAGCAACAAATTTGAATGAAATTTGGTACTGACACTAATACTCTGTAAGTATTTAAAAAAAACACGTTAATAGGAATTACCTACTTAAAAAAAAACTTAAATTACTTACCCAGCCCCCAAACCCTGCCACCGCGGAATTCACCCTCGAACTTCATCCCATCAGCTCTCCAAAATACCCCATGTCCATGGAACCAGCCCTGCATAAATTCTCCCTCATACCTATGGAATAAAAAAATACTAAATGATACTGTAATTTATTCAGTCTAGGCTGACTGACATTCACAAGTTCACAAACCCTACGGGGGCGGCGCGGCGGGAGATATTGTTTCCATAAAAACCGGAAAGAAACTCGTCAATGTCGCTGTGTTTTATTCCCCTGTCTTATACTATACAGAGTCTTCAAGTTGAAAAATGACTTCAGTATAATTGAGATCAGTTTCCATCACTATTAATTCTCAATACATTTTAGAAATATCAAAACTAAAATAAAAATAAATTTTAAGTAACACTTTACAGTCATTTGTTTGTAATAAAGAGAACAACGAATATCAATTTATCCATTACCTAGATGTTTATCTGTATACGCATTTTTTTAATTTACTGGATAAAATCTTGAGAAATATGGCTTACTACCGCCAAATCACATCTGTCCGAAGTTAGGGACTTCGCTGATCTTCTGTTACGTAATTTCCTGGACCCTGCGGTTGGTCACGGGATGGGTCACCAAAAACCTAACTATTGTTGGACCCGCGGGCATGAAGAGGGGCTGTGTGTGTGTGTATTGTATGTACCTGCGTGTGTTATCGTCACTACGTAAACGTAATATTGTTTTTTGTAAGTAATAAGATTGTAAATGAATGAAAAAAAAACAATGTGAACAACTGCGAACAATTAAAATTAAATAACGTGCGCGAATGATGTCCGAGCGACGCATTCCTAGTATTAACCTGCGTGGTTTTTGTGAATGTCGTGAACTTGTATTGAATTTCCAATATTGTATAGTAATAATAAAAAAAAGAAAAATTAGCAAATAAGTCAACTCATCACTTTCTTATAGAATCCAGAATATTAAACTCTGAAATATATAAAAAAGGTTTTGTAAAAAAACATGTTCATGATTAAAGTTCAATGTCAAATGAAAAGAAAGAAGAACATTTAACAAAATTAAATAGTGATGGCAGAACAGCTTGAAAATTTCAACATCAATTTTCAAATATTTTCTCACATAAATACTTGCTTTACTCCATTTCACTCCCTCTAAGTAGTTACTAAGTACTTAAAAGTTTTTAAACTACCTACTTTACGATCAACTTGATGTTAAATTTTGTTTAATCGCCGACAGTCTACAGAACGATCATTAGGTACACTTACCTTGATTAAATTTGTAAACTTGTGCGAAGTACCATAATATGATGATATAATATGTACCTATCTCTGGGAGTTTAGTAATATAAAAATCCTAAAGGAATCCTTTACTTACCTATTCTTATTGAAAATAAAAAGGTTTTCGTTATTTTTGGGTTTTTTTTTGTTCCTATTTTGCTATCGCTACTTAGGATTTTACGCTACAACTCGCAGAATAAAATCCAATCAAAAATGCTAATGCCAATCGCACACGAGTCTCAATAGTATCAATAGTTAGGTATATCAATGCTGTACCTACTTAGCTCCATCAGGAAATGCCATCACGCCGAGGCCGGAACAGAGGCCGCCGATCATGGCTCCATCATATCTCGTCCCGTCTGGTAGGACCAGATGGCCCATGCCATGCTTTTGGCCCTTCGAGTTCCACTCTCCAACATATCTCGTCCCGTCCTCGTACTTATAAGCACCTGTCTTTACTACCCCTGGATCCACGACTAAATTAAAAAATTCAATAAAGATTTTCATTAAGAGTTTGAAAGAGTTTATATTCCGAAGATTGATATCCAGGATTATTGATATATACTTGTCTGCGAAATTTGATGATTCTATTTTCATTATATCGAACACGGTGTGACGATAATTCAGTTGTGCGATGTTTCATTGTATCGATGCCTTATTGGTGCGATGTAACACTAGTGCGAAAAGCCCTACAGCAACGATTGCTCATTAGTTCGATAGTATGTTGATGCGAAAAGTCTACTGTTGTTCCTGATATTTAATTCATAATCTCATTATACCCTCAAAGTCGTAACGCCTGCCGCAAAAAGTTGTATGATTTTGTTAGTATAAAATTCACAATAGGTAGCATTAGATAAAGCAGTTTTTTGTTGAAATGAAAGGAATGAATTTTCCATAACGTCTATAATGCAAAATAAGATTATTTATAAAATATCAACAATAAGCTTTTCGAACCATACTATCAAACTAATGAGCAATCGTTGCTGTAGGGATTTTCGCTACAGAGTTTTTCGCACTAGCGTTACATCGCACCAATAAGGCATCGATACAACGAAACATCGCACAACTGAATTATCGACACACCGTGTTCGATATAATGAAAATCGACTTACCAAATTTCGCAGACAAGTAGGAAACCCGATATCCGTAAGAAGTTGTTTACAAGAAAAAAAGTTTTTTTTTATAGTACTAGTTCTCTGATGTCTTGTCGAAGCCCTACTACGCTTTCGTGAAACGATAAATTTGAGTATCGATACCATAACAATCAAAGGATAAAGCTCTTTAAAAACTTAAGTTAAACTAGCTAACTTAGAGCATTGGACGGGATTCCCAAAGGTCGTGGGTTCTAGTCCCAACTGAGAATTCACTTGTGGCCGAGTTGACTTTTTCAATATTTTTCTATTTTTCAAAATTAAAAATCATAAATGAAGTTAAGTGTTCTGTCCTTTTAACATCACAAAATTTCTAAAAATCATTTTTTTTCACTTATCAGTGTTATCACATATATAAATATATTAACACAATTTCTGACAATGAAAAACTAATAACAAATATACATTTGATTAAAAGTATAAACAATTTGAGTTTATAAAGAATTTCTATTCTATTCTATTTATGTTTTATATTCATTTAATTTTATTTACAAGAAACACGTTTTTCGTTCAATATTGCTTACCGTCCACCATTATACCACTCTCCCGCGAACAAATAGAGTCACTGAAAGGTTTCTTTGGAACTCACCACTGAATTACAGTTAATTGAATTAAGTCTTGTTCAAACGTGTATTACTCAATAAAAGTACGTTTGAAAGTAAAAAAATATATTTGAACTTAGCTTGGCTAAATTATTTAGGAACTAGCATGAAAATATTGCGAAAAAGTGTTGGGAATGATCTCTCTAGTCTCGTTCAAAGACCTGAGTTTTGATATTTTTAGAAAAAGGTTGTAGTTTAAATATTTTTTTGTTGTCTGAATATTAAATACTAAAAAGTGTAAGCCTGACCTGTCACCTGAAATACTAATATCAGAAGTATTCAATGTTATGAGAAATACCTTAGCGTTATACCTAAACCTTCATAATTTCTTCTAGCCCGTTCTTCTCATCCATCCGTAAGGAAGGCCAGTGCCCCAGCAGTACGGACATAAAATTGGCTAATCAATATTAGCCATTATCTAGTACACAGTCCAATAATTTCTGCTTATTATGGGCTGGTTATGTTAAAAATGATTACCAAAATACTTATCCAATAGCTAGGTTAACCACTGATAAAGTGTGTTATCAATGAAGTTAATAAAAAAAACATGTTGAAGAAAATCGCAAGCAAAACAATATTCATAAATTAAATAGAAACTTATAAAACTAACCTTAAGAAGATACTTGTTGATATGGCATACTATACTGTTGACGAATATTTGAAAGATAAATTTGTAAATTTTGTAATGTAGCAATAGCAACACAATTTTTTTTATTTGAATTTTTTTGTATGTGAAACTATTAATTTGACATGTATCTTGTTATTTGATTTAATTTTTGTAATTTGACATAATGCTGTAATTTGACATATTTTGTAATTTGGAATAATATTGTGATTCGACATAATTTTGCAACTTGACATATTTTTTTTAATATGACAATTTTGTAATTTGACATATTAAGACTGTAATTGGACATGTTATTATTATAACTTCATAAAATTTTAAGGGTATTTTAAGGAACAGAAGACCTTTAACAATAATTTATGAACAATATTTTGTGTAAAGTCTTATTTAATGCTATAATAATTAGAAACTCTGTAATTTGGCCATGTTACTCTCTCGACAGCTGTGTAGTGTCGGTAGAATAGCACTACCCCCTCTCATCTGAGTGTCGTAAAAGGCGACTAAGGGACTCAGCCTTCAGGAGACGGGCAGCAGCGTCTCCTACAAACTTGGCCATACTGCGATCGCCAACCCGCCTGCCAAGTGTGGCGATTATGGCAACCCACCCCCCCCCCACCCCCCATTATGAAAATACCCAATAAAAATCGGCCCTCAGTTCCCGGCAGGCTTGCTATTCCTGGCTATGACAGCGGCCATGGTAACGGCAGGGCAGGGGGTGCGAAGAATCCCCGGGATGCGTTGCGCTTCGTGGGTAGGCCCCCGACAAGGTGGACCGACGATCTGGTGAAGGTCGCGGGAAGCCGAAGACCGACTCCTGTTGATGGAGTCGGATGGTTACCATAGGAGCTCTGTAACTAAACCATGTAACCCTTTCGAGTTTAGGCTCGATTTCTACTTACCTAAGGAGCACCGTATATATATTTAAAGTACACATTGAAATAATACTATTGATCAACTTTTAGCTATTAGATTGCAAGGTGGCTGAAAATAAAAATGGTTTCTAGACGTTTAGGTATTCAAGGTGGATGTACAACAAAAAAATCTGAAAAAGGTTTTAAGATGGCGCTGATGTTCACGGATTTTTGAAAATCTAACTGACGAAGATAACCGACTTCAAAAATATTGTTAGTTTTTACACTTACAGGAGTAATTATATATAAAATAGCAAAATAGTTTCAAGATGGCACTGATGTTCGCGGATTGATGGACAAAGGTTTCGCCCAATCCCCTAAGAAAAAATCCTTGTAATTTGTATATGTCGTAGGAAGATTTGATAATTAGAATTTTCGCAAAAATCCTAGAGTTATTGCAAAAACTCAGATAAATTAGACAATGGTGTTGACATTTCTCAAACTTACTGAAAAAATATAGGATTTTTGCTAAAATACGTGTTGCTTTAGTAATATTTAAAATTCTTTACTCTGATTGGCTTAATTTCTGCTTGCTTGTTAACTCTTATTCTAATTGGTTCACAGAAAGTTTACTATACGTGAGAGAATGGATTGACATTTGAAACGTCAACTCGTCAACCAAACAGACGAGATGTTGTTTTGGACGGTCCGACCAGCCAATCAGTGTTATTATTTCATAATAGCCAGCGATTCTTTTCGTAATCTTACTTAGACAATCAGTTTTTTCCCAAAAATCCTATCTTTTTTGAGTGGGATTGAGAAATGACAACACCATTGTCTAATTTTTCGTGTTTTCGCAATATCCCTAGGATTTTCGCAAAAAAAACGATTTATCTTATTATCCTGTGATAATAAGATAAATCGTTTATCGTTAATCGCAGATATTATTAACACCTATAGAAGTTCGGATAGTTATATGATGCAACATAATACCGTTGTTTTTATGTGCCCAAAGTTAAGGGCAAGATTGTGTTATGTGTTTGAAACATTTAGGCGAAAAAAAAATTTTTTTTTTCATTGCGCGCTTTGATCCGCGCTCAGCTGATATCGCAGAGCTGACCTTGGTTATGCTCACCAGTTGTTATGGCGTCAGACTTAGATAAGATGGTGGTAACTAGCCAGGCGGACTTACAACAAGTCCTAGCACCAACAAAACCGAATACAATATGTACCCCCGCTGGGAATCAAACCCGGGACCCCTGGGTCTGATACCGGTGGTTGTACCACTAGACCGCAGAGGCGGTTAGTTAGAGCGGTATAGGCTATCCCATATATTATTATTATCCCGATATTCCCACGGGAACCGAGCAACGCGGGTGAAGCTGCGGACGGAACCTTGTTAGTTTTTAGGGCACGGGTGAGCTATGAGTAGTACTACATAAAGCAAATCGCAATAGAATTTTCCCCCAGGAGTACTATTCAATTAACCATTTTGTGTAATTGTTAGTTAATAGTAATAACCGTCGACGACATATCCTTATTCGACGGCGCTAGCGCAATTGGCTTGTATTGTGACGTCATAACATAGACTTTATAGACGCAGAATCGACACCAAAGTAACCAGTAGCCTTACTAAGCCGGGAGCCCAGGGGTCATTCTCCTAATCAAACGAACATACGCCTAGAATGCATTTTTGTAGCCGTAAATAGATAGGGGGTTATAAGTAACTCACGTCGCAGATCCGGGGTCTAGACAGGAACCACGTGGATGAAACGGCGGGTGGTCACACTTTGGGTGTTTTTCCTCAATCACGTGAAAACGGCTGGATGTGAAATAAAACAATTTTTGCGGAATATTTAGTGCGATTTATTTACCCGAAATATATATTTGGTACTGTAATTTTTCGGTTTATTTGAAGTTTTTTGGTTTCCCGACGTTCAGTTGCCGTGGTCACGGGTTGACTAGCTACTTATTATAAGTCTTTACAAAGTTGATTTATTATTACGTTCGGAAACAGTTAATAATTACTAATTAAAAGTTAATAATTTTTACTATGGCAACAAATATTGAGTTTAATATTTTGATTTGTTTGCTATTTAAATTATTTATTATTAACAAAAGAAAAAACTAATGATTCTACTGGCAGTTCACAAATAGGGAGGACTTTCGAAGAAAGATACTGCCAAGAAAAATTCGAAAGCAGGCCGAACTCCATCTTTATGTTTGTTATTTATCTACAAAAAGAGCTAACCGTATCTTATGGTCTTGCAGTGTGTGATTTGGGTTGAGACTTTAATTCATGAATAATAGGGTCCCACGCTGGTGGTATCTTCCAACCATCATCTCTATTGAAATTTGGATATTTGGTGATTTCAATAGCTTCGCGTAGCATTCTGGGGACGAATTTTTGTTCCCTGGCGAGGATCTGTGGCTTATCAAACCTGATGTAGTGGTTGGATCCCTCAAAAGCATGTTCACACACCGCAGACTTATTTTCGCGCCTATTTTTAACGTCAGCTACATGTTCTTTAACGAGGGTCCCTATGCTTCTCTTTGTTTGCCATCATGGTCAGTTTTGATGTACAGACCCTATTCACATGTCTACCAGTACAGAACTGCATTAATATCACTAGGAAGAGACTAGAAGATAACAATATTGTTGTTAGCTGATCGCACTTTGCTCCTAAGTAATCAATTATTAGATATTCTGTTGTTTGTCAATATACTCCACCATGTCTAGTTACCTATAAGTGAAAACCTGTAAATGGCTCATTAGTCACCTATAGAGCTGTAAGTTTTCCTAACGAAATAAATAAATAAATATGCCTATGGAATATGCGGAGCTACTAGAAAACTGCCTTACATCGGGCTATCTCTTGTGGAATGATGAATTCTATGTACAAGTTGATGGCGTAGCAATGGGTTCTCCTGTATCCCCCATAGTAGCTGACATTTTCGTGGAGGATTTCGAGGAGAAGGCACTGGCTTCAGCACCAGTGTATCCCCGGTTCTACAAACGGTACGTAGATGACACTGTCCACCAGTGGTAAAAGTAAACAGATGAGCTGAATGAGGGATGCCATGCCATGGGCCATGACCCATTTTTATGTTCTAAGCCATTTTTTTTATTTATTTCGTGCTTCGATAGCTTAAGGCCCGCGCATACAACAGCCGCATCGCAACGCCTAAACAAGCCTGGGACAATCCGCACATGCGCAGTGCGATGCGGCCCGCCTGTATGTCTATACTCCAGCCATCTTACGGAAAGAATATTTGTAAACAAACATTTAACCATTTAGTAGTTCGTTTATTTTAGTTAACGATGAACATAATATCAAACTTGGACAACGTTACTAAGCTATTTATGAAGTGCACATACGTGGGCTGTTCCAAAAATAGTTAGTGAAATGAAAAATAGAAGATAAAAAAAAAGTTTATTTACAGTTTTTTCTAAATATGCCTCTACAATCCCAATCCACTTATGCATTTGGGTGAACCAGCTTTCAAAACATTAAATACAATAAAATCGCATGGAGCTAAATCTGGGTTGTACGGAGGATAGGGTAACATTTGTACCCCCAAAGTTGTCAAATAGTCCATGGTTCTAGCAGCTGTGTGAGCGGGCGCGTTATCTTGGTGAAAAAGAACGCCACGGACGCCGCTCCTTGGGCGCTCGCTATCCAACTCCCCGAAAGCTTGAGGCAAACAAACTTCGCTATACCATTCACTAGTAACTGTTCTACGGTCTTCTAGCGGAATTACTGCTACTGGTTTACTGCGTCGAAAAAATATCGCTATATTTTTTTTATTAACTCTCCGACCGCGAACAATTTTTGTGGGCAAATCGTCCTCTTCAAACACCATTGCGTGGATTGCTGTTTCTGTCTAAGAATGTAGGACATGTTTTGCGAAGTTCCTCCTTCGAACTTTTCTAACACAAATTTGCACCGATCAACACGACGACATTTTTTGCTCATCGGTAAGAGAATGAGGTATCCATCGCGAAGCAAGCTTCCTATCTTTAAGGTGTTCATGCAGGATGGTGGAAACTACCTGTGATTTAATGTTTAGTTCAGCCTGTATCTCTCGATGTGTAATGTCTATTTTCTCGCAATAGCCACTCTACCCTGATGACGTTTTGATGAGTTACTGCAGTTGGTCGGCTGCGTCTGGGGTCATCGTTTAAGTTCTCTCGACCACGTTTAAATTCACGAAACCAAAGAGTAATTATTGCTAACGCAGGAGGAGACTCCTCAAAAGCACCTTGTAAATTTCCTTGAGATTTCTTAAAGGTTAACCCTCGTTTGTAATCATAGAAAATCATAGCACGAAAAGCTTCCCGCAAGACGTCCATTGTTGCAAATAAAAGAAGAGTGACAGAAACATAAATATACAAATAAAACTACTTAAAGGTGGCCAGTGATTTTTATAATGGAGATTTGTGTTGAAATTAGCCGTCAATTCAAAATAGTTTCATGAAAGAAGAGGTTGTATTTATTCTGTGGCTATAAATTTTCGGAACAACCTAGGTATGTCTAAAACGTGTAATAAAAAGCACTTTTGAGGATAAGTATGGGCGGTTTGCTTACAAACATTCTTTTCATAAAATGGCTGAAGTATAGTGTGCGATAGTTCATATAAAATGTACAAAAGTGATGTAGAGTCTAATGATAAATTTTAAATAGAAAAGTATTGGAAAAAAATCACTCGGCCACAAGTGAATTTTCAGATGGGACTCGAACCCACGACCTTTGGAAATCTGGTCCAATGTTCTAACCTCTGAGCTACCGAGACTTGCGAACCACCGTCGAAATTCTCCAATACTTTTATATTTTTAATACGCTGTAGGCCAGCGTTGTCACATCAATGCTAGGAATATCCTTGCATTCGCAAGAAACATCATTTCAGGTGTTTCACGATCGATTAAGATGTAACAGCCAATAATGATGTAGAGTCTGTCTCACGAAAGTATTTCCACGGATATTACTGGAACTAAAATTATCTCCATAGTAGGTAATAGAGTTTAGGATAACTGCAGCGCCACTCTCTGGGGACTCCTTTCTCCTGTGACAGACTCAGGAGGATTTTAGTTTAAGCAATGTGGCCCGCCATTTTGTTCCAGCTTCCAACGCGCCCCATCATAGGCGTATTCGTAAACTAACGATTCAGAATGAGGCAAGAGTGCCTATTTAATGTAAAAAAGCCTAAATCCGTTCTGCAAGCCTAAATCTATGACCAATGTCACATAGGTAATGCGTGCGCCTTTTGAACAGCAACGTATGACAATCTAGCACTTCCCGTCCCGTCCAGACGTTCCGATGCAGAACAAAACGAACAAGTTCAGGGACAAGACAACTTTATGACTCGATATTGGACCCTAATGCAACGTAGGAAGGGATAGGTCATCATAATTAATTATAAAATGTAAACTTAACTACATTTAAATGTTCTCAATTTCTTGAAATCCTTTCAGCACAGTTTGTACATACGTTTCAAAGTAATTGTAAGAAATGTAAGATCGAGGAACTTCCCGGCTGACCAGTAGAGTTTTTTTATTTAACGTTTATTCGTAAAGTAGTTAGGTAATAGTAATTATTTACTATTCAAATTAAGTACCTGTTACTGATCTATTTATTTATGATATAAACATTTTTTACAAATCAATTACTTCTTGAAATAAAGCTTCTTAGTAGAAAACGAAAAATATGTCGCGTCATTAATAAATAAATATTAAATAACCGGTGCTGAGATTGGCACGGTCTAACAACTCCTGAGGATGCTCCGTGTGTGGGCGAAACACGTGTAGAGTAGTCGGTGAAGGTGCAAGGTGTGTCACTGGGCTGCATCTGCATTTTTTCTTGCGGAATTACGCGACATATTTTTCGTTTTCTACTAAGATATGGATTTCCGCCAAGTAACGCCTGATTCTATCAAATATAAAGCTTCTTAACAAAACTCTACTGGTCACCCGGGAAGTTTACCGACTGTACAGTTAGAATCTTATTTCTTTATTTAAAGAGTCACCAACTTAAGGTACAGCAAATGAAAAATACAAAAAAGAAAATTAACAAGGGATTGCTTGTGGCTAACTGCACTATCAATTATAGGTAACCACAGCATGGGTTATTATAATTAGAAAAAAAACACGTTTCTTACATTGAGATTAACATAATACGAAAAAATTAAACTAAGTAAATATAAGGAACGCAGATCAAATCATACGTTACGCATTGATCTGATTCTGAGATGTATTCAATGGAATCACTGTTTAAATAGCAAAGTTTTTACTCAATATAAGATTATTTAATACATAAAAAAATCCACTTCGAAAACTAAAATCCGAAAAATTTGCCTATTATTTTCTTGTTTTTAGTTTTCAAAAACTACTGAACTTCCAAAGTTAACCAAATTTTTATGGGACCAAATGGCAATAATTCAGCATCGAAGAAAAAAAGAATCACGTAAATCGGATCAGAAATCTCAGTGTTATCAGTGTACATACATGAAAACCGAATTGAGAACCTCCTTTATGGAAGTCGGTAAAAAAAAGGCTTAAGTATTTAGGAGACCCAAATGACACCTACGTTAAGAGGCGTATTGAAGGCGTACTAAATTGAAATGTCAGCTGTCACGAAAGGCAAAAATTCAAATTCTGATATTTAAAGGTCATTTGCGAATTAAAATCAACAAGATACAAAAAGTTTCCTATGCCTATTATACTTGTCAAATAAAAAAGTTATGTACAGCTAATAGGAACAATGTTACGATTCAAATCTTTTTTCAATGTATACAACGTGGTAAGTATGTACAATGTGTTTTTTTTTATATCCCATAAATTAAGGGTTTTAATCAGATTATGAAAAAGATTCAAGTGGCATACAAATTATTATCCAAATCAAAAGTTTATTGTTTACTTTTCCATACAAAATCGTAGTTTTACCGAATAAATAGTATGGAAGAGTAAAATCTATTAATAAAAAATAAAATATATGCCTTTTAATAAAAAATTAAAAGATAACGTTATGGGATGTTAAAATTGTAAGTACTTTATGTATTTTCATTTTCATCTCTTTATTTCTCATGGCTTTGCTAAAGCCAGATTGGCGAATGGTTGGGTTAAGAATCGCTGATATTATAACATGTGACGAAATAATACATATCACAAATAAAGGGAGCGATTATAGATGGTCCTAAAGTTTATTGTTGCTAAAAAAAAAAAAAATAGAGATCTTTATTAATGGTTTCCTAAGGCATAACAATAACGTAAATTAGAAAGAAATAAAAGCTTTTATTGACATATCACACATAGTCTATGTGTGTTTGTCTACTTTCAACCTTCATTATCTAAATCATAACTGGGCTTTGACATAAGAAATAAAAAACTTAAAAAATCTTTCGGAGTCGGTGCCAGCAATGTAGAAGAATGCCTTCTTCTACATTGCACTTCTATTACTTTTATTTTTCTTACCTTGGTTGGCAGAGACTCCAAAAGGCTTATTATTTACTTTTTGAAGTTGGATTTCATTTAAAATAAATATTTTACAATGCTTAAATTTGGAATTAGTCCCGTAGGTACTCCTACGCAAAATAGGTAACAGAATGAACGAGCGAACAGGTTCAGTATTTAACACCGGCGCTGTATATGGTACTTTTATAACAACGCTGGCTTATAGCGTAGAAACAGTAAAAAGCGCCATCTAGTTTAATATTAGGAACTACGACATTTTTTAGATTAATAGTATTTTTAGATTTCCTTAAAAATCATTACCCAATTTCAAATTTTCAAAAAATGGAACCAACTTGAGATCATACATGCTGTTATAATGTTTTAATCAATTAAATCGGTTCAGCCGTCTTCGAGTAATCGGTGAACATACATAAAAAATGTATAAGCGACAAATTGATTGCCTTTTTCTTTTTTTGAAATCGGTAGAAAATAGATGTAAACAGTAAAAACGAGACAGCTATAATAGGAAACATACAAACTTTGAACTTGATTGGTAGATTAAGTACAATACGTGTGACGGGCCAAATCGAGGCTCTGCGTTACGGCGTGAGAGCTGTTATTCTGGCAGGGCATCTGAAGATAATAAATAGATAAATAAATATTTCCATACAATCACACCAATTATCTAGCCCACGTTAAGTATCATGACGAACTTGTGTTATGGATACTAGATAACGGATAAACATACTTATATACTTTTTTTGTAAATAAATACATAATATACATATTAAACATCCAGACCAAGATCGAAGATCGAACCCGGGACCTCTGGCGCAGAAGGTGGGGTTAGTACCCCTGCGCCAAACAGGTCGTCAAAGATAGGGCAGGTACGTATAAAAGTGCGGGTGAAATAATGTCAAAAACTAAATACATAAATCTTCTATTCATCTTACGTTTTCCCAACGTTTGTGACTCTTTTGAACAGGGTCAGGGTCTTCATTCCCCTTTTTAACAAGCTATTTACCTAATGTAGAACAGCTACCTGTAATTATTCTAAGGGTTTCAAATGTAAATAGCCTCTGGGTGTTATAACTACCTTACCTGTCAGTCGGCTAACACCGATCGATTGGCTTCAAGGTCATTATGGATTTAGGAATGTGAAGAAAACATTGCCAAGTTTATTTCACCCGTATACTTATTGTTTCTTAGTTCAAGAGGCCATTGGGCCAATTATCAGAACATAAAATGTATTGTAGAAAAATCTTATAGATTTTTTCATGAACAGTAAGAACTAGGGAGTGAATGGAAGGTCACTGACATTTTTATATGATTTAACTAAAACATTCTCTTGGTTTATATTGAAACAGCATAATCATATCACAGATAGATGCATTTTGCCAATTTCCCATACTTCAACGTGTCCCCCAATGCTCTTGGTAGCTCGGTTCGGAGACCAGTGGACCGAAAATACAAAAGTTTCGGGTTGGTGAGATGGTTGGACATCTCTAAAGCAACTTGGAGACTAGTTGTAGTTTGTTTTTATTTAGTGACATAAATTAAAATCATTAAATTACATTAAACAAAAAATTAAGCGTCAAGTCATGTTTAAGCAATTCTAACCGCCTCTGTGGTGTAGTGGTACAACCACCCCGGTATCAGACCCAGGGGTCCAGGGTTCGATTCCCAGCGGGGGTACATATTGTATTCGGTTTGATTGGTGGTAGGACTTGTTGTAATGCCGCCTACCACCATCTTATCTAAGTCTGACGCCATGACAACAATATTTTCAGCATTGTTATGTTCCGGCAGTTAAAGATTAGATAGCAAGTTCCTCAGTGATTGAGGATTCCGGGAGAGGATCTTCAGCCTTATCAATACTTAACATCAGGTACGATGAAGACTAAGAGTTTCCCCGTCGCTCATAAAAAAAAAGTTCGATCTCCTTGCCTTGAGTAGTATATAAGCAAAAAAAACATTCATGTAGCTGAAACAATCGTCAGTATCTAAGTTCAAAGTTTTGCACAGAACGGACAAATTATCCAATCCAAGCTATTAAAAATGCGATCAAGAAAATTGCTCGCAAAAATGCTGATAATCCCAAGTAGTAATAGATCTTACTTAGTGAGCAACGGCAAAGGGGCCTTATGATTAAATAGGGATAAGCAAGGGGTAGAGAAATAAGCAGCCATTTGAGCAATTCCTTTTTAAAAATACTCGTTTTGTTGGCTATAAATGGATAAGGTTGCTGCGTTATGTTGGTATTTTATAGTACAGTTAACAGCACGTACGGCTTTACATTTGTACTGCGAAAACCGCCGCTATTACGATTGACGTAAGGGCGCTCTCAAGGTCAAAATGTAAAGTCATGCGTGGTGTTGACGTTACCTTAGTAATTAATATTTTATGATATCTCGTCGTCGTCGTCTCAGCCATATAACACCCACTGCTGGGTATAAGTCTCCCCCAAAAGGGGGGGTTTGCCATAATCGCCACGCTTGGCAGGCGGGTTGGCGATCGCAGTATGGCCAAGGTTGTAGGAGACGCTGCTGCCCATCTCCTGAAGGCTGAGTCACTTAGTCTCCTTTTACGACACCCACGGGATGAGAAGGGGTAGTTCTATTCTAAGCCGATACTACAGTTCTGAGATATAATTCTATTAAATAATTTGTCATGATAAAATATTTATGGTAAGAAGTATTCTTCTCGTTTTACCTATTTGTAGATTCAGAGTTGAAAACATTTGCAAAACCCACATGAATGAACACCATTTAAACTCTTAGCGGATTGTCAAGACACATCTAGTAGCTTGTAGGATATTTGAAAACAGTTCAAAATATCCTATTACAAACTTCATGTCAAACACCATGTTTTGCGATGTGGTTTGAATATGAGTTTTGAAACCTGTGAATTGTGGAGTTATACAAATTTAGCAAAGCAGCGAGCCGCGCAACTCCAGCACAATTAAGTAACGAACCAATACCTCCTTTTTTAACTGACAAATATTCAATGCGATTATTCACATCGAGCAAATACTCAAGTAAGTCACTCAAGCAAATACTCAAGTAATAGGATACTTTACGCTTTTTTTTATTACTGTCTTCTATTAATTCAATGACTACCGCCGGCTACCGGGGGAGCCAGAGAACAATATAATATCTATTGTGTCTCATATCCCGGGGAATGAGAGGAGGTACCACATATATCCATACCAAAATGCGCGGCAAAATAAAAAATCTAAATTATGGCGGCGGGTGTATATACCACAAAAGTTATAATTGCCCATTCCTGTCATCAAAATCCGATTAAGTTCTAGTAGCTGCAAATTAGTTAGTTTTAACCGCCTCTGTGGTCTAGTGGTACAACCACCGGTATCAGACCCAGGTGTCTCGCCCGGGTTCGATTTCCAGTGGGGGTACATATTGTTTTCGGTTTGGTTGGTGGTAGGACTTGTTGTAAGTCCGCCTGGCTAACTGCCATCTTATCTAAGTCTGACGCTATAACAACAATGTTTTCAGCATTATTGTGTTCCGGTAGTCAGAGATAAGATAGCCAGTTCATCAGTCGTTAAGAATTCCGAGAGAGGCTCTACGTCTGCTAAGCTGTGACTAGACTGAAACACAGCTTATATACTTTACATCATACTGCTCGGTAACTAGGATTTACTAGTACGGTAAGAGGCTGTGTAAGTTAGCATGTGCAACACAGCAGTGCATTGTTTAGATAGAACGTTCCATTTTCAAATCACTTTACAAATCAAGCATAGGGTGAATGCTTGAATTGTATACTTTACCATTTAAGCATGTAAAACTCCTTGGTGAACCAATCTCTTTTTCTTATAAAATGAAACTTTTTACTGACACAAAAAAAACAATGAAAATGGTGGCATTTCATTTCAGTTCAAGCTATGCAAAACTCTTAGGTCAATTTTTTTTTATAAAATGATAAGAAAACTTTTTACTGTAACCAAACAATGAAAATGGCGGCAATTCATTTGAATTAAATGCTTGTTCACTTGCGACGACTGTATTAAAATTTAAAATAAGTATATAATTATAAGTTTTTGCTAGTTAAAAGTGTTAGTTCATCATGTCAAGTACTTCATCCGATGAAGAACTGGTCGGGACGCCTGATTTCTGTCATCTTGAAGCCGAAGATATTGTACAAAATCTTTTACCTCGCATGAATGATGTAAAGTAGAATGCTTACCTCGGTTGTAAGTAGCTATTACAACCTCGAACTATATTCGCCCACGCTCGCTTCGCTCGCTCGGGCTTCTAAATATCTCGGGTGCACTCGATCCTTTAGCGCCCTTTCGAGATGCGCTCGCACAGGCGCCAAATTGGATCTTGTTCTGTAATAGCTCCCTTACGTCCCTTGTGTAACAAACTACTATTACTATTCTATGCACTGAACCGAACACAGGTAAAATAAAGTACTGACCTCATAAATAACACTTAGGCAATTGATTTCAGCTGTTAGGTAAATTATGCCGTTTCTATGTTAGGCTCCAAATATAAAGAAAGTCTAGAAGAACCTACATAAAGAAATGGAAATATATTCACTTAAATGTATTGCGAGGTAACCTTTAAACCGACTTTGTTTATTTAATTTATTGTATTAACTTTTCATTCTGAATTAGAGCGCCGTAGAAATACACTCACCTGCACATCAAACTGTTTAAAGTGCTCTTTGGACAGCCGAATGCTTAAACTTTGGCATTCAGATCTTTGCAGAAATATATTGTCATTTTTATGTACAGTCGGGGAACTTCCTGGTTGGGAAATAGGAAATTAATAGGTGTTTCATTTGAATACTAAATTATTTATTTTACCTTAATTCTTTCCGAGAAAATGTCTCACAAAAAACTCTACTGGCCAGTTCCCCGATTGTACAAAGTCGCAATGTGAGCATGTTTGTATGAAAATAACGGGGTGGACGGTTAGATGAGCCGGCGAGTGTATTTTAATGGATTAAACATACAATTATGCTTTTAATACCTATAACAACGAGACACGTCCTGTTCTGTACGAGTCAAAAATTAATGCTGGCGAGGAATACATTAACATAGGTAGTATTAAAAATATGCTAATATTTCAAGGGTCGATGTTAAAAAAACAACGACGAGACAAAACTTCACTAATATAAAAAAAACTATCTCACAAATTATTTGCCCCAAAGTATTATGGATTGTTTTGTAAATATTACTATGAATACACAAAAAAAAAACTTATTATCAGTACCAAAAAACATTTTCATACCTACACTTGTATCTTATACCTAGGCTTGTTCAGGGATCAAACCCGACGCCTACGACTGTACATCAAAACGTTGATAGGATATTTGCAACAGATAAACTGTAACATTAAAATCCCATCATTATTATTCCCACGGTGATAAGGCCCAGCTGTAAATCTAGGTAAACCAACAATCAACTTCAGGGTAAAGTGCCAAGTCACCCACCCCTTTACAACGATCGATGACCGCCAAGGTCAAGGTCGTTGATTAGCAAAGGTCAGAATCACAAATTACTGCTGCATTTACCCTTTCTGCACTTTGCGAGGTTACCTTGCACTCGAGGTGAAAAAAGCTCTGGTATAGCTGTTACCTTCTGAATGAGTAATCCATTAATTTGATAATGAAAACCTAAGAGACCATTTTCTCTAAAATCTATTTAGTACCTATATAAAATTTGAAGTCCTGAGTGACTGATCATCAACGCACAACCCAAACCAGTGTACTAAAGATTTAAAATTTTGCACAGTAACTTACTTACTTTATACAGAGTAGGTAGGAATTTTAAAAATTCCATCCCACCCAGCGGTTAGAATATGGGTAGAATGATGAAAGTTTCTATAAAAGGATGTTAGTGTCAAAAGTAGGATCTTCAAATTGTGTGTTTAGGCTGACGATGGCAATTGAAAAATTTGTAAGTATTTTGATAAAAAAATGAAAACCGACTTCAAAAAAACAAAAAAAAACTTTTTTATAAAAAGTGTTTATTTCACAATTTTTAAAGGTAGAAGGGGTCCCGTGCTTACTCTAATAGCCACATTTCAACTCCTCATAGCCTTTTAAAAAATGCTGCTTTTCCCAGTGCAGGGGCATTACTTATTGAGGAGTTCTCCGGGTACTTCATCATCAGCTCCACTTCATCACATGCAGTCGAGCATAAATTGCTTATGAACCACATTAAAGTAATCGTATCGCTTCTGTGAAATGATAAGTATTTAATAGTTCCGATGACCATTTGTGGTCTTCATCATTAGTACCACTTCACCAAATGGTGCTTTTCGGAAGCATATGTATGAGTTACCATAGAAAACACCGAAATCGCTTTAGGAGTGCCTATAACTCTATAAAATTTGAATAGTTCCCTGGATTTCTCCAGGATTTTTCAGGTCCAGGATGGACCAGTTTGATGAAGGACATTCAATCCTGACATGATGACAATGGGACCACATGGGAAGTACACCCTTTCGAACAAAAAATAATTACTCAAATCGGTCCAGCCGTCTTCGAGTAATTGAGTAACATACATAAAAAAAAGATTCCGTCGAATTGAGACCTTCCTCCATTTTTATAAGTCGGTTAAAAATAATTTATATTTTGATTTTATATTTTTAATCCACGACGGTACGGAGACGGTATACGCGTTTGGGGTGAGAGGATGTTTGATGTTTGTGCAACCCAATGTTGCCATTTATCTACAAAACTACTTCTCCGATTTAGATGCGGTTTTCAGTAATAGGTTTGGGTTTGATTGGTTAATGTCCTTAGATAGATAGATGTTACAGTGACAACTCACCAGGGGGCGCTGCAGTAAACATTTGTTTCGCAAACGAATGTTGCCGTTTATCTCCAAATTTACAAGCCTGATGATGCATATGTTTTGGGTTTGATTGGTAAATGTTCTTAAAATGATTTAAAAAGATTGAAATAAAAAATAAAAAAGATTCCGTCAAATTGAGAACCTTCCTTCTTTTTTTTGAAGTCGGGTAAAAAAAGCAATATTAATAAAAAAAAAAACAAGGCAGCCCCCGACGGATAATTAAGTCGGAGGTTTTTAAATTATTTTCAACCGACTTCAAAAAAAAGGAGGAGTTTCTCAATTCGACGGAATCTTTTTTTTATAACCGTTTCAATGGAGAATGTTACTGGGTATGCGAAATCGCTTGTAACTTTGTCACAGTAAAGCCTATGTGAATATAAACACACTATTTTTTGTTTCATGCCAAAATATCAAATAGTTTAGATTTTATAGACATTTAAAAATCCGTTAATTTGCAATCGCCGCGCGTTGGCGCTGCGTTGGTGTGACGTCACAGGTCATACACTCCTTCCGCCCGCGCGCGCGCGCAGTACACGGCCCGGAGACATAAGTGATAACGTACTTAACCATACTTAACGCTTGTCAGTAAATTGTTGTTTCATTTTGTTTTTGATATAAGTATATCTTCATAGTGAAATTCACAACATGGATGAAGGATATGAAAAAGGGCAATCGGATAATTTACCCAAAATAGATGGACTAATGGTTGCCCACTATTTTGCAAAAAATAGTGATTTTGTTGCTGCTGAAATGCGAGGAGTGAAAATGAAAAAGTAAAAAGAAAAATCTAAATATTTTATTAGGACGTTTTTTTACTGCAGATATTTCAGGTTTATCACTGTTTTCTTGTTGACATTTTGTGAGGTACTATGTCTTTTTTAAGTTGCAGTTTGCCCCCAACCAGTTTATATTTAATGTAGTTCTCCATATCATTCTCAATCTGAAACAAGAATAAATTCTTTAGGTTATGATTTGAAGCGTTTGGAGCAAAAGGTTTTGGCTCGTATTGATACACTAATACTTGTAGGTTCTTATCCTAACTAATATTATAAATGCGAAAGTGAGCTTGTTCGTATTTGTTTGTTTATTACGTTTTAAAAAATATTGAACTGATCTTCATGAAATTTAGCATTGGTATTGTCAAGAACACGGAGAAGGATATAGGCTAGCTTTTATCCCGGAAATAATACAGTTCACGAGGGATCGACAGTAACCCTGCGGAACCGCGGGCGATAGCTAGTAGATTAAATAAACAAGGTATGACGTAAAATTTGTTGTTTTTTTATTTAAATTTTATGTAGATAGGTACGTTTAAACTGATACCAAAGGTTTTGCACCTCTGGTCTGATTTTACATATAAGTGCCTACATATTTAGGTAGGTACTCTTGCTGGCAGCGGCCGCTCCTTGACTGTACTCGTGCACGCACTGAACGACTACATCTTTAAGTTTTACAACTTTATCCATTTTTGTTTGGCTCAAATTTGCGGTGTGCTTTTAAAGTACGTCTCTCCATACAAACTATTGTTAGAAGATAGAAATTTTCTCGCGCGTGAAACGGAAGATGTTCTGTAGGTACTAAATGAATGGGAAATAAATAGGAGCGGCGCACGGAAGGCCTATGTTTCCGACTCCGAGTGACGTTCGGTGCGCCCGGGCAGGCCCTGCGTGCGTTTATTGTTTCGCACCTGTGATGCGATCTCTTGGACGACTATAGTTTATTCGTTTGTTTGTGCTACGTAACTGAACCATCATTTCTTGGAATCGACTCGTGATTCCAAGAAATGATGGTTCAGTTACCACTTATACCTACTTGTACAACCCAAATACAAGCTAGATCCTACTAACCTACTGCAAACTATAAAAATACAATAACAAACTACCTATAATACAAATAACATAATAGATTGTCAATGTACTTACGTCAAAATGATCTTCACAACAATATACTTTGCTTTTATCTCCAAATGGATCCAACCTCTTCATAGCCATTTCTTACGTATTTTAATATCCATTGGAACCAAAAAAAATAACTTTTCGGGTGCATTGGTAGTAGTACTTTTACATTTTGGCACAACACATGATTTTCTTGTATTTGAATTCGACATTTCGAACAATATTTGCGTTATTTGTAATGAACCTTACCAGAGCGCGCAACGTACTGCGTGAGTGTATGACCTGTGACGTCACCGCAATGAGCGCCGGCCGGCCGACATTCGCGATGTTTAAAATTCAATATCTCGGGAACTAAGTGACATATCGAAATAATTTTTACACACACTTTTTTTATTTCATATGGACTATAAGAGAAGTTAAAAATTGAAACTAGTGAACATTCTTTATTGTGTTATAACCGTGGTAAGTTTTAAAAAAATATATATATATTTTGCTTTTTTTAGATTTCCATAATATGTTTCGCCAACTTTAACTGGTCAGCGAATAACTAATGTTATGTCTCAAAAGTTCCCTAACCATATCCATTGAAGAATTTACAATGTATAAAACCTCAATGGCAGTATTCGCACTGTCCGAATTGTTTTCAGGTAAGAAAAGTTTCAAAGATATTTCCTTTATTATAACTTTTTATTTGGCTGGTAATGGGAACGCTTATTTACAAGTTTTACCATTAATACCCGTTTTATAGATTACTGTAAGCACTTGCAAATCCCAATTCTTTGTTATCGGTAGTAAGTATTTAAGAACAAATTTAAAACCACAGAAACTTCGATCATTACAAAACACTAGAAAATTGGCATGATTATACAAAAAAAAAACGAATGTAACGATTGTAATGGTTTTAGATTAATAAATAAATCATTAGAACACACATATATTCCTAAATATATAAGCACTTGTGTTACGGTATGCATTAACTGAATTTGACATCCTGTAACCAAAGCTGTTAAAAAACTTGACTTTTTGTTGACTTCCGCTTGTAAAGGAACCGAGGGCTGATTATTTAATGGAAAATCGGTTTAGTTCCAGTTTCGTCCTGCCATTAGTGTCATATCTTCATACTGTATGACAGTCACATCTGCGTTAGATAATCACCCTGCTGATATTCAAATATCAAATATTTTTGACGAACACATTTATTCAAATTTCCGGAAGCATAACCCTTCGATCATCAACGCAAAACGCATCAATCATGGCCGCAGACGGTCAAATAAATTTGACAAAAACGAAAATCTGACAGAAAGACAGATTCGGTCGTTGTTGCAGTGTGGCGATTATTTTGTGGGCCGATAGTTCGATAGCTTAAGGAATTTTGCGCGGAAAATTGACTACTGGCAACACGCGTACTTTATAAATGCGTCTTTACAGATAAAATAAACAGTCCTATCTTTCTTTTACGGTAATTTACAACTTTATTTTTTTTTTACTGAATATATTGGTTTTAATTTCAACTCGATACCTCCACGCGTTTTCAAGATAAATAACGACAGACGGACGAACAGACGGACAGCAAAGTGATCCTATAAGGGTTTATTTTTGTCTTTAGAGGTTCGGAACCCTAAAAATAAAGGTTTATTATATAACTTATGAAGGACAGAACGAATTGTGTAGTATTCTATCAACGGTACAAGGACACTGGAATAATTTTAATGTTTGCACGTATGTATACCTGTTCGGTCGCTTGATTGGCCTAGGTCGTAGCAGCAAGGTCATACCTTATACACATGGACATTGAACATACGAGAATTAAATAACGCCTAACTTTCTATTTCACTAGGATTTCGTAATAGAGTAGGTGGTAGTACTTAGTAGATGTAGGTATTTAGAGACCAGAAATATGAGACCAAGAATTATTATGTAAAAAGTTGCAATATGCTATATGAAGTTCTGTTTTTCTTTTCGTGGTGGCTGATGATAGCCATTGAATTTTTGGCTTTATTAAGTTATTAAAATTTATAGACCAAATGAAACTAGAAGTACGAGAACAAGATATTATAATGGAACAAGTTGCAATATGAATATGTAAAGTTTCTGTTTCTTTTTATTCCATGATGGCGGCTGGATGAATGGCTAAACAGTTTAATAGCTATCATCCCACCCATTTTTGGGGCCCACCCACGATAGCCCTTGCATGTTGATGGATATGGAGAAAGGGTCAAGATCCATGATCCACCACGCAGGCCTAATTCGGATTGGTGGGCTTTCACGACTGTGACTGTATCAAAGGCTAGCTTAACATGCCCTCCGAATCCGTAGCACGAAGGAGCTCGAGAATCGAGATAATACGTTTTTGGTCGCCCATCCCGTGACTGACCATTACGAAAGTTTCTTAAACGGCACTATCACAGGTCAAGCATGTTAACCACTGCACCACCAAGGTTCTCAATAGTAATAATAATAATACTAACTTTATTGACATCACATATCATGAAGTCTCTGATTCCTGAACTAGGTATAAAAATACCTGTATCTCAGAAAATCAGCGCCCTCTTCCAGAGTTATACAATACAAAATTGTGCCAAAAAAGATATCACTAAAAGGAAAACAATTATAAAAACGCAAAGAAAAACTAAAAAAAAAAAAATTATGTGATTAAATAGTGCATTGTAATCCTACTATAGAAGATGAAGATGGCGCCACCGCCTTGACATAAACATAGGCTCTGTATATTTATTTAAATTAAAATTATAAAAACAGCAAATTGACCTCAATAAAGTGCTAAAAACATCAACAGTGATCTAAAATATAAGTGATATCGTTTGCAGTAAAAAGTGTTGTGCAAAATAATAATAAAAACAATAACAACATTAAAACAACTAAGTGATAAATATAGGCGAAATTAGTGCAAAAACTAAAAGTTTCAATAAAAAGTGAATTATAGTGGTGTTCGCTGGTGTTAAAATACACAAATCAAATAGTTTTAATACGTATTTAAAACTATTTGGTACAAAATAACCTATTTATGACTCATTTATAAAACCGACTCCGATTTCAAATTCTTGACTACCATATGATCAACTATTTCGGCATTTAAAGCATTGTTGGCGTAGCGCTACGAGTTAGCGTACAAACCCAATCGGCGACTTTCCGAGAGGTCTGAGAATCAAATCCCACCAGGTGAAAAAGTTTTTTGGTTTGAATTCAAGTTTATTTCAAACAAATTCGAAAACACTGAACACATAAACAACAATTTGAATAAGATATTTCGTCAAACCGAACTTTGGTTTGGCAAGTTATTGCACAAACGAAAATATGTCTGCATCATCGAAAAACAGAAACCAAACGGCATCAGCAGCGATGCAATTAGTAATTTGTGCGAAATGTAAAAGTAAAGTGAAGTCAAAAGATACCATAAAATGTTCCAAATGTAACAAAGTATACGAGTTTGATTGTGCAGGAATATCGGAGAAATTATTTAATCTTATGAATGCTGACAAAAGAAAAAATATTAAATGTAGCAGCTGTTGTGGTGCGACAAATAATATTAGCGAGCCGTCAAACTCTAATGTTACTCTGCGCAATAAGGTAGTAAAACCAGACAATTCAGCTGGGACAAAAAATGATAGCAATGATATTAAAACGCCTGTTTCGACACGTATTTTTCAAGAATCATTTGATACTGAAGTGGACTCGCATATTCTTACTGATGATGACACATTCGGCGACTCATATGACGTAAACACAAAATTGACAAGAAGTTTTGAACTACCAATCCATTCAAATGACATAACAGATGAACTAATTACAGAAATATCACAATTGAAATCAGATTTAGCCAGCACCCAAAATGAACTGGAAAACGTTATTATAGAAAACGGTGATTTGAAAAAGCAAATAAATAAATTAAATAAGGAAATTCACGTGTTAAAAAATATTTGTCTTTCTCCCGGAGAACAAAGTCAACTGCGGGACGCCAGGCAACAGGATATAACAACAAATTGCGATACCCCACGAAGACAACTAGCGGCAACAACACTAAAGCGGAAAATACTACACCTTCAAGATGAATTAGAGAAAAGTAGAAAGGAAATAACACTATTAAAGGAAAAAATTAACACTATCCTCGACCAAGACCAACATACATCGAAACATGCGACCACTAGCGAACTATGTGATAACTCCTTGACTCAGAGTGTACCGCTCCGTATAGGTTATGCTCAACCAAAACAGAGAATTATTATTTACGGTGCTCAACAATGTATTGGCCTTGCTGCAGCAATAAAGGAATCTAGAATAAACACAAAGCATGAAAATTATCAAATATTCGCTTCATTAAAACCTAATGCATTGTCAAGAGATGTTTTGTATGGCACAAAGGAACTTAAGTTGCTGCCAACTGATAAAGTTGTAGTCTGTCTAGGAGAACACGATAACAGCGTGAATAATGTGCTTTTAGAAGTTGAACAGCTTTTAAGGACTCTAAGTAATAATGCTATCTTAGTACTGCAAGTTATGAAAAATGAAAAAGTGCATGTCTCTGATTTGAATTTTAGAATTAAAAATGTATGTAAAAAATATTCAAACAGCTACTTTGTAAACTTACCACGTAGATGTTCTCTAGGTGAAATTAGCAATAATGTTAATAATATTATTGACTATTTGGACTATGAAAAGAAGTACTTAGATTACAAAGAACTTAAAAAGTTGATATGGCGTAACAAGCCAAGTTATACTTCAAACTTATTTGAGGACAAAATATATAAAAAAGGAACCATACCGTACTATTTTCATTTGCAGTCCAAAACAAAGCTTAAGGATAATAACATAACACTAGTATCTACAACATCAACTCTTCCTAAGAAAGGAACTATTCCCTATTACTTTTTTCGAGACCCCGTTAACTGCTAACAAAAATGAAACTTATTTCATAATTCTCCATCAAAATATTGCTAGCATACTATCTAAAATTGAAATTCTTGAGCTTACTTTATTGGAATTAAAAGAAAATGGTAACGAGCCGGATATAATCTGTCTCTCGGAGACTTTCGTACAGTCAGGGTATGAACATTACTTAAAGATAAATAATTATGTCACTGCTTCTTGCTATTGTAGAGAAGATAAGAAGCGAGGCGGGACTTGCATATTGGTAAAAAAGTATTTGGAATTTAGGGAAGCGACTTATATAAAAAGCTATTCATCGCCAAAAAGTTTTGAGTGCTGTGGCATTGAAATACCATCAAAAAATATTACAATCGTCTGTGTCTATAGAACTCCAAAAAGTGATCCTTTACTTTTTCTAAAACAACTAGAGAGTGTGCTAAATGCAATTAATCAAAAATACAATAAACCTAGAAAGATTATTTTAGTGGGTGACATGAATATAAATACATTAAAGCCAGGTACAATTACAAATCTCTTTAATGATCTAGCTCTAAATTTTAATTTGACACTTCATATAAACGTGCCCACTCGAAAGCAATCTTGTTTGGATCACATTCTAAGCAATGTGAAAAATGCCGTTGCATTGGTTCTACCTTTGCATCTGTCAGACCATGAAACAGCTCAAATATTGAAATTTCCAACTAAATCGATCAAAAATACTAAATCGTATTACATAATCAGAAGAGATTACTGTCAGGAAAATATAAATAAATTTAGTGAATGCATGAAAGATCTCTCGTTTATAGACGTATTTACAGAAAGTGATTTGAATAAGGCATTTTCAAACTTTCATGATCTCGTAAGCCTCTTTTATAAACTGTGTTTCCCTAAGATAAAAATAAAAATAAATAATAACAACAATAGGAGACCAAACTGGGTTAGTAAAGGCACAATAATTAGTTGTAAAACAAAGAGATTGCTAAGATACAATTACTACAAACATAAAAATAACGATAACAAACACAAATATAGCAAATACTCCAATATATTGAAAAAATGTATATTTAACCTTAAGAAAAATCGGAACATTAAATATATAAATAAAAGCAAAAATATGTGCAAAGCATCCTGGACAGTTATTAATAGCGAAATTAGTATTCCAAACAAAAATTTTGACAGTGTGGAAACAATCCAGCATGGCGATAGTTTAATTAAAGACCCCGTAGAAATTGCAACCCTTTTTAACAATCATTTTATAAACACGACGAACATTAAAAGAAGTTCAGGTGATAACGAAACAAAAAATAATAATTATCATTCTATGTTTTTATTGCCAGTGTCTGAAAATGAAGTACATAAACAAGTCATGTCCTTAAATAATACTAATGCTGTAGGGCACGATGAAATTTGTACAAAGGTAATTAAAGCCAGCATAAGCACACTTGTAAAGGTATTGACTTTCTTAATAAATTTGTCATTTTCATCTGGAAAATACCCAGATATTTTAAAATTGTCTATCGTTAAACCACTGCATAAAAAAGGTGCAAAGAGTGATATTAATAATTACCGCCCGATCACATTGGCTCCAATAATTTCAAAGGTTTTTGAGAAATGTATGTTGCAAAGATTATCAGCGTTTTGCGAAAAATATAATATAATAACAAACGAGCAGAATGGCTTTCAAAAAAACAAATCGACAACTACTGCTATTTTCTCACTCATAAAGTCAATTCTTAAGAGTATAAATAAAAAACAGGCTACAACAACACTGTTCTTTGATCTAAGTAAGGCATTTGATTTCGTTGATCATGAAAGTCTTATATATAAGCTTGAATCAATAGGGATAAGAGGTATTCCTTTAAATTGGATCCGTTCTTACCTCAAAGATCGGCAACAGTGTGTAATGATCTCAAAGTTAAATAGCAAAAACGAAGTCGTCTCATTTGTTTCAGAATATTTAACTAACAAATGCGGTGTACCACAGGGTAGTGTATTAGGACCTTTCCTATTTTTAATATACATTAACACTATTCCAGAAGTCACGAAACATAATTGTGTCTTGTTTGCTGATGACATCTCTGTGACAATTAGTTCAAAAAGGAAAATTGCTGACATTGACTTAAAAGAACATGAAAGTGACATTAATAATACAATACACGCTGTAGGAAAGTGGTTAGAAAATAATAATTTACAAATGAATTTGACTAAAACTAATTACATTAATTTTAATAATAATACAAATATGACATTTAATATTAATTATAAAGATTCAAATATAAACGAAATCAATAAAACAAAATTTCTCGGCTTGACTATTGAAAAAGATTTAAACTGGAGCACACATATTGAACATGTTTGTCTAAGAATAAATAAATTTGTTTTTGCGCTAAAACGTCTCAGAAACATTACCGATATGAAAACAGTATTGTCTGTATATCATGCACACGTTGTGTCTGTACTTCGTTATGGTCTTATAGTATGGGGTAATGGTTCCGCATTAGAAAGAGCGTTTATTGCACAAAAGAAGTGCATTAGAGCTATAACAGGCAAATCGCCACGTGAATCTTGTAAACCGCTATTTAAAGAGCTTGGTTTGTTGCCACTACCATCTTTATACATTTATGAAGTTTGTGTTTTTGTAAAACAAAATCCTCATTTCTTTGTTAAAGCAAGCGAATTGTATCCACGAACTAGTAGAAATGTTAATAGACTTGTCTTAGATGAAATTCCCAAAACAGAAAAGTATAACAGGAGTTGTCTGTGTATGTGTGTAAGATTATTTAATAAATTACCAAATGACATTAAAATATTTAATTTAAAATTATTTAAGACAAAGTTATATAAATGGCTCAATGAACACAATTTTTACAGTGTGAAACAGTTTCTTGACATGTAAAATAATATGATTATCTAATGTTTTTCAATTACTATTATTATTCAATGATTTTTTGACAATTATTATTAAATATTATTTTTCAATGTAATAAATTAATTTCTTAACTATTTATTAAACATATCTTTTGCATGCCGCCTCACTGGCAAAACACGCTGTTCTTTTTATACAATGTAATGACCTTAAATACCGTGTTTTAAAGCAAATAAATAATTTCTATTCTATTCTATTCTATTCTATTCTATTCTATTCTATTCTATTCTATTCTATTCTATTCTATTCTATTCTACTTTCCTACCTTATCCTACTAATATTATAAATTTGAATGTTTATGAGGATGTTTGGATGCCTGGATATTTGTAACTCTTTCACGCAAAAACTACTGAACCGATTTGGATGAAATTTGGCATACAGATAGATGATAGCTTGGATTAAAACATAGGCTACTTTTTATCCCGATATTCTAACGGCAACGGGAAACACGCAGGTGAAACCACGGGCGGCCACTAGTTATATTAGGATTTTTAGTTTTGCCTTGAGTTAATCTTAAAATCTTGATGTAGGTAATGTAAAAACTGTTAAACCTCATTACTACGGAATAATAAAATTATATTCAATTTGGAGTTATCAAAGTTTATTTGTTTATTCATATACAATTGCTTTTTACTGTATGTTTTTCGTGGTATTAGTAATTCAGAGATTAATGAAAACGCCAGTCGTATTATTATTTTAATTACACAAAGTGCTACGTTGAGGTATATTAGTACTATTACAGACGCCATAACAGTTATAATAAATAAGTAAGTACCTATATAAAACTTATTCGTCAATAGCCTTTTTTTTATGTCCCCACTGCTGGGGCACTGGCCTTCATTATGTATGGATAAAGAGAATGGGCCATGGCCCACCATGCGGGCCCAATGTGGATTGGTAGGTTTTAGCTACTGCAAAAGCCAGGACCAAAGGCTTAACGTGCCTTCCGAAGCACGAAGAGGCTCGAGATAGTAATTTTTTGGTCACCTATCCCGTGACCGACCGTTGCGAAAGTCGCTTAACCTCAAAAATCGCAGGCCGAGTGTGCTACCGAGCTCCTCTCTAAAACTTATTAATATTCCCTTATCCCAAGGTCGCAAGGCCGGTAGTGCGCTGGCAGACGTCACGGTGCCGCAGTCGCATACCATATTACTGACTGCTGGTCGTTCCTTACGGCAGGGGTTCTCAACATTTTGTTGTTAAGCTGGAAAAAAAATAGTTGAAAATTATTTTATTTTAGTCGTATGCCTAGAATTTTGGTCCTTCCTTACAGCAGCGGTACTTAAGGTATGTTGTGTTGTATCAACTGTATTGTTGGAAATTTAGAAAATATTAATGGCAAATCATTTTATTACGTAGATTGAAACAAAGTTTGTGTGTTGTAATCATAAGTTTTTTAAGGATTAATAGTTCTGTTACTTTGGGAATAATAGGAATCCAGCTAACAAGTTTACGATCATCACGTCACAATCAAAGCTAGCTTCTATTTCACGAAATTATTGGTAACTAGCGGCCGCTCGCGACATCACCCGCGTGGGAACCACGTGGGAATAATTTCTTTAATTTTGAAAGCGCTTGAAAGGTGTAGAAATGCGTCATCTATACCATTAGACTTTGATGCAAACATCCATTACTGTAATAAACCACATAAATTAATTTGATTCTTATAATGTGTAACACCTGCAATAAATCATTAAAGTATGAAAAACTAATGGTGAAAATTGATAAACAGACTAGTTCACTAACTCTCGAATAGATAATCGTTGGCTGTCTCTTTAAACTTTAAATGATGTTTAGCTTTAATGGGTTGGTTAATCAAATGGTGAGCTCATATCTAAGAAAATTAAGAAAAAAAAACACATTTCCCTTATCTAATAACACGCAAACTGTGTTTTGAAAAGTGTATTGTATTGCTAGAAGCTGTCCCGTACAAGGTCAATAGCTGGCCAATATCAGCACTGGCCGCCTCGTGTCCCTAGCCGACGTCGCGATGCCGCAGTCGCATGTCACACGGCCGGACCGACGTTCGTTGAGGGGTGCTCAACCTTTTAACAATTTGTGATATAATTTGAGCAATAAAAATAAATATAGAAAAAATATTACTTGTCTTTGAAATAAAATTGTAAGCCCGGATCAAGAGTGGATTTTATCTTGCTATCATCAATTCACAGTTTAATGACAGTCTTTTGAAATAAGTAGGCGTGTAAAAATATTTAGTTTTACCCTGATAGTCAGTAGTAATTATGTTCATTTTATATAAGGCTGCTTTTTACCTTATGAAATGTAGCTTTTTTGGCATGCATTTACGCATACCAAACAGGTTATGCTGGGCTCACAGGAAGCCTCTCGGCCCCCCATTCGGCCTCAAAAGGCTCAATGGAAGGCCGGGAGGAGGTACTACCAGCTAAACCTCACTACTTGCTCTCTCACCGCTGTAGGATCCTGGGGGACCGTGGTGTCAATCGCGCATTCGTTATGAAATGTACAATCAGGGAACTTCCCGGTTGACCAGTAGAGCTTTTTTTGGAAACTTTTATTCGAGAAGTTATTAGGTAATAGTAATATACCCTTTTCCGTTCTGTCATTTAGTGTAACGCGATTGTGACGACAGTGTTGAAGCTTGTCACGTATTACGGCAGAAAAAAAGAGCGTGGGAGCCATAACACATCCTTGTTTTTACGTGTATTTGACCTATCACGCTTTCGAGCAAAGCAAAGCGTTCACCAAATTGCGATACTGGATATTCTTTATGCTGATGACGTTTGTCTTATGGCGGATACCATGGATAATTTGCAGCTTTTTCTGAACCAACTTGACCAATCTTGCCGTAGATTTGGGTTGGTAATTAATGTGACAAAAACTCAGGTCCTAAAACAACATGTTAGGGGTTCATCTGTGTGTGACGCTTCAGTAAATCTTGCCTGTAAAAACCTAGAAGAGGTAAAGAGTTTTCGTTATCTGGGTTGCATGTTGCAGAATAACAATAGACTGGACTCTGAGATTTCCACCAGAATAGGGAGAGCTGCCACTGCTTTTGGAAAGTTAAACCATCGAGTTTGGGAGTCCCATGATTTAAAATTGAAGATCAAGATCGGCGTATACTGTGCAGTTATCTTGCCTATACTTTTATACGCCTCTGAAACGTGGGTTGTCTACAAAACCGACATTAGACGTTTAGATGTTTTCCACATGAAGTGCTTGCGTTCAATTCTGCGTGTTAAGTGGCAGGATCGCATTTCGAACGCTGAAATAATGCGCAAAACAAGTATAAAGGGGATCGAGGCACTTCTCATGACAGGACAGCTTCGATGGTGTGGACACCTTTTGCGTATGGACGAGACTCGACTTCCAAAGTCTGCATTATATGCTGAGTTGCAAATCGACAAGCGAAATGTTGGTGGACAATATCTCCGTTACAAAGATGTTTTTAAAAGAAACTTGTCAGCCTGTAACATCTCGCTGAATGACTGGGAACATCTTGCTTTGAAAAGTGGCGTAGAAGCGTGAAAGAGGGTATGAAAAACTTCGAGGAAATGCGTCTCAAAGATCTCGACGTAAAACGACAACTTAAAAAGTCCCGACCGAAGCAAACTTATATTTATACTTCTGACGCCAATGGGCAACTATTCTGCTCGAGCTGCGATCGTCGCTTCAAAACTAAGTTTGGCTTCGCAAGTCACATGCGGGCTCATGCTAGAAAAAAGAGAATAAGCCAGTGTGTCGCCGTCGACGGATACGTCGAGGAGGACATCATCATCAGGTAATAGTAATAATTTATTTTTCAAATGAAATATTTATTAATGATCTATCATTTGTGATATAAACGGTTTCTATAAATCTATAACTTTTTGAAATAAAGCTTCCTAAAAAAACTCTACTGGACTACTGGGAAGTACCTACGTCACTAGTTTAATACTAAATTAGGTATTCATTTTTTTCTTACAGACACTTGAACCTACGCATGATCAATTATGCAACCCATAACCTTTACCACTATTACTGTTAAATAACTTTATTTAAATTACCATAATTATTCAAATACTATAAAATGGTTACGAACCTCTGGCAAGGCGGTGGGTGTACACCATCGGGCCAAGCACGCAACCCGCGCTCTGCCACGACTTTTCAGTTAAAACAACCGCGGGGGCCGTCCCGATCGCGCCTAACACTAAATACGACATAAAAAAAAAAAGAAAAAGTGACACGCGATTACCGACCCTAGTGCCTTGGCCATAGTGCTGTGAAGTGATCTAAAAAAGGATTTAATCATGTTTGAAATTCGGTGAGTTCAAAAGGAGTTTCATCGGTTATCAAACTTTTTGGTGTGAGTTATTTTTTTTTCTTAATGTTTTTGTTTTAAGTTCTTAAGAGTGCAGTTTCTTTACTGTTTCGGGGAAAACATTTATTGTAGGATGCACAGCTATCAGGTTCGAATCCCTATTAGTTACGAGCAAAAAAATTATTGCCCTGTATTGTATATTGGCATCATTCCATTAAACGTTATATTTTACTGGCTAGCAATGCTTTACAATTTCTTGTACACAAAAGAATGGAACTCCTTTTATATTCGTTTTTCCACTTTATTACCGAGAACGTTGATTTATGTAACGAAGAGTTATAAGTAGTAGTAGGTTCGAGTCCTGTCGGAGAATTCACATGTGGCCGAGTTTTTTTTCAATATTTTTCTATTTAAAATGTATCTTATGAAAAGTAAGAAGTTATCGCAAGTAGTGATGTATGTTGCAAAATCAACATTGCTAAGGGAAAATAAGTCTTATTGTCAAAACTCAAGGTCTTTGCGATCAGGCAAGTGCACTCGTTTGTAGTCACTGATGAATTGATTACAACGTTCGGATAATAACTTTGCTTGCCTACTCATTGAGAAATTTCTTAAAGTTACAACTGTACAATACAATACAATGCGTCAAACTGTTATCAAAATGGTTGTGTATAATTATATTAGATGTACAATTGAGAAACTTTCCGGCAAACCAGGGAATCGCTATATCTTAGCGCAGTATTGTTTCAATCTTACCATGCTATTCCGTACTACGAATCTCTTAAAGTAAGCATGTTTTTTGTTTTGTGACCTTTTCGCTCAATCATCGCCTCCAAAGTGTGAAGTGATTCAAAATGTGACAACTTCAATAAAAACAAAATGACGTTCTTATGACATGATGATTTCTAATACATGATTGGAGGCCCGTAGTAGAGTTTTAAGGAACATTACTGCAATATCTTCCTCAAGTAAAATATTTTTAGCATCGTTAAAATCGCAAATAAAATAGAACATGGTTGGTGGAAGGATTTGTTGTAAGTCCGCCTGGCTAGCTACCACCATCTTATCTAAGCCTGACGCCATAACAATAATGTTTTCAGCATTGTTGTTTTCCGGCCGTTTGAGATAAGATAGCCAGTGGTTGAGGATTTCGGGAAAGGCTTGCTTCCATCTTCAGCCTTATCAATAATTAACATCAGGTATGATGAAGGCTAACCCCCCTATTCTTAGTCGTTCCTTCAAAACTTTTTACACTCCACTCAACCTCGTCGTGGGTAAAAATGGTAGTGTGCGCTAGGCCTAACACGGAGTGGCTACGTACTCTTTGGCTCCTCCAGGTCCTTACGGAGTTATGACTTAGAATACCGATTTTGAGGAGTATTTCGAAGAGATTTTCAATGAGGTTTCGATAAGTCGAGGACGAGTAAGTTTTGGAGGAACGACTTAGAATATGGGTGTAAGAGTCTCACCGTCGTTCATAAAAAACATAATTTTTATATTTCCCAAAAAACTCAGTACAGTAGGGCTAGCACTAAAGTTATAGAAATAGTATCGGTGATCTAATGTCAAAAATTATATAGGAAAATGTAGTTCCGTTCACGTCCGATAAGAACGCTGCTCCATACGTCATATTTTTTACTTTACATCCTCGATACTTACTCGAAAGTTTTTCGTGCTAGGTCTGAGAAGTTCCTCGATTGTATGTAGTAATAGACAATGCTAAAAAGATTTACTTTATATCGAAAACCTAGGTAACAAAATATTCTTCAGTTAGTAGCAGTACCTAATCAACGAAAATACAGAAAAAAATAATTGTTAAAAAAGTTCAATACTGCTTTTGATAACTTACCTGTATGCATTAAATTAATAAAAACATATTATAAAAAAAATTCAAACTGACTTCAAAAAGTAAAAAATAAAACTTTTGGAGTCGGTGCCAGCCAGGGCATTCTACATTGCACTTCTATTAACTATATATTTTTTTGGCCTTAGCTAGCTAGCACCGACTCCAGAAGTTTTATTTTTTACTTTTTGAAGTCGGTTTGATTTTTTTTTATAAAATGTTTTTATTTCAGATTTTTTAGTTACATCATGTGCCGTTACTTACACTAAAAATCAGCCCATACACAACAATGTCATCTAGGTAAACGACTACTTGCCAAAAGGTGATTGATATTTTTCAAGATTATGAAAAAACTACTAGCCAGATCTTCGTAAAAATTATATGGGACCACACATAAACCATTTTCTTTCAGATAAAAAAAGAATTATAATTATTGCGTGAAACGTCAGCTCGAACAAGAATCTAACAATTACCTGGATGATATAATTGTTTCATGACTTCCATGACATTACGCCCCATATCTCCGAAGATTATCATCGGATCTCAATGAGACTTATATGGGACCAAATTGACAGTATACCCGATCGAACAAAAAAACAACTATTAAAATCGGATCACCAACACCGGAGTAATCGGTATACATACATCAGACAAAAAAAAAAATACGCGTTGAATTGAGTAGCTCCCTCCTTTTTTGTTGAAGACGGTAAAAAGAAGTTTTACAATGCTCCAAAATAAGCATTTCGCAATTTCTTTAGAAGCAAATCGTACCATTGTTCATTCATTTTCTACTATTTATTACACGACTGCCCACAAAAAGGAGTGTTTATGTATTTGAGTTTTTATTCTAACAATACAAAAGTCAGACTAGTTTAATCTAAAACAGTTACTATATCTACAACAAAGAGAGCATGTTAATAAAACTTTCTACGGCTGTATTGTGTAATATTTACTTCAGTCCGATCGATAGGAATGAGTAAGCATTGCCTGAATAATTCATGAAACCGACGTTTTTGTTCAAATAAACTAATAATGTTATGGAGCATTAAACGGTCTTAACTTATTAAAATGAATCATGTCGGCTGAAACCGATACAAATGATTTTTTTTTCTAGAAAATCGTATTTGTTTAACATTAACTTAGGTTGCCTGTCCCCATACAAAATGAATTTTTATATTGCGTAATATCCAGCAATTTTTTCTGATATTTTGCTTCTGCTACTTATTTAGAAGAAAGAGGGTAGATTTTTAATATTTTCGAACTAAGACAATGAACACCCAACGTCCCCATACAAAAAATGCATTTATCCGGCCACGTCCAGTAGAAATAAGCCTGATTTCCGTGCTTTTACGTGTATTTTATCTTACTTATCAGTAAAACATGGCAAATCATCAAATTGTAAATGTGTGTAGTCTTGACTCTTGGTCACAGATATAATGAAAATTATCATTGCATTGCCTACGGAACTAAGTATCTAAAGGAAAAATCGATGAGTTTCGTACCTTTTGATATTTTTTTCCACGAATTGTTAATTGGTTGGTTTTATAATTTCTTTTTTATTTAACATCACAGTAGGGACAGTAGGTGTATAAAGTAAAGTATTCTCCTCGAGGATATAGTGTCTTAGCCTTGGGCAGACTTGATTCCTTCGCTTCAGTTAGGACCGCCCGTAACATAACATGCCAGGTAGGTAATACACTGCTTTATCCCCTTAGTGCATAATCTTCTATATTTTTTTTAGTACTAGTAGGTACGGCTGTTTAGTAGTTGTTAGTTTAGTATGGATGAGCACACAAACCTAGCTCAGAATTACTGTTCCTACTTATGTTCCAAACATAGTTTTTCGTTTATCAACTTAACCTCAATCGTATGTTTTATCGAAAAACGTATTTTTATCCACTATGTTTTCTCGATAAACATTTTAATTTTTCTGTCTCCAACGAATTATACGGTATTTCAACTTTCGTTTATTTTTTATTGAGAACATTAAAATTAGTCTTTTAAAGAGTTTTAATACGTGCAAAACATCTAACTAAGACTATGTTAATAATGTGACCGTAAAGTTTTTAATACGAAATCTAATTTATAATTTATTGGTATAAGTCATCGAACTATAATCCCAAGGTATTCACGTGGTATTCAAAATGTCACACACATTGACCTTATCGAATTAATTTTGACCTTACTCATCATGTTTAATTACTAAAGTGTTTCTGTTACGTGTGAAATTCCATAGAGAGAGGTGTTAACGAACTATCAGGACAGTCCACGGTAGCTTGACCTAGCAATGTTTGAACCAACGAAAATAAAATAACACTTGATATGATTCGTAAGATCCCAATCGACAGGTAAGTTTAGTCTAGATATATATCAAATTAGGAATATAGGAAGCTTATGCAAGCTCTATAATACGTGTCTATCTATACGATGTGTGTGAATATTAATATAGCAATATTAATACATATTCACACACGGAACAAGTTGCCACTAGTGCAAATCCAGAAAGCATGATCCGTGGATCAGAAGGTATTCATTGATACTGAATTGGGAATAATTAAGCAGTAGGCGGCAGAGGAGCCCGTGGCGCAGGGGTTCGCACGCTCGGTCTGCGATTGTTGAGGTTAAGCAACTTTCGCAATGGTCGGTCACAGGATGGGTGACCAGAAATTTACTATCTCGAGCTCCTCGTGCTTCGGAAAACACGTAATGCCGTTGGTCCCGACTGTCTTTAAAACCCACCAATCCGCATTGGGCCCGCCCGCGCGTGGAAGGCCAGTGCCCCAGTAATGGGGGAATGGGGACATTAAAAAATGGCTGATGACGACGACGAAGCAGTCGGCGAGGAATGAAATGGAAATGAGTGTTAGTTTTTATCCAAGGCTCCGAATCAAGCCTCCGAATGCAACACCACAAAACTTAGGAAACAGGTGAGAAGGAAAATGAACAAGGGAAATGTATGACTGCTTTTTTGTTTTACGGAAAAGCGTGACGAAGTGTGACAAACAACTTTTTTTTTCTCTACAACCATTTTACTACTTCAATTTTTTTTGGGTTCTGTACCCATATTGTAAAACGGGACCCTATTACTAAGACTTCGCTGTCCGTCCGTCCGTCTGTCACCAGGTTGTATCTTATAAACCGTGATTATTAGACATTTGAAATTTTCACAGATGATGTATTTTTGTTGCCGCTACAACAACAAATACTTAAAAATTTAATAAAATAAATATTTAAGGGGGCTCCCATACAACAAACGTGATTTTTTGCCGTTTTTATAGATAATAGTTCGGAACTCTTCGTGTGCGAGTCCGACTCGCACTTGGCTGGTTTTTTTTTCTTTGTTCTGTAGAAGAAACAAATGAAGATGAGCCCTCAGATGTTTATAAATGGCCACGTTAATCTAACTTTATTTGTCTTGACAATAATCAATCAAGGCAATAATGTAAAAGTCTAAAACCATTAGAAGAATACATTGAGAAGTCTTTCGTGCCGCACACACCGGACCGGAACCGACATTTGTGTTTTCCATTCATTCACAATTTGTGTAATGACACGGGAAGACTTTGCCGGTCACAGAAGTATAATGGCACAGAAAGGAAGCGCCGTTGAAACGCGCTGTGATTAATACCTGCATACCTACTGATGCGATGACGTGTTATTATCGGACAGTGTTTCCAAGTCAACTTTTGCTATACGTTTGGTAAGCTAGCCAACAGCCTAGCTAAACAGTTTTTGCTGACGATGCAGGATTGATGTCACTCCGCGAAGTACGCAAAAAAATGTTTAGTTAGCTATAATTTCAGTCAAAATGGTGTAGTTCAAAGCTCTTACTACGACAAACTGAGGAGCTTGTGACAATCGTAGACCACACATTTAATACCTTGACAATGACGAGTAATTACGAACACAATCGAAAATAAAGTCTAATATTGTTTACAGCATGCCCTAACAAAGTAATTAATATATTTCTCATCTTTTAAAATGATTTCTTCTCCTTGCTGCTTTTTTATATTTATAAGCCACTTCGAAATACTTGAGGCTAGCAGTAACTCAGGTTTTGATTTCCAATTCGTTTTGTACTTCAATATGCTGTAATTGTGGAAACTTTGTTGATTTAAGTATATTATTTTAGCTTAATACGTACGAATTTATTAAAATTGTTTAAAATGCTCGGCTCGGAATTGAATGAGGAATAAACATTTATTGTATACAATCACGTGACCGTTAAAATTATAATCACCTGGTGGAAGAGTTGTGGTACATCTGTATAGGATCCTATTATTATATTCTATGGTTTTACCGCAAAGGCCACTTAGGCAGTGTTACTGGAAATAGATCGATATTAAATTTGTCTGTCGTCTGTTCGAAGTTCGTTAGAACTGGTTCACTGAACATTACGTTTCCAGGACTAGATACTTAATACTGGCCTTAATAAAACAATTGTATTTTTGACTGTAAAAAGCGATTCTCTGGAAAGTTAAAAATTCTAAGAAGAAATAATACAGAAAACGCTGAAATACTTTTTTTTATCAAAAAGTTTAGTAGAATTTTCGCAACTTTGTCCGCGTTAAGTGTTTTTCATTAGCTTCAAGAATTCCCATGACAAAATGTAAATGTCCAATTCAGTAATTTAAAGGCAGACGACAAAGAAATAAAAATCACACTTCAAATTATAAAAAAATTATAAATCATGAAATAAAGCTTACATGACATTTATTTCGAAGAAGTCAAAAGTGCGCTATGTCGTCATTTCATAGACTCTTGCGCATTATACGCGGCCGGTCAGACTACAGGTATAAATTGTGGCAGTTAGCGCTCGTTGAAACGCGTCCGGGAAGCCAGCCGCAGGTTAATGCCAAGGAAAGATTAAAGTGTCCATAGCGGACATAATATTTCGTGCATAGACTCGTAACGGACACGGACCATAATGTCCCCTGCTGACAATTGGGACTTCTTCCTTATACAGATAGTTACAGCTGTGACATTCTTATAGAAATTGGTTTTTTATTTTGATTTAAACTGTCACTCCTACTAGTGTTGGACCAAGTTAGACCACTTCCTGTCAATTAGTAGTTAGCTATAGTATTAGATTAATACAAATAAAACAGTAAAAAAAAACAAAAATAAAACTAAAACAATCTCATCAATCAAAAATGCAAAACTTAAAAATATAAATTATTAAAATATGTACTAATAAAAATGACATCTTGAAATTAGGAGAGGATAGCTTCGAATACCACCCCTGAACAGGTCCAAATTTTTGGTTTTAGCTAAGCCATTGAACTCTCTTACAAGGTTTATAGGCTTGACCTACAACGCTGATCCACTAGTACATTATAGCATCTCAATGCCCATGGGAGCCTCGAGGGAGCAGTGACAGAGAGTGACTCTATATAGAAATGCGTGGTCGTGCATACGTCTTCAATCCGCACCACGCACTTTCGCACGTCTCGTAAAATGGAGTCCACGCCGCGCTGCAGTAGTCTAAGCCGCTACGAACGAAAGAGTTCTAAAAAAGGATATTAGTTTTAGGAGATCGAAAGACCGAACAGTTGCGTAGAACAAAACCGAGATTCTTGAAAAAACGTTAAACAAACAAAGTCTTCAACTTTTTTGAGAGTTGTGAGTTCGGATTTGAAGTAAGAATTGGACTTGAGTAAATTGATTATGTGTAGTGTCGGCTTAGAATAGTACTACCCCTCTCATCCCGTGGGTGTCGTAAAAGGCGACTAAGGGACTCAGCCTATAGGAGATGGGCAGCAGCGTCACCTACATACAAACTGCGATCGCCAACCCGCCTGCCAAGCGTGGCGATTATGGCAAACCCCTCCCTTTTGAGGGAGGCCTATACCCAGCAGTGGGTGTTATGTGGGTGTCATCTAAAATTGATTCCGACGCTCACTTCTCACTCAGCTCCGGATCAAAGTGTGAAAAGACCTGCAGATATTAATGATCTTGTAATGAACGCTTGAGCCCGCTCTTGACTTCGTCTGTGTGACATAGGGTTTTACGAGGCGTGATTTCGTTTTTGCGAGCCATCAGGACATTAAGTGTATTCCCATTAATAAGAGATTTTTATCTATTGAAATTTTGATCAAGGTAATAAAGTGTCTGTTGGTAAAATTTTGGTATGAACCACAGAACACAGTAACAGGGCCCGTATTCACTATGACCACTTACCGATTCCTTGCTCAAACCACGCGAATGTCGTATTTGGTTTCGATATTTTCAAAATGCGTTTTCTCTATGACACTTACAATTTTTTAAGTTATTTTACTTGTTTAATAATTATACAACTTGTGACTTTCATGTACTTGTACAATTATTCTATAATTTGCGAGTATCATGGAGAAAACGACTTTTGAAAATGTCAAAACCAAGTACGACATTGGCGTGGTTTGAGCAAGGAATCGCTAAGTGGTCATAGTGAATAAGGGCCCAGGTATGAATATACTTAGACATTAATATAAAAGGCTTAGAGTACCTTAGAAACCTTTTTGACCTAAAATAAATCATAAAGAAGACGAACACGGCGGTAACTAACTAGTACACAATAAATCCATCTAATTTCAGCGATTATCTCCTATAACTTTCATAAAATAAGATCTCTTGAAATCGATCCTGGAACCCGAGACGGCTCGTGGGAGCATAGGGAATGCTAATAAGCCCCGCTCCAATTTACGCGGTCTGATCTATGACGCTCGCTTTGGAGCTCGGTGGCGCAGAGGCTCGCGCACTCGACCTGCGATTGTAGCGGTCAAGCAACGTTCATAATGGTCGGTCATAGGATGGGTGACAATTTTTTTAAATCTCGAGTGAAGAGAGAAGAATTAAAAAATCATACGAATGCTAATGTAGGGATTGCTTCTGTAATTCGCGCAAAAGGATGGCGACGTAAAAGCAGGTCATGCATGTTGATGTCCGGTACATGTACAAATGCAAATAAAAGTATTCTATTCTACAGTCAAAAGCAACAATATACATCCTTACCACATTAAAATACACGGAAAAAAAGTTCTCTGTGCACACAAAAAGATAATTTTTTTTAAAGTTTGACGACCTGCCTGTTTGGCGCAGGGGTACTATACCCGCTTTCTGCGTCAAAGATCCCGGGTTCGACTAGACAACTCCCGGACTAGACAAATATTTGTGAACATGTCATGCATGAACATGTCTATTTGTCTTGGTCTGGGTGTTTAATAGTTATATTATGTATGTATTTACAAAAAAGGGATAAGATTGTATAGCGTTTACATATTATTGCTCTTGATTGCATGCATCGAGATTTATGAGGACACGTTAAAATTTTGAAGTATATTTACTTTTCTATGCTGTGGGCCAGCGCCATTTCATCTATGAGAGGAATATCCTCGCATTTGAAAGTAACATTTCACAAATGATTGAGGATGAAACAGGCATTTAATTAGGATTCTTATTTTTTTTATTATGGAAGGAGCATTGGGCTGGAAAATTGACAATCCATCCGGTTTCAAGTCTCTAATAATAAATCTAATAATGTTGACATACTATATAATAATTATGTTACTAATGTTTTGCATGCCAGCTCCTGGTGAATGTGATGTGACTTCCATAAATTTAAGATCTTTTATGTACCGCATTCTAGCAAATAAATTCTTGATTCTTGATTCTGGATATAGAGTAATTGTTTTTTTCTAGTAATTTTGCTATTGCATTTTTCTAGTTTAAAACTTACATATCATACAGTCATTCACACGATAATTTAAACAGAAACAAAAAAGGTTAGAAGGATATGTTTAGTATAGTTTCCCAGGCGTAAACGACGCTGAATATCTAAGATGTTATTCTTAAAAGATTTGAATCCCAAAGTTCACCTTAATGCTATTTTATTCCATACATAAAATTACGGATGTTAACTCTCACAAAGATTAAGTATGTTTAGTAGTTTCAGAAGTGAAAAGAGCCCGACTAAGAAGAAAATGATGTTTTTCTTCTTAATCGGGCACTCTTGACAGAGTGGTCGATGGACAAGGTTGCGGTTCGCCGTCGCCACTCGCTCGTTTGGTGGCCACCCGACGCGCGAAGTCTCTCCAGTTTTGTTGGCTTTCAGCGTTGCGAAAACACTGTACTGCAGTCGACTGCGTAGTTCTCTTTCTAAGGTCGTTCCAACGAATCTGATAAAACCTCGTGGTCTCTTCCTCTCTGAGTAACCTTGTGCTACGAGCCTCTCCATCGATTCCTCGCTTCTGGCGAAATGCCCAACTGATGTTTTTACCTGTCCAAAATTAACCACCTGTGTGTAACTAACACAAAAAGTATACAAACAAAATCGTTACATTTTACCTGTTCAACAATATATTTTTCACCTCACACGCTCTGAAAAGGAGGTTTTGTCAATCAGTTTAGGCGTAGAATATCGCTTTTTGCGGCCTAGCGTGGCAAAGTACATTTTTAATTTAATACCTAAAGATATGTCATAATGCGTTCCGAATCGCACTATTGACTTTTTTGTTATATTTGATTCTTAATTTAAATAACTTTAAATTCATTATAATATTCCGTTACCATTTCATCCTCCATCCATCACCTCCGAAACCGTTCCATAAAAACAATAACAATAAGATTAAACTATTTGTTATAAGAATTTTATATTAGGCTGGGTGAGATTTCACAACCTATAGTTGGATTTCGGACTGTGACATAAATCTTTATTTTTAAATTGTCTTTGTCTTGTACCTCATGGCAGTGTCAATATTTACGGAATCATTTTTATTTTTATTAATAAGTAACAATATATTCCTACTTTAAATAACGTTGAATTAACTATAATACTCCCTTTTTTATTATTTTAGTTTTTTATATCATTAAAACAACGAGAATAAGGTATATTTAGATTAAACTTTATGTTTAAAGAATTTTTTACCGGAAGTTGACCGCGGAAACAACCATAAAATGTTCCTCGCTGTTGTGAGGTGAAAAATTGTGTGTTGCGCTCGGCAGAAAAGTTTTTAGCGTCTTGTACCTTTGAAATCCTCGCTTCGCTCAGGATTCAATCTTTGAACTACTCGCTACGCTCGTGGTTCAATCCTAGAATCCTTCTCTTGCTTAGATTTCAATAGTGGTAACTCGCCGCTAAATAACCTATTTTCCAGCCTTGCATAACAAATAACTAATGTTATTCAATATACAATTTATAATAATAAGAAAGTAAAAAGAATGACGAGATTTTGAAAAAACTCACGACGACGGTTAAGCATTTGCCGAAACGTGGTCTCTACTCGAGAACTCGTCTGGTCTAGCGCTCGTCCGTTTTGTAACTGGGGCCGTACCGCGCAAGTGGCAATCGGCTTCATTTGACAGATGGATGTGAGACATTGCTGCTTCTTTTTGACACAAATGAATACTTACCAAAGACTAAGAGCAATATGTCACATCCATCTGTCAAATGAAGTCGATGCCGATGACACGAGCGCGGTACGGGCCCTGGGGGGCTATTCTCGCGCCGTCGACATATCCAAAAATCTGTATTATAAACTAACTGAAAACAATCTTCGACATTATAGGATTGTCATAGATCATTAAAACTAAAGGATTTTGACAGTGGTCGAGATTTTACTTACATTTTCATCATAGAAATTATGGTTTGAAAAATGTCGAATTCGACATATCTCAGCGTAAGAATTGCCCCCCTGATATGCCATCGACGACATCGACGAACTATAATTGTGATTATGGTCTTCTGTCGGATGATCTTATTCCGGATTTTACCGGTATACGGAAATAGTACCTACGTACCTTTTGTCATAAAACTTTAGGACGGTTAGAAATGTATCAAATCAGGTGGCGAATTGTCTAATTTTTTAATCTATTACAATCTCTTTCAATTCGCCATTTGAAAGATATTTACATACTTCAGGCCGTCACATTTGACAGGGATTGTGATCGGGAAGCCTTTTGAAAGATATTGAATGATCGAAATTGAACTGTCTAAGCAAAGTGACAGACGAAAATATATTTCAAATGTAAAGAGCAGTGTCAAATGAAGTTTAATTTAAAACATCATTCGTTCCGAAAGGGATTGCGACAGTATGTTACACAATTCTATAAATCACGATCACAATTACAATACCTTTGAAAGGGATTGTGATAGATTTTGAAGTTAGACAATCAGGGGGGCTGGTAATAAGATACCTATAAACTTTATACTTTTATCCAGATTAAAATTTGTAATGTGATTATATGATTTTGCCTCGACACTTTTTATTTTGAAAAACCCCCTTAAAATAAGAAAATTGAAGATTATTCTCAAATGGGGTTACATATAGGTACAATTGGAATTTGGTTTAATTAGTGGACACCAATAATATTAAGGATCGTGTAGTTTATTTTTTTTATCGCTATCGTTATTTACTACAAAGTAATTGCATGGTTTTATCGCCTAATCTGCAAAACCGATCTCGCTCCCGAGCGCATTTTTTTCTCATTGCTACCTCGCTTCAGTCGTAAAGCGCCTTAACGCTATCCCCAGCATCGACATCGTGGGGGTGTTTGTTATTCATTTGAGTATCATTTATATTCCGCATTTCCCGCTTCATAGGTTATGGCTGGAAGGATGCATTGATCAGGGCCATCTTTTAGCGCAGTATTGTTTCAATCTTACCATGCTTTTTCGTATTACGAACCTTTTAAAGTAAGCTTGTTTTTGACGGACGTTTTGTGACGTCGTCGCTCAATCATCACCTCCAAATTGTGAAGTGTGTCAAAATGTGAAAACTTTAATAAAAACAAAACGCAAATAAAACCTTCTTATGACATGATGGTTTTTATTAGATGATGGTTGGCCCACAGGATCGGACCCTGCACATTTATTATCGGGTATTATTCAATCGATCAGCAAAAAAACTCTAACCTAACCTAACCAATAATTGATTGTTCAGCAAAACCTTTTTGGTCAGCAAGTACTAGTTAAGCCAAAGAGAGTTGCTGACCAAATTGATATTTAGCTGATCAAAATATTTATTCCTTTTATTCTCTAAGTATAATACATGTAGGAATATTTTTGTAGTACCTACCTTTATTCGTAATTGTTCTAGCTACTATATCTATCAATTGAACCTAAACAAAGTAATATTATATCTAAGAAAGTTTTACATGAAGGGATATTACTAATCCTTTATCAGATCAAATAAAATTATTTTCTTTTAGAAATAAGTGACTTTAATCATACACTAGCTTTGATCTATTTAAGAAAAGTCAAACAAGGATAAGATAATCTTGGAAAAAGGAAATAAGCGCCTCTTTGTCAAGATTATTGTGACAAGATCATATCACAGAAGTTGTATCGCACCGTACAAATTTAAACAATCAATTGTTATTTTCATTTTATGTCGTCATTTAGTCTAAATTCTGCCAGAAACCTTCAGATAGGAATTTATTTCTTACGGTGACTCAAAAAAGTTTCCTTTTATTATTCAGAAGATCCACGGACTATTTAAATTTATCTTCACTATTTTCTCAAATACTTTTATCAAGAAATTGATAAAATTTTTGAAATATAAAATTATAAATTTTAATTTATTATTTTGTAATTTTTGCAATTTTTAATGCTATTTTTATACTTATGGTAAATTATAAATAGAAAAATATTGGAAAAAATTAACTCGGCCACAAGTGACCGAGAGCCACCGAGCTACCGAGACTAAGTCTCGGTAGCTCAGCGGTTAGAGCATTGGACCGGATTTCCAAAGGTCGCGGGTTCGATTCCCGTCTGAGAATTCACTTGTGGCCGTGTTAATTTTTTTCAATATTTTTCTATTTAAAATTTACCATAAGTTAATACTTATTTTAATACTTATTTTAACTCAGAAACTTATTTAAATGTCAAATGGCACCACATTGATAAAATAACGCTGGCTTTTTGCAAAGAATTAAGTGTTCTAGGAAAAAATCAACGATTTTTATTCTCGGTAGCCCAAATCAAAGAGCAGTCAACTGGACATCGAAAGATAGCGGGGTCGAGTCTTGTCGGAGCAGTGAGAGACAGCGCTGATTTTTTATTTATTTATTAGTTATTTCTACGACTATTACGACTCATATACTAATACATGCTTGGGTTACTATAATACTAATGTAAATGCTAAGTATTTTAACAAAAGCCAATTAAAGGCTAACACCACATTCATAAAAAACAAGTGTGAAAAGCAATAAATTATATTAAATTATAGGCGTAACACTACAGCATAGTATTAAAACCGATATATTTGTTGACGATTTAATCCATAAATAAATCCAGCAAACTCCTAGGGTATCTACTCAACGCAACATGGTTAATATCTATGACTTCTTAAATTGTAGATATACTTAAGCTATCTGGGAAGACCTTACTTACTGTTGTAAAGTATATAACACAATTTCTCCTAAACTATTAGACGACGGACGCGCGTTTATTCAAAACCCTTACTGATGGTTTTAAATAAAAAACTTAACCATCATTATCTTTGAAGCTATCTTTGCTCTGTAGTCTAGGAGTAACACCACCGGTATAAGATCGAGAGGTCCCAGGTTCGATTCCCAGGCGGTGCATATTGTATGTTTGGTTTGTATGGTGATAGGACTTGTTGTTAGTTCGCCTGGCTAGCTACCACCATCTTATCTAAGTCTGACGCCATAACAACTATGTTTCAGCATTGTCGTGTTCCGACAGTAGAGACAAGCTAGCCAGTTCCTCAGTTGTTGAGGATTCCGGAAGAGGCACACTTCCATCTTCAGCCTTATCATTACTTAATTAAGGCATAGAATATGACGAATGCTGCTGCCGAGTGTAAATGTGTTACATTTTAGCAATAATCGGTCCTTGAGACCGACGAGAGATATTATTTTAATAAAATTTTCTTAATAAATGTAATAATTTATTGTATGCGTTATAAAATTTTATTTTAGAACCGTTTTCATTTGTTTATAGTCATTTTATCGCCACAATGGACGAAGATCGATGTTTATCAAGAACATTGAGACGAAAGATGTTAGACATTGCAAAATTGATAATCCAGGACCTGCATCTTGTGAAAATCTTCAGGCAGGTGATAATTCATTCTGCTCTTCAAGAAAAACAAAGGCTTGAGCGTGCCGTTTTGTTACAAATTTTCTGATTGTTACACCAGTGAAAATATCGATGATAATATCATATTCTATATTATATACTTTATTATGGTATTTTATAACTTTTGTTACTTTCATTAATTACATTTCATAGATTTATTTTTGCTTACATAAGAAAAAAAGTAGAATTTAGTTATTTTACCAAAGATACGAAAAATTTAGTTTGTTTTAAACCAGGTTACCAGGCATTGTGCCAATCGGTTTTGGCTTACTACATCACAGTTTGGGGAGGGGCTAGTAGTACAAACATGCTGAATTTGAAAAAGGCACAAAGAGCCATTTTAAAAATAATGTAATTTAAACATATCCGATACCCCACTAATATGCTATACTCAGAATGTCAGATCTTAATGTTCGGCAACTTTACATTCTTTGGTGTATATTGCGGAAACATGCTACACTTCCTCTCAACATGGAAGTCTTATCACGTCGACGAGTTGCTGTCCAAGTATGTCCTACAATGCCGTGTAAAACAACTTTCACAAAACGCCAATATGACGCCTTTTCCTCAAAACTGTATAATAAATACATAAGTTGACTTCCATCTACACCCTAAATAGGTTTGAAGTGAAAAAGAAACTACTAATAGCCTCATGAAACTATCTTATTTAGAAACAGAAGATTTACTAACGTAAATCTTATGATCAGCTTTCGAAATATTTTAGTACTTTTAATTTTTGTACACTGTAGGCCAGCGTTGTCTCATCAGTGGGCGGAATATTCGAAAGAAACATTTTTACAAATGTTTCACGATCGATTATTATGAAACAGCCATTAAATATATTATGATTCTTGAAGTTTGTATATTCAAAGCTATCTTATATGATCTATTTTAATAGAAAAATACTAGAAAAAAATCAACTTATCTTGGATTCGAACGATTAAAAGTCACACTAAAAACGATTAAAAGACTTTTAATCGGTATTTATTTAGGTACCTGCTAAAACCTACGAACGCGCGCTCGTTTCGAGACATAGGTACCACCTTTTAAAATCTCACAACACTCATCAAAACCTGTTTTCGTTATTCCTTTCAATTCTCAGTACATGTCAATTGAATCTACTATTCTTTTTTTGTTAAACAATCGAGAAATCACTGACCTTGATTATTCAGTTTTACTAGTTTCGGGATCAGGGGTTTACCATTTTTGAGCCTTTTAGGTTAAACCCTAGTTATTTATTGTTCAAACTGTACTGATTGTATTGTGTAATTGTTAGTCTGTTTGTGAATAAATTATGTATTTATTATTATTTAAAAAGACCACTTTAGTTATATCACAAAACTAAGTAAAGAATCATTTTTTTTTGGAAAAGAAACTCTTTTAAACAGAAACAAATAATAATTCAAAGGTATATCATTACTACATTAAAAACTAGCTAGTTTCGGTCTGAGAGACCGTGCGCGAGTATACGTGTAATATTTTTTCACGCGAGTATACGAAGGTTAAACAACAGTGGTATTTACCTAGGTTAATAAGGAACTCAGTCTGTTGTGTTGAGCTTTCAATAGTGCCTACTATTTTTCGTCTGACTACTCGGATCTTAATGAATGTATGTAGTAACTTATTAATACCTAGGAATTTATGTTAATACTGATTTGAAGACCACCATAGCCATAACAATTTTTTATAGCCAGTTCCTCAGTTTGACGATTCCAGAAGTGGTGCATTTTCCGATCCGATATCGGTATCGGAGCCGATATCCGAAAGCTGACATTCAATATCGGTGTGTCTTTCTTTTCACATTGCATCTCAGTGTCTAGACTCAACAGTAAGATGTTATGTCTGATGTCTTTTAAAAAATTGCACCAGTCATTATCGTCCGATACCCCGATGCCACTGCTGGCATATCGGTGTCGGCTTCGATATCCGATATCGAATCGGACAGTTTGAAAGGCAGGCACATATTTCATACATTTTTCGTTCCCCGATATCGTTTTTTTTTGTTTTGAGTGAGGGGAATGCTTTTACGCATACCAGACGGTTATGCGGGCTAGAATTACCGGACTCGCGAGTCCAGCACCCTATCCCTCGCCGCCCCCCGACACCCCGTCAAGCCTAGTAGGCTCGGCGGAGGTTCGGGGTAGGATCGTAGCAGCTCCCATCCTCTCACCGAGCTCGAAAGCTCGGTGGGAGGACGGGAGATGGGAGGGACCACCGCCTCCCAGTCCCCCATTCAGCCTCGAAAGGCTGGATGGGGAGCCCGGAGGGAGGGGGGGCACTACCAGCTAAACCCCTCACTGCTTGCCATCACGCTGTCGTAGGCCATGGGGGATCAGGGTGGTACACTACCCCTTAGAGCATTCATCATACCTGATGTTAAGTATTGATAAGACTGAAGATAGAAGCGAGCCTATCTTATCTCTAACTGCCGGAACACAACAATGCTAAAAACATTGTTGTTATGGTGTCAGACTTAGATAAGATGGTGGAAGCTAGCCAGGCGGACTTACAACCAGTCCTACCACCAACCAAAAGTAATTATTTTAACACTTAGTCACATTTGTATCGCAATCGTATTTCAGTAGTGCTGCTTTACACAGTTCTTGACTCTTGTATGTAAATAACACTACAATTGAGATACAATTGTGATACGATTATGTCAAAGAAATTGCAGAATTGACGTCATGGTTTGATGAAGGCCAAACGTCTCCCCGTTTTGTTCATAAAAAATATCACACCAAATATCTAACTCAAGAGAATACTTGTGTTATGATACTAGGCAACGGATAGAATACTTAATATGTAGGTATATACTTTTTTTAATACACTTAGTTAGACCATCTACTTGTCTTTGACCGGAAATCGAATCCGGGATCGCCTAGCAGATAGCAGTTATCCTTACGCCTGCACCATACAGGTCTTCAGAATATATGGAACAGACTAACAGTCTAAGTTATGAAGATGAAACAATGATAGGTACAAGTCTTGCGGTCAGTGGGTCGTTCAGTATAGGTACCAATGGATCGATTCCAAAGAATCGATTTCTTGATTACTAAATTATTAGCTTTTGGCACAGTCAGCTGTCGTGAATATTTATGGGTACACTCATAAGGTTTATGGTATTCTATAACAAGATGTAATTGCCCTATTATCTTCACCCTAATTTAAGCAATTAAAAAAGTACTTGGTATTTAAAACAAAACTTGAAAATAATATTACAAAGGAGTCAGAAAATCATGAGAAATATTTAGAGAATAATTTTAAAGCCAGTTGTATTTAACTTTTGGTTGTTTTAGGAGTAGAAGTTAGTATTAATCAATAGGAGCAGAAATGTCTAAACGGCAAAATCAAAACCAAATGGGGAAATCGTTTTTTAATTGTCTCAAACTTTATATTTACAGAGATGGCTGAAAAGTTACAATTTAATTTAAGTAAGCGAAACTACAAAAGAAAGCCAGTATCAGTTCCGATACACTTACATTTATTGGTTGTTGTTTGGGTCTACCTAGATAGTGAGAAAATTTATCCAGATTTGCAGCATTCTAAAATGCCAGCGCACTGAGTTATTGCTGAAAAACCGCTATTTTTTGTGCAAAAAAAAAAAACGACGTAAGAAGGCTCTGACGAGAAAGGTCACTATTACGTTTTTAAAGTAAACAAAATTCCTGACAATTTTCTTACAATCCACTGATATACTGACAATCTACTGACTAGAAAATACATTACCTTTCATTTTTACTAGCTCTGCATGGAATGCGTCCACTCAACATCTTACTAAATTTTCATGGCTCTAAGCCATAAAGGACAAACATACAAAAATTGATATTTGTATAAGTTTTCTTAAAAATCTCAGAGGTAAAGTTTTACCAAGAAATCTGTTTAAGCTTGATACTTTTATGTATGAACAATTCTTCTGTAGGTAGCACATATTTATTTTCGTTCTTGCTAATGTTTCAGCTCTAAGCTATTTTTAGAATAGTCTACATTTATGCCGGCGCGTCCTTTGACACACATTTGCCATATTTCAACGAATGGCGGTAAAAGTTTAATATCGTTTGTCCGTTATAGTCGTTTCCGTTGTTAACCACGTAGTAAGACTCAACATTCTACCTTAGCCTTCTGTAAGAAAGGCTTGTGCTACAGCCAGTGGAATAGTGAAAGTAAATGCTGTTGATCATGATGATGACGACCTGAAAACTGACAGGAACTTTTAAAGTAGTTTCTTATGGAACTCAACATAAAAAAATAAAAAATAATATGAACCTCAAGACTTTAGTCTTCACTTTAGTGAACACTATAATCTAATAAAGTATTTATTATTGAATTAAATGATCTGAATTTTGTAATTCTGTACTCTAACACATGCCTTAAATACCGACACCGATGACAATAATACGAATTAAGCATTGTTACATTATTTTTATTTAATTGCAGTTCCACTGATAGCTACAAGGATTATCGCGCCACAAGAAGAAATAATAACGTCGTACTTTGTTCAATGTGCTAATCTTTATAAAACTGCCTGTTGGATTTAGTAAAGATAAATATAGAATGAGACAGATGCTATAGTCTGTTCATTGAAACGAGCTAGAAACTTCTGAGAGAATTTGATTGATCTTGGTTGGCTGAATACAAATCGCATAGGCAGTCCACTCGCTCTTGATTGGCTGAAGATAACGCGCCTTTTTTATAACCAGTCACGAGCGACCAATTCAACTCAGTTCTAGCTCCTTCAGTGAACAGACAATAATATAATTTATAATATATTTTATTTCACCAAAGAAAAAATAAATTGTTTGGCAAGTTACAATAAGACAACTGTAAACATAAATTAGTTCTTACATCTAATAAACCATTGATTGAAACAAGCCAATGGTAAACATCTGCACCCGAACTAGAAAACCTGTATCTCAGGTGCAGTGCTCTTACTCTCACTATGTACAAAACAAGGTTTAACCAGAGAGGCAAAATGGTATAAACTAAAACTAAAACTATAGCTTACCAGTACAGATAGTTTTTTCCTGACATAATGTCAATTTATTGTTAATACACACACAGGCACAATTAGGGGAACACAAAAAAAGGTCGATTTTTTCAATTAATATAGTTTCTATAAATTTTTGCAGCTATAAAACAAATACATAGTCTTAAAATATCTCAAATTAAACCAAAAGAAGCTACGCATTAGCAAGTTTTTAGAAAATACACTTGAATTGCGAAAATTTGCAAATAGCAATTTTACTGTCAAATTTATTTTTTGCTTTTTAATTAAACAATAATGATTAAATTAATAACGAGTGTTGCCTCCGCGGGCTCTGAACAGAGCTTGTATGCGATTTCCCATGCTCTGAATAAGGCTGTCGATTATTTCTTGGGGTAAATTGTCCCACTCTTCCACCAAAGCCAGTTTCAGTTCTTCGACATTCCTGGGAGCTGGATTTTGCTGTCGAACTCTTCTTCCCAGAATGTCCCAAGCGTGATCTATTGGGTTCATGTCCGGTGATCGTGCTGGCCAGTCCATTTGATTGATACCAACCTCCTGGAGGTAGCTACTCACTATTCTTGCAGTGTGAGGGCGTGCATTATCATGCATAAAAGTGAAATTTTGGCCTATAAATGGGGCAAAAGGCATGTGGTTCTAAGACCACTGTTACGTATCGGTGCGCAGTGAGAGATCCATTTTCAATGAGCACTAACTCTGTGCGGGCTCCTAAACATATGCCATCCCATACCATTACCGACCCTCCACCATATGACATCGTTTCCGTGAAGTTAGTCTGGTTGTAGCGTTCATCTCGACACCTCCACATCCTTTCCCTCCCACCCAAAAAAAACACCTGAAGATGATACCCGAAAATTTAGAAAAAAATCAACCTTTTTTTAGTGTTAACTTCTAAATCGTGTTTAGTACTTTTTTATAACTCTTTCCTCGCTACTTGTATTATTGTAGGAGATAAGATACTTATCTCCTGTGTGTATGTGGCTAATAAATGTTTTTCTTTCTTTCTTTCATTCAAATGTGGCGTCGTTGAGATGTGGCAATAAGGGTGATTAAGCTGCAGCTTTGATGATCTGCTAATCCAGCAATTTATTCGGCTGGTTAGAGTGATAATGTGGACTGTCGTGGTAGTATTTACAGGTAGGAACTAAATAATTTCGTTTGGTTCCAGGTAACCTGGCGGCATTGGGATGACCTCCAACGGCTCCGTCGCCTCCTCAACTCCTCACGAAGATGACCACTTCTGCCTGGCAAACTGCACTCTTCTTTTTAATATGGTCAGTTCACACTCATTTCCTGACAACTAAATAAATGAGTAAATAAGTTGGTTTAGTTACACCATTTATAAATCAAGAAAGGCTAAATCGATTTGGATGACATTTGGCTCACAGTTTATAGCCTGCATTGAAACATAAGATACATTTATATTCCTACGATCTTTTCATATTCCCGCTTATTGAATGTTGAAACCGCGGGTGAGCCACTACCTATTTAATAAAGTTTTTCTAATGTGTTGTCTCTGTTGTTCGTGAATATGTCGTCACAGATAAAAGTCTTAATCGACTTAAAGCACTTTTAACCGATGAAGACTTTTGCCTGTAATAATGAAATAAGTAATACAGTATCTAAAAAGTCGCATTAGAAGAGCCTATTTTGAACACTAGCGCCACCATTGGAAAAACAATTATACCTCTTAAAAAATAAAGCTGATTAATCTCTCTGTAGATTATCTTTCTGTAGTGCACTCCTATTCTTGCAGTTTTTTTTTTGTTTAAACTTAAATCGGCTAATAAGTAGAGGGCTTAAACTGTTATTTATCTCAAAAAAGTCTTCGAGAAAGTTCAACAAAACAAAGAACATCTTATACAAATATCTTATTTCAATTTCCAAAATTGATTTTCGTTTCACAAGATCTCAGCTTAAAGTTGAAGAACTGGTTGCACTTTCTTATCCTTAAAGTTTAGTTCTTGAAAACTTATTAAAGTTACTACTTACTACTTCACAAGGAAGTTGAAAACAAGAAGATTCCAAACGATGCTAAGGAAAACTTCACGTTGTTATTTATTACAACTACGTTCTTCCGGTTAGGTAAGACCAACTTCGAGAAAGAGATTTCCCGTCGAATCCAACTGGGATGGGCAGCATTCGGGAAGCTCCGTAAAAACTTCGCGTCCAACTTACCGCAGTGTCTCAAGACGAAAGTCAGTGTGTGTTGCCAGCTTGCCAGTGATGACTTACGGATGTGAAACGTGGTCGCTAACTTTGGGTCTGATAAGAAAGCTCAAGGTCACCCAGCGTGCAATGGAGAATGTTTCCCTACTTGATCGAATCAGAAATTAGGAGATTCGTAAGAGAACTAAGGTAACTGACGGCTAAGAGTCTCCCAGTAGTTCATAAAATAAAACTTAAAATGCTTCTAACTTCTTGACGTGAAAGGCTCACGTAACTCTAATTATAGTAGAGAAGAAAAACACTTCAGTACTCCTATAAGGCTTCTAGGGCCAATTAGGCATTTCCTCAAAAAATACGATAAGGAAAATCGTTCGTATATCAATTAGGCAAACGGAAAAACTCAGGGAAGTGGACCTTATCTATATTTGTAGGGTGTTTTAACCCAAATCGGGTATACTTAGGAGTAGTTTCGTAGGCGTGAGTGTTCTCGTTATTTATTACCGTATTAATTTATTTAGAAAGAACTGAATGGCCACTAAGATTGATGGGCCGTACGCCCATGGCCTTGAACTCGCACCGTGCTACACTTGAAGACAAATTAATTTCCCATTCTATGCAATATTATGTTTTGAAACAAATGTTTATTATATATTTTACTCGATAATTTTTTTGAGTAAGGAAGTGGGACAAATGTATTGTGATAAGCAGTTGGAAAAATAACATGTTAGCTATTCTGAAAAAAACCTACAGTAATTTGAAGTTTAGTTACTATTTGTTTTTGAATTCAAGTAATACTATAAAACCTTTGTAAAATGTGTTTGAAATTAAAGATAGGTGTGTATAGGGTATCCCTGGTATCCCTCAAGAATTAGTGTTTGTCCTCGATTCTATCGGTTGTTTATCTGCGTGTATGACTTGTATAGTCACCATAAAAAGGATTTAAAAAGGATCAGTATAATAACAAGATATAATAAAATAAAGAAACATATCTTAACCTGCGTAGGTAGGTACTTGAAGTCCATAAAAAAAGTTTCAATCTCAAAGGTCAATTCAAAGTCATGTACTATCAGTTTTAAGGCGTCATTGAATCGTTTAACATGCAAAGCTGATAGCGCGAAGGAAAACGCCAGTGCGCTGTTAATTCGGCCGTCAGTGTACACTTATCTAGCAGCGATAGCCGTAGTCAGGGGCTAGGTTAGGTCTTATCTAAATGGCCTAGCTGTCTGACCTTCACGACGATAACCTCTGATAGAACCTGACACGCGAACTTTAAGGGTTCCATAACTCTTCTTTGCAATATCAAAGCTTGTAAGACAAGGTTTCTTCAATTCGTGAATGACAAGTATAAGAGCAATTAAGAATATTATTTAGTTTCTTAAAAAAGGAAAAGCTTAAATGTGACAAAATAAATAAAATAAATAATTGCATACAAACACACCAATTATCTAGCCCACGTTGAGTTTCATTAAGAACTTGTGTTATGGTTACTAGATAACGGATAAACATACTTATATACTTTTTTTTTGTAAAAACTGTGGTCTAGTGGTAACAATCACCGGTATCAGACCCAGAGGTCCCGGGTTTGACTTCCGGAGGAGGTACATATTGTCTAAATCTGACGCCATAACAACAATGTTTTAAGAATCGTTGTGTTCCGGCAGTTAGAGATAAGATAACCGTTCTTACCAGTTGCTTAGTAAGGGCGTCAAGAAAGCGTCAACAAACAAACACACCTTCGAAGTTATAGTTTTAGTTAGGATTAGGATTAACAAGGTCATTCAAATACTGCTCGAAATGAATGTTTTTTTTATTTTATATTTTTTATTAACAACGGGGAGACTCTTGGCCTTCATCATACTCGGTGTTAAGTATTGATAAGGCTGAAGATGGAAGCGAGCCTCTCCCGGAACCCTCAACAACCACTGAGGGACTGGCTATCTTATATTTTAACTGCCGGAACACAACAATGCTGAACATTGTTGTTATGGCGTCAGACTTAGATAAGATGGTGGTAGCTAGCCAGGCGGACTTACAACAAGTCCTACCACCAACCAAACCGAATACAATATGTACCCCCGCTGGGAATCGAACCCGGGACCCCTGGGTCTGATACCGGTGGTTGTTACCACTAGACCACAGAGGCGGCCAATGTACCTAGGTTGTTCCGAAAATTGGTAGCCACAGAATAAATACAACCTCTGCTTTCATGAAACTATTTTGAATTGACGGCTATTTTTAACACAAAGCTCCTTTGTGAAAATCACTGGCCACCTATATGTAGTATTTTTTATTTATGTTTAAAGATTACCTGTCACTCTTCTTTTGTTTGCAACAATGGACGTCTCACGGGAAGCTTTTCGTGCTATGATTTTCTATGATTATAAACGAGGGTTAACCTTTGAGGAATCTCAAGAAAATTTATAAGATGCTTTTGGGGAGTCTGCGTCCTGCGAGTCCTGCGTTAGCGACAATTACTTATTGGTTTCGTGAATTTAAACCCGGCCGCACCAACTGAACTCATGAACTCATGGAAACGTCATCAGGGTAGAGTGACTATTGCGGGAGAATAGACATATTACACATATAGAGATCACAGGCAGTTTCCATGCATCCTGCAGATTTAGATCCATGCGATTTTTTTTTATTTCCCACAGCAAAAAAAATGCTTCGTGGGCGAAAATTTAGCACTGCAGACGAGGCCGTCGAAGAATTGCGGCGGCTATTTTTCGACCGCCCTCGAGCAAGACTCGTTTTTTAAATGTTTTGAAAGCTAGTTCACCCGAATGCATAAGTGCATTGTGATTGGAGATATTTTGAAAAATATCATCCGGCTCGAAGGACCAATAAATGTAGGATGCTTTACCAACACTTTAGATGATAATGATAAGAAATTGATATGACATTACGATAAATGATAAGATTTGCTTGATAAAAGGAAAGGTTAAAAATGATATCAACCAATTCCAACGAATGCGTAATTAGCACTGATTTTATTTTATATTTATAATTAATCTATATTTATATGTCGGGGATGGACCGAGATGCGGGTTAATAATATCATCGTCATACATGCGGTCGTTAGAAAATAATTAAACAGTCACTTTAAGATCACAAAACACGTATAATCGGTAAATCGCAATCACCGAAACAAAATAAATTCTTAAACTCCAACTTAACAGTTATTGGTACACAAATCAAAATGTAGGTAGGACGCGGTATTCTCGGAATGCGCATGCGACACCTGCGAGCGTTCGCCGTCCGTCGTGCCTCCAGCCAGACTGTCCCGCTAGATACCCTCTAGCGTTTTTTTTCGCTGTCGCACCGCACTCCGATTACACCCGAGCGTAGTAAGTGATAATAGCATTCTCCTATGCGCTACGCTCGACGTCCATATATCCCGACCCGACATATATAATAATTATTGCACGTATTGCAAAGTAAGCAATGTAAACAATCACGTACGATGACTCGTACAGCTGTAAATAAACATTTTTTATATTCTATTTTTCATTTCACTATTTTTGGAACAGCCCACGTATAGCTAAAAAATATTTTCTGGAACTGTTAATTTTAATATTACTGCGGTCGCATTTCAAGATCTTCCATAAAGTAAAACTGTATTAGTTACATAACCGCTGCATTGCGCTTTTGTCACAAAGCCTTTAAATTATCTACCTTTCATTTTCAAAATATAAGTAACTCAGTTTCAACAGTTTTCTACGAATTTTGTTCAATTGTATATGCGATTTAACAATGCTCAATCAATGAAGCACTTAAAAAAATGATTCTAAAAGCTAATAGCAACGTATTAATGCAGTCAAACTGAAATGTCTTTCCAGTAAAAAGTTACTTTGACTCGATAATTGTGACTGGATTCAGTACCTATCTTCATTGTCTATTTAACTTTGAATTTATTGGAAACTGTCAACTCGGCCACAAGTGAATTTTCAGATGGGACTCGAACCCACGACCTTTAGAAATCCGGCCCAATGCTCTACCCACTGAGCTACCGAGACTTTCTCTCGATAAAGAGTCTCGGCTTGATCTTTTTCTCTATTTTTTTGAATTTTCAGTTCTGCTGCTACAATAAAAATAATAAAGGTTTGGCACTTTATCAATAAGTTTTAACCGCCTCTGTGTTAGTCTCTCCTCTAGTTGTACAACCACCAGTATCAGACAGACCCTGGGGTCGCCGGGTTCAATTACCAGCGGGGGTACATATTGTAATCTGTTTGGCTGGTGGTAGGGTTTGTTGTTAGTCCACCTGGCTAGCAACCTACATATCTTATTTAAGTTTGACGCCATAACAACAATAGTCTCAGCATTGTTGTTTTTCGTCAGTTAGAGATAAGATAGCCAGTTTCTCAGGGATTGAGGAATCCGGGAGAGGCTCGTTTCCATCTTCAGCCCTATCAATACTTAACATCAAGTATAATGAAGGTTAAGAGGCTCCCCGTCATTCATAAAAAAAATATGTTATAAAGTGCTAAAAGTTTGGGTCGTTTTGATCATTATTTTTGCAATTGCTTCACTTTAGCAATAATATTTATTAAAACGTAACATATCATATGAGAACAATATGCACCCAGAACAATATTATATTGGAAAAATACTTTTACGGCAGGATTCCTTTATCGTGGAATATTGTAAATCAATTCAAGTGAAAATCAGACGTCACTTGAGTGAGCCGGCTATAAGCTAAATCCAAATATCATCCCTATAATCAAATGAATTGTGTTTTTCGAAATTATAAGTACTTTTATATATTAAAAGCTTAGAAATTTCGATACTGTTTTATTTGCATTGAAATTGAATCAGAGTTTTTAATTTTTTATTCAACACGGGGAGACTCTTACCCCCATATTCTAGGTCGTTCCTCCAAAACTTTTTACACTCCACTCAACCTCGTCGTGGGTAAAAATGGTAGTGTGCGCTAGGCCTAACATGGATTGGCTACGTACTCTTTGGCTCCTCCAGGTCCTTACGGAGTTATGACTTAGAATACTGATTTTTAGGAGTATTTCGAAAAGGTTTTCAATGAGGTTTCGTTAAGTCGAGGACGAGTTAGTTTTGGAGGAATGACTTAGAATATGGGTGTTAGCCTTCATCATACCTTATGTTAAATATTGATAAGGCTGAAGATGGAACAGATTTCAGTGGCGTGCACTTGGAGAGGCCTATGTCCAGCAGTGGACTGCGACAGGCTGATGATGATGATGAAGAGATGAGAAGAAGCGAGCCTCTCCCGGAATCCTCAGCCACTGAGGAACTGGCTATCTTATCTCTAACTGCCGAAACACAGTTTTCTTTGTTGTTTGCCCTTAGGTATACCTAAATGATGACCCATCTGGCGTAAGGGTATACGTATAAGCCCCGGTCTACGCAAGAGGTCCCGGTTTCGATCCCCGGATATGACAAATATTTGTGTGCATGAACATATACTAGGCTAGCTAGATAAATTGCTGTGGTTGTATGAAAAAATATTTATTACTAGCTTTCGGGACTTCGTTCCCATAGTAATTTAAAAACTTTTTTATACGTTTTTTTTTCTATTTTCTTTCATGCAAACGTTGTCCTAGCAATAACGAACACAACAAAAATCCAATCGAATCCGAATCATCCAATCGTGACAGTACAGTCGTTCTGAAGTTATGCGCTTTACATATATTTTAGCGATTCATTTTTATTTACCTACAAGCTTCCGCCCGCGGTTTCAACTGCGTGATTCCCGCGTTCCCGTGGGAATATCGGGATAAAAAGTAGCCTATGTCACCCTCCGCCACTTCAACTAACACTATGCCATAAATCAAGTCGATTGGTTGGATTGCTAACAAACTGCTGGACAAACAAACAAACATTTGATTTCATTGTTCAATAGCTTTTCGAAACGTATATTCTGAAACCCGTTAAAAATTATGTCGAGAGAACCATCTATTATTACAATACAATACAATTCATTTATTCCATACAATATACATTGTGTAGAATATTATTAATTTTATAGAAATTACATAATAACAATTAGGTAAATTAATTAATAATTACTTCAATAAATTGAAATGTCAATTCCAATTAAAAATAAATGTCAAACAAAAAAATATAAAAATTGATAAATTTATAAAAAATATGAATGAAATTACTTTTATATTAAAATCCTTTGATACCTCTCAAGGACAAATAGACACGTTTTATAAATATCTCGAAAGTAAGTGCAAAGAAACTGAAAATATTTTCTTTTGTTATTTGATAAAAATATTTCTTGTGATTTCTTTTACGAGTAGTAATGCAAACTAAATGGGTTTGTTGCCTCGTTCTTTAATACTTTTAAATATGTTCCAATTGGAAAGAATTAAGGTCATACAAAAGCTCTACTATAAATCTATCGTCACGAATCCTCCCAAAAACATTATGATATACTTACCTACATTTGCATTTTAATTCAAGACTGAAAATCTGTGTGAGTGCTTAATGTTAATTTCGAAAGTTAATGTTGAGCAAGTTGAAAAGGAATATCATCCTACAAATCCTACTAAATGTGATGATGTTTGTTACTCAAAAAGGACTAAACGGATGTGTATAAAGACAGCTAGATAGTTTAGAACTAGTTTGGTTGATATTCTCACGGGAATGTGAACCACACGGGTGAACTCGCAGGCAACCTCTAGTAACTAATAATTCATTCTTAAGTTTTGGCGCGCACTTTCATTGAAATAAAACAACTTTTACGGATATCAAACGCGCTATATTTAACGAACTAAGTTGTAATTGTCAGTAAAGTTACTTACACCTACCTACCAAAATGCCACTATATTTTTGACTGCAAAAATAACTTTGTTTTTCATAGTGTTTGTATGAATGACAACTCTAAATATTCTGAAACTGCTAAATATATTTCGTTCAAACCAATTTTCGTTGAAAGTTTTTATAAACGTACATCTTATGTTTTGGCGCGCACTGTTCATTGAAATAAAACAACTTTTACGGATATCAAACGCGCTATATTTCACGAACTAAGTTGTAATTATCCGTATTTTTAGGCTTTTTGCCGGACGTTTCGGTACCTTTTCAGCTGCCGTGGTCACGGGACAATTACAACTTAGTCCGTGAAATATAGCGCGTTTGATATCCGTAAAAGTTGTTTTATTTCAACAAATTAGTTGTGAATACCATATACAAATATCATTTTTATACGAGTAATACATGAATACAACCCCGCCGAGCGTTGAACGACAATACCAAGTCTAATTTTCTAAACCTACTTTGTTTTATTGATATTAAAATATTTGCTTGAGTTTAGAAATGTTCAGATGACTTTCATAAATTGAATTTCAGTATAAATATTTGAGTTAAGTCTTTGACACAAATTCCTAAATAAAATGTTTCAGCTTGGTTTAATCTTTTTTTTTTAATTCCTCCTAATTTTGTTTCAATATATAGCAACTTCACATTTTAAAGATGCTTTAGTTCTAAATTTTATGAAACTCTACTGTTTCCTTTGAAATAAGAAAATTTACTTTAACTTACAAAACACGTTCATAAAGGACTTAATTTCCTCGATGGAAAAGTTTTTAAGACGAAAATTAACGAACCTGTGAAAACTTTTTAATTATAAATTCATAATCACACCCTTGCTATTCATAACGCTGATGCAAAAATACATAATTAAGTCACTTTCACATAGAAACTTTGTAAACTTAAAAGGGGCTTCCAAAAAAAATTTTTTGTTTTGATTGAGTAACTGAATTAATCATTTTTATGTCTTACATTACCGACGATATTTTAAATCCTATAAAAAAATGCCGTGAGAACGTAAAAAAAAATACTATTTTAACTCCTTCTGTATTTTTACGCAAAAGGTTGGTGACAGACAACTGTAGGTCTAGCACGAATAACGTTCGAGTAAGTTTAGGAAGTAAAGTATTTTTTTATGAGATATTGAGCATTTTCCAATACATTTTTTGACGTAACGTGTTCGATACTTACTCGATACTATTTCGATAGTTTTTCGTGCTAACTCTACTGTTTACCTCTCTCTTGTGTTCTGTAGGTACGGTCAAGATCTAAATATGCTCTCGATCGTTGGTATCATTACAAAATAGTCTGTTTCTTGAATTAAAAATCCAAGGGGGATGACCCTTTTCCTTAAAACCAAACCTTTATGAAACCCCTGCATAGACCCATTACGTTATTATTACTCTATAAATATTATGATAATTCATAATCCTTTCTTTTTTCTCAGGTCTAACCTAATTAGCATAAGGTAAATATATATTTTTTTATAAGAATATGTTTGCTAAATAATTGCACTTTTTTAAATATTAGATATAAAGATCGTATAGTGGTAGTTAGTCACTAATACTTTATCAATAAGTTATAGTACCGTTACATCAACAAGTTTTTAAAAAAAAAAAACAGTTTTGCACTATTTTGTAGAAAAATTAAGTAAAGGTACTTTTGAATTTGTATTGTTGTGCCGTGTGGTGACGGCCTAAGAATACAAGTGTCACCACTCCCTTACATGCCGGGATGTCGTCAGAGTCGACTAAGAGGCTCGACGTATTGAACACCTGCGCGAGAGAAGGAAAACTTGAAACAAACCCTCTACCAACCCGTCTGGCCAGCGTGGTAGCAGTAGGCTAATAGCCTCCTATGAACGCCACAACAGGCGTGAGCTAGGAAAGGCTTATGTCCAGCAGTGGACGTCCATAGGCTGATGATGGATGGACTTTTGTATTAATTCATGGTTCACAAAGAGTACTATAATTACAATAACTTTTGTCACAGTAATTTTTAAATATTCACTCTAAGGCCCACTTGCGCCAAGCTAGGTTAACATTTATCCCAGAGTTAGTGCATACAAAAGTAGCTCTAACTCTGGGTTAAATGTGCTAACCTAGCTTTTATAGTAATAGTAGCGTAATATCAACAAGTTTTTCAGAAAAAAAAACAGTCTGCACCATTTTGTAGAGAAATTTAGTATAGTTTTGTATTAATTCATGGTTCACAAAGAGTACATACTGTAATTCGATAACTTTTGTCACAGTAATGTTTAAATATCCGATATAATCAGGCGTTACTTGTTGGAAATCCATATCTTAGAAGAAAACGAAAAATATGTAGCAAGATGCACCGCCCGCCCGCCTGCAAATACCTCGCGCCAACTCAGTGCTGGTATTGCACGGTCTAACAACTCCTGAGGATGCTCCTTGTGTGGGCGAAACACGTGTAGAGTAGTCGGTGAAGGTGCAAGGTGTGTCACTGTGCATCTGCATTTATTTGCGGCGGGCGGGCGGTGCATCTTGCATGTAAGTTTTTTCTTGCGGAATTATGCTACATATTTTTCGTTTTCTACTAAGTTTAAATATCCGCTTTAAGGGCCACTTGCGCCAAACTAGGTTAATATTTATCCCAGAGCTAGTGCATACAAAATTACCTTTAACTCTGGGTTAAATGTGCTAACCTAGCTTGGCGCAAGTGGGCTAAGTAACACGATATAAACATAAATATACTTCATACAACAACACCTATTCTATTTTATAGTCCACGTTAAGTTTCATACTAGATAACGGATAAACATACTTATATACTTTTTTTTAAATACATACATAATTTACATATTAAACACCCAGACCAAGACAAATAGACATGTTCATGCACACCAATATTTGTCTTGTCCGGGGATCGAACACGGGACCTCTGGCCTAGAAGGCAGGTTTAGTACCCCTGCGCCAAACAAGGGGGCTTATGGTCTAATTTTAAAATCTAAGGGCCCCGAGAGTCTGTATACTCTGTCCTGCATTATAAATTGAGAGGAGGACAAGTCTTCCGTTTACGAATACGGTGTCGTGAGAGAGATTAGGATTTTTAAAGGACTCGATGGCAATTTATTGGTTATTTATTAATAAATTCAGAATTTTCAATTAAATCGTCTTTCCACAGATTGTTTATAAACAAAAAGGCAGAAAGCATTGAGCCAACGTGGGTGCACGCACTATAGCGAACGCCTGTACTATACTATACGTACACGCGGCGTAGCTGCGCGCCAGGGTAATCGCGTGGAATACAAGAAAAACCCAATTATTTTGGAAAAGTTTTGAGAGAAAGCTTTTTGACATACACGCATGAAAGTACTTGATATATATATCGACGAAAAGGTCAGAATGTCCTCTTTAATGAGATCCAATTCTCACCCTCAAGAAATTTGAGCACGAAAAGAAAGTAATCATCAAGAAAAAAAAACGAATTTTCAGTGGGGTGAACATTTTCTCGATTTTCCGGAAAACTCAAAAACTTGAAAAAAAAAAGTACCATTCAAAAGGGGACAAAATAAGCTTTCCAATGATATCCATTGGAAGCCGATATAGTGTTTGGTAATCTATTCATTCCTGGATCATCCAGAAAATTTCCGAAAACTCCGAAAATACGAAAAAGACGCCCTCAGAAAATCACGTTTTTTATGGAAATACAAAAAAAAAGTTCATTTAATCCCCTGGAGTGTATTCAAGACCCTTCAAAGTCCCATTATTCAAAAGGATTCGGTTAAATTACTGTTCATAGAAAAAATACCAATAGATTGACAGAGGGGTCAAAATAACGACCAAAATTTTGCTTAGGCCGAAATTTCCGAAATCCTGGAGGCACAAAAAAAAGAACCAGCGACACTATATTGTAGATCCAGATTCCTCCTTTCAAATGAACTTTGAATCATGAAAAAATATGTATTTTTAACCGAGTTATTGAAAAAATTGTCCGTCCGCTTGGAAATTTAGGAGCTTAGAGCGCCCCACGGGATGGGAGTGAGGTGTAAAAAATACGCCGCGCGTTTATGGCCCGTTATCTGAAAAACTATAAAATGTTTGACAAAAATGATGAGGACCATTTTTGTAGGTCCTGATCTGCCCTTCATCCTTGTCCAAATCCGAAATGTCTAGGTGTCATATTTTGGAGGATATTGGCCAAAATAGTTTAAGAAATGGATTTTCGGGCTCTTGAAGGCGATTTTCAGGGTCTTGCGGGCACTTTGGAATATATGAGATTTTGAGAGGTCAATGTACACATCAATACCTGCAAATTGAAAAAAAAAAATGACACCGGCCCAACCTAATTTCAAGGTTGACACCTTTATTTACTGGACTAGTACGACTTTCGATCCACACTTAGGTATTACTTGGCTGGATGTATTTTGACCCATAGATTTTGTCTACAATCCTTTATTTTTCACCGACAATTATTAAATGTTAAGTTTCTCAGATGAATTTCCTAGATTGACTCTGCCTGTTGTATCAAATGTATGCAAGCAATCACAGCTCGAAACTTTTTCAGTCCGCTTCAGTAGAAACGCACGCTAAAAAGGCTCGATTTACTAAGCGTTATATGCTTATTATTCATATACTTCATAGTTTAGTAGCAAGTGAACGATTCGGTCCTGTAAGCACAGTGAGGATCAGCAGTTAAGCCGAGGTGCTACTTGGGATCCCGATAAATACAGGTTAGACGATGTTACAAACGGGAATGTTCGTGTCTCACGCACCCTTTTATCTCAAGATATAAAGTAGACCAATAATTATGGGCGCTTTGTTTTGGAAATATTGTTGGAATTCAAACCTAGAGAGTCTGGTATGCCAGTGGTATGTAACTGCAGAAAATTTCAAGATAAAACGTAAAGTGTATTGAAATAAAACAACTTTTACGGATACGGACGCGCTATATTTCCACGAACTAAGTTGTAATTATCGGTATTTTTAGGTTTTTTAGGGGTTTTTTGATTTTCCCGACGTTTCGGCACCTTTACAGCTGCCGTGGTCACGGGATTAGGATGTCATCCCGTTTGATATCCGTAAAAGTTGTTTTATTTCAATGAACAGTGCGCGCCAAAACATAAGATGTACGTACGTAAAGTGTAGTTACAAAATATGTCAATTCAAAGACGGCGTTTCTTACAAAATATGTCAATTCAAAGACGGCGTTTTTTACAAAATATGTCAATTCAAAGACTAATGAGAATTCTATTTTCAGTTGAAAGAAATCGCGGTTAGAACACTAGTAAAGTGGTAGAAAACAAAAAGTTCCCTTCTTGATATTTTTCTGCGCAATCGAATACGAATGAAAATTACATATATATCAAGGATACTTTACTTTTCTCGTTATTGAGCAAGAGTTCCAGCCTCAATAAGGTCCACTACAAATAAAACCAAGTAAATTACAGTTTTTACGCAATATTTAGTCATCTAGGATGTCTATTTTGACCTAAATGTACAGACATAGTACCTACTTAATAGGTTTTGGGTAAACCTAATATTCGGGTACAAATATTTAATTGGACTTTCCGAAGGTTGGGCCCTGGTTATTACGAATTCTACCTTAATATTACTAGCTTTATCCGCTTCCGTTGGGAATTCAGATATTGAAATATATAAATATTAAACATGAAAATATAATAGATAAAAGCAACTTGTCTCATGTCGCTTTGACGGGGTATATAAATATAAGTATATGGAACATAATGATCACGTAGTTTTCTAAAAGAAAAACCGCCTGCTTTAACAAACGAGCTAACTGAAAAGATGAAAACAAGATCAAATATAAAAACATTTTGTTCAATATACATGCCGTCGCGTCGGAGGCATGACATTATGAATGATTCGACTCTTATTAAATTCTATTTTCTATTTATATCTTTGTAGTTATTTATTGGTAATGATATACTTTTTGAAATCCTAAAGATCAGCGCTTTGATATCCATAGAGCAATTCAGGCTGCAAAGCGTGCCAAACATTTGAATTTGGCGCCAAAAATCTGCATTTTTTTTTTTTATACACCCAGTGTCACTAACACAGTAAATACGAATCTAACAACACCTCTCAAGCTGAAATCCATCGAGCCGTTCAAGCCCCTGATTATGTAACTTGTTTCTATCAACGTTTAATTGAAAGTGCAGTCATATTGCTGCTTTAGTAAAAATCAATATGACAGCTATTTTACTAAAGCAGCAATGTAACTGCACTTTCAATAAATTTCAATCAAAATCTGTTAGCAATTGAGTTAGATAATCAACTAGCAGGTCGTAGAGCGTGCCAAACAATTATACATACATACATATTCTCGAAAAACATAACCCTTCTCTGGCGCAGTCGGGTAAAAATACAGGTTGTCCCATGACTATGCTACATGGGAAGGAAGTATTTTTAATTGTGTTATTTGGTTTTTGAGCCAGTAGATTTGTATTCATAGACCATTGTATGAAAACATCTGGAGTTTACATTTTAGATAACGTCAAAAAGTTAGAAATAAAATTGACTCTTTGGAAAATTTGTGTAAAATTCCTTAAGACATTCCATAGACAATATTGTAGAGTCAAAGTTCTTTTAAATAAAATTTGTAGTGTTAAATTTGACACAGACTAATTGTTACTGTATCCGTTAGTTAAGGTGCTTCCAAACACAGACCTATATCGAAATAGACGGTAAAATCTTACCTATCTTACGTGTAAAAAGTTTAATTCACGGTCAAAGTTTTAAGTCGTTAATTCATCAAAACTGGACCAGACACCGGTCTCTAGAGAACAATAGAATATCTATTGTGTCTCATAATCTGGGACTCGATAGTTTATGTCTATTTCCCATCACTAAATCTCGCTTTTGACGTCATCATAGGTACGATAAATTCGACACGCTAGGCAGTTTGAAGCGCTCTTTTCGTCTATCTCGATATAGGTCTGTGCTTCCAAACCTGAGCTATAAATCTTGAAAACATTATTTTCTTTAGACTAGGGTTGCCTCTTATCACTAAACACAAAGCTATTTAACAATATATTCGATTCATTAAAATAAATAAAAAATCATCGCAATTCTTATAAATTTAAGTAAATAAGCGCTTTAGAACCTTCAATATTGTTCTACCGATTCTTAGGGTTCCGTAGCCTAGTGGCAAAAAACGGAACCCCTTATAGATTCGTCATGTCTGCTTGTCTGTCCGTATGTCACAGCCACTTTATTCCAAAACTATAAGGATTACACAGTTGAAACTTGGTAGATAGATGTATTCTGTAAACCGCTTTACGGTTTTTACACAAAAATAAAATATATATATATATTTAGGGCGGGCTCTTTTTTTTCAAAGTCAACCGTTTGAAAGATGTACACTTCCAAAGTGGCAAAATGTGTGTCCCCCCTCTAACTAACCCTCTAACTTTTAAAATAAAAGAGTGAAAAATAAAAAAGTATATTTATGCTGTAGATCTTAATAAAAACTTTCAACGAAAATTGGTTTGAACGAAATATATTTGGCAGTTTTAGAAATATAGCACATTTCCGAAAGTGTAATGAAAAAATGTATTTTTTCATTACACTTTGGGAAATGTGTATCAGTTTTTCTCGAAGTCAAACGTTTGAAAGATATACACTTCCAAAGTGGTAAAATGTCACAGCCATTTATTCCAAAACTATGAGGATTACACAGTTGAAACTTGGTAGGTAGATGTATTCTGTAAACCGCTTTACGGTTTTTAGACAAAAATAAAAAAATATATATATTAAATGGCTCCCCATACATGGAACTGAAACTGAAAATATTTTTTTTTCATCAAACCTATACGTGTGGGGTATCTATAGATAGGTCTTTAAAAATTACATTGAGGTTCCTAAAACAGTTTTTTTTCTCAAAGTCAACCGTTTGAAAGATACACTTCCAAAGTGGTAAAATGTGTGTGTGTGTCCCTCTTACTTTTAAAATAAGAAAGTGAAAAATCAAAAAAAAATATATAGCTGTAGATCTTTATAAAAACTTTCAACACAAATTGGTTTGAACGAAATATATTTAGCAATTTCAGATCTATAGCACATTTTCCGCAAATATAACTTTGTCATTCCTACAAACACTATGAAAAACAAAGTTATTTTTGCTGACGAAAAAATATATATTAATATAGTGTTATTTTGGGTAGGTGTAGGTAATCGGTAGTCAAGTGAATACCTTTTTTTCGGTAGTCAAGTGAATACCTTTTTTTTTATAATTTAATATAAGAATATTAATAATTATAATATAAACTTTATTGCACACGATACAAAAACAACCACATACAGAGAAAATTACAAAAAAGAGGAACACACATTAGGCGGCCTTATTGCCTTGGGTGAGAGACGAAACCCTTCATGTCGACTCGCACTTGGCCGATTTTTTGCTTTCCCGGTGTAATTTATGATTTTTAGGTTTCGCCTTTACAAGATAGCATTAAATCTTGTCGAAAATCTTTTTGTAAGTCGAGTCCCGTCTGTAAGTAATTTGTAAACCGAGTATTTTTTTTCCAATATATGTTTCTATTTAAAAAACTCTGGTAAAGTTCTCGTATATGCCACAAACGTCAAGCCGTAGCTCTGCGTAAATATAAAACTCCCAAGAAAATGGTTATTCAAGTAACTAAAATACAAAGATGAACTATATACTCATATACTTTCAGTATATGAGTATTTACCTTACTCAGTAAATAAATTTACTGAGAGCTTTATTCTACTAAATTTACTGACAAAATAAAACAGTAAAAACCTTATTTTTATGAAAAGATTTTTCATTCCGTCAGTTTATAACCACATTAACTATTGGAAATGTTGCTAACTGCTGCAAAATATACTTGTAATTGTGAATAAAAGAGACAAACATAGGTCTCGGTAGCTCAGTGATTAGAGCATTGGACTGGATTTCCAAAGGTCGTCGTCATCGCCGTCGGGTTAGAGTCCTAACAAAAAATTTACTTGTGACCGAGTTGAACTTTTCCAATATTTTTCTATTTATATTATCCTAAGGGACAAACATAGTCTAAATAAACTTGGAATAAAGTTATGTCTCTTTTTAAAACTTATACTGTCACTTTTATTCGCTAAAAGGAAGTAAGAGACTACATCAGGTTTACACCAAAGCGTTTTATTCCACATTTATTAATAAGACTGACGGTGGTAGTACCTATGTTAAGTAAGGTTGTATACCTGAAAGATTAATTTACAAGTTACTTTGTATTCCGTCCAGAAGGCCTTTAAGCTGCTGCGCTGGTCTCAGCTGCATTTGCAGTAGTAAACACTCTCTAATCTGCAATTTCGGCTCGCCTGGAGGATTACAAACATTAAGTATAGCCCATCTTCTACGAAAACGCTCTACGTATTTTTAGGGTTCCGTACCTCAAAAGGAAAAACGGAACCCATATAGGATCACTTCGTTGTCCGTCCGTCCGTCCGTCTGTCAACACCGTTTTTCTCAGGAACGCGTGGAGGTATCAAACTGAAATTTATATCTAATACTCAGGTCTACTGTCCCTTGGAGCTGTGAAAAAAACAAACTTCTAACTCAAAGCAATCAAAAGATACAGCCGTTTATGTCGCAAATTTCCGCAAATTTTCGAAACTCGCACGGGAATCAAAACCTACAGGGTACTTCCCGTGAACTTAGAATCTTGAAAGGTACGAAGTAACATCTTATAGTACAGATAAAGGAAAAATTACGAAAACCGTAAATTTTTAGTTACATCACAAAATAAAAAATATTTTTGAAAATTTTCGAGTTATTTATATATACCTACATGTTTGTACGGAACCCTCGGTGCGCGAGTCCGACTCGCACTTGGCCGTTTTTTTTTGTTAAAACTTTACGACGGTTAGAGCTGTCATACCTTTATCTAGGTTTAACCGCCTCTGTGGTCTAGTAGTACCGGGTTCGATTCCCAGCGGGGGTACATATTGTATTCGGTTTGGTTGGTGGAAGGACTCTTTGTATGTCCGTCTGGCTAGCTACCACCATCTTATCTAAGTCTGACGCCATAACAACAATGTTTTCAGCATTGTTGTGTTCCGGCAGTTAGAGATAGCCAGTTCCTCGGTGATTGAGAATTCCGGGAGAGGTTCGCTTCCATCTTCAGCCTTATCAATACTTCACATCAGGTATGATGAAGGCTAAGAGTCTCCCCGTCATTTATAAAAAAAAAGATTTGTATTTGCCTGTCTCGTATTAGTGACGTCCTCGCTTACGGCTCGGCCTTCAAACTCATACTCAACCTGCAATTGCCTATTTCACGGCCTTTGCAATAATGTACTATTATTTGAGACAAACACGATAATGATACATAAAAATAACACAAAACGGTACAGGTTTGTCTCAAAACGGTACCGACTTAGCATAATGCTTGGCTTTTTGGCCAGCGCTGGTCGGTACCTTTTTCATTTCTCTTTAATCGCTATTTTTTTTTTGATGATGATGATGGTGATAATAAATGATTTCCTGGTTTTTTCGCCTAATCTGCAAATCGGCCTCGCGGACGCGGGAGCGTCTCGTTTTCTTATATTGCTGTCTCGCTTCAGTCGCAAAGCGCCTTAAGTATTATGTGTCTGACTGTATCACTTCTACATTTTAACCGACTTCCAAAAAGGAGGAGGTTCTCCATTCGGCCGATATGTTTTTTTATGTATGTAATGACCGATTTACGTGATGCTTTTTGTTCAATGCGGAATAGTTGCCATTGGTCCCATAAAAAATTTATTAAGTTTGGTCAAGTAGTTTTTATTTTATGAATCAGAATCAGATCTGAGCATATTTGTTGACTTTGACGATGTAATATCACGTTACTCTAATCTAGATAAATCCTACTGTACTTTACAAAACAACGTATTACAGACACAAGTAAAAAAACTGCATTAAAAACCAACTTATCTGCCCTTATGTCCAGTTCCAGGTTTTCATGAGCGTTGTTATTGTTTTCCACGCCGCTGCTCATAGTTCTGGCTGGTGGTGGTAGGCCCACACCCGAGGGTCGAGCCAGACTCGTAAAAACTAAAAAGGCAAGAAAAATACAAGTAGAATAGTGGCAATGACTCCAAAAGGCTTGTTTTTGCTGTTTAGTTTTTGAAGTCGGTATTTTTTTACAAATGTTGCGCCGCAAAGACCGGACGTGTTCGTTCTTGGATTCATGTGCAGCGGCAACACTTTCGCAATAAAGTGCACCTCGCAACAAATCTCAAATGTCTATAAGAATATACCTACGGGGCCGATAACTGTGGCGCGTAACAAATGTTTCGTAACAACAAATTGAAACGGGTATTAAACGCGTAGAAACGTGAAAGGTATTTCACCTACCTAATTTTCCCGACGTTAACACCCGACGTTTCTACGCGTTTAATACCCGTTTCAATTTTCAATGTTTATAATGCAACGCGAAAGTTTAAGAGTGTAGGTATAAATGTTGCGTCAACAACTAATGTTACGCCAACGACAAATGTTGCGCCAACAACAAAATATGTTGCGCCGGTGAGAGCGAGATAAGGGCGCGCGCAAGGTCAAACTGTAAAAGAACTGACTTTCAAAGAACGTGGCAGTGCCTCGTCTTCTCTCCATGGGGTATGGTATTTTCCAATACATGAACATTAAAACGCTAATCATAACCTAAAGAGCTAAGTAAAAACACCCATAAAACCGAGTGTTACGTAAAATATAATACCTAAATAGTTATGATATAAGGTCCATTATCCCTAACCACATTACCATTATCAAAAAATATTCAACCAGCAAAATGGTTACTTTTCCAGTGGGCCCACCAGCATCTACTAGAAACCATCATGTCATAAGTTTTGTTTTTATCGAAGTTGTCACATTTTGACACACTACACACTTTGGAGGCGATGATTGAGCGAAGACGTCACAAAACTTCCGTCAAAAAACAAGCTTACTTTAAGAGATTCGTATTAGGAAATAGCATGGTAAGATTGAAACAATTCTGCGCTAGGAGATGGTGGTAGGCCCCTTGGCTAAGCTTTCACTTGTATGCTAAGTACAGTGATCAGCACGTTAGGTCTGCAATTTGATCTTGATAAGGATCTTATGTGGATTATAATAAAGGCGATTTTCGTAGTACAGGTGTAAATCGTGATTCTTAAACCTAATTTTAATTCTAAAAATATACCGTCTTTAACTACGAAAGTCATGAAACGCGTGAAAATATTTCATGTTATTTCACGATATGTTAACTACAGTAGTATAATATTATTTTTTGCTATAGCAAAGAAATATGTTTGGCCAATTAGTCGCCTGAAGATTTCTGTATGGTGTGTTCAGTCAACGAAAATAATAATTGGAGCTGTCAAAGGAAGTAACAGAAAATTTAATAAATACTACTATCATATTATTTTGTTTAGAAATATTTTTCTACCAATCACATCAATTACCTAGCTAGACAAACGAAGTGTAGGACGCCCTCATACTAGGTGGAGCGACATCTTTGCAAACACGATCGGTGACGTACACTTGGAGAGGCATAGGTACCTATGTCCAGCAGTGGACGATGACGGGCAGATGGTGATGATGAGTACAAAACTTCTAGAGACTAACCCAAGACAAACCGTAAGAATAATTAAGGTTGGACCACATCTGACAGACCAAACAATGACGGAACTCTATCGCACCGCCGATGCTGACACATCCTATAGCATTCCGTCAGTGTTTCTCGCTCTGACAAGTGACGGTTCTGTGCGACAGAAAGGGATAGAGCGACGGAAAAAGACGAAAGCCTGCTGACAGGTGTCGTCCAACCCTTGTTTTTCTCTATCTCTCTCAAACAGACAGAAACACAAAATATTTATCTTGTACGAGCATCAAACGCGCAACCTGAGTATCCGCACTGCGCCCCACGTGTCGTCGAAATGTGTAGTAAAAAAATCGTATTCCTTCTAAAAATAGCAGTTAGTTATTTAATCGATATCTATTCCGGCGACTAACATGTTATTATGGAGCAATGGTATGCAACTAAAACTGATCGATCCAGAAGCCTTGGCCTGAAATACTGCAGACGTACAACAAAACTCGCACTTTTTGTGCTCCAGCCCCCCAAGCACGCGATATGATATGGCGGATGAAGCTGCCTTTGGGTTTGGGACACACCTATCAGGTGCCCGATTCTCACGTCTACGACATCTCGAATTCGGTATCAGTCTTCGACAATATATACTTTATATGTATAAATATTAAAGTCAAAGTCAAAGATTTTTATTTAAATAGACTTATAGATAAGTGCTTTTTATTTTCCTACCAGCCATTCAGGACATCTTTTAACTGATAAGAAGAACGGCCGCAAGAAACTTATCAGCTTTAACAGAAGCAACAACATTTACAAAGGAACATGTCGTTGCCAAACACAAATCTACAATCTTGAAACATATTTAATATAAGAGGAAAATTTTCTTATACTCAGTTATTAGAATATTTTCCTTTTATACAATTACAATAGTCATGTTTTATGTTAGTATCACTTCCATGCATTTTGGTCTTTCAAATAATCTTCTACCTTGTAATAACCTTTGCTTAAGAGCGTTTTTTTAACATGTATTTTAAATTTATGCAAAGGCAGCTCAATTACTTGTTGTGGAACTTTATTAAAAAAGGCTATGCCTTTCCCCAAAAACGAGCGACTGCATTTTTCAAGTCGAAATCTTGGAACGGCAAGCTTATTCTTGTTTCTAGTATTAAAATTATGAACATCGCTATGCTTAATAAATAAATCGTGATGTTTCCTTACATATACTATATTATCATAAATGTATTGTCCCGCCAAAGTTAGTATATTAATCTCTTTAAACAATTCTTTAAGAGAATCTCTCTGTCGAAGGTTGTAAATGGCGCGCACAGCTCTTTTTTGAAGTATAAAAACATTTTCTATATTGGCTGAGCCCCACAACAACAGGCCATAGGACATTACACTATGAAAATAACTAAAGTAAACTAGTCTTGCCGTTTCAATATCAGTTAGGAGCCTTATTTTCCTTATTGCGAAAGCCGCAGAACTAAGTCTACTCGACAAGGTTTCAATATGTGGATCCCATTGTAGTTTTGCATCTAATGTAATACCAAGAAATTTAGTACTCTCAACTAACTCTACTACATTATATTATATAAATTTTCGAAAAGGCGCCAACCTATATTCATTTTTGTCATTGTCTTTTGCCCATTTTCCAGGCTATTCTATATATTTAAGGGCAGAGTAAATTATGTCAACGTTTCACTTTGCAAATGATGTATCACTTGAAGGACCATCTATCACTGAAACAAGTGTGGTCTCTGGAATTAGAGCAACATAATTAGTTTCTGCAAAGTTTTGCTTCAAAATATACCAGGAAAAATAGAATATGCCTGTACAGAAAAGTAGCTTAATAATAATAATAATAAAAAATAAAAATAAAGAATAACATAAAAATATTTAAAAAAATACAAATTCAATGTATCAACCGCAGCTTTAAAATAAATAAACAATTCTTGTTTCTGAATAAACTCAATCGTGGTGGATACACATTTTTTTTAGATAGTTGACCAAGCGGCCTTTTTAGGAACCGCAAGGAAAAAACATTTTATTTTTATATATTTATCAAATAGTTTGTAAACCTAAAACAACCAATCAGCCTGGATATTTAATTTTGAAGGAAAGACCTATCAGGGCAACACGTCGTCATAGTCTCAGCCACATGACACCCACTGCTGGGTATAGGCCTCCCCCAAGGATCTCCACGACGATAGGTCCTGCGCTGCCCGCATCTATCGGTTTCCCGCGACCTTCACCACGGAGCGTTTTCTGGTGCGCGGTCGCCATTTCAGAACCTTTCCGCCCCAACGGCCATCGGTACCTCTCGCCATATGTCCTGCCCACTACCACTTCAGCTGAACAATCTTACGAGCGATGTCGGTTACTTTAGTTCTCGTATGGATCTCCACATTTCTGATTCGATCAGGTAGGGAAACCCGGAGCATAGCTCTCTCCATTGCACGCTGTGTAACCTTGAGCCTTCTTATCAGACCCATAGTTAGCGACCACTTTTCACTGCCATAAGTCATCACTGGCAACATACACAGGTGTACACTGAGGTAAGTTGGACTCAAAGATTTTACGGAGTTTCCCGAATGGGTCCCATCCGAGTTGTATGGACGAGAGATTTCTTTCTAAAAGTTGGACTTACCTAATTAGACTGTTTTTCGAAGGTAAACGTAGTGGTCAACAACTTCCAGCGTAGTATGTTCCCAACGTCAACTGGAGTGAGTGCAACATGGGAAATTCACGTGGTTTTCATCTTATCTGTGTTCATCCTAAACCCACTCTTTGGGAAGCACTACGGAGATATTCGTGCATTGTGTTCAGGTCCTCCAAGGTCTCAGCCATAAGAACTATATCATCGGCAAAATGGAGGTGTGTTAGATACTGGCCATTAATGTTGACGCCCAGTCCTTTCCAGTCCAAAAGCTTGGAGATGTCCTCCAACGCTGCTGTGAACAATTTCGGAGAAATGACGTCTTCCTGACTCACACCTCGCTGCAGTCGAATGGGATATGTACTCTGGTTCTGTAATCGGACCGATATGGTAGCATGTTCGTATAAGTTTCTCAGCACCACGTTATACCACTTGGCACCTCTGGAGAGACTGCAGCACCGCCCAGGACTCTATCAAAAGCTTTCTCATAGTCCACAAACGCCAAGCAAAGTAGCAGATTATACTCCTCGGTCTTCTTTATAACCTGCCGCAACGTATGGATGTGGTCTATTGGTGCTAAAGATTTTCGGCACCCGGCACATTAAACTAATTGTATCGCTTCCCTGAAATGCTTAGTATTTAATAGTTCCGATGAACATTTGTGGTCTTCATCATCAGTTCCACTTCACTAAATGATGCTTACCTGAAGCATATGCATAAGTTACTATAGAAAACACCTAAATCGCTATAGGAGTGCCTATAATATTTGAAACGATCATCAAATCCTGACATAATGACAATGGGACCACATGGGAAGTATACCCTTTCGAACAATAAAGAATTATAACTTTTTAATTTTGCATTTTACAATGCTATTTTTAGGTGATAAATAAACTAGAACAAAAACAACTAGTCTCATGTCGCCCTGACGGGAAATGAGACTAGTTGCTTTTTTCTAGTTTATTTTCTTGTTTAATAAAGAATTACTCAAATCGATGAAGCCGTCTTCGAGTAATCGAGTAACATACATAAAAAAAAAGATTCCGTCGAATTGAGAACTTCCTCTTTCTATGAAGTCGGTTAAAAATACAAAGGGCGGCTATTTAAAACGGGTTCTACCTTTTCTTTTTTTTTTGTTTTGAGTGAGGGGAATCCAGTCTTTACAGATTTCTGCCTTGAGGATATGCTGGGGTCACCTAGCATACCCGTCCTGTTAAGTACCTAGGAACAAGCACAATATCGCTCGCCACCCCCGTTGATTTGACCTTGAACTACAATGCAAGCGATCTCGTATGACGAGGTTTAGCACGAGACGATGCACGAGCGGATTATAGTAATTCGAAATTACTAATAAGATGTGTAAATTAAATAAGCGGTTATAAATACAGTGTGTAATGCGGGTTTTGATATGACTTCGACATAATTTTAGTGTTTTTTTTTATAAATAACGGTATTAAAAATAAACTATTAGCGGTATGAAATGCATAAATAAACGCAGATAAATAGCGGTGTAGTGTGTTAAATGTATTTAAAAACGCGAGAAATATTGCTAAAATAGAAATATTCGCATTTATATTATACTAGCTGTTACCCGCGACTTCGTACGCGAGGACTTTTCTGTAGTAATTTTTTTTATTTTATTTATTTGACATTAAAGATCGACCATTAAATCGTGGTACTTACTATCCGACCAAGACAATTAGGCGCATGACAGGAATGCGGTTTTCACTTCTCTCTTCTCTAGGAGAGTTGCGGTGATAGAAGTGGGCAGCAGTGCCCACTTCTATCACCGCAACTCTCCTATCATCTGATTATAATAGCGCTACCAGTGATTAACTGATTGATTACCGCATCTTCAAAAAAAAAATGGCTTTTTACTTAGTTTTTGTAAATTTTTCTCAGCTGTCATGCGCCTAATTGTTCTGGTCGGATAGTACAACAAAAATGATTATTAAATGCCGTATGCCAAAGGAAATTTATTTTTCACCTCACACGCTCTAAAAAGGAGGTTTTGGCAATCAGTTTAGGCGTAGAAAATCGCTTTTTGCGGCCTAGCGCGGCAAAGTACTTTTTTAATTTAATACCTAAAAATATGTCATAATGCGTTCCGAATCGCACTATTGACTTTTTTGTTAAATTTTATTCTTATTTTAAATAGCTTTAAATTGATTATAATACTCCGTTTTGATTTTATTAAGTATATTATTTTAGTTCATTAAATCATAAAAACAATAACAATAAGATTAAACTATTTGTTATAAAAAAATATATTAGGCTGGGTGAGATTTCACAACCTATGATTGGATTTCGGAACGTGACATAAATCTTTATTTTTAAATTGTCTTTGTGTCTTGTACCTCATGGCAGTGTCAACATTTACGGAATCATTTTTATTCTTATTAATAAGTTACAATATATTCCTACTTTAAATAACCTTAAATTAACTATAATACTCCCTTTTTTATTATTTTAGTTTTTTATATCATTAAAACAACGAGAATAAGGTATATTTAGATTAAACTTTATGGTTAAAGTATTTTTTACCGGAAGTTGACCTCGGAAACAACCATAAAATGTTCCTCGCTGTTCTGAGGTGAAAAATTGTGTGTTGCGCTCGGCAGAAAAGTTTTTAGTGTCTTGTACCTGTGAAATCCTCGCTTCGCTTAGGATTCAATGTTTGAACCACTCGCTACGCTCTTGGTTCAATCCTAGAATCCTTCACTTGCTCAGCTTTCAATAGAAGTAACTCGCCGTTAAATAACTTTCCAGCCTTGCATAACAAATAACTATTACTAATCCAGCTGTAAGGTGCTCAGAATATCTATATATATAATACGGCAGTGAAGCCGCTTCTCCTCCTAAACTAAAAGTCGCACAATCAAGTGCAATACACCGTTAGAAAGGTATTTGTCTGAAGTGGTCGGATAAGTCGAGAAATTTAGCAAAAACTCAAATAATAAAAAAAAAAACAAAAAAAAAAATCTTTTTTGAATGTTATTGTGTTTTTTGCGCATTATGCGCACACGGGTTGCTCGTTTCTTTATGAACTAAATTGGTGGTTTTTCCGTTTTGAGAACAAACTTAACAATTTTTGCTAAGGGTTCATATCCATATCTCTAATAGTAGGTAGCTGGTCTATTACTTTTCTGGCATTTCTATTGTCCTAAATAGGGTTCAAATATTCTGGATTTTAATATGTCAACAGAAAATGCTCATCACGCTTAACCACTTTTGCTTTTGTGACATTTCCATAATTCTCATAGTTTAGCTGATCTCTTAGTATCAGCTTTTACAGATTAAAAAAAAAAGTTAGCCTATTTTATGGCCCGACCGATCACAAAAAAAAATTCAAATCCGTTCAGTACTTTCGGAGATTAGCGTGTACATACAAACAGACAAACAGACAGACAAACATTTTAAAAATCGTCTTAACGTATTCTCTTACTGTTTTTACGTCGTCCCCAATTGGTTTTTGGTAAATATATTCAATGTACAGAAATAATAATTTTACAGTTTTATTATATGTATAGATTGTGAGTTTGCGGGTAGGTAGTTAATGGTGAAATATTGATTATATAAAACTAGTAAACCCGGATCAACAAATATGTTGGTTAATTTCTATATTTGGAGTGAAGTTTGGGGCGTTTTATATCGTCAAAACAAAGTTGGTATTACTTTATGTACTAGTAAACACGTAGAAGTAACACTGAGGTGCTAGAGGATGAGAAACAATTGACACAATCACATCGTTCAGGTGGATAAAGAAATGCACACTGATTTGATTTGCTGATGATGGTGACGTCTCAGAGATCTCTAGATCAGCTCAGCCCGACGGTCTTTGGCGGCCGGCGGCGTCGGGGCGGTTAGCACAAATGCTTGTTTATTTGGAGAAAACACCCAGTTTTCATATTAAACAAGAAAATATACTATAGAAACTATAAAAAAGCAAACATGAAACAGGCTGTTTCATTTTAATCGATAGTCAAACATCTGTAAAGATGTTTCTTTCGTTTGCGAGGATATTTCTCTCATTGATGAAGCGACGGTGGCCAACACCGTAGAAAGGTGAATATACTAGAAAAATTCGTTGTGTCCTCATAGGTCTCTGTAGCATAATTGGTTAGTGTATTGGGCCGGATTCCCAAGGATGCGGGTTCGAATCCCGTCAGGGCGACATGAGACGAGTTGCTTTTTTCTAGTATATTTTCTTGTTTAATATTTATCAAACAAGAATAGCATTGTAAAATGCAAAATAAAAAATTTATAACCCAGATTTCACTTGTACGCAATAAGTAATCAGTTGTCATAACAATAGTTTTATCTTATTGTTATTGTTTTTATGATTCAATGAACTAAAATAATATAATAAAACCAAAACGGAGTATTATATTTATAACTTTTTAATTTTGCATTTTGCAATGGTATTTTTATGTGATAAATATTAAACAAGAAAACATACTAGAAAAAAGCAACTAGTCTCATGTCGCCCTGACGGGATTCGAACCCGCATCCTTGGGAGTCCGGCCCAATGCACTCACCAATTATGCTACAGAGACCTATGAGGACACGTCGAATTTTTCTAGTATATTCACCGTTCTACGGTGTTGGCCACCGTCGCTTCATCAATGAGAGAAATATCCTCGCATTCGAAAGAAACATCTTTACAGTTGTTTGACTATCGATTAAGATGAAGCAGCCATCTAATTATAACTTTTTAATTTTGCATTTTACAATGCTATTTTTATGTGATAAATATAAAACAAGAAAACATACTAGAAAAAAGCAACTAGTCTCATGTCGCCCTGACGGGATTCGAACCCGCATCCTTGAGAGTCCGGCCCAATGCACTAACCAATTATGCTACAGAGACCTATGAGGACCCGTCGAATTTTTCTAGTATATTCACCGTTCTACGGTGTTGGCCACCGTCGCTTCATCAATGAGAGACATATCCTCGCATTCGAAAGAACTACTTTCATCATTTCGATTATGTTTTGTAAAATTGTAAACACAATATAATTGTATAAAAAACCATCCATGTGGCGCATTTTTAACTCGTGCCAATTCTGTCGTGGCCAACATCTGTCACTGTCGGTCAAACTTCACTCATTTTTGCTGCATCATCTGGCAAAGAACTGCGAGCGTTCTGCCTATTTTTTCTCTGACTCAACTCGAACTTTGCCACCGGAAATGCGCAGAACTTTGGCCGGTGCAAATTTGGGGCTTCGGAATTCCATCGATCTGCTAAAGGATTTTAGGACAATTTCGTGAGTTGCTCCTTCCATCAACCCCGACGTAACTAAAGCCGGCTTGGTGTATATAGTGTAGATAGTTCAAAAATACCTTCAGTTTTGTGCAAAATAAGAAAAACGAAAATATGACTCGCTTTATTTGTCCGCGAGTGTATGTCAGTATCAATTTATGTGTAATCTGTAGATCTAGTGCAAATTTCACAGGCATCAGCGCATCACTCAATCTTCTGTAAATTTCAGATTCTCGAAATTGATACTAATGAATATTGCTCTGTGTAAAGTTTATTTTTTGATTATTCAAAATCATTTATTCAGTCTTGGCTGTTTCAAGCAGTTGTGAATGCAAAAAAGCTACGTCATTAGCTTACAAATCCTACGGCGGGAGACCTTGTAACGAGGAGAACCGGCAAGAAACTCGTCAAGGGCTGTTTTTATCTCCCTGTCTTACGTATAGAGTCGTCAAGTTGGAAAATGACCTTAAATGAGTAGTTAATGTTAATTTCCATCACAATTTTAGTTGCTAAAGCATATTGAATAGATATCGAAGGTACAAAATCCGAGAGTGCAGACGAATAGAAAATTCGCTAAATAAGTACGGGGTAGAAACGCTACACACATACAGTACAAAAATACTTTTTTATATTAACCTGGCCGGAACTAATCTATGCAAAAAAAAAAACATTTAATACTGAACTAAAAAAATTTTTGAGCCACTAAAAATCCGTCGGTTTGATAACGAATGCAAAGTATGCAGGATTTGAATATTTTACGGCGCGGCGTTGACTTAAGAGCTTTATTTTTATTACTTCAAGGGAAAGTTATGACTTAATTTTATAATAGAAAAACACCATCCTGGCTCCAAGTTGTTTTTTCACCCACCCATGCATTGAATAAGGAAGCCCACTATGTTTTAGCTTTCATATATTTTATAATATTAAGTAGTTAGGATGTGAAAGCTCGGCCAGAGGAACTAAAATCTTACAGAACTAGAAAGTTTTTAGACTTCCTGGAGGCCGCCAGGCTAAAAGAGATACTATAACAAGGTGGTGAGTTACAATAGATCTTTTAGTTTGCAGTTTGGTTGGAGCTGCATAGCCCCTATATCATACAATTCATTATTGTGAAAGTTTGGATGTTTCTTACTCAATCACGCAAATTGTATGAACGGATTACGATCAAAGGCAGACATGGTTTGTGGCCTGGATTGAAACAAAGGAATCATTATAGCCTGATATTCCCACGGGAACAGATGCCCCCACGCAACTATAATGTTATTATTGATAATATGTGTCCGTAGGATAATTTAATGAATCGATTTTTTGGGGAAATCCTAGGGAGTTCGCGAAATCACGGATAATAAGACAATGGTGACGGCATTCCACAATCTTACTAGGATTTTTGCGAAACATGAATTGCGTTAATAATATTAAATATCATTCGTTCTGATTGGTTTGATTGTTGCTTGTTAGTCATCTCTTATTCTGATTGGTTCAGAGTAAAACTAGGAACCAATCAGAATAAGAGTTGGCCAGCAAGCAAAATCAAGCTAATCGGAGTTAAGGATATCCAATAATACGATCCTACGACACATAATATGCAACAATATTCCATGACAAGAGACAGAGTAGCCTGACCGAAGGGGGTGATTTTCGCCCCTCGAAAACCGTACAATCGAGCTACTACATTTGCTCTTGGCTCTCACATAGTATTATACAATCTGTGCTCTAACATGATTGTCTGTCACGCGTCGCGTCGCCAGCCTTTTCGAGCAAAAGAAAACCTTGAAAAACGGAATTGGTCGGGCACTTGATCTAAGTTTGATACATTTGTATGAAGTAAACTAATGTAACTGAACAATAATTAGTTGATAAAATCTGTATTTTGCATCTAACATCTACCGAGAGAGGTCTCAGTTTCATCCCTGACATCAGAACTGCTTTAAATTAAAAAAAAAACAACGGGTTGCGCTCCGGGAGTGCCGGCAGATGTGAAAACCGCATAAACGAAACAGCAGGAGCAGGCATACATTTTCGCCGCGCGGTAGAAAGAGAGGGGGATATTACTTCCTCTCCTACGCCGCGCCGGCGCTCTACTCTCCCTCCGTCTTACGAATTTTCGATCAGGTCACGTGTCCTGACGCGACTTTAACATTTTTTACCCATCCCAAAAATTTAAAACTCTGTTGTGCACAAAACGCCGCTAAACAGGACGCTCATGCGAATCGGCTCCAATGAAGACGGGTGGGAAGGAGCTATGCGCACCTTATCCTCCTATAGCGGGGCAGTGCGGTGCGAGAGACGGCTTGTGGGTCGTCTCCCGGATCGCACGGTCCCCCCTCACCCGTCTGAAAGATGGCTACGCTTGCCCAGCCATCTCTAGTCGCGAAGAGGCCCGGACAGCGGGCAGACTGTCGGTCTAAGGTGTAGTGTACCACCCTGATCCCCCATGGCCTACGGCAGTGTGATGGCAAGCAGTGAGGGGTTTAACTAGTAGTGCCCCCCCACCTTCCGTGCTCCCCATACAGCCATTCGAGGCTGAATGGAGGGGAATATGTTCGTACAAAAAATGACGTCACTACCAATGACGTAATAGAAATTTCTGTTCGTAGTATACACATACGAGGCAATTTACATCATAATTTTGCACCAAGCCTTAAAATACCTAATCACAGTTCATTGTAAAAGGACACTACTATTATTCTATCCAACTTTCAGTTTTCACCAGTACTGCGAATAGACTGCAAACACGCTAACCACTGTTAAAGCTCGTGCTAAATTTAAATACACGCTATGTCAGTGTAATAACAATTTTCATTGACGTCATAGAATAAAGATATGCGCCATTTGCAAAACGATTCGTAAGACATTCGTTTAAAGTCCAAAATTCGTTAACCTCTTTTAGGGTTAGAAGAAAAGCTTTATTAAACGATAGGTAGAAAAATTAACGGGTCACTGAGTTTTTTTTTAACTTCGTGCTCCCACAAGCAATCAAATAAAAGACTAGGAATGTTATTTGAACTAGTGGTTCTGTAAGAACAGAGACCTCGCTTGCTTTATTACGAAAAAACAAGTCTTAAAAGTTATTTGAGGAACAAAAATTACAAAGAAAGTCCTATCTTCAATTTTATTTTAAGTACTTGAACATACCAACACCTAAGTAAGGTAAACCAATAAATTAATTGTCAGGAAAAACACATTATGATTCCTTAACCCGGCGTCAGTCAGGTTGGGTCATAATGACCCGTGACATTTTCAAACGTCGATATTTCGAAATTTGAACGCATGACATTTCCACGTTCTCAGTAGCTGCAGCAAAGATCCAGATCCCTTCGTTGCTAGTGCTCGATTAGCAAGAGTGTACTTGCATTTGAAAAAAGACGCGGTCAAACATTAGAAACATAAATATGACCCAATGATACATTCCACGTAACTATTTTGTGCCAAAATATTTTAATTAATTCATTTAAATGAAAGTTTTAAAACAAATATTACTTGACGCTATCTTGACTCTATGATAAGTACGAGTATAATAAGAGATCTTATACGAAATACTCCAATAAATCTAAAGTTTTGATAAAATTAACCAACCAAATTATATATTATAAGTATGGAGTTTTTCTTGACCGTGACTGTCGTTATATTCCACGAATGCGCAATACTCATCTCCGTATGGTGACTTAACTGTGTTATAATTTATATCAACTCCATGACACGGCACTCCGCCGTTTATACGGTACATCACACCTCGAAATTGATATACAGTGAATAACCTACATAAAAAGCAAAATTAAAAATTTTGAAAAACCCGCGACGGTTAAAACCTAATTGTAAAGGGATCAAATAATGTAAAGACCCCCGTCTTAATTATCCATCGGGGGTTGCCATCACTATTATAAATTTCAGCATGAATATAAATAAATCCAATTATTCACGTTTGTATGAAACTGCAAAACTATAGTTCATTTACTGGCAGCCCCCGACGGATAATTAAGTCGGGGGTTTTAAATTATCTGATCCTTATACAATTAGGTTTTAACCGTCGTGGGTTAAAAAAAAAATTGCTTTTTTTATTTTTTACTTTTACTGTCTGTAGTAGGTTGTTTAATTAAACTACAGTACGATTTTTCTAGATTAGATCAAGTAGACTATAGTAGGTTTCGTTGTTGTTTATTGCCATATATCGTCGTAAACTAATTTGTGTTTTGCTCAAACAAATGTTTACTACAGCGCCCCCTGGTGAGTTGTCACCGTAACACCTACCTAATAACATGCACCAATCAAACCCGAAACCATCACTGAAAACCGCATCAAAATCGGACTAGAATTTTTCTAGATAAATGACAACATTGGTTTGAACAAATAAATGTTTACTGCAGCGCCCCCTGGTGAGCTGTCACCGTAGCGCCTATTTAAGATCATGCACCAATCAAACCCGAACCTATCACTGCAAATCGCATCAAAATCAGAATAGTAGTTTTGGAGATCGTCGTCTCAGCCACCATAACACCCACTGCTGGTATAGGCCTCTCGAAAGGGGGGGTTGCCATAATCGCCACGCTTGGCAAGCGGGTTGGCGATAGCAGTATGCCCAAGTTCGTAGGAGACGCTGCTGCCCGTCTCCTGAAGGCTGAGTCCCTAAGTCACCTTTTACGACACCCACGGGATGAGAGGGGGTAGTGCTATTCTAAGCCGACACTACACAGCAATTTTGGAGATAAATGGTAACATTGGTTTGCACAAACAAACAACCTCTCACCCCAAACGCATATTTTCATGTTCTTTTTGATACCTATATCAGGCACCAGTCTCTCACAATGCAGGTCTGATAATATTGTAACATTTAGTTAAGAGTACCTACTTAAGAACCTATTGTGGAGAGAAAATAAATTTATTAATTATTTATTATTTTATATACCGTCTCCGTACCGTTGTTGGTAAAAAATTACTCGTATTTTAGTAATATTTACCTACCAAACGTCACACTTCTTTCGTATTTAAATTTGATAATTATTCAAAAATCTAGTAAAAATATATTTTTTTTTAAACATTAAGACCTCAAGAACATGCAACAATATATTTATCACAGAAATATAATAATTTTATTTCATTTATTCGTCATCGTCATTAGCCATTTTTAATGTCTCCACTGCGGGAGCACTGGCCTTCTTTATGGATAGATAAGGAGAAGGTTGAATTTATTATTATACATTTTTATTATTACAATTTATTATTATACCTAACTTACACGACCAACCTTAAAATAAAACTTATAACACGCGTGCCAGTGCGCTACACAAAAGATAAGCCTAGACCATAGGTGATACGTATTTCTGTTTTTTTTTTTTTCAAAATGAAGCCCAACTCTATATCCCGAGCGTTTTTTTTTCATTTGTCGATATCGTATTTAGTTTTCAGAAAGAAAAATTTATGACCAAAATGGAAACTTTAAAAAAGACTTTGCCTTTTCCGGTTTTTTGTTTTATTCCTCCATCCATCCATCCATCTTTTAGCACTTATCAATGTGCACCTTTTGAGAACTTAACCATTAACTTAGCTCTAAAAATCACGGAGCCACAGCGAAATTGCACTATTTCGAAAAACGAGGGCCTATAGTGGGAGCGAGTGAAAAAACGTTTTCAATATTAAAAGTGCAAAAGCGAGGTTATTTTCCTCACTATTTACATGTAAAGAAGAAGTCAGAGACAAGTTTTTTAGGGTAACCGGTTCTGAAAGTGTAACGATTTAGTTTTGGCTTCGTTGTTGAAAAGCTCTCGTTCCGTGTTTTCAGTCCTATTATTATCTCCTCCTCTCTTCCACAATGTTTAAAAGGGACTAATACAGATAATACGGTAAAGGAAATAACCACTAATGCGTAATGCATTAGAGATCACGGGATTGTTTATAAGAGAGATTACACAATACTATAAGTACAAGTAGTTTCTAAGTAACTCGTGGGCGTCTCTAACAATCGGTAATGCGCCGTCACGTTCGCGTTTAACGCCTACCTGTTCAAGTATTTGAACGAAATATTTGCAAGAAATCACCTTTCCAAATATTTGTACTTATCTTAAAGTCACTCTATCAGCCGGTTGAGCGGTCAAAAGACTTCTAGCTAATGCTCAGTCCTATCAAAATTGTCGCAAGATGATAATAGAACAGCAATTTTTAGGGTTTCGTAGCCTAAAGGCAAAAAACGAAACCCTTATAGTTTCGGCCAAACCGACATCGGTTCGGCCGAAACTATAAGGGTTTCGACATACATATGTCACACCCTTTTTATTCCAAAACTATGAGGATTACACAGTTAAAACTTGGTAGGTAGATATATTCTGTAAACCGCTTTACGGTTTTTACACAAAAATAAAAAAATATATGAATTAAGGGGGGGCTCCCCATACATGGAACTGACTGATTTTTTTTCATCAAACCTATATGTGTTGGGTATCTATAGATAGGTCTTTAAAAATTGCATTGAGGTTCCTAAAACGATTTTTTTCTCAAAGTAAAATGTGCCCCCCCCCCCCCCTCTAACTTTTGAAATAAGAGAGTGAAAAATTAAAATATATATATATATATATGCTGTAGATCTTAATAAAAACTTTCAAAGAAAATTTGTTTGAACGAAATATGGTTGTCAGTTTTAGAAATATATAGCATTTTTCCCGAAAGGGATTTGAAAAAAAATTGTTCTTTTCATCAAACCAATACTTGAGGCGTATCTATAGATAGGTCTTTAAAAATTACATTGAAGTTTTTATTACAGTTTTTTATCAAAATCAACCGTTTGAAAGATATACACTTCCAAAGTGGTAAGATGTCACAGCCACTTTATTCCAAAACTATAAGGATCACACAGTTGAAACTTGGTCGGCAGATGTATTCTGTAAACCGCTTTACGGTTTTTACACAAAAAGAAAAAAATAATTAAAGGGGGGCTTCCCCATACATGGAACTGTAACTGAAATTTTTTTACGTGTGGGATATCATTAGATAGATCTTTAAAAATTACATTGAGGCTTCTAAAACAGTTTTTTCTCAAAGTCAACCGTTTGAAAGTTATACACTTCCAAAGTGGAAAAATGTGAGTCCCCCCCTCTATCTTTTAAAAAAGGAAATTGAAAAATCAAAAAAAAAAATTATGATGTAGATCTTTATAAAAACTTTTAACGAAATTTGGTACATTTGGACCTATAGCACATTTTCCAAAACCGCAAATATAACTTTGTCATTAATACAAACACTATGAAAAACAAACTTATTTTTGCAGACGAAAAATTATAATGGCATTTTGGCAATAATAATAATATAAACTTTATTGCACACGATACAAAAACAAACACATACAGAGAAAATGTCAAAAAAGAGGAACACACAATAGGCGGCCTTATAGCTACGTAGCAGTCTCTTCCAGGCAACCTTGGATGAGAGGCGAAACCCTTCATGTGCGAGTTCGACACGCACTTTTTTATTGTTATCAGCCAAAAATAAGATCAGTTTTACTGTAGGCGCTATAATAAATAATTCAATAGGATGAGTTTGAGAAAACAGAAAAATAAAAGAAAAACCTTCTTCTTCTTCTTCCTCTCCTTATCCCATTATTTGGGGTCGGGTCTCCTCACGTTCCTGCGCCAAGTCAAACGATCTTGGATTGTAGTTTGCAAATGGGCTTTCTTATGGTCTCTTTCTATGGAGCTCCACCAGGTCAATGGCGGGCGGCCTCTCCCTCGCTTCTGTTCTGAGAGGTTCAGTGCAGTTTTGACCACGTATTCGTCGCTTCGTCTTTTGACATGGCCATACCAGCGGAGCCGGTTCTCGACGCTTTTGTCTGGAATCGGCGCAAGTTTAAAGCTTCACGGCGCACGGCGCAACTCTAAAAAAATAAATAGAAAAACCGTTTTATTTAATTTATCACATCTAGGGTTGACAAAGTACAGGCAGATATTTTTCAGATCTGAGAGCATGCGTATTTATAGTTTGGACTATCCGTAGATTTTACATGTATTTAGTTAACAATAATAAAATCTGTTTCAGGTTGTGCAATGACGTGGTGACGAAGAGAAATCACACGTTAAAACCACGTGTGGTACTTCCTGAGAACTATGTGAAAGGTAATTTTTCCTTGTTTTTATTTTTATTTTGAACAACATTTTCAATGATAAACCCTACTTTTACGTTAGTAAAGTCAAAGATTTTTATTCAAATAGACTTATGGATAAATAAATAATAGTCCAATTTTTTTTACTGATAAGAAGAGCGGCCGCAAGAAACTTATCAGCATTAACAGAAACAGCAACATTTACAAAGGAACATGTCGTTGCCAAACACTCATCTACAATCTTGAAATATCTATACTAATAATATGAGAGGAAAGATTTGATTGTTTGTTTGTTTGCATAGAATAGGCTCCAAAAATACTGAACGGATTTGGATAAAATTTGGTACACAGATAGTAGATTGCCTGGTTATGAACATAGGATACTTTTTATCCCGATATTCCCACGGGAACGGGTACCACGCGCAAGCGGCCGCTAGTATTTAATATAAGACGAAAATTTTCCCATACTCAGTTATCGCATAGGTACTTCTACTCGATGGCAACTCGTACTACCATTTTCAATTTATGTTAGTTTCCGCTAGGGGCGCTAGTGTAAAATGTATGGAGATAAAACGAGACAATGACTGTTTTCGAAAACTAATAAAACTCATAATCATCTTGATTTATCGATGAAAATACTTTTGCCGGTCTATAAACTAAATTCAAACCTTTTTTTAACCCTCACAAGTGTCGATATTAAGAAAACACTAATAAAATTATAACAAATATTTTTATTACAACGCCATCTAGCATCTTGAAGTCAAACGGAGTCCACAAAACGACTTTGGAAACGTCATGGCGTGAATCTCTTTTTTTACATGATGCCAGCTCTACACATTGGCCAATATTGTGGCCAATTCATCATACTGTACTGATTTTGTAGCAAATAATGTTTTATGAGTTCTAACAAAGGAGGTAATGTATGTTGCATTGGCCACAATGTTGGCCAACGTGTAGAGCCGGCATGATGTGTAAGCAAGACGGACATCTAGATTCATTCATTCGTTCATTCGTTCAAATGGAGCAAGTGATAGTACGCACGATATTGACAAAGCAGCAACTAACTAACCTAAACCTACATGGTTTTCTTATTTGATAAACTCGTACTAGGGTTAGATAGATAGATAGATAAAAAAAATATTGCATCTTAAACACACATGCATTAAAATAAATAAACAATTACATAAAAAGAAGAAGAACGAAAACCTAAAAACAAACAATTTAGGCACGAAATTAATGTACTCGTACAATAAAAACATTACTTACAAACTCGGTCGGAAGGTCGACATAAATAACGGAAAATATTATTTTCTGCACAACAACCTTAAAATTAAATCAATTGATTTCGACATTCTTCTATTCTCTTAACTCTTTTTTAGTATAGAATAGAGTTATGTTCATACTGTAAAATAGTAAACTATATGAATAGAGGCATTCGAATTATGTACTAGAAATTATCTCACACGCTCACACGCTCTGAAAAGGAGGTTTTGTCAATCAGTTTAGGCGTAGAAAATCGCTTTTTGCGGCCTAGCGCGGCAAAGTACTTTTTTAATTTAATACCTAAAAATATGTCTTAATGCGTTCCGAATCGCACTATTGACTTTTTTGTTATATTTGATTCTTATTTTAAATAGCTTTACATTAATTATAATACTCCGTTTTGGTTTAATTAAATTATTTTAGTTCATTGAATTATAAAAACAATATAATCACAATAATAATAAGATTAAACTATTTGATAAAAGAATTTTATATTAGGCTGGGTGAGATTTCACAACCTATAATTGGATTTCGGACTGTGACATAAATCTTAATTTTTAAATTGTCTTTGTCTTGTACCTCGTGTCAATGTCAACATTTACGGAATCGTTTTTATTCTTATTAATAAGTAACAATATATTCCTACTTTAAATAACTTTGAATTAGCTATAATACTCCCTTTTTCATTATTTAATTTTTTATATCATTAAAACAACGAGAATAAGGTATATTTAGATTAAACTTTATGTTTAAAGAATATTTTACCGGATGTTAACCGCGGAAACAACCATAAAATGTTCCTCGCTGTTGTGAGGTGAAAAATTGTGTGTTGCGCTCGGCAGAAAAGTTTTTAGGGTCTTGTATCTTTGAAATCCTCGCTTCGCTCAGGATTCAATCTTTGCAATCCTAGAATCCTTGCTAAGATTTCAATAGAGGTAACTCGCCGCTAAATAACCAACTTTCCAGCCTTGTATAACATATGTACAGCCTAGTAGTATATGTTTATAGTATTAGAGTGACTTAAAATCATTAAAAAAGACCGAACTCAAAAACATCGTAATCATTTTAGTGGTATATAGACTTAAACCTAAGATGTACAGTCAAGTTGTATATGTTATTACTATTAGAAAGACTAAAAATAAACTAGGTCTATATACTTTTTGACTGATTCATCATTACTTAGTATTAAAAAGACCTAAAACTACAAAACCAAATTTAAAAGCCTGTAGTATTCAAAATAAATAATATATAACAAAAAATTAAACTTCACTTAAAACTTTGATGCCTATACTATTACAAAAATTAAACTTAAATTGTACAATTTAGATAGTGTGATATTTATGGCAAATTAAACAGAGCAAGTCCTAATTGCAAACAGTTTTTTGCGATTTGCCAAATAAGTGTTTTTTTTAATTCAGCCACTGTAATACTAAGCGTGCGATATAACTATTATCCTAGTGACGTCACTTTTTTATATAAAAGACATAAGTAACGTAATATTGGCCTTTTTATGTGTAACTTTATAAATGAAAATCGTTTTTCAATTCCGACTAATGGTTGCGTGTATCACGAAATGTGTTTTCATTACGGCGTTATAGTAAACATAGTGTGGTTATGTTCTACTAGACTTCACAATATCACACTACATAACCGTCAAGGTGATATCAGACGGTTCATTCGAACGAATTTTCACTACAGTTCTTGCTGCTTCATATTCTTTCATTCCATTTTCACTCACATGTTCATGTTGCACACTGGGAGTGTCGGCAGAAGTAAAAACCGCTTAAACGAAAATAACGATCAAAATCCACTATATCTTGACCACAACTTCATAAAAAGTTGATGAAAACGGAGACCAACTTGATTTGGCAGGTAAATCCATAAAAACTGACTTGGCATCAATTTGAAAGTTGGTAGTAATGAGAGATCTTTATATAATGGTGGTATTAACTAATATACGTAGATCTTTCAAGTGTGAGACTTTCTCGAGTAATCGATGAACACACATAAAACAAAAATTACAATATACTCGACGAATTCATAACCTCCTTCTTTTTTAAGTCGATTAAAAAGAACTGTCTGATATCACCTTGACACTACGGTGAACGAATCATTACGAAAAAAAGTGAATTCAGAAAAAGTGTCCGAAACATCAGTAACCCGCTTTGCCGCTGTGATGTATGTGTCGCAGCCAACTGGTTAAATCAGCCGTTCAATTGAAGGGCTAGCCCGTTATTTAAAAGCTGGCACTCGATTGAACGCCTAGGCCGATCGTTGATTGAACCAGCATCACTTAACGTTCAACTAATTGGCTTATTATAAGTTAGCCCTTTGAAGATGGCTGACACAAAATCAGCCAGGTGATTAAAATTTCGTTTAACTTTTTGCTACTGGGGCGCTGGTAGTCACGAAAACAAATATGGCGTCAGATAGCTCGCATCAGCTGTTAATTTTATGTGCCTTTTTTCGTTTCAGCTTAACTTACTTACTTACTTCCCACGGCGCAGCGACCCAATGTGGATCTTGGCCTCCGACACCAAAAGACGCCATACCTTCTGTTCCTGTGCTGTTTGTTGCCAGTTAGCCACGCCCAGCTTAGACAGGTCTTTCTGCACCACGTCCCACCAGCGGTATCTTGTACGACCTACCGGCCGCTTACCAGCCGGTCGTCCAGCATATGCTCTTCTAACTGCCCGATCCTCCCCCATTCTCTCTAGGTGTCCAGGCCATCGGAGTCGAGTAAATTTGGTTTCACCGATGATGTTTGGCTCGGAAACGAGGCTTTCAATTTCTTGGTTCTTTCGAATCCGCTAGTTACCATAATTCTGGGCCCGCCCAGAATCTTTCGGAGGATTTTCCTCTCCGCCCCTAAAAGCTGGTTCTCCTTGCTCAGCATCAGCGTCCAAGCCTCGCCATGCATTAGGACCGGTCTAATTATAGTTTTGTAAACACGGATCTTCGTTTTTCTGATGAGGAGCTTAGATACTAGCACCTGGTGGAGTGCAGCTGTGCATCGTAGGGAGTTGAAACTTAACATAAAATGATATATTATATATATAAAATATGTGATAAAAATGTGTCTGATATTGCACCGCTCCGGCTACAAGTTTTCATGAATAGTTTGAATCTAAAATTACACCTTATTTAATGAGACGGCTAAATATGACGTTCAGCCAAGTCGTTAAACGTTTTCAACGATTTGACTAGTTTTCCCTTAGCCATTTCATTGAGTGCCGGCGTTTAATTAACGGGCTAGCCCTCCAATTGAAAGGCTGATTTAACCAGTTGGCTGCAACATATATATGTAATGAAATAATGAGTACCTCCGACCTTCCAGAGATGCGGCCGCCGGCACGCAAAGGTCAGCCCGTCATCGTCGAGTTCAGCATATACGTGGTCGATGTCAACTCCATCAACGTTGAGGATATGGACTTTAGGTAACAGACCATTATATAGATAAACTATTAATAACGTATAATACAAAAAAAAAGCTTTAAATCGTATCTTGTCTTCTTAATAAGCTAATCTTAATCGTACCTATGTTAAATTTTGAAATTACAATGCTCATTTTGTAAGTATTTGATTCTTATTTGAAAAAAACCTAGAAAAATCACTAACGTCCTAATTGCACACATGAAACCGAACCCTATCTACCGAGAACTTAAAACTCTTCATCAGAAAGTATTTCGGAGGTAAAAGTCACAAAAACGCAAAGTTTAACCCAAACACGTTTTAAATCCGTGATGTTGACATACCTTTATCGAAAACTGTCAGCCCCTCTAGCATGACCACCGCTATATCATGCGATATGATATAGCGCATCATGCTGTCTTGCTTACTCCGCTACGATGTGAGCAGGACAGTAACACGCTATCGAGTTATCGAGTCGATAAAAGTCGCTCATGCTAGGCCTACAGATGCACTTCTCATTTCGGTAAAGAAGTCTATGGATATGAAAGCTTAAGCAAATAGTTTTTGATAACGAATAAGTTTGTTAGACTGTTAGTTGTTTATTGATAAATTTTAAATAGAAAAATATTGGAAAAAATTAACTCGGCCACAAGTGAATTCTCAGACGGGAATTGAACCCGCGACCTTTAGAAATCCGGTCCAATGCTCTAACCGCTGAGCTACCGAGACTTGCGAACCACCGTCGAATTTTTCCAATACTTTTATATTTTTAATACGCTGTCGGCCATAGCGTAGGCCTGTTAGTTGTTGTTATGCATTGAAGTCTTTCAAATATAAAAATAGCAAATAAGTAGAGACTAAATGCATTTCGCACTATACGTGCAATAAACTTTGCTAGTAAAACGAGTAGGTACTTGTATATTGAAATAAAACAACTTTTACGGGTTTCAAACGCGCTATATTTCACGAACTAAGTTGTAATTGTCCGTATTTTTTTATTTTTTAGGGTTTTTTTATATTCCCGACGTTTTGGCATCTTTTCAGCTGCCATGGTCACGGGATGATAGTCATCAGTCATCCCGTGACCACGGCAGCTGAAAAGGTTGTTTTATTTCAATGAACTTAAGACGTACATAGGTACTTGTATACTGTATTGAAATAACCACAAGCAAATAACCGCTTGTAAACCACTGCGCCTGACAAAGTAGACTACTTAGAATTACAAATTTCCAAATCAATATAAAAGTTGTGACCTTGTTAACAATCCATTTTATTGCACAAGCGCTGGAATCTAGGATTACGATACAGTTTGCTATAGTTCAGACAATGAAAGACAGGACAAAATTTGATGTATGATTTTTAAATTTTTGCATTTTTCAATGCTATTTTTACGTCTGTTCCACCTAGTTACATTAATGTAACTAGTTGGACAAATTATACTTATGATAAATTATAAATTTAAAAGTCCACTCGGCCACAAGTGAATTTCTCAGATGGCACTCAAACCCATTTAATTAGCATAAGTCAACATCTTAACAGCTTATAAAGGCGTCTACAGCCTGCAAAAGTAATTGTAACCCAGTGCATTTGTATGTTCGTTTTTATCGTTATACATTGTTATACAATTTATGAAATAAAGAATTTTCAAAACAAAACTCAAACCCATGACCTTTGGAAATCCGGTCCACTAACCACTGAGTCTCGGTAGCTCAGTGGTAAGAGCATTGGACCGGAATAAAAATTTATCATAAAATTTGATGTGTGATTATTTGTGCAGAATCAATTTAACCGACTGTCAATTAGATAATCGTGATTTTTTATACGTAATTCTGTCCATTTACGAGAAAAATATCGACAAAATCTCCACCGTATTCCTTTTAACGGGTTAGTGATTGTGACAGCGATTTATGAAATTGTGTAGGTAACATAAAGTCGCAATCGCTTTTGGAACGAATGATGGTTTGAATGATAATTAAGATTTCATTTGACACTTCTCCGTATATTTCAAAGATATCTGCTTTCACTTTGCTTAGACAATTTCAACTAAACATCAAAATTAACTAAGTATTTCGGTGCATTCAACACCTTTCAAAATGCGTCCCGTCACAATCCCTATCACATATCAAATGGTTTTGGCGCCAAGTACCCCGTACCCTTCAAATGACAAATTGAAAGGGATTGCGGTACATTTCAAAGTTAGAGAAGATCTAGTTACGATATAATTTTTTCACCTACGCCCATTTTATGGTAGCTAAACGACCGGCCAATTATCTACACTAATGGTGTAGGGCTAGCAGAGTTTCTCATATTTTACACACACATACACACAAACACACACACGGCATGCGTGCAGAAACATACTTGTTTTTTTTTTTTTTCCAAAATATTTCCCCAAAATGTTCTTCTTTTATAACTTGATCTGAACCGCCATTATAATTGTGCATTACAATCGTTAACTGGCCCCTGCGATACAGGCCTAGAGTCCAGTGCAGAGACCGCTGTGAAACTTATTGGTTCCATAATATTTTTATATAAGTAGTCGTTAATGTTTTGATAATTTATGTTGTGATGGAACATTTTTGCATTTTAATAAATTTATTTGTTATTTGTTATTTTTATCCAATGGCGGTGCACTCTTGGATTTCGCCAATGACAAGTTTTTAGCTCAGTTTGTTTCTACAGACTCTGCTTTCTCCAGTGGGCCTACCATGAGTTTTCCGTTCTGTTTACTGTACAGTAAACGGGAGACATTTTGTATGCGAATCTGTACAGCGCCTCTAGTGGGCAGTAGCAGAACTTCAGATTCTCATCAAAATGTCTCCCGTTTACAGTATAGTAAACGGAAAGAAAAACTCATGATAGGCCCACTGGTGTCTCGTAAGAATACAAAGTAGAGAAGCATAAAGGTAGTATTTAGTGTTTTCCTTAGATTTTGAGGCTGTAAAGCTAACTGCCGTGTGGTGACGGCCTAAGAATACAAGTGTCACCACTCCTTTACATGCCTGGGATGTCGTAAGAGTCGACTAAGAGGCTCGACGCGTTGAACACCTGTGCGAGAGAAGGAAAACTTGAAACAAACACTCTACCAACCCGTTTGGCCAGCGTGGTAGCAGTAAGCTAATAACCTTCTTTGAACGCCACAATAGGCGTGTGCTAGGAGAGGCCTATGTCCAGCAGTGGACGTCCACAGGCTGATGAGTGAGTGAAACATAACTGCTCATGTATCTGAAATATAGACAGACACAATACTTATACATAACATTGTTAGTAGTGTGTAGAATTAAAAGCTTGGCTCTACCCGAGGTCAGTAGGCCTAGCACGAATAACTTTCAAGTAAGTATCGAGAAAGTAAAGTAAAAAAATGTATGTGATATTGAACAGCGTTCCTTTCGTACGTTAACGGAACTACATTTTCCTATAATTTTTTTGACATTACGTGCTCGATACTATTTCGATAGTTAGTCGTGCTAACCCTGCTGATAACTTTTTGCCAGTGCGAGCTATATGGTGACGTCTTCACATAACATTTTTACATGAGAATGTTTTTGGTGGGATCTTAATTATCATTCAAAACATCATTCGTTCCAAAAGCGATTCGACTCCAAGTTACACAATTTCATTAATCGCTGTCAAAATCACTTACCCTTTAAAGGGATTGCGATAGATTTTAAAATTAGACAATTAGAGGGCTGCTGTTCCAAATGAGGCCTCGATTCTGCTTTTAATTGCATTGCAACAAAATTTTATCAGTAGAAAGAAATGGGTCCTAAAATTTTATGACACATGAGACACTTTAGTTACATCACTTATTTTTGCGGGGGGGGGGGGGGCAAAATAAGGTATAAGGGGCTATGCCCAGCAGTAACTGTCATCCAGCTGTAATAGTGATGATGATGATAAAGACTTATTTACATTTCTCTGTTTTCAGAGTGGACATGTTCATCAGACAGACTTGGAGAGAGACCAGACTGCAATTGCCAGAAGATATATTTGAGGAAGGTGATGACCACGTCACGCTGCCTCCAGAATTCTTCGATAACTTATGGCATCCTGACCCTTATTTCTTAAACTCTAAGGTCACAGGTAAATCTCTTGTAGTTAGATGTTTAGACTCTTTCTGAATGAATTTTGAATTTGGTACATTTTTGCTTGAAAGCAAGAAATATTCGGCCTATCTATAGCACTGAATACATTTACTGTATTTACATTTATTGCTGCGGTTATAGGGAAAAGGAAGGGTCGAAGGAAAACTTCGACGATTCAAAAGTACTTACTTAATTCCAATAAGTCTTAATTGAATGAGATATTTTTTTCTTGATTTTCTCAGTTGTAATGGATGTAAGTACACATTTTATTAAATTTTTACAGTTATTTGTAACACATTTACTTTGATGACATCTGCAAGTGTGTGCCATCACCTTTTTTTAAATAATTTTAACGTAAGAGAAGGTTAGTAGGTATATTTGTAGTTGCCAAAATATTGTAGCTTGCTTATATCGATATCTACCCTATTGATACATGAACAGACACAGATATATGTAATATATACAGTACAATAGTATATGAGATACTCCATCCCATAATACAGTCCGTACACCATAAGATGTCCCCTGCCTTGGGAATTGGCAGCATTGCCTACCGTTTTGCCAACAATATATGTGCCTTTAACCCCCATTATATAAACTTATATATACTTACCACAGATTAATGTTTTACTTGCATATTTTAAATAACAAAAATAAGTTATAAACCTTAATAATAATCCCCACATCTTACAGTGGACGGACTGTAAGAAAATGGGGATTCGACACTTTGGCTACTTCAAGGGGCGATTTATGCTTGTTGGTGTCAAAAAGTGCGCTAGATGGCGCTCTTCCAGTTTGAAAATGTAGAATATCTGTTTATATACCGTGACTGACTGACAGACAACGCACAGCCCAAACGGCTGAATCGATTATGCTGAAATTTAGCACAAGGATTTTTTTTTATAATCCTACGGGAACGGGAACCACGCCAGTAAAACTACTAGTAAATAATAAAGTGTGATAAACACAAAACAAAAAATATTTTTGGCCGACGGAAATCTCTTACATTCTGAGCTCCAGCTCAGTTTCAGCTCATTGCACGTGCTATTTATGCAGAATACTTAATTTGTAGAAACAAACTAATTAGTAATAATTTAAAAAAAAGATGGCGCTACTTTTTTTAAGAGCCAAATATGATGTTCTTAGTGAAAACGCATGTCTACAGGCACCTATGTCCACTGGAATACTATTTTGGAAGGTTCACCTATACAGGGTGGAAAGTTAAATACAGAACAATGCTAATTAAAAGCTTATTAAGCGAGTAGGAAAGGTACATTCATAATCAATTGCACGTCATTTTATAATTAAAAACCAAGTAGGTCAGATTCTTAGATTTCACTGTAAACTTTCCGAAATTTAATAAATTGTTCAACATGAAATGAAAATTGTGTTTTCAAAGGTACACCGTATTTGTATAATTACGTTGAACCTTGTTTACGTTACTCTGAATATCGCGTATTATGTAAAAAATAATGAGAGTTGTTAAAATAACGTCGACTCAATTAATTTGGGACTCTTAGGTACAATCCGGGAACTTCCCGGTTGACCAGTAAAGCTTTTATGGAAAACGTGATAAGGTTAAAGAAATGATTTATTATTAAAATGAAATACCTAATAATGTTCTATTATCTGTGATTAAACGGTTTCTATAAGTCTATAACTTTTTTAAATAACACTTCCTAAATAAAACTCTACTCAACCGGGAAGTTCTACACATACTAGTATTCCAGGTTTTTCATCGTTTGCGATATATTATTATTTATTTATTTATTTACTTAGACAACAAAGATCCATTTTTTGTTAGTAACAATACTGCCTTACAAACTATGTACGTATTCTATGACTAATTTAGAAGTGGTGGTTTGTGCCATACTCCACATTATAGGGCAAACGTGTTGCCTATTCGCAATGACCCTCAGGATGGTGTTGTTGCTTCACTCTGTTTAGCAAGGATACCATCTTCTTGCGCATAACTGATGCGTAACTGTCCGTGTACGCTATTGCTACTGCAAACATAGCAGATGCGCTACAAAAGCGTGGCAGCCCCAGCATCACCCTGAAAGCATTGTTGTATTGTACATATATTATGGTGCAATAGGGGGAATTTTCCGGTTGACCAGTATAGTTTTTTGGGAAACTTTTTTCGGAAAGTACTAAGGTTAAAAAAATAAACCTATTAGTTTTCTTATAGTTTGGGGAAAAAGTTTCTTCGCATTTTTTAAGAAAAAAATATATATATATATATTTTATTTACATTCAACTAAAGTGGATAATGCCCTTCCAATCCCACCACACACACAGCATCACCGGTTTTCGCCACAGCCTGACCGGCCTATGACCGCGACCTGTTTCGCACGTTCTTTGATTGTGATTCACTTTTCATCACCAGTTATCAGCTTCTTCAAAAATGGTTCGATTTCATTACGTCTTAATAAAGAATCACAAATGAGTACAGGCTCATTAGGTTCCTTTCAGTGAGCTCGTACCCAAATATCGAGCATTTTTGTGTACCCAGTTTTTTTTAAATGCGCCAAAACTGTTTTGTGGTCAATTCCCAGTTCTTCAGCTACCTCGTAACTACTGATATGCCGATCTTTCTCCACTCTTTAAAAAATGGCATCCAGTTTATCCGTAATAGGGCGACCAGAGCGACGTGCATCTATGACATCAAAATTTCCGGATTGATAAAACTTAAACCTAATTTGTGATCACAGACACTGCACTAGGTCCATATACATCGCAAATTTCGCGGCTTGCTCTGCATTTTGACCTTTTTGGAGTAAAATTTTAAAATGTATCGAATTTCTTCATTAGATTCACTCATCTTGACAGTAAGAAAAACAAATGAAAATCACACACAAAATTTGAATTTGGAATTTACTTCTTTAAAATTTTAACTTTTAATGATACCAATACCAGCCAGATACAAATGGTCGTCGTCTCAGCCACATAACACCCACTGCTGAGTATAGGCCTCCCCCAAAAGGGGGGGTTTGCCATAACCGCCACGCTTGGCAGGCGGGTTGGCGATCGCAGTATGGCCAAGTTTGTAGGAGACGCTGCTGCCCGTCTCCTGAAGGCTGAGTCCCTTAGTCGCCTTTAACGACCCCCACGGGATGAGAGGGGGTAGTGCTATTCTAAGCCGACTACACAGCTATGTACAAATGGAATACAAATGGTATATATAGCCAAAGACAAGTTCATACATACTATATGCGAAAATACTTTTTCCCCAACCTGATATTATTTGTGATATGAACGTATTCTGTATATCTCTTTCTTTTTTAAATAAAGCTTTAAAAAAAACTCGACTGGACGACTGGGAAGTACCTCGACTGTACTTACAGACGATATTATGTCAAATGAATGATTAGAACTAGTAATCTTAATCCTAACTAATATTGACGACCTGTTTGGCGCAGGGGTGCTAAACCTGCCTAATGCGCCAGAGGTCACGGGTTTGATCCCCGGACAAGACAAATATTTGTGTGCATGAACATGTCTATTTGTCTTGGTCTGGGTGTTTAATATGTATATTATGTATGTATTTACAAAAAAAGTATATAAGTATGTTAATCCGTTATCGAGTATCCATAACACAAGTTCTTCATGAATCTTAACGTGGGCTAGATAATTGGTGTGTTGTATGCAATTATTTATTTATTTATTATAAATGTGAAATTGTATTTATTTTTAAGCAACCAATCGACTTGAGTTTTGGGATGAGTAACATAGGCTACTTTTTGTCCCGTTACTCCCACGGGAACAGGAACTACGCGTGTGAAAACAGGGGAGGAAGCTAGTTTTTATATAAATCAATGGATTTAATAATAAATTTATTAATAATAAAGAAATTACAATGTCATGTTGCACAATAACTAAAGAATAGCTAAAAGAAAATAGATAGAAAGTCAATTTCCAGTCCTTATAAAAAAATAGTCCTAATATTTTAATGTTGTGGTTTTAGGAGGTGGATTGTACTACCGGCATCACTTTTCTGGTAGGGGTACTAATGGATTCAGCACTGTTCACACAATTTGTGCTTGAATTCACAAAGTTTTTCACAATATGCAAATGCAAATATTAGGTTTAATTTACACCAACATTCTAAGATCAAGTTATCCCAAGCTGCCAAATTTCCCCAATCTACTTAAAATTTAAGCTCGGCCTCAGAGCTGCCGATTCTATTCTGTTCTACTTACTACTGATTGTTTAAAATGGTTTCTGTTTGGCTTCACTTGTTTGTAAATCATTTACATCCCCCATAGGACAGGCATAGCCTAGTGTGGGGGTTAGTTAAGTATCAATTTGTACTAGGAACGGCTCCAAACTGCACCACCTTCGGTGGCGCTTTGGAGCCCAAGAGAGGCGGAGCGCCGCGAGCTTTTACAACTTTATGTCGGCATAACTCTGTGAGGACATGACGGATTTAGACGCGGTTTGTTGCATTAAACGCAGAATTACATTCTGGTCAAATTTGTAATGTATCGCGATGCACAAAAGTCTATACTTTTCGAGCAAAACCCTAAAAACCGAATTTGGCTCTTCTTTGGCGCCAAAAGCTAAGGTTATGGTGATGGTAGGACATCGAATTTTTGTCACCTCCTAGGTATGGTGGATGTCTAAGTATGTGCCAAGTTTCATTAGAATCGGTTAAACGGTCTGGGCGCTATGACCGGGCGGACAGATTTTCAAAAGAGTCAACATAAGAGAGGCTCCGCTACGCTCCGCCTCAATTAAGAAATTGGAAAATAAATTCAATTTTATTTTATTTCACCTATAACCAATCAGATCAAAATTGAAACCGGGATTCAAAACAAATTATACCACGCGTCACACACCTATCGACCTGCCTCCTTATTCTTGACGGGATTGCATTGAGATTGAGATTGAGTTAATGTCATAAGCCAGTAATTATTTCTCATAATAAGCTATCTCATATAATCTTCAACCTTATCAATACTTAACATCAGGTATGATGAAGGCAAAGAGTCTCACCGTCGTTCATAAAAGTCTATGAACGCGATCCCGTCAAGAGTAAATCCCCTGAATCAGTAAGAACTCCGGAGGGCTATTTAAGCTAAACTATTTTGGCTGTCAACAGTATGAAAAGGTGACAGTAATGACAGCGCGAAACTGGTTGCTAGGTGACTGAAACTGGTTGCTGGAAGCAACTGGCCAACATCGCACAGCTGCAGGCGTAATAGTGAGTCAAAATCGCCGACGCTGGGTTAAAACGGGCTGTGTGGGATGAATCATCATCAGCCTGTGGACGTCCACTGCTGGACATAAGCCTCTCCTAAGTCACGCCTATTGTGGCGTTCATAGGAGGCTATTAGCCTACTGCTACCACGCTGGCCAGACGGGTTGGTAGAGGGTTTGTTTCAAGTTTTCCTTCTCTCGCACAGGTGTTCAATGCATCGTGCCTTTTAGTTGACTCTTACGACATCCCAGGTATGTAAGGGAGTGATGACACTTGTATTCTTAGGCCGTCACCACACGGCACATGTGATGAATGACCGGATTCTATTCAGAATTTGACTGTTCTACCTAGATAGAAGAGAAAAAAAACAGTAGATCTGAGGCCGAGCTTAGACATTACGGAGAGACTGTATGGGTAAAAGTCTACAGTGTTTTAAGCATTAACTTCTAACTCGAATGAGGAAATTTGACATATGCCTCGAGGTAACTTAGAATAATGGTGTGTAGTGTTGTTACTACCATTTTAAAATCAAACAATTAGTGGAACAAACAATGATTTCTAATTCATTCAAAATTTAAAAAGAACTCATATTATCACAGTCCGCAAAATTTTAAGCACATTTGGCAATTAGAGCAGATGATTACTTGTTCAGAAAATATACACTAAAAAAAGAAGGACAAACATGCATGTGTTAATGCCCAAAAATGTGATCATAGTAGTTCACCCTTTACCAAATGTTTAAAATCCTTTAGACTTAGAGAACTGTTAAAAACTGTATTTTCTCCTGTTGCCCACAGAAATTGCAGAACTAACGCACAAGTTTTCATCGGTGACGTTGTACAGAAACCAGACAGTGAGATACGCAGCAAGAATGCATGCGATCATCGCCTGTCAAATGGAATTTCAGCTCTATCCCATGGACATACAGTCCTGCCCAATCTACATTGAAAGCTGTAAGTAATGATAAGTCTAAAGATTATTTATTACCACTATAACAAGACGTAAGTCCGTGCTTTGGAGGGCACGTTAAACCGTCGGTCCCGGCTGTTGTCATCTAATAACAGTCCTTAAGCCAAGCCGTATAGGCGGCCTGATAAATTCTGACACTAGAGGTGGCCACTAATCCTCATACGATAAGAAGAAGACTATTACAAGAAGTTTTGTGTAGGACATCATCACCTGTTTTAACATCGCCATTGCATAGGCCTTACTTACGGATGTATATGGAAAATGGGCCATGACCATGCTGGCACAATATGGATTAGTACGCCTAATACCCAGCAGTCGAAGCACGAAGAAGCCAGAAATAATACATTTTGTCATACATCCCATGAGTCCATGGTCAATTCTGAACAAAGAGGTCCCTTGTTTGGCGATTTATGCACCGATTGCGGTGATCTAGCAACTTTTTCGATGGCCCCGTCGGTCATGTCATGTCGCCCTGGGCCATGGCCAACGCAACGATCGAAAAAGTTGCTAGACAAGGGACCTCTTTGTTCAGAATTGACATATCGTTACGTATCCCTAAGCTCACTCACAAAGCGCAGTCAATAGGATCAGAAATAAATCAGAAAATAGACATAATATTATTCAAAGTTCCGTTGTTTGCATTATGTGGAGCGGAAACCTCACTTAACATGGCTTTCGGTGGAGTGTAAAGTCAAGGCAAGCCAAGTCAATCATTTATTTCATAAAAAATCATTATGAAAATGAAATGTCAATTAACGAGTTGATCAAGGTAAAACAGACTCGCCTTCTAATTTTAAAGAATATCATACAAAAGTAAGCGATGGACTCCCTTTAACTTCCTTTCTAACCATAACACAAGTTCTTTATGAAACTTAACGTGGGCTAGATAATTGATGTGTTTGTATGCAACTATTTATTATTATTTCTTGGTTGGTATTACTAAATGTCGCACCAAGCGCTACTTATCATGTTGTAACAGCAAAGGAGTGGAACTCCTTCCCTGCGTGTATATTTTCCAAGTACTTATAACCCGTCCATCTTCAAAAAAAGGGTGAATAGGCAACTGCTGGGCTAGCTCGCGGGTATATATTAGAACGCCTAATGGCCTTTGGCACACATATTTTAGGCCTAATATTTTTTCACATTGTCAAATGACCTAAATTAGTTTAGCCTAATTTTTATTTCGCCTAATTTTTTTTCGCCATATTTTCGCTTTCCAAAGTCATCATTAGGCATAACCATTCATTAACCCTACTGTTTCCAAGTACTAAATTACGATTCCTGTGGTTAGCTAATGCTAATGCTATGGCTAGATAATGGTTAGGCGTAACGATGTCCGCCCCTACATCGTTACGCCTAACCATTTCCGTATGTCAAATTTATGAAATAATTCATTCTTATGACGAGCATCGGAATGGCATGTGACATGAATCGTAGCAACGACGATCGGATCCGACATGTCTCCGAATGAACGAGCGGTTCCTATGCTATGATCCGACTATCCTACTTCCTACAAACTTTCGTTCTTATTATTAATGGCGGCCATAAGTCCTAATCCTAACTAATATTATAAATGAGAAAGTGTGTTTGTTCGTCCTTTATTGACGCGCTAACTAAACAACCAATCGACATAGAATTAGTTGAAAGAACGGAGAGTAACATAGATTAATTTTCATCCCGATATTCCCACGGAGACGGGAACCACGCGGGTAAAATCCGCCACCGTGGGATTAGATTGGTTGGTGGTAGGAAGTGTTCAGGGTACGCATGGCTAGTCTACCACTATATTAAATTAAATCTCTCTCTCTCTCTCTCTCTCCAGTAATTTCTGTAGCCAACGTTTAACAATAATGCTTTCTGCATTGTTGTGTTCCGGAACTAGATTTTAGATAACCAATTCCTGAGTGTTTGAATATACGGGGAAACGTGACTCCACCTTCTAATCATTACTTAAAATCAGGTATAATGAAGGCTAAGCGATTTTCCGTTAAAGATAAATAGAGTTGAGTATCACATTTTCTTTTATGTCAAATGTCAAATTCTGCTGATAAATTATAACGCAGCCACAAATTACCAAATAGGTAAAATCCTTCATATTGACGGCTGAAACAGCGGAGACCGCTCCATTTTCATACTATTTGACAGCTGATGTGACGTTCAGTCATGACAACAGCGTCGATATTTGCTTAGAGAATAACCCCTCAGCTCAAAAGCTCCAGGGCGAAATCGAGAGGATTATCGAGAGTATTGTACAAGTCCTAAATTAAGGATGTCAAAATTCCATCTGTTAATAATACGTCAAAGGGAAATCAGTGAAATTATATGTCTAGACAGCAATTAATTGACGATATCAGACTGACAGCTTGGTAATATTAAACCAGCCAGTCGCGCTTAATTTTGTACGATAATAGTAACAATAAACATTCGCTTAGACTCTGGCAATATCGTCATAAACAGTAACTAAACACACACAATCACGCCATTCTTCATAATGGATAGACATAGGTCACTTCTTCTACTTGCTATGCATCCGTGCATATCCTTTTGATGCCCTCATTTGTTTTTCCTTTTTTTCGGCAACAATTTCTATTTCTTGCATTCACTTGTTTTTTTCGGAATTTATTTATTTAGTCTAGTTCTATCGCCAGAATTATATGTAGAACGGAGGGCTGATTAGTTTCGTCGGTTGTCATGCAGTATGACAATATGACCGTAATGACAGAGACAAAACTGGGTTGCTAGGTGATTTGTGTTAGATAATCAGCGTGCTGTTCGGTCATGTGTTTTTCAATCTACGAGTATTCCAGAAAATTCTATTTTAACTTCACAGTAGAACCTCTTGGAATAGAGGCCCTGGCATTGGTTGGATCTATGTTGTCCGGAAACATAAATAGCAGGTTGCCAGCCCGTATACAACAGTTTCAAATATCCCTTGATAGACTGATAACTTTTACTATCTGCACTGAACATTAGCTTCTCGTCCAGCGTGGGAGAGGATTGCGCCAGTACACTTAAGTCGCCAAATCATTATTTAACACTTTCGTTGAAAGTGAACAGGACACAATAATATCACAGTATAACTAAGGAGCTAACAGTGGGGCATCGTGCTTGAAACCTCGCGCAATGCCGCTTTTCAGAAAACTTTCTTAGTGTTTGACAGGAAATATGTAATTGTCCCGAGTGAGCGTATGGCAGCCCCGCACCCCGCGAACTCCACACGATTGCTCTGTCAAAACGTGTCCGTCGGACGACTGTATCTATGTTGTTTTGGTATTGTTTGAACGTTTAAAGCCGTTCACTGTCAATGAACATGTCAATACATGCCCTAGAGAGTAAGAAAGAGGAATATGATGACACCTTCTATTAAAATTGGTAACATTTGTTTCAGTTTCATACAGCAATCAGAAGGTACGATTCCGATGGAGCGAAGCAGGAGTCACCATAAACCCTGAGCTGAAGCTATTGCAGTACCACATCGGAGAACCTCTGCGGCTAGAAGAAACTAACGGCTACATGATAGACAAAGATGGTATGAGGACTTTTAACGAACATCAATGTTTTTTTTGCTAAAGAGAAACGCTAAGCCTTCATCATACCTGGGATGTGATTGCGTAAGAAAATCGTATTGATTTGACAGTTCATGTCATATCCAATCGGCTGCAATTTGTACGGAATGACTTACAGTATGATACGATAGGACCTGTCAAAGGAAACGATCACTCTTACACAATCATCTATCTGATATTATTGATGAGGCTAAAGGAAGATTCGCATTTCTCCCGAATTCCTTATCCACTGACTTAAGATCTGACTATCTTATCTGCCGGAACACAACAGTTGTAAAATTATTTTTATGGCAACAGACTTTGATAAGTTGGTGGTAGCTTGCCAGGCGGACTTCGGATAAGTCCTCCAAAAACGAAACCCATACAATAGTTATAACTTTTTAATTTAGCATTTCACAATGCTATTTTATGTGATAAATATTACATTCTGGATAAATACTAAATATTGAATTCGATGAGATCCCGTCAGCGCGACGGAAGACAAGTTGCTATTTTCTAGTAAATTTTCTTGTTTAATACAATAGTATCCCCACTAGTAATCGAACCTGAAACTTCTAGATATTCTTCTAGATCTAGTGCAACTAGGTGGTGTCATCATACACACAGATGCGGTTTCTCATCATCACCATCATGCCAGCCCTTATTTACCGGACTTTCAAAATAATGGCTCTTAAAGAAATGGATGTTAAATCATACATACAATATATACATCCGTCTCTGTGCGTATTCTGTTGCCGTCGATGAAATGAAATAACCAAAATTTTGGATGCTGTGATAAATAACTAAAAGATGATATTGACTTAAACGTATTGATTATTTATTACACGAACAATTGATAACGTAAAATGATACTACCTACTATGCTAAATGATTGATCGTATGACAGCCGTCTGCCGCGATGTGTGTGGTGACGTGTACTGGTGTAAAATTATAATTAATTAATACAATAAATAAACTAATTATTTGGCGAAATGCACGGTTGGTGCAACCGTGGTGCGTACAAACATCATCAAATATCTGAAATAAAACAAACTTAAACATAAGTATTTTTTAATTGTATATTTTTCCCTATCATTTCATAAGACTGGAAAAGGATCAAATTTATTTTACAAATATTTGTTTGACAAACACGTTTGTCAAATAATATTCCGGAAGTAAAATGCATCAAACATTGCCGCAGACGGTCAAATAAATTTAAGAAACACGAAAATCTGGCAGAAACACATTTGATTGTTTCACCCATTTGATCTTTAGATCAAATGGGTGAAACAAGTGATTATGACAGTATTTATCTTTAAACCAATCTATGAAAAGAACAAGTAGAAGCATTAAAGTAACTTTTTATAAATGAGCTCATTTCAGTTGTTTAAATTGCCTCCACAGATAACTTCTAAATGTATCCTCCCTAAACCAATTTCCTCAATCACTGGGGCTAAACATGCCTTGCTTAATTATTTGAGGAAAAAGATAATTATAATATGATAAATATTAAACAATAAAATATAATAGAAAAAAGCAACAAATCTCAGGTCGCCCTGATGGGATTCGAACCCGCGTCATTGGGAATCCGGCCCAATGCACTAACCAATTATGCTACAGAGACCTATGAGGACACGTCGATTTTTTCTAGTATATTCACCTTGTCTACGGTGTTGGCCACCGTCGTTTCATCAATGGGAGAAATATCCTCGCATTCGAAAGAAACATTTTTACAAATGTTTGACTATCGATTAAGATGAAACAGCCATCTAATTTTAACTTTTTAATTTTGCATTTGATAATTACAATTTTAATTTAAACAAGTAAATTATAAGTTAATTTAGCAGTAATTTTTTTTTTTTGGCTATTAAGACTTTTGTTTCATTTTACCACAGTATCTCACAGCCAAACGATAATTAAAAATATAGACTTTTCAAAAATCAAGTTATAAGCTTTAAACTTTTATATATATATACCTACTTAACTGAAATTAAACGGCTTTTTCAGATTAATAATAATTTATTTAGTTGAGATTAAGGTTTTAAAGTTCGTGATATTAAAATAAGAAAATATTTAGAAAATAATCACTTGTCTCATGTCGCTCAGGCAGGACTCAACTCGAACCCGCACCCTTAGGAAGCCGGCCCAATGCACCGGCCAAGTTTAAACATTTTTTTGTTAACGGTTTTTTTGGTTTTCCATGTAGCAAATTCCATTTAAACGATATATTAAATCTAAGCTCGTGAATAGACTGTGCGCTAGTTATCCGTTAAAGTTGTTTTATGTCAATAAAAAAATGCGTGGAAAAAATTAAGAAGTACATACTTTTAAATAACTTAAAAAAAACAAAAATAGCTACTAAGAAATTGAAAGAAAAATTAAGTACAAAAATAATGTATGATTGCTTACCACTTTGGTAGCAAGCCAATTATAAATGTATGAGGACCTTAGCCTTGAAATACATTAACAGGCATTGAAGTAAAAGTCACGTCTTAAATTAAATTCGATATTAAAATCGCATTGGACGGATTCAAATGCGATTTACATTTTCGTTTCTTACAATTTTAGTAAAAAACGTTTTTATTCACGTCTTCGCCAGACTCACACATTATTACAGGTTACTGTTAGATTTCTTTCCTTCCGACGTATTCATATTAAAACTTTTATACAGCCTTTCCAATATCGCTCTTTGTGAAGCTTTTAAGGCAGTAAATTTTCTCAATGAAGTAATGGTGCCAGTATTTCAATTCAACGGTTTACACGTAAAACGAAAAGGAAAGCAGATGTAATAGGAATATCTTTTGTTATTTTTGCACAGCGTAAATCAGACACTATAAAGACTATCGTATTTCAAGAACCTCTTGGATTTCAAACCAAATAAGCCCTTACATTTAAGGAGTGCTTACGAATAAAGGAAATTTCTGATCACTATCGGCTTAGATTTTTAGTTTGTTTCTAATCACTCTACGAGCCCACAATCCACGCGGACAAAGTCACAGGTGTTCGCTAGTATTTTTAATCAAATAAAGGAGTAATAAAGCTTTATTTAATTTACTTACAAACAAAATAGGATAAGAGTTTTTAGATGCATTCTTTTCAGGTAACTACTCCAGGCTGGTGGTATATTTCCGATTCGAGCGTCAAATCGGGCACCACCTCATCCAGACCTTCGCACCTTCGTCCCTTGTCGTCATGCTGTCCTGGTTTAGCTTTTGGTTGGACCTGGACGCCATTCCTGGACGAGTGACCTTGCTGGTCACTTGCATGTTGACGCTTGTCACCATGTTCACTGGCCTACGAGCTGATATTCCACCTGTGGCTTATGTCAAAGTAAGTTATGCTTTAATTGTATACAATACAATATAATAATATACAATACCTAATTAACATAGTGAATATGGTAGGAACTCTAACATGGGCCCAAAACTCCAAAGGCCTCCAGGTTATCATAGTTTTGAACTACTTAATAATTATATGATAACACCTATGATTCACTGAGAATTGCGCACAGCACCATCTTTCTTGAAATATTCATAATGATATGAGACCTAATAATGTCTGCACCGTTCTACAGCCGGTTCCTTCCAAAAGGTTCTACTAGTAGAACCACCAGTAGAACCTTTTTGAATAGAGGTTCTAGGCAGTTTGCATAATCATGGCCAGCGTTACTTATACTTTTGAAATCTTTATGATTGCGCCAACATTGAAATCTTTTTCTTTTACAAGCCTATACCACAGGTTTGGATTTGAATGGATCCCATTTGACAAATTAAATTCGAAAACGATCGCTTTGTCTGCTTCATATCCATCGACTGCTTTACCGACATGAACAGTGCATGCCACAGCTTTCGGTACTAGAAGCAGAACTCTTATTACAATCGTTTATTTTTTAATTTTCAGGCCTTAGATTTATGGATGGCAGGTTGCATGATGTTCGTGTTCGCTGCCTTAGGAGAGTTTGTCGTCGTCAAAGTGCTCGACAAACAATATCAAATGAACAAAAACAAGGCGCAAGAGTTGCCGAGGCTTATTCCAGTGGTAGTTATATTATTATTTTTAACTTAAACTATCTAACAACATAAAAGCTCCAGAAATCTATTTCCTTGGGTACCTGTTACAGCTACAGTTCACTTACAGTTGTTTTGCAGGACTGTTCAGGATAGATTTTTTTTTCTTAAAATAACCTTCAGTTCATAATGGAGGATGTGCTAAATTTTCCAATTATCAATTTTAAGCCAATTCGATAAAATCTATTACTGCGACTAAATATAAATGGTTTTCTTATTTCAGTTTTCATTTCCATTTCTCTGACTCTTATGAGGAGGAGAATGAAAGTATTCATGTGAAGTATTATGGCCCATTTTCATTGTACATCTAATAACGACGAAAACACAAGCCCCAATGTTTTTAAAGTCCGATGACGTTCATCCTTAAATTTCCAACATAATCAAGTTCATTTTCCCATAGCGCCTGAACGGAGAGAAGGGCTCATGTGGTACTGTAGCTGCCTGGGAAGGCAGCGGCGTCAGATGTCGCAAGGTGGACCTGACGTCACCGACCTCGCCCCCCGCAGCAACCCCCGCGGTCCACCCCGCCCCCTCCGCGCCACATAGCGTACCGCACCTGGTCGGCGTCGAGCGGCGTCAGAGCATACTCCAAGTAAGAACTTGGAATATTAACTGTTAATCATTTACGTTGACTACAATAAATGTGGGAAGGCAGCGTCGTCAGGTGTCGCAAGGTGAACTCCGGTCCACGGACTCAATGTCCATTCTGCCGCACTCTGTACCGCACGGCGTACCTTACTTGGTCAGCATCAGTGCATACTTCAGCGCCCCGCAGCAACCTCCGCGGTCCACACTGCCCCCTCCGCGCCACACAGCGTGATGAATGGAGAAGAATGGTTGATGACTCATGACATGACCCGCCACGCGGGCCCAATGCGGTTTAGTGGGTTTTAATGGCAGCAAATGCAGACGGGACCAACGGTTTTCGTGCTTTCCGAAGCCCATTCTGTGACCAACCATTGCGAAGTTGCTCAACGGTTGCAATCGCAGGCTGAGCTCTTCGACCTCTGCTCCGCCGGCGCCACCGAACTCCTTCTTATTTATATATTTTATTATTTATAATTATCCTATTGTTATTCCAGGTGGCTTGGTTGGATGCCGACACAGGGCAAGAACGGGTCCTCTGGAGAGAGATCGACAAGCTGTCTCGCGTGGTTTTCCCTGCCTTATTCCTACTATTTGTAACTATGTACTGGCCTGTACTACTTCTTAAGACAAAAACATCATCATAACTAATAACACATTTTTGCCACCACCAAAAAGCGTAAACTTATTTCTTTCTGTGAAGAATACTTACTCTTCCATTGCTAATTTTAGTCACTGAACACATTTTTACGTCTTTAGTTCAGAATCATGTGAATGATTTGTTTACAAAAGCTGAGCATGATAAATATACTATAGGTACCTAGGTAAAATTAACGTGGTGGCATACGTTTTGTAGATATAAAATGTCAGTGCTTTACAATCACCAAAATCTTAGTTCATAAGGTTTGTTAAGATAGGTGCGAACAACGAATCATCAATTTCCTAACATTTTAAAATAGTACAAACAAGAGGGTAATTAAAAGTTCAATTACTAGTTCACTTTACTGACCTACTTAATTCCTGAAAAAATAACTAATAATTTTGTAGGAACTATTTATTTAAATATATATAAATAAAATTTTATGTAAAGCGGATAATTTTGGCTCAGTTTCAGCAAAAGTTTAAATAGATACATTTATCAGCGTTTATCCATTATTTAATTCCTGAAAAAATAACTAATAAATTTGTAGGAACTATTTATTTAAATATATATAAATAAAATTTTATGTAAAGCGGATAATTTTGGCTCAGTTTCAGCAAAAGTTTAAATATAAACTTTTATCAGCGTTTATCCGTTAATTAAGCTCATTAGGGTGCATCCGCACCGCGCTTAACTTCTGTGCAAAACAATAAGAGGTATACAATGACAAAAGTTGCCAACCTTGCAATTTTCGTAAAAAATTTCATCTTAAGTAGGTACATATCACAGATTGTTTCTCAGCTCGCACATTTTGTTATTTTTTTCTAGTTATTATTTTATTTAATTGTAGTGTTTTTCTATTAAAATTAATCAGGGATAGGCTGGGGAATGGACTTTAAGAGTAGTAAAGATTTCACTTACATTTTGAATAAAGAAATTATGTCAATCAATCAATCAATCAATTTATTTATTTACTAGAAACATGGTAAAATACAATACAGATCTTAGATATTTATAAAATGCCCATTCATGTCTCGCCAAATCGGCATGCAAATGTCAAAAATATAATTAATAATATAAAATCAAATCAAATTATCTACATAAAACAAAGTCATGTACACAAAAACTATACATTATCACAGTCCGAAATACTCTTTATCATGTCTTTATATGTTTGCGGTCATTAAAATAATCATCAATAGAATAAAAAAAAAAATCTTGTAGCCATAGCTTCACTGACCTACGGAACTTTGACATTGGGAATAATTTGAACCCATTTGATAGTGCATTGAAAACCTTAACACACAATGCTGGACAGTTCTTAATGTACAGAGTAGTTTTGGGATTAGCACTATATGTAAGCCTGTCTGGATACCTCAAGCTCCTGTTTGAATTATCTTTAAAAGTCCTAAATAGGTGTTTGTTGCATTTCACAAAACATACCAAATTCAATATGTACATACAAGGCAGTGTTAAAATGTGCAATTTACGAAATAGTCGTTCACATAATTTATCTGGAGCTAAACCATGCATAGCTCGAATACATTTCTTCTCAGCGACAAAGGCCCTATTTACATCAGTACTATTACCCCAAAGTAGCAGTCCATAGTCCAGTTCAGAGTAAACATATGAATAGTATGCTGTTAATAATGTTTGTTGTGAAGTAGTTCTACGAAGTTTACTGAGAAGGTAGATATAGCTATTAATTTTGGTACATACCTTATCAACATGAGTCTTCCAATTTATATTCTTATCTTACTTAATTCCTAAAAATTTTGTTTCATTTGTTTCTTTTACAGTGTGATTATTAAATTGAATGAAACATGTCTTATATAAATTTATACATAAATTATTTAATGTCGCCCAATTAGAAATTTCGTTAATGGTGTTATTAATATTAAATTCATAATTATCAATTTCAGAATTCTTATCAGCTGTAACAATAACTGAGACGAATGGTAAGCCATTAATATACAAGGTAAACAAAATTGGGCCAAGTACCGTACCCTGAGGAACTCCAAATGCATTATGCCTCTCACGAGATTTATAGGAGGTTATTATCCCTTTTTCATCAATATTATTGGTTTCAACATATTGAGATCTATCACTTAAGTAAGAAGCAATCGAATTCAACACTGGTTCTCTCAGTCCAAAATTCTCCAATTTCTCTAATAGTATTTACGAGACACAAAATCAAAGGCCTTTGACATGTCAAAGAAGGTTACTATAACTTTCTTTTTATCATTGACACCTTTAACTACATTACTTATAAGATCATAACCAGCGAGACTGGTCAATTTCTTGCTTTGAAAGCCGTATTGTTCATTTTTTATTATGTATATTGAATTTTGTATCGAATTCTTATGGTTTAAAAAATAATGATTTCAACATTTATCAGCGCGAGAATTACCCCAGAGTTAATTACTTTCAAATAATAAAGAAACCAAAAAATAGTCACACAAAAAGTATTCTATGCATTTTGACTTTTATAGGTGGGTAATTTGAATGTTAACACAATGGACATATAACTCGATAAAGAAAGCAATCGCATTCCTTCCATTTCGCGTCAGTGTAAATTGTGCCTAAGTCTCTTGTACCGGCCAAAAAAGTCGCTAGGCAAGCATATATTCTGTACCAATGAATTGCTATAATTTATTAGCATGTTAACCATTTTCAAAAGTTTACGTTAAAACTAAACTAACAAAGCAACAGATGGTAACAATAAATAACTTTTTGCTATCTGGATTTTGCCAATTAAGGGTGCGCACCAAAACAATTCGCAACCAGGGTTGCCTTCCGTACTCTAGCCATTGAAATGTTAATTGTACAGTCACGTGCAATGCAGAAACAACAAGCAACCTTGTCACATTAAAGTCAAAGTCAAAGTCAAACTCAAAGTCATAGTCATAGTCATTCAAAGTCAAAATATTTTTATTCAAATAGACTTTTAAATAAGTGCTTTAGAAATGTCCAATTTTTTTTCCCTACCAGCCATTCAGGACATCTTTTTATTACAATATTGAATGACATTTGAGCTTTGTTTCCGTGTGCGTTATTGCGATAAGGTTGTAAAGTGTATACATGTCATTTTGACATGTCACTCGTGACTGTACACTGGAACACTACAATCGATTCATTCATTAATCAATTGATCATTTTGTGCCCAACACTAAAGTTGATTGGGACGCCATATTTGTTTTGGTTATAAGACATCCTTAAATAAATAGACTGTATAGCATAGTCTGTTCACGGAAACGAGCAAGTACATACTGAGAGAATTTGCTCGCTCGCGACTGGCTGAGGTTACGGCGCACAGGCAATCTACTCGGTCGTGATTGGCTAAAAATAAGGCGCATAGACAATGCGCCTTATTCGTAGCCAATTATGAGCCAACAAATTATCTCAGTACTAGCTCGTTTCCGTGAATGGCATTTAATAAAGTATGCTGAAAACTTATTTTTAACAAATAAAACTTTTAAATAAGTTTTGACATCATGTTTGGCCTTATTTTATTATTTACTAGCGACCCGCCCTCGCTTCGCTTTGGTGTAATATGGTATTCGACACCATGTATTATACAAACCTCCCTCTTGAATCACTCTATCTATAAAAAAACCGCATCAAAATCCATTGCGTAGTTTTAAAGATCTAAGCATACATAGGGACATAGGGACAGACAGCGGGAAGCGACTTTGTTTTATACTATGTAGTGATTTACTCTCCCTAAAATCAGATATATGACTACTTGACATAATTCTAGTGATTCTAGAAAAATTCTAGATAAATAATTCTAGATGATTCTCGAAAGCTCGCATGCGTGCACGAACATAACGAAACGCAGCACGAACGCTTCACGAATGCTAGTTGTCTCGTTCGAGAAGTCGGTATACTCCTCGTTGGCATAGTTGAGAGCGCGCATGTAGTAGGCGCGTATCTGAGTGCGTCATTTCAGCCGTTTGTACGTAATGCAAAGACTATTTACACTGTGACATTACTGTATTTCTTCTACGACGAGTAGGCAACCCTGCAATATCAACCCTGCAGTATCGGGTGGCGGTATGGATGCACCGAACGGAAAACTTTTATAAGCTGTGTAGAACCCGGGGAAAACAAACTGAGGTTAGTAAAAACAAAGTTACCCGGTTGTAATGTGAGTGTGATGTGCTTTAGTTCTCTTTAAAGAAAATCGTAATAGTATTGGAAATGGATTCATAGAATTCAGAACTAATCTAGGCAGGTTATAAAATAAAGATAATGTTTGTGTTTTGATTGATTTCAAAGGGCTACCACTAATAACTTTTGAAAAAGTATCGAAATCGTAACATCGTTAAAGGAATTGAGCAGACGTTCCTTCTGACCCGAACTTTTGCATACGCGTGCCACACTGTGTTCACTCGAAACTAACATTTACAAAGGGATACTTACATAATAAAGGGATTTTTGTATGTAACTGAGCTAACTGAGCTAACTGATTAAACCGAAAGCCATCCTGATTTTAAACCTAAGCTTCCAAAAGCTTACTGGCCAAAAGCCTGTAAAATCATAAAATATAAAGGTAATGGTAAAAAAATAACTAACGGATTAGCAAACAAACGTAACAAAGCTGAAAACGTGACTTTAACGAATAGAACCTAAAATTAATATTAAAATTCGTGGAAATGTCGGCTTGAGAAAAATAACTGGTCTCCGTCTACATGACGATTACAATTAATATTTAGTTAACATTGTGAATTGCAAAATGAATAAATTATACATAATTAAAATAAGAATCACAAATAATGCAATAAAAACTTTATGGATTGAAAACGCGCTACTGATATCACTTTTAACACATAACTTTTATGATTTTGTAATTTTTGCATTTTTCAATTACAAAATCATAAAATATTGGCATTTGCATCTTAATCGATCGTTAAACACCTGAAAAGATGTTTCTTTCGAATGCAAGGATATTCCAAGCATTGATGTAACAACGCTCGCCTATAGCGTATTAAAAATATAAAAGTATTGGAGAATTTCGACGGTGGTTCGCAAGTCTCGGTAGCTCAGCGGTTAGAGCATTGGACCGGATTTCCAAAGGTCGCGGGTTCGATTCCCGTCTGAGAATTCACTTGTGGCCGAGTTTATTTTTTCCAATATTTTTCTATTTAAAATTTAGTATAACATAACTTTTAAATAGCGTGTTATTTTACGGCCTGTATTAACTATGACCACTTAGCAATTCCTTGCTCCAACCACGCCGATCGCAAAATAGGCGCAAAAAGTCGTCGAGTTGCGGAAACCGCCCGTATTGGATGAAGACCACGCCGATCTCGTACTTGCTTACGACATTTTCAAAATACGCTTCCTCTACGACACTTACAAATTGTATATTAACTATATTATTTGTGAGTATCATTTATCGAAAACGTCGAAACAAAGTTCGAGACTGGCGTGATTTGAGCAAGTAATCACTAGGTATGTGGCCATAGTGAATCAGGGTCTAGGTGTAGCAGAAAGTTCTCGAAACATTGGGAAACCAAACAACCAAAATTAGAAGAAAGAAATAAAGATTTTTTTATAATAAATAATTTTATTATTACACGCAATGTTAAAAAGAAATAAATAAAGCGTTATCTATCCGTAAAAGTTCTATAGCTTCGATGAAGAGCGCGCAAATATCATGGTGATAAGATTTAAATTGATGTTGTGAATGGGTTTCTTTTTATTCATAAAAGCGCACTGAATTTACATAGGTGGGTAACGAATAATTACCGATATAGTTTTAAAATTTTGTAGCCGATTAGGTTTCTCACCAGTGACCATGGTGGCATTATTTTTTTAGGAAGATTAGAATAGAATAGAATAGAAAGCGTTTATTTGGTACAGGTAAAACATACACAAAAACATTTTTATAAAAAACAAAAAAAAGAATATTAACCTATGTACCAAATAGGCCTCTGCTCAGTATAAGCCATGATAACGTTACCGTCACCACGGCACTGGTTTTCTGCAGATGCCTTTAGAGATCAACAAATTTAAGATTTAATTTAAGAGAGATTAACAAATCTTTACTTTACATTGTTTCGAGAGTGTGTTCGTGGTATGCTCCTTCGTTTTTTTCCGATTTCCATTACACAAGTGATCAGAGTAATGTGTGTTGTAAACAAATTGTAACAAAGAAACATACCAAAGAGTCGTTTGCTTATGTTGGTAATTAAAAATTTTACTGTAAAAAAAGAGCTGGGAAAATTTTGACAAAATGTAGCGTTGCTCTTAAGTCTACCTAGTAAATTAAAAACAAAAATGTATAGAAAATATATTTATATATTATACAACCATTTCAGGTGCTGTTATAGAAAGATATGTATTGAAAATTGTAATTAGTACCTATGTAATTGTATGGTAGATAATGTTCAGGCTGATTTGGTATTGAGTGTTAAAACTTTATAAAGGGCCCAGTAAGCTATCAAATTTATTTGACAAATTTGTTTGTCAAACACGTTTGTCAAATTTTCCGAAAGTAAAACGCATCAAAGATAGCCGCAGACGTTCAAATAATTTGACAATCTGACAAAAATATGATCGCTTACGGGGTGCTCAAGTAACATTTAAATAAAAAGACAAAACATTGTATAGTGAAATAAAACAGCTTTAATGGATTTAGGGCCGATTTTTCAATGGTCAGATAAGAGTTATCAGTCAGTTAAATTATTAACCAACTAAATAGAAATGACAATCATATACTAAGGGCCGACATTTTAATTGTCAGATAAACAGCTAGATAGCGTTTATTCGACGGATAGTAAAAACATCTGTTTTTTCAATCGTCAAATAAGCTTTATTCGACAAATATCTCGATAACTGAAGAATAAATCTATCTGGCCCTCAAGGGGTCAACGGGTAATTCCATCGATAAATAATAAGTTTGAGGTTAATTTTCGTTTCAGCTTTCTTTTGGTTGTGTTAAAATTAAAGTAATATAAAGGTAGATTACCTGTGTGACAGTACGTTTGAGGTTAGTTTTCGTGATTTCTTGTGTAAAATCAATGAACTTGCATAATAAATGATTATATAAATCTAAAAGCCCGTAGCGCAGTGGTTTACGCGTTCGGCCTGCGATTGTTGAGGCTAAGCAACTTTCGCAATGGTCGGTCACGGGATGGGCGACCGAAAATTTACTATCTCAAGCTCCTCTGTGCTTCGGAAAGCACGTTAAGCCGTTGGTCCTGGCTGCATTTGCAGTCGTTAAAACCCACCAATCCGCATTGGGCCCGCGTGGTGGGTCATGGCATAGATTAATAATAGTAGTTACCCGTTCTGCTTATCTGACCTCGATTGACGACTTGTTACTAACCCTGCCTTCTGAGCCAGAGGCCCCGGGTTCGATCCCCGGACAAGACAAATATTTGTGTGCATGAACATGTCTATTTGTCTTGGTCTGGGTATTTATTATGTATATTATCTATGTATTTACAAAAAAAGTATATAAGTATGTTTTGCCGTTATCTAGTATCCATAATACAAGTTCTTGATGAAACTTAACGTAGGCTAGTTAATTGGTGTGTTGTATGCAATTATTAATTATTTTTATTATTATTATCCGTCCCTAAGGAAGACCAGTGCCCCAGCAGTGGGTATATTAAAAATGGCTGATGTGATGATGATGATATATATCCATGTGAAAGTTAAGAAAGAAATGGGAGACCGAGGAACGGACACTGTCTTTATCGAATGGGATTCAACAGAATTCCTGTTCAATTGAATTCTGTCAAAAACTAACTCTGGCTGGCACCCATTCCAATTTTTTTTTACTTTGAAAAGTCTGTTTTTATTATTTTTATAAAAAAGTATTTTATTTCACATATTTTTAAGTTGCATTGTGGCCCGTTCCTACTTACACTAAAAAGTATTATGAAAATTACATCATCCAAGGTGCAAGTAAACATAAATGCTCATAAATAAAAACTACTGGGCTAAACTAGTTTTTTTTTAAGGCACCAAATGGCGATTATCTCCCATTTTAAATACTGCAAATACGGCCAACAGCTTATAGTGTCTTCCGAAGTCTGGGGGAACTCGATAAAATAAAATGTTTGGTCACCCATCCCGTGATCGGCCATTGCTAAAGTTGCTTAACTGCCGCAATGCAGTGAGATTTCCGTCGAGCCCATTCGGGATCGGGGAGGGGCGAGGGATACGGTGCCCGGGCTGTATATTTTTGTACATGGACCAGGGTCACCTTTTAGACCTACTGTCAACTTTTAGAATCCATCATGTCATAAGAACGTTTTGTTTTCGTTTTGTTTTCAATACTTTCGAAATTCGTACCATGACCATTTACAAAGTAATATTTTGTTATTCCTGTCCATTAATAAATAAATAAAAATAAATTTATTTTGCCATCACAAAAAGGGTTCTTACAATCAAGTAGTGCTAAGTAGGTATGTTTAACTTATCTCCTACACCTGTGATGGACTGGTGCCTGAAATAGGTTTCAGCAGTAGAAACCTAAGCTACAGGTCGCCAGGCCCACCCAAGGACAAAGGGTAGTTAATAGGTAAAATAAATAAAAGCCCATTGAGATATCTATGCATATGAAATACCAACAAAAATGTGCTTACCTACACTCGGTGATACTTTGTAATGGTGGACCTAACTGCTAAACATTCGCATGAAAAATATTGAAATCGAAATACTTAAGATGAAATACGTATAATTGTATAATGTAAGTTTCTAAAAACAACTATCTTAGTTCCATGTTTTACAATCAATTTGTTCGTTGGCAGCAACACAATCATTGTTCCTGCTACCAAACCAATTGAAGTTGTCAAATTTTGACACTTCACACTTTGAAGGCACAAATCTTCTGCCGGACAATAATCTTATTATAAAGAGGGTGTTGGTACGAAATAGCATTGGTATGATTGAAACAATAAGAGATGGCTGTAAGCTCCCTGGGGGTATTATAGGTGAGCCCAGCATAACTTGCTGGTATGCGTAAAGAGTGCATTCCCCTCACTCAAAACAAAAAAAAACGGTTGAACTTGCTAACCACTGCAGTCTGAGATTCTCACAGTAAATGGAACTGCGAAACTAATTATTTTATTCATTATCTAACCCCACCGCATTGGGTACATACACATCCCCCGTAAAATTTAAGCTGGCATGAAGTGAGTTGCCCCTAGTAACGGGTTAATTTTGCACTCGTGTGAGCGAATGCCAATTAAGATGCGGTTTCATCCAAACATTCAGAGTTGGTTGTTGGAATATCAACTCCCTTGTCGGCCATTAAACTATGTAACGACGGAAATCTCAATAATTTCTCGGTCTACATGCCAACCGTAATTATTGTTAGGTACTTACGATTGTAACTTACGGTTTTCGATGATCGAAATGCTGTTTCTCTTTTAGTCATTGTAATAATTTTCTTTCTAAATCTTGAAATAGGATTAAACCATATACTTTTATTAAGTATGTTCCAATAAATTTACCCTTAGTTAAAGATAATTTTGAAACTTGCGTTTTTTACCGGTTCGTGCAATGAAGCGTCAGTGAAAGAACAATTAAAATTGCTGTTCTATCCGTATTCTATAGGTTACATTTCGGGGAATGTGCAGCGGAATTGCACAGCTCATTCCACCATCCCCATTTTTTCATCGGACAACCAGACGTACAAATAGGTGCCACAATTAAATGGTTGATATACCCAAGAGTCGCACTAAGCGTTTTGACTCGACATTTATCATCCACACCGCTAAAGAGTGGAACTCCTTGCCTAAGTCTGTGTTTCCTGACACTTACAATTTGGGGGTCTTCAAGTCACGAGTGAATAGGTATCTTCTAGGCAAGCGCGTTACATCCTAGATCGCATCTTCACTTTCCATCAGGCAAGATAGCGGTCAAGCGCTTTACCTATCTAATAATAAAAAAATTAAAAAATTGCCAAGCCGATTTTGATTTATTTGGTTGTATTGTTTATATTTACATTAAAAATATGATGAAATATTATGATGATGATTACATAAATGTAATCCTATATACTTTCATGGTCACTATTACCATTAAAAGAAACGGATTTTTACCATGTTTCTATTTGCTTTCCAGCCCCCGATATTTCAGTGCAGTAGCATGCGAAATACAAATATACGAAATTTAACGGTCTCTTTGATAAATAAAAAAAAATAAAAAAAAAAAAGCACTCTGGGAGTGCCGGCAGAAGTGAAAACCGCTTAAACGAAAATAACGATCAAAATACACTATATCATGACCACAACTTTATAAAAAGTTGATGAAAACGGAGACCAACTTGATTTGGCAGGTAAATCCATTAAAACTGACCTGGCATCAATATGAAAGTTGGTAGTAATGAGAGATCTTTTTTATTTGTTTTTAACTAATATACGTAGATCTTAAAAGATTTTAAACCGGGCTTGGAGATCTTTAGCCACCCTTATATTGTCACTATTTTTATTTTTATTGTCTTTAGAGATGTCCTGACGGCACACAACACTTACAGTATCGGAGTTTGTTTGAAACGGTAAAACTCGCGGCTTACACTTTTTAATCACGGGATTCCACGCTGATGACAATTTAAATCCGTCCTCTCGATTGAAATTTTTGTACTTCTTGATTTCAATCGCTTCTCGTACCATCCTAGTATGATAATGACGATCGGTGGACAGGATTTTAGGAACGTGTAACTCCATCCAATGATTAATACCAGCTTCTAAAAGATGTTCAGCTACCGCGGATTTACTCGTCTGTCGATTTTTAACAGCTGTGATATGTTCTTTGACACGTTCTCCGATGGTCCGCTTTGTTTGTCCAATGTATGAACTACCACAGCTACAATCGATTTTATATACACCCGGAGTATGAAAAGGAATTTCTTCCTTTGGCGATCGCAGTTGCTTAGAAATTTGACATAACGGAGTATATACAGTCTTGATGGAGAATTTTCTAAGTACTGTTCCAATTTTATCCGTTACGCCTTTGATATAGGGTAAATATGCTGCCTGATGACTCACTTCTGGACATTTTTCCTTTTTCTACTACCTCCTGATCATGAGCAAGCTCCGACTGAAGATGTTCAGGGTCACACAAGTTGTGAGCTCTGTTGGTCAACGACGTCATCACGGATTGAAGTTGCCGAGGATGATGATGAGATGAGGCATGTAGGTACCTGTCTGTATGTGTGGGTTTTCGGTAAACTGAGTGAGATAAAGAACCGTCGTCTTTTACTCTGATCTGCACGTCAAGAAAAGCCAAGGCTCTATCGTTATCTTCTATCTCATACGTAAACTTTACTTTAGGGTGGACAGAATTCAAATGTGTTATATATTGTTCGACTTCCTGCTGACCTCCGTGGATAACACAGAAAACATCATCCACGTAGCTCTACCAGAGTTTAACAGTTTGGGGTCCAGTAGCTAATGTTGTGTCTTCAAAATGCTCCATCCAGATATTTGCAATCACCGGCGCGAGAGGGCTACCCATTGCAACTCCATCGATCTGGAGGTAGAACTGGTCTCTGAACAGGAGGTAATTTCCGTCTAAACAATTTTCAATCAGAACAATATATTCATCCGGTAGCTCATTATCGTAAAGTTTACGCTTAATAACTTCAAGGCAATCCTTAAGCGGGACATTCGTAAAGAGTGACTCCACGTCGGAAATCACCATAATGTCCCCGGGTTCCAACTTAATACTCCCTACGAGATCCCTGAAATGGTATGAATCTTTTTCCAGCAACATGTTTCGTCAAGTCATACGTGGGCGAGTCAATTTGACTTATGATAGGGCGCAATGGTATGTTACTTTTGTGTATCTTCGGCAGTCCATAAAGTTTGGGGGGTTGCACGATTTTCGGCTTGTGAAAATAATTGTACTCGTCCTCCGTGAAGATGTCCTTGTGCTGGTCGATAAGGGCTCGAATGCGTCGTGTGACTCTGGCCGTAGCGTTGTAGGACACAAGTTTGTAGACATTAGTGTCTGACAACAAACACCTTATTTTTGCAACATATTCTTTAGTATTCATTACTACAATGGCGTTTCCCTTGTCGGCCTTTAACACTATAATTTCCTCATTGTACGTAGATCATACGTAGATCTTTCAAGTGTGAGACTTTATGTAATTGAAACGGTAAATGGTCTTACGAATTTTCGATCAGGATCACGTGTCCTGACGCGACTTTAAAAATTTTTACCCATCCCAAAAATTTTAAACTGATGTGCACAAAGCCGGTAAAGATGTTTTCATTTCAAAAATATGGACTTATAACATTGAATACTGAAACAGCCTGTAATAGTGTAAGTGAAGGTGCTTTCACAACCGTCACAGTCGCAATCATTTTCAGCTTTAAGCATTGTGATACTGATAACTTATGTAATTTAACATCGTTTGTTGATAAGATATGTTTTACTTAAGATTAGAGGTTTATAATTATTGTAATTATAGTTTCATCTCGATATTCGTCCAAGAAATTTACGAATAAAAAGGTCCCTTTTAAAAATATTATTTACGTGAAATGTAAACCTTATTGATGTTTTTTATTTGTATAACCTAATTACCCAACTATTCACTATGAGGATAATATATTTCCCAGCAAAAATCCTATTTATAATCATTTTTCTTGCGGCGCTGAAGTGAGTCACTTGCACTGCCAAAAGATAATACCTACATAAAAATATTAAACTTCTTCTTCTTCTTCTCAGCCACATAACACCCACTGCTGGGTATAGGCCTCCCCCAAAAAGGGGGGTTTGCCATAATCGCCACGCTTGGCAGGCGGGTTGGCGATCGCAGTATGGCCATGTTTGTAAGAGACGCTGCTGCCCGTCTCCTGAAGACTGAGTCCCTTAGTCGCCTTTTACGACACACACGGGATGAGAGAGGGTAGTGCTGGCTATTCTAAGCCGACACTACACATGTCAAATAATTTTTCGGAAGTAAAACGTATCAAACCTTAGCCGCAGACGATCAAATTTTGACAAACACGACAATCTTGTAGAAAGGAGCACATTCAGGCTCCATACATTTTTGGTACGTTTTCTGAAAGTCAGGTCAACAAATAAAAATGTTACGTATGGTTAGATTTAGAGCAATTAAATAGTTGATATGGCACAAAAGTTGCAGGATTACACTATTTCAAGGATTTTTGAAGTGTAAAGAAACTTGATCTAAAGCATTATTATTTATTGAGGCATTTATATGATCGAATAACAAATCTAACAATATCCCTGCAACTAATATAAAAATTACGTATGTAAAAAAAAAAAAAAAATTCCATTCTCGTAGTAGGTATAAAAATGTTGGGCAACTGATTCGTTTTGTGTCGCTATGACTTCGGATCATTAGTTTTAGCAATATACAGTGGTGGTCAGATAATTAGAAACACTATTCGATTTTCATACAAACGAGGAAACTTTGGAGCCTTGTTTCTCTGCCAAGGATTGACCGAGCTAATAGATGGTAGATAAGAGGATAATGGTCATCCAGGGATTGAATGGAGGAGATTCAGATTGCTATACACACCCGACTGATCTGATCAACATTCTAAGAAATGTATGGATATGTTTAAAAAAAACAGCGAAAATAGCATAAAAGTGTATGGATTTCCCGAAACTGAAAACACTGATCCTACATCTTTTTTAATGTAGATCAGATCAGTTGGGTGTGTATAGCAAACTTAATCTCCTCTATTCATTCCTTGGATTGCCATTATCAGATCACAACTGAGTCAATCCTTGGCAGAGAACCAAGGCTCCAAAAATACCTAGTTTGTATGAAAATCGACTAGTGTTTCTAACACCCATATTCTAAGTCGTTCCTCCAAAACTTACTCGTCCTCGACTTAACGAAACCTCATTGAAAACCTCTTCGAAATACTCCTCGAAATTGGTATTCTAAGTCATAACTCCGTAAGGACCTGGAGGAGCCAAAGAGTACGTAGCCACTCCGTGTTAGGCTTAGCGCACACTACCATTTTTACCCACGACGAGGTTGAGTGGAGTGTAAAAAGTTTTGGAGGAACGACTTAGAATATGGGGGTAATTATCTAACCACCACTATATATAAATATTTTTCATTTTTAGCATTTTTAAGAAATAAAGGAATGTATGAAAATGTCTAATCTTTGAACTTGGATACCTTGAGTTAGAGTAATCCTAAAATTTTTGTGCTACCTATATGAACCATCCTTACCAATTTTTTTCGTTTTTTTTGTTCAAAAAACGGCCCAAAAAGAATTATCTCCTTTGACAGAATATTTTATCATTTACGGGACGCTTCAAGGTTTTTTGTTTAGTGAAACGATTATAAGCTATGCACGAATGCAAACATGCACATATTATGAAATAATATTTAAAAAGTGACCTTTTTCCAAAGACCAAATTCAATAAATCTCCTTAATGTTGTGGACATAAATCACGCGATAAAAAGAGTTAATTTCATAATGTAATGAATAATGATTTAAGTAATGTTAAATAGTATACTGAAAATTATGTAGGAGAGCGTTGTTAAGTACAAAAATATAAGTTTTCCAAAACAATTTTTGTGTGTGTTTTTATCTGTGTCAACCTAGCTAGACTATTCCCTTTTTACCTATTATATACTATTTACGTATACCTTTTCATTTGTCTTAGATTTTTATAGTAATAAGTTATTACTTTTACCACAGTCTATATAACTTCTTACGCTGTGCTATAAGTTTGTGCATTGTGCGCGTGAGTTGATGTCATATTATATAAAAAAAAAACAATCCGACTTCAAAAAGTAATAAATAAAACGTTTGGAGTCGGTGCCAAGCAAGGCATTCTACGTTGCACTTCTATTATCTATATTTTTATTTTTCTTGCCTTGGCTGGAACCGACTCTAAAAGTTTATATTTTATTTTTTCAAGTCGTTTTTTTATAGATAGTTTTTTAGACTGCAAGTCTTTTGTTACATAATTACATTATGTTCCCTTACTTACCCATAACACTACAATGATTTTATATATTTAACGACTACTTGCCAAAACGTAAATTATATTTTTCCATACGTTACGGATAGCTGCAGAATTGAGGGAAAACTAGCACTTTTCGCGATATTTAAGGAAGGAAACACCATTTAGCACCAGTAATAAAATAACAATTAATTTTTAATAACAAAAACGTCAAAGACATAAAAATACAAGATAAAACCATAAACTAAATATAAAAAGATCTTAGGCCTAAGCCAGTTGGCAACATCCTCCCTTTTTTAAAGTTAGGGCACGACTTCTTTGAGAGGTCTTTTAAAAAGTCCTGCGGCGGTGCATATCTCGGCGACCCTGGCCACACCATCTTTGCCCCAGTGCAACGAGGTTATTGGCCCTTTCAGCCATATTCCCCGAGGTAGGTTGCTATCTGCGATCAATACCATGTCCCCCACCTTAATATTTGGCTTCTGGCCTCGTAACATGGGAACATTCACAAGGGGTAAATATTCGTTTACTCATCTCCTCCAAAAGTAATCCGCCATTCTGGCGGCTTTTCTCTACTTCACTCTTCCACACAAGTCGCCTTCCTCGGTCTGAATGACTAAGTTGCTTCCTGAAGAAGTCCCAATTAAAAAGTGAAATGGAGTGAGGGCTTCTGGATATTCGGGGTCAGAAGAAACGTGTGTAAAGGGTCTGCTGTTTATTATCGCCTCTGCCTCCAAAATAAGAGTCTGAAAGACTTCTAACTTTGGTGATTTCGCTTTAAGGGTGACCTTGAGAGCGCTTTTTATACTACGGACGAGCCGTTCCCAGGCCCCTCCCATAAATGGGGCTGCAGGAGGAATAAATCTCCAATGAATGAATTTGCAGCAAAAGTTGATATTTGTTCGCCGTAAAGTTTCTTCAGCTCCCTGTTCAGACCGACGAAAGCTGTTTCGTTGTCGGAGTAAATTTGAAGAGGTGTACCCCGACGAGCAATAAACCTTCTCAAACAAATCATAGCTGCGTCTGTTGACAAGCTGTCAACTATTTCTAGATGGACAGCTCTTATGACCAGGCACGTGTACAGAACAACATATCGCTTCTCATGTCTTCAGCCTATTGCGACTTGAATGGGGCCAAAGTAATCCAATCCTGTGTACAAGAATGGCCGCTCATGATGTGCGAGTCTAGCGTGAGGTAACTGTCCCATCGGAGGGTTGAAGGGTTTCGCTTTTTGTTGTTTGCAAAACAAGCAATGGTGAGCCACTGAACGTACTGTGCTTCTAAGGTTGATAATCCAGTGTGATTGACGGAGCTCATTCACTACTGTTTCGGTGTTGGCGTGTGCAGCTCTCTGGTGAAATCTATGAACGAGCAATCGTACGGCTGGGTGTTTGCCATCAAGGATGATTGGGGATTTGGCTGACGATGGAACGTTAGCAGCAGCTGTGGTGCGTCCGGACAAACGAAGGATGTGATCTTCATCAGAGGTGGGAGACAGTCTACACAATCAGCTTCCTCGGGGAAGTGGTGTTTTCTTGATTATGCAAGCGATCTCTGCTTTAAAGCCGTCTATTTGGCTTTGCCATAAGATGTGCCTCTCTGCTTTATGTAAAACGAGCGCTGTCAGACTATTTGGCGTGAGACTTGTATTACCTACTCCTCTACGTGCTTGAAGAAGTTTTCTAATTAATAAATGTGCTAATGCGGTGGCTCGAACTAAACAGAGCCATCTACTGATGCGATGAGGGTTGGCTGCTACAGGAGCTAATGGAGAAAATGGTTCTTCTACAGTTGCATGACAAAAAATTATATGCTTTGGTTTCAACTCAGACTTACTATTCGCTGGTATGTAAATGACAGGCTCAGTTGGCCACTGACCAGAATGCAGAAAGTCTGAGCCTACGAACCAACGTGACTCTTAACTGAATGGATCTTTGCTCAAACGTGTCGCGTCGTCGGCTATGTTCAACTGAGATAGAACCCAGTGCCATTCACAGACATTGGACAATTCTGAAATCTCGCCTAGACGATTGGCTACGAAAGGTTTATAATTGCGAGCGTCATTGCGAAGCCATCCCAGAACATTCATTGAGTCACACCAGAAAAACCTTTTGCTTGGCTTCAACTTGTGAGCGTTGCAAATGGTCTCTGCTAACCTAGCAGCTACTAAGGCGCCTTGCAGCTCAAGCCGTGGAATGGAGGCTGGTTTTAATGGGGCTACACGAACTTTGCTATCTATAAGCATGACACTGATAGTTCATCAGGGAAAATCAATCGCCAATATGCTACAGCAGCGTACGCACACTCACTAGCATCACAAAATAAGTGAAGTTCTCTTTCAAGGCGAGTATCATCAAAAACGCTGAGGTTGTACCGTCTCGGAATTTTCAAACTGTTTAGGGAATTTACGCAAACACTGTGCCATTGCTTCCACGCAGCGGTATCTTCCTGTGCGAGTTGATGAGACCAATCGAGTGATTTACGCCAAATATTTTGAAACATTATTCTAGCTCTAATCGTTAGTGGCAATAATAGTCCTAACGTCCTAAGAGAGAACCTCACGCTTTGTATATTTATCAGAAACAGATTTTTCAGTAAAGCCTTTAACATTAAAAATTAACAAATCCTCGGCGGGCTGCCAAACTAGACCTAAGGTCCTAACTGAGTTTGCAACCTTACCTAAATCTACATTGACATTAGCTAGAAATGGGTCTAGTAAAAGCTCTTTTGGGATGAGAGAAAGGGCTTTTGGATCGTTGGATACCCAAAATCTCATCTCATAATGTGCTTTTTGTGGATGGCTACAATATCAGCAAATCTTTCTCCACTGAAGGTGTAGACACTATGCAATCATCCATGCAATGGTTGTTAAGGATAGCATCCACAGCCTCAGGAAATTGGTTTTTAAATTCTAATGTGTTTTATTTCTTAAAACAGTGCTGAAAAAGGACTGGAAGCCGCTCCGAAAATCATAGATGACATTCTGAAAATTTGAACCGGTTCGTTCGGCGAGTTCCTCCATAAGAAACGTTGAGCATCCCTATCCTCTTTACGTATTTTAATTTGAGGGAACATCTCTCTAATATCTGCAGAAAGTCCAACTCTGCCCTCACGAAAACGAAAGAGTATATCCAGAATAGAATTTAAAAGGTCTGGTACAGTCAGCAACATAGAATTTAAACTAACCCCGTTGGATTTTGCCGCCGCGTCGTGGACGATACGAAGTTTTCCAGGTTTTTAGTGACACCGAAATGTGGAAGATACCAACATATCGAGCTTTCGCAATTTACACTGACGTCACATACGACGACCTCAGCATATTTTTTGTCAAGGGTAGCCTGAACATTTAATTTATATTGTTCAGCGTAAGTTGGCTCGGAGATATTGTCCATCCATGGAAGGACAATGTCGCCCGTGTTCCAGACAGTTTTGGGCTTGCGATGTCTAGATTTAAGAGCTTGGAAAGAAAGATGGCCCGGGAGCCAACTTACGCTGAACAATATAAATTAAATGTTCAGGCTACCCTTGACAAAAAATATGCTCCGAAATTGACATCGCAAGCCCAAAACTGTCTGGAACATGGGAGATATTGTCCTACCTCAAATCTGACGTCGGGCAAACGACGAGTTGTCTCGTCAAGAATAGTAACAGCTTTAGCATCGTCATTAGTAAGACGATCCCTTTTGTTGATGCCTAAAGAATCTAACTTATAGTAATTTTGTATAAGGGAGCTTAATTGACCGAGATCAGAATCTGCTTCGTGAGAAAATCTAATGTGGTTGACTAAATCGACAGGTTTGGTCTTGCTTGAGTCAAAACCAAATAGTACCCAGCTTAAATTAGTTTTTATTGCAACTGGCTGCGATTTTGTACCTTTCCTGGTTGCTTTAGAGATCAAAAGGTGCCAGTTGTCAACCCCGATAATTATTTTTGGCTTAATATCCTTGTAACAAAGCATGGGAACTAAATCTTGTAAATGAGGAAACTCCTTAATGTTTTTTATTTCAGCTGTTTGGTTAGATAATCCTAAGTCACTAATTGATCGAGCATTTTAATGTTTCGGTGCAATACCGACCCTTTATGTTAAAGTCCACGTGTTGAACTTTGACCCTTTTGTTTAATCCACTGACGCAATCAAGTTGAACACGGGACTCAGATCCAGTTACACCGATTTGTTCACAATGAAATGAATGAATCAATGAAAATTTCAATGAATCAATGAAAGTTGCCGTGGAACCATCATCAAGTAATGCATAAGTGTTAATACTAGAAGATGGACCTGAAATAGTAACTTTTATGAATGGATGAGGGCTTAGAAATTAAACCAAACTTGAGGTGCATATCGACTTCTCGACTTAAAAATTGGGCCAATAATTCAAGACCCTGAGGTAAGAAATGTATATCGCAGTAATCGATCCACTTACTTCGAAGCAAAGGTGTAAGTTTACCCAAAATAGATTGTAAGAGTTCCGGTGACTCTAGATAACATCTTTGAGGAAGCAGCTTAATTGTTTCGACACAGTTGCGAACTTTGCAAGTGAATTTGTTAAGGTCGCAACTGTTCAGAACTATTATTTCAGACCTGCCAAATCGTAACTCAAGCGCCTCCATCACCTCGGTAGGGTCATGGGCTGAGACAAGGAGCACTGCGACTGCTTTTCTGGCTGCACCTTTGAGGGCCATGCCAATCCACGTCAAGTTTTCGCTTGGCGAATTTGCGGTCTTGGTGTCCTCAAAAAGCCTCTTGAAGGCCAGCCAATCGATAGGTTTACCGTCGAACACAGGTAGCCGGTGATCTCCACATCTTGCACCTCTATTGCCGAGTGATGTGATAGCCTGCGCTAATAAAGATAATATCTTTAATGTCAGTACGCTGTTGTTTTATTTCACTACTTTTGTTTAAAATGTGGATAGGTATATTAGGAATGCTCGCTGTGGCAGCAGATAAATTGTATCTCCTGTCACTTGTATTTTCAATTTGGCGACATTCAACATTCTTAACAAAAGGTTGTTAAAAAATTTTAGCGTTAGACGTAAAAGGTTCTAACGCAGCATCATCTTGATTATTATTAGCGATAGCAAATCAATCTAACCAATGTTGGACTGAAGTTCGGGAGCTTCTTCGGCTCCTACCACCTTCAGACTCCAAAGATGCGAGCTGCGCTTCCAGTTCCAAGTCAGCGGCTTTTCTTTCCGAAGCTGCTGCTGCTGCTACTGCTGCTGCTGCTGCTGCTTCGGTCTGAGCAATTTTCCGCGCATGTTCAGCTTGCAGTGTGAGTCTTTGAGCGCGCATTGTACCAGTTGAACGAGCTGACCTGGAAGTCGAAGCATTAGAGTCTACGCTCGAAATTGAAGCGACCGCGGCGGGTAGGGACGCCACATGATCGCTCATGTTGTCACTTTTACTTTGCTTTCCTTCGGTCTCCCGAAGTTTTGCTTGAGCCCTAGTGTTCACCATCAAATTTTAAAAATTAATTTAGAAACTGGACAAAATTTTCAAAGGTGAATATTCGAAATAACGGTAGAAGGACCAAAATGTTACGGATAGCTGCAGAATTGAGGAAAAACTAGGACTTTTCGGGATATTTAAGGAAGGAAACACCATTTAGCACCAGTAATAAAATAACAACTAAATTTTTAATGACAAAAACGTCAAAGACATAAAAATACAAGAAAAAACCATAAACTAAATACAAAAAGATCTTAAGCCTAAGCCAGTTGGCAACACATACTATAAAAACTACTAGCCAGATCTTCGTAAAAATATAGCCAATAATAATAATAATACAAACACTTTATTGCACAAAAAACAGAGAAAACAAACAATACAGACAATATAAGGTGACATACAAAAGGCGGCCTTATTGCTAGATAGCAATTTCTTCCAGGCAACCTTGAGTAGGGAAGAATAGGTCGATTTGGAGAATAAAGGAGGGGGGGAGTGGGTGCAATTTATTAAATTAATAGAGAACATACTTTATAAATAGTTATATTTAGGATAGGAGATAGGAATAAATAAAATGATGATGATGATGATGATGATAAATAGTAGGAATGGGAAAGACAACAAGACGTTATGTGTAGGAAAGGAAATGAGATTTCACTTCTGGATGAAAGTTCTATAATCAGACAGCATGCACAGAGAAGGAATAAGAGAAGAAGTCATACATTCTGCAGACGCTCCAGTTTGCTGAGCCTAATCTCTGAGAGATCCGTATAGCAGACATCAGCGTAGTCTATAACGGAGAGGAGAAGAGACTGGGCGAAATCGTAAGCGGTTAAGAGAGCCATACGCAGCAAATACTCTTTTCCGAAGTGCTTCGACCTGAGGGATCCATGTGAAACATTCACCGAAGACTACGCCGAGGTTTTTAACGGTCTTTGAATAAGGAACAGCAATACCATCGAAAGTGATCGGAGGTAACTGTTCAAAGTCGATCCTCGAAATGAAATATGGACTGCCAATAATAATGGACTGAGTCTTGGATGGATTCACTGCAAGCCCAAATGACTTACTCCAATTAAGGATAATAGCAAGATCGGCATTGGTAGCAGCTATTTGCAGATGGGAGTGCAAATAGAGGTGCCTGTGTATAGATTTGTAAATCGTCAGCATACAAGTGATAGGAACTTGAAAGTGAGCGTGTGATAGAGTTAAGATAAGACACCACCCTGAGGAACTCCGGCGTTAATATCGCACCATGTGCTATCGCATCTTACAAACAGTTTACGTACATTGCTAACATTGCTATTGCATCACGTCAGGAGTTAATAATAAGTAGGGCTCTTGGAATTGTAAAAAATACAAATCAAACCTCTATACTGGTAATATGATACCTATGTGCATACTATTACTAATATAGTATTATAATAATCTTTGATACTATGTATATCTTTTCACATGTCCGGGTCACAGAAACGAATGAACAACCACGGTACGACTCCAAAACAAATAGATTATACTTATGAAATTTTTTAAATAGAATAATATTGGAATAACAACTCGGCCACAAGTGAATTCTCAGATGGGACTCGAATCCATGACCTTTGAAAATCCGGTCCAATGCTCAAACAAATAGATTATATACATACATTTTGGGAATTCGTAAGCAATTGAGATGTAAGTAAACAAACAACATGAAAACAAACATAAACAATATTATAAACTTTAAGCGTACGGCAAATTTAATTGGCTTATGGAGTCGTGTAATCCTATTAAAAACATAATTGCAATGTTTCTGAGTTGATCTGAGGGGCCCCGTAATGGAATCGACTTGCGATCGACAACAAATCAGGTTCAAAATTCAGTAATAACGACTTATACCAAATGAAATGAAATAATTTTTTATTCAATTGAACTCATTACAAGTATTTTCGAATCGTCAGTTTTGCCCTACCACCCATTTAAGACTTAACTGACAAGAAAAAATGGGCGCAAAAAAACTTATCAGCTTTAAAAAAATTGTAATCAAATCACCCCTTTGGCACTAAGCGGTCCCCGGGGACCGCGCTCGAATTACGCGCTACGCGATTTTAGACTGTTTTAAATGTAGTTCCGTTTATGTTCGTTAGCAAAGCTGCTCAGTATGTCAGACGGTTTTTGACGATATGTCTTCGATATTTAATTAATTGTAGGATATAGGAGCTATGCAGCTCCAGTTGGAACTGTAGTCACTGCGACCTATAAGATATTTTGTAACTCGCCACCTTGTTAAAGTATTTCTTTTAGCCTGGAGGCTTCCAGGAAGTCTAAAATCTTCCTAGCTCTGAGAGATTTTAGTTCCTCTGGCCGAATTATATGCCGGCCCAGGTGGATACTGCGTTTGTGAATTAGGGGTCCGCAGTCACATAGGAGATGTTTGGGTTTCTCTCTCTAATCCTTCTCCTTCAAAATTTTTTTTTTGCTAATCCTACTGGTTCTAGAATTAATGGTTTGAATTTTGCACTACGTCATTAGCAGAAACCAATTAGTTTGTACTAGTTATAATATGCACTTTTCACATACCGAAAATCTCTCCACTGTGCTGTGAAAAAGTAAAAGCGAATGCAGTCGGCACCCTAACGATTGTCGAAAACCTTTTGGACTTCGGTTTAAGCGAAAGTGGAAAATAATTAGGATAAATAGCAAACGACCTTACCACAGAACTACCATATCTTTTGATAATTTTCTAGGTAGACAAAAACCAGATAATAATAATTTGCGAAGAACGAAGAAACAACAACATATTTTTTATTGAAGATCATTTTTTTCTTGTTCTCATTATATCGCTTCAACTGTAACGGAAATTCCAAATTTATTTTAACGAAACTTGCGAATAAAATACTCAGAAATCACCTGTTGTTACTTAAAACAACAACAACAAATGTTTGTTAGCCTATCTGACCGTTATCGTTGCCATTCTTGTCAAATGAATACATTTTGTAATACTTAAAAAACTATTGTAATTCCTACTAATATTATAAGTGTGAAAATAGGTCAGTTTGTTTAAATGTTTCTTTGTTTCTCTTTCACGCAAAAACTACTGAACGAATTTAGATGAAATTTGGTATGCAGGTATTTCAAGTATTGGACTAACACATAGGCTACTTTTTATCCCGATATTCCGATTGGAAATGGAACCACGTGTTTTACAAAAAAGAAGATTATTTTGTGATAAATATCAAACAAGAAAATATACTAGAAAAAGCAACTAGTCTCATGTCGCCCTGACGAGATTATTTTGTCTTTTACTGTCCATACAATAACTGAACTATGGATTTTGTTTATGGAGGCATTGTATCAAGACGAGAACTTACACTTTGGGTAGAATAAAACTAAGAATTAAATAAATCTCTAAACAAACTTCGCGTGGACAAAGTTGAAAGTGACGGCAGTTTCTTTTTTGTAAAAGGAAGGAATCTGTAAAGACCGTCAATGAATATTAAATACGCTATTTTAACGTAATACCTTCCGAGAATAAATTTTCGGTTAAAAAATTTAACGTTTTACTTTCTTTAAAAAGAAAGTAAAAAAATTGCTCTAAGATATGACATAAATTAAATATTAAACAAGAAAATATATTAGAAAAAAGCAACTTATCACATGTCGCCCTGACGGGATGACATTATGCTAATGCTATTTTTATGTGATAAAAATAGCATTGTGAAATGCAAAATTAAAAAGTAATAATGACATAAGTTTTTCGGATAAGCATCTGTTATCCTCATTCAAAGAAAGGTGTTAAAATGGTGTTAACATACACTTTCACTAAATTTTCTCGTCCGGAAAACATCACATATTGACAAATTAACAATAACGGAGAATAATAAAAAAAAGTAGTCAATAAGGCGAAATGTGAAAAATAAAATTAAAAATCTTCTTGGCTAAGCGTTGATTGCGAATGAATTTTATCTATCTTTTTCAAAATATGGTAAGCTGATATTATTAAGATAAAAATTATGTTTTTATTATAATCTAATTTAACAGAAATTATGATCAGATATTTTTTGTATTTCTCCTATTTTTACCTGACGGAGGAACGTCAAGGTGGGATCAAGATTCTCCTGGAAAACTTAACCACTGCTGAGGAACTAACTACTTTAATTCTTATTTTTTAAAACTTGCTAAGCTTACTATAACAATGACATACATGTAGGTACCTATGTACAAGTCTTAATCTACTTTATTGCAAAGGCAAAAAATACAAATTCGGTTGACTATTCACAATTAATTTCATGGGTGTGTTACGCAAAGCTATTAATATCAAGCAATAATTCAATGTAAGCGAAAAGCCATACAAGAACACGCTTGGCCTACAAACTTAAAGGCATGTAAAGTCGATGCACTCCGACCTTAACACGTTATTAAAAGAGTCCTTATTACCTCGTCCTAAGGCCGGTTTTCTTAGCACAACTGCTTATCTTGATCACCTGCTGACTGTACATTTTAAAGGTGCGTAAACGACCTTCAGATCACTTATAGCTCCAACGCTGTTAAATATGGTTGAGATCTAGTTTAACGGATTTGTTAATAACTAGCTTTCGCCCGCGGTTTCACTCGCGTGGTTCCCGTTCCCATGGGAATATTGGGTTAAAAAGTAATCTATGTTATACCCCCTGCCACTTTTTAACCGCCTCTGTGGTCTATTGGTACAACCACCGGTATCAGACCGAGGGGTCCCATGTTCGATTCCCAGCGGGGGTACATATTGTATTCGGTTTGGTTGGTGGCAGGGGCGTGGATTGGTTTTCCAACGTGGTAGACACCGTAGATCTAACTAGTAACTTTGCACTTATCCTATCCTGCTACCTAGTATTATAAGTTCGAAAGTTTGTGAGGATATTTGGATGGATGAATGTTTTTTACTCTTTCACGCAAAAACTACTGAACTGATTAAGATGAAACTTTACAGCAATGTTGCTTATACATCAGCTCACATAGGCTGCAAATTATCCCGATATTCCCACGGTAACGGAAACCACGCGGCGGGTGAATGAAACCGTAAGCGGCCGCTAGTCATAAATTATTAAATTCGTAATATTTAGTAGAAATAGCATATTGCTGACGAGTTTGATTGTTTGAGCATGCTAAGCTCCGGAACTACTATTTCGAATTGAAAAAATATTTTTGTGTTGGGTAGTCCATTTATCTAGGAAGGTTATAAGGTATTTTTCTCAAACATGCATGAAAATGTTGTCATTATTTTGGAAAAAAGGAACACGCGAAGTATCGAATTTACGGACAAAGAAAATCAAATCCATTGAAGGAGCGTTTTTTGAATTTGGAAATTTACAAAGAGTATTTAACAACTCCAGCACGCCGTTTCATACAACATTGCTGCAGCGCTGTAATGTTCCAAATTCAAAAAGACGCTCCTACAATGAATTTGATTTTGATTAAATGTATAATATAAAAAGTATGTTTTATTTCCCGCATTCTTTTGAGAAAAGCACTATATATGCCTCGGCGGAAATGGCAATTGCCTGTCTCGTATTAGTGAAGTCCTCGCCTACGGCTCGGCCTTCAAACTCATACTCGACCTGCAATTGCCTATTTCACGGCCTTTGCAATAACGTACTATAATATCACGCTACGATTATTAGGAGCAGGGGGCCTAACCTAACCTATGCGATTCATTTTAGGCTACTTTCAGGTAGTAAGTGCGGGACACCGCTAGACGCGCCATATGGCAGCATCCCACTCTCACAACGTACAATGAATTGCATTACAGTTGATGGTAAGGCCCCAGAGCATTAATGTAAAACGTTGCAAAAACGGTGAAAAAATATTACTTTTGGAATCTTCCGTTGCGGAAGGTGAGGAAACGGTTAAAGTTACGTAAAAATCATGTGTGACGAAATTGTTCCCCAGCAAAAGTTCTAAAAATAATCCGCGACAGCATATGTCTATGTTTTAAGGTTAACTCACTATAACCATTTTTAGGATAATATAATTTGTTCTAAGCTAATGTATTATTTGAGAAGCTGTTTTTATAAACACGATATTAATCCTTATCTAAATAAATATGTTAATCATTACAAGTATTTAATTTTCATCAAAGTTGCCCTTTACATCATTTAATTTTAATAAATATCTTAGGAAATATCATAGTTTTAAAATAACTCCCTAACAAAATAATTCGCGACCAAATTCATTCGGCAACTAGAACGTTACACGTCCAAATAGCGCCCTTCTTGCCTGGGCGGTTTATACTAGAGCAATACTAAAACACTCACCCACAAAAAATTTCCTTACGCTAAATACTGAATACCGACCGGTAGGCAGTCTCCAAATTGCATACTCGAAGCAAGCAGCGTTTCATACAAGAATACAACTTATTTAGAAAAAGTCTTTTATATTTTTAATACGCTGTAGGCCAAAAAAAAACACATCAATGCTAGGAATATCCTTGCATTCGAAAGAAACATCTTTTCAGGTGTTTAACGATCGATTAAGATGCAACAGCCAATAATTTATGATTTTTTAATTTTTGCCTTTTTCAATGCTATTTTTATACTTATGATAAGTTAATTTATCATAACTATAAATTTAGAGACGCCTATGTCCAGCAATGGACGTCCACAGGCTGATGATGGATGGATGATGGATGAAATCTCGCTCGTGATGTCATCGCCTACGAAAAATGCGACACGCTAGGTTCTCATACAATTTGAAGCGCTCTTTAAGTCTTATAGGTCTGTGGTTTTACCTATTAGGTACCTGGAATACTTGTTTAAAAAAATAACGGGTTGCACTCCGGGAGTGCCGGCAAAAGTGAAAACCGCTTAAACGAAACAGCAGGAGCAGGCATACATTTTCGCCGCGCGGTAGAAAAAGAGGGGGATATTACTTCCTCTCCTACGCCGCGCCGGCGGTCTACTCTACCTCCGTCTTGCGAATTTTCCTGACGCGACTTTAACATTTTTTACCCATCCCAAAAATTTTAAACTCTGATGTGCACAACGCCGCTAAATAAGTTTTCACTTCAAAAAGTAGTAAGTAATATTATTTCGTAGAGTCATTTACCATTATAGCAGCCCTTATATGTATAATTGTGAAATCGAGCTAAGTGTTCAAAGAAAAAAACGCATTAAAAAGGAAGACACTACAACGAGGTTAATAGATTAAAGTGATTAAACAAATACAAATAAAAATGTGGACACTCATTTAAGATTTGATCGACTCAATTACGTTAGTGTCCTATTTTTTAAAGAAAATGCACCTTGATGATAAAAAGTTAGCCAATAACATTATCTGTGAACTACTCATTTTTATCTTATCTGTTGTTTTTACACTACACCTTATTAAAACAAGATTATAATTTGAGAAAACAAACTCATTGTTGGGAGTTCTTTGAGTTATTCAAGTACATTCGAGAGCATAATAATATCATTACATTTTATTGTTTTTTTTTAAGTAGGTACCCAGATTTTTCGTTCGCTTATTAACTGTATCATTATTATGATCAGTCATTTTTAACCGACTTCAAAAAAGAAGGAGGTTATCAATTTATCGCGTATATTTTTTTATGAATGTTCAACGATTCTAATATACCCCCTGCTGAGGAACAGGCTTTTGGGTTTATAAGGAGAATGAGCCATGAACCCTCCATGCTTGCCCAGTGTGGATTGGTGGGCACTGATGACTGCAAGTGCAGCCGGGACCAACGGCCTTCCGAAGCACGTAGGACCTCGTAACAAAGCTCCTACGTGACAAAAAAATTTGGTCACCTATCCCGTGGCCAACCATAGAAAGTGCCGCCGAGCTCTTCGATGTAAATGGCTGTACCATGCAACCAAAACAATTAGGCGCATAAGAGCGACGTCATTGCAACTAGAAACCTAACCTAACCCGACTAAAACAAACCTTCAAGATCAATCAATGTTTTGTCACTTGTACCATACCCTGTTGCACACAGAAATATACGAACGCGCCGCGCATCATTCACTCACACTCGCTAATAAGGCGCATCGCATAGTCACACAAATAATGTACGACTACCTACACACTTGTACTATTTAGTACTCTGTGCCTACACTTTTGATCATTATCATTAATTAATTTAGTTAACTAGTTAAATGCACACTTCTACTCATGCATTATTATTAAGTTACTACTAACAACTAAAACGCTGTTTGTAATTAAATTAGTACTTTTAATTTTAATTCTCCTTTTGTAATGTTATGCTAAACTTAAACATATTATATCACTTTAATATATATACTTCACACGAGGTGGAGGGCTGATAGCCTGAGACACAGGTATTACCTAGTTCAGGTATCAGTCCACCATAATCTTTTAACTAAAGGTATTTTGTTAATTGTTAATTGTTATGATTATGGTGAGGATTAAATGATTTATTATTATTATTATTATAATCAGTGGGAGTTTATCCACTTGCCTGCACGGCACCGGCACTGGCCTGGCCGCCATGGAATATGAAAATATATGACACGTCGTTCCGCTTGCCGGTGCGCCGGCGTGCATACATTTTGCTTAGCCGGCGACAGCCGAGCCTGTGCCGTCACCGACAACCGTGCCGTTGCTGTGCCAGCAAGTGGAAAAACGCCCAATCACTGTCAAGAGCGAGTACACATGACTGCGCATCACTAGGAAAAAAAAATGGACGATTCGAAAGCACTTATCTATAAGTCTATTTGAATAAAAATCTTTGACTTTGACTTTGACTTAGGGGAAGTGCGGCGACAGAGGCGTTGTGCGGGCGCCGAAACCGCATTCCTGTCATACGACTAATTTTGTTGGTCGCAAGTTGGTCGCGTACTTGGTTTTTGTTTTTGCTTCTTAACCAGTTACACAAAGTTGGATAAGGGTTAAAATTAATTTTATTCTTTTCACTGTTTAATTCATCAATCCCGAACCGGACATCGTCGGTGTCCAGAGAACCATAGAATATATATTGTTGTGTCTCATAATCCGGGGTCTGAAAAGGTTAATTAAGGTTCAAATATTTATTTTGTTAAAGTCGTTAAATGTTAGTTATTTGCAATAAATAATCCAATATCAAGTTTTACAACACAAATGAGGACAGTATATTTATCCATACCAAGAACTAACTTTTCACGGCTAAACCACTGAACCAATTTTGCTGAAATATGGCATAGCTAAGATATTTTTTTTTAAGTCGCGAAATGAATTAATGAATTAACACTAAGGACCGCGATATACTTAATCGAGCGTATAATATTACCGAAATTGATACAGACTATCGAGGTAGATGAAATTTATATTCAAATATTGAACTAATAGGTACCCGCTTGAAGGAGTTGGCATCAATATTTTTATTGGAATTTACTTATATATCACAGATTGGGCTGTATTAAAAAGAAAAGAAAATAATCAAAGAAAAAACAAACTAAAAAATATGTCAATATAAATGTGATGTCAACTATTGCCCTCATTGATTGTCCCCCACACCCCTCTAGAAAGTCACTGAACCTGAGACCGGTACGTCAAATGGAACCTTTCAACCACTCATATGGGCAGATAATTGCCCTTTATAATGACGCTCATTTCGTCGCTTAAGCATAAAAAGCGGTCAAGATCGAACCTGCAGTCTACTACGAAAACGATCGACGAATAATGACTCGCATATTCGTAGTTAGATTTCGTTCATTCGATATCTGTGCTTCAATAGTTTGCACCGGATTACCTACTTGGTATAAGCTATTTCTAACTTCCCAAGTTTAACTCCCGGCCAACAGACCTAATTTAGTCTATTTTGTTTGCAGTCAGCAAGAACTGTATAACCTTGATATTTTTTCTGTTTCCTGCGGCCGTTCTTCTTATCAGTTAAAAGATGTTCTGAATGGCTGGTAGGAAAAATAATTGGACAATTCGAAAGCACTTATCTATATGTCTATTTGAATAAAAATCTTTGACTTTGACTTTGACTTTGTTTACCATGGCTAGTACCTAACTACTTTAATTACTTATCTAGGACCAGAGCAATACCTTAATGTAATGACAATTAATATTTATTTGAATATTTAATGCCGCTCTTTCCATTTCAAATTAATGGATGGATGTTACGAAAATTAATGGAATGAATAAACAAACTTCGTTCGATTATCGTACTTAGTTTTTCGAAGTATGCCCTACAGTTGCATTTCAAGAGCTTCGCATAGTCGCAATGTTGTCGTGGAAAATTCCTATAGTGTGTTTATATTGGATACAGTTTGCCGACACTTTCTTAATCACCAAACGTAAATATTTGTTGTGAAAATTTCGTACAAAGTCGTACCTCAAAATAATTATCAACACATTAAACTTACGCATTTTATTGCATTTCAAATATCACAGTGTGTGTGTGTGTGTGAGTGAGGGAGTTTGTAGTGCCATAACTTGCTACCTATATTAGCTAAATAAATTAAATAACTATAACTTGTAAGTATGAAATGAACCGATAGGCAATCGTGTTTATAAAATAATAAAACAATATTCGAAGTGGTTTGTTTAAATAATGTTTTAATGAGATGATGGCCTGAATATGTCCAGATTTATGATTAGTCTCCGCGTTCGTTACTACAAAATACCCATGTCATACCCGTGCTATGCTAAGTAGGTATGCCAAAATCTGGCATACCTACTTGCGGTACCCCGTGCAAAAAGCAAAAAAGATGCATAAAGTTCTCACAGAGAAAAATATCAAAATAGCCTAATTTTCGGAGTAGTCCTCCGTTTTGCCGATTGCCTGTGTGTTAGATACTGGCTATTTATGTTGATTCCGAGTCCTTTCCAGTCCAAGAGCTTGAAGATGTTCTCCAACGCAGCTGTGAACAGTTTTGGAGAAATGACATCTCCCTGTCTCACACCTCGCTGCAGTTGGATGGGATTTGTGCTCTGGTTCTGTAATCGGACCGAAATGGTGGCATGTTTGTATAAGTACCTCCTAGTACGGAATGGAAAAGCTTCTGGAGGACGTTGGGTATCGGCTTACCACCGCTCTCAGAAGTTCTGTAGAGATTCCGTCATCGCCCACTGCCTTGTTGTTTTTGAGTTGTTTGAGAGCCATACTAATCTCGTATAGGCTGACATCCGGGATATCTTCGGTGAAGTGTCGGGAGAGCTTGGCTCTGGGGTCTTTAGCTTTGATTTCAACAGGTGTCTGCGTGGAATATTACTGCCCATAGAAACTCTCGATCTCCATCAGAATTTCAGATTTCGTAGAAATGATGCGACCGTCGTCAGTTTTTAGCTTCGTCATCTAGCTTTGCTTATTCTGATAGATAACCTCTTTAATACGGTTCGTATTAAATTGGCGAAGGTCGCTTGTCAAAGACTTGGCAATCTGCCTATTTAGCTGCCAATAACGATGAGCATCCGCTGAGTTCTGAAGCCTCATTTCACGGAGAGTTTCTATAATTTTGGACGGGTGGGTCTTAAAGTACTTGGACTCTATCGTGCGGACAGTATCCACCACCGTGTTTGTAGATTGTCCGCATCGATACTGTTTTCAGGGGCTTCGAAGCAGTTTTGGAGCTCGAGTTGAAAGCTCTCGGGGTTACGGATGGGCCGGTAATGGTCAGAGCGTAGATTTTATCAGCCGCGATCTTTCCAGCTTCACGTTGATATTCAATGTGCCACCTACCAATCGGTGATTGCTCCCCGTCTTGACGGTGTTGATCACAGTGACATCATTGGATATTTGCTTCTTCATCGACATGATAGAATCTATATCTTTTTTTCCGGACTGTTGGTCGTCCTCCCGGTAGAGTAGCGATGGGGCTATTACCAATCTTTGTAACGGCAACGCGACAACAGAAATTGCGCGATAATTGCTTTACGTCACGTATCAACAGTGCGGCCTCTACCAAACAAACGATAAACTACAATGTACATTAATTTAGTTATTGATACCAAATTGTGTAATACATTTTTGTTTTTATCGAAATAAATGTATAAATTATCCATTGTAAAGTTCTTTTATTTTATTAAATACAAAAGATATGGATTCATTTTCCCGGACCATTATTAAATTAGTTCTGAAAAATTTTGGTTACACAACTATTCTTTTTCCGCGACGGAGCGTGAAAAATAATATCTTAATAACAGCTGATAAAACTTCCAACATCTTTAAATAAAAACAGAATTAATTTTTAGTTACAAAATAAGAAAGTCCAAGTGTATTTTTGATGATTATGATGATTATGTTTTTTCAGTTTTTGCACTTTTCAATGCCATTTATAAAATTTATTACAAGCCCTAGTGAAATTGTGGAATGCGATTGTATTGATGTTTGTGTTCCGGCAGTAAGAGATACGATAGCCAATTCCTAACACCCATATTCTAAGTCGTTCCTCCAAAACTTACTCGTCCTAGACTTAACGAAACCTCATTGAAAACCTCTTCAAAATACTCCTCGAAATCGGTATTCTAAGTCATAACTCCGTAAGGACCTGGAGGAGCCAAAGAGTACGTAGCCACTCCGTGTTAGGCCTAGCGCACACTACTATTTTTACCCACGACGAGGTTGAGTGGAGTGTAAAAAGTTTTGGAGGAACGACTTAGAATATGGAGGTTAGTGGATTCCGGCAGAGGCTTACTTTTGTCTTTAGCCTTATAACAATATAACTAACCTTATAACAACGCTGAAAACAGTGTTGCGAAGGCCCATTCAATAATTAGCCCAGTATTTGTTCATAAGCATCATCGGCCATTTTTTAATATCCCAACGGATGGATGGATAAGGAAATGGACCATGCAAGAGTACATTTTTGGTCACCCATCCCGTGACCGACCTTTGCGAAAGATGCTTAACCTCAACAATCACAGGCCGATCGCGCGAACCACTGCACCAAAGGCTCCTCATAGTTCAAAGTAGTTCATACCACATCTGCGGTAGTAATTTTAGGCTAAGAGTCTGGAGTAATATGTGGGGGAGAAATTTTGGCTCTTATTACAACTGGCTGAGGTTAATAACACGGCATGAATAAAAAGACTTACATGTTTCTTCTGCGCGGGAAATGACCAAATAAGTACAGGTAAATGACCTCATAAAAAGTTTACCATCTTACGAATTCCCCAACGTAATGACGTTCAGGGGGCTTACCGCCATGTCTTAGCGCAGTATTGTTTCAATCATACTAATGCTATTTCGTACCATGACCCTCTTAAAATAAGCTTATTTTCCGATAGTAGTTTTGGGACTTCAACGTGTTCTTCTTTCTTTTTTAATTAATGGCTTGCTCACGATAAAATTCGCGAGTTTTGTCAATGTCAAGTATATTTTTTTGTATTTATAGAAATTGTACGGTAGATTGAGTTAAAAATGGAGCCTCACAACCCGTGTTATTACGAAAAGAACTCGGGTGAAACTCCGCCTTCAAAGTGTGAAGTAAATCAAAATTTGACTAATGTCAGGAACAATGATTATAGAAGTGTATGGAACTGAAATAGTTGACTTTAGAAACTTACATTAAACAATATTATTTCATAATTATTTCGATGTCGATATTTTTCTTACGAATTTTCAGTAGCTGCCTAGTTGATTCCACCACTACAAAGTATCATTGAGTGAAGATAGGCAAGTTTCTTGTAGGTACTTCATATCTATAGATATTATCTTAAAGGCCAGGAATAACAAAATTTTAGTGTGTGGAGGGTCATGGTACGAATTTGAAGAGTATTGAAAACAAAACGCTAACAAAATGTTCTTATGACACAATGGATTGTAAAAGATGACAGTAGGCCCCCAGGTATTGTGAATCAAAATTAACTCAATGTCGTAAATTCAAATATTTATAGCATGAGGCTATTATCAAAGTCATACGACCATCCTTAGACACCATAAATCTAATATGGCCATCTCAACCAACGTCATACTGGAAGGGGACAAACTACGAAAATTGCGAGGTGTTCTACAGAACTATAATATACCTAGGGCTTCTTTCATACAACTTCTAACCGCCTTTTAACCGCCTCTGTGGTCTAGTGGTACAACCACCGGTATCAGACCCAGGGGTCCCGGGTTTGATTCCCAGCGGGGGTACATATTGTATTCAGTTTGGTTGGTGGTAGGACTTGTTGTGAGTCCGCTTGACTAGCTACCACCATCTTATCTAAGTCTGACGTCATAACAACAATGTTTTCAGCATTGTTGTGTTCCGGCAGTTAAAGATAAGATAGCCGGTTCCTCGTGATGGGGGATTCCGGGAGAGGCTCGCTTCCATCTTCAGCCTTATCCATACTTAACATCAGGTATGATGAAGTCTAAGACTCTCACCGTGTTTCATAAAAAAATAAAAAAAATAACTTCTCTTATCACACTTGTAAATTATGTGACGTTGTTGAGGTGACGAAGGAAAACGACCACCTCACTGCTGCCAATCTCACATGGAATATCATGTGAAATGTGTACGGTGAGTACTTTTCTATACTATCTATACTAATATTATAAAGAGGAAAGATTTGATTGTTTGTTTGCTTGTTTGTTTGCAACGAATAAACTCAAAAACTACTGAACGGATTTGCATGAAATTTGGTACACAGATAGTAGATAGTCTGGCTATGAACATAGGATACTTTTTATCCCGATATTCCCACGGGAACGAGAACCACGCGGGTGAAACCGCGAGCGCCGCCCGCTACATGTTCAATAAACAAAAGGATTTTTAATTTGTAAAAATCCCGGAAAATATAAAAATATAAGCTTTGAATACAAAATCCATCTCCTGTTACATACAGTAAAACTTTTTTGTTTTTTTTTTATATACGAATGCTAAATTGCTCACAAAATAGCAGACAAAATGCTATAAGGAAAAAGGAGGTATGTACTTTTTTGTTATAAAACTATAGGAGGTTAGAGATGTTACAAATCTGGTTATAAGATATACATTTCTTCATACCTTTATCCAGATTTGTAACGTTGTACCAAAAACTCGATTTTATGATACACACGATTTCCTCGACACTTTTCTTTTCGAAATGACCTTAAAAATACAAAATTCAAGATTCTGAAATAGGGTTAGTTCTCGAGAAGATAACGGTCAATCAAAGGTCAAACTATTGGTAATGGGTTTATTTAGTAAACACCAATAATATTTAGCATCATATAGTTTCATTTGCTCCTTAATCGCTATATTTAGTGACTTCTACGAAGTGATTTCGTAGTTTTTTCACCTAATCTACAAAATCGGTCTCGCTGCTGCGCGCGTCCATTTTTTCTTATTATTATAGCGCCTTAAGCAACGTTTGGGTTTATCGCAATGGTCGTGCACACGATGGGTGACCCGAACGCTTTCTTGCTTCGGAGGTCTCACTAAGCCGTTTTCCCGGTTGCATTTGCAGTCGTCAACACCCACCAATTAGCATTTGACTCACGTAGTAGGTCATGTTCCATTCTCCTAATCCACCTTTAAGGAAAGTCTGTGCCATAGGAGTGAGGACATAAGAATAGGCTGTGCATTAAAAAATATTATGCCGTGCAAGCGTTCGGTCTGCGATAGTAGTAGTTAAGTAACTTTATGACGCTCTTATACATATTTAAATCACTGATACGTTGTCAATTAGAGTATGCTGTATCAATTTGGAATCCATTATACGAAAAATATAATTACATGCTTGAAAGAGTTAAAAAAAAATATCTTCGATACATACATTTCAAATGCAACCACAAACGCTTATCCTATAAACTGTTACTTAGAAAATACAAGTTAATTGATCTTAAATCTAGACGTATACAAATTAGAGGCAATGCTATTATATGACCTAACTCATAATAAATATGACTGCATAGACATAACAAACAAACTTTGCTACAGCGTACCTCCTCGATCATCAATGAGGTCTACTCGTCCGCATCGACTATTTGCAACTTCATCATCCCGAACTAATGCGGGGATTCGTTCTCCAATTAATCGAATTGTTAAGTCATATAATCATACTTTTAATGATATTGATATCATCGCATTGCAACAAACTACTTTCAAGAGATCCGTCATCATAAGCTCACTGCAGCACTCGATGATGGTGATCAGGGAATCGGTTGATAATACACATACAAATACCTGGTTGTGGATACGTGTACCTACCGTACTTGTAACTGAACCCAAGGGCGCAGCTTCCCGGCCCGCAGGGCAATCAGGCTTGTGTAAACTTTATCGTGTTTTTTTTTTAATTTTTATCTCTCTTTTTTCTAGGCATTGAGTGATTTTTTTTTTAACTTCCAAACACTATGCTAACGCGCACCATCGCATACATATAGGAACACAAATACAAAAATACGCACATACCTATGCACAATACACACATATATACAAAATGTAGGATAATGTTTGTCTTTGTTAATAAAATAAATTGCTAAATATGTTAAGACTAGCACTAGTTAATCTTAATACCTGCCTAGCTGTAGTCTAATATGTAAGATTTGCTGTTAGCTAATTATGTAAAATGTGACCAGCACTGTTGGATTCATAATGATTGTATCTGAATACTACTTAGTTTTATAATTGAAATATTATGAATCTGTTTGTAGTCCTTTAAATAAATTAAAAAAAAAAAAATGCAATAGTCGGTTACGAGATGGATAACCAAAATTTTACTATGTCCAACACCTCCGTGCTTCAGAAGACACTTCTGGTTGTATTTGCTGTCGCCAACACTTATTCGCGCTGGGCTCACGTAGTGGGTCATGGTCCATATCTCCTAACCTACTATAAGGAAGACCTGTGTCACACCAGTAGTGTCGATATTAAAATGGCTGATTAGATGAAGATAGGTGATGATGATGAAGCAAAAAGAAAGTCTTTGCGGACAAAGCGACGAGTGGCGATAATTTATCAGAAATTGAAGATTAAAATCGTAAAATCTCAGCAATATCAACATCAAACGCAAGACAACATCTAACATCACAGAACCTTAACAACCTTGCTTGTGCGCCGGAGTCTTTTGCAAGCGCAAAGCAATGTACTCTCGCTAGTGGTTCCGCCGACGTCCGCGACAGCACACGTCGCAATGTCTGCGTTTGCGCAACGAAAATTGAAAGTGATGTGAGTTTAGGGCATAGTGATTGTACTTACTAAGAGGATTGCAAAACAGCGTAAACCGATTTAACTTGCAGCGTCGTATGTAAGTACTTTGTGTTATCCTTTGTTTTTTTGTGGAATGGAGCCCTAAAATATTTAAGAGTGGTTAAAATTAAATGAGGCATAATGTTGTTAATTTTTAAAAGCGGGATACCACGGATCGCAAAACAGCGTAAACAAAATAAAACTGCATCTTCGTATTTAATAAGTACTTTGTTTTTGTTGAGAATTAAGGTTTTTAAGGGTACAACAATATTTGAGCGTAGTTTGAATAAAATCAGGCAGTGTTGTTAATTTTAAAAAGAAGAATACTAGTTGTTTCCGCCTATATTATATTACAGTTTTATTGAGTGAAAATTGACGTAATTAAAGCATAGATCGTGTCTAAATAAAAGCATTTTATATTGTGTTTAATTGCTTTTGCAATGTTAGCGTGCACTGTAATTAAAATTTGAATCGTATTTATCGCGTTTTTATTATATTGTTCACGGTATTTAGATGTTTTCTCATGGAGCAGATCCGGTATTCTAAAATTCAAGTATTATATAATTTCCTGAGTCAAACAATAAGCATTTTTTTAGTCAGCTAACAAAACAATCTAGATCGAGATGATTAACTCGAAAAAGTATTAGGTTTAGACTACTTATCAGTTAACTTTTAACTTGATTACGGATTATCGAATAAATATAAGCAAATAGTATAGAAACTAGATGAAAGATTAGTTAACACTAAAGTCACTGCTTAAATGACTTTTGAAACGAATAAAAAGATAAGGAAATTGCGATTCGTGATTTTTGTTAGTAAGTAGTTAAGTTAAAAAAACTCTTACTTTGATTCACAGTTAACGATTACGCTAACTTTCAGCTTAAATCTTAAAATTATCTCTCCTATTCCTATGAATGTATGGTGGGTATTATAATATATTTTTATAGTTTTATTTCATCGCGTGGAAAATATCTATCTAAAATTTCTATCGGATACATTTCGGTGAGTGTGAGGCTGAATTGCACAGTCTAATTCTACCATCTCACTTTTTCCATCGGACAACCACACATACAAATATGCGCAACCGTTTTATGGTTGAGATCCCAAAGATTCGCACTAAACGTTTTGCGTCAAATTTTATCATCCGTACTGCCAGAGAGTGGAATGCTTTGCCTGAGTCTGTGTTTCCTGATGACTTACAATTTGGAGGCCTTCAAGTCGCGTGTGAATAGGTATCTTCTAGGCAAGCGCGTTTCATCCTAGATCCCATCATCGCTTACCATCAGGCGAGATAGCGGTCAAGCGCTAACCTATACATAATAAATAAAATAAAAAAAAACGTAAAATTATTGAATTTGTCATAAGTGTTAAGTTATACTACTATCCTATAATATTTAAGTCTCGTTTTTTACCCAGTCATGTAAAAACGGCTGAACAGAATTCCTTCCTGCCTTTCAATCCTGCCTGTATGCAGAATTCAACATGTTATATACCTACCAACCTACTTGACTTGCTCCCGATTGTACGAAGATAAATTTTCCTTTATGACATTAAGGAGACGCATTTTTTCTTGTAACTTTTTTTAAGCAATTAAGTTTTTTTAAATATTTATTCGCAAGAAACTCCTGTCTCTTGATATAATTCCATTGTTTACGTAATAAATACATAGGAAATATTTTTCTACCAGGATCTGAGTAGATAGGTACATACTATTTGTAGTATACATTTTCTTAAAAAAACAATTACGTATTCATGTGACTCACACGCTTTACCTTGATTTTTATTACAAGCGGCTTTGCTTGCTGACCCTGTAAGTAATATGAATCATCTTATTTCGCGAACTAGACCAGGGGTCAAGTACAAAAAAAATATCTTGGTTCGATTTACTTTAATTTGAGTACCTCCTCCGATTTTCGTAGTTAAGAGTTCTGGTTTGACCCTAGTTTAAAAAAAATACATTATAAAGGAAAAGGTTCCAGGAACCAACCCTTGACCCATCCTCCCATCATCTTTATGATTTTCTTTCTTATATGGATTGCAATTTGAACATATTTGTTTTTGTCGCGAAAATAAAGGATAAAAATAAAAAATATGTCTTAAATATTAACAAAATACTTGCAGATAAAACGGGTGAATGTTAGTTACTATTAAAACCAGTTTCGTTAAATTTTATTACTGCTCTGATTTGATTATGTGTATTATATATAATTTAGATTATTAAAGTGGCATTGACACAACACCCCACTTATAATGCTAATTTAGCTTTAAACAATTATAGGTTAAGGTCTTTTTTAGTTCAAAAATTGTTTCTGCGTATAAGTATGTAATTGACTTTAAAAACCTTTAATTAGCAGTCTTTTCACATATCGTCATTCAACAATTATCCCATTATATCTGACAATGGACAATTAACTTTGTAATTTGTCATTTAGATGCTTACCCTGCCATCCGATCTGATTAATTTGAAACGATAAAAACAAGCTGAACCGTCGTCCTTGTATTTAATAAAAAAAACTAGCGACCAATCGCGACTTCGCTTGCATAGACTTAGATAAAAGTAACCAAAAAAAATTTTTATGAATTATTTCAATTCAAATTTGGGAACTTTTTACCGGCTCCTCCCAAGAACCTACGACCCGTTTCGACGGAGTAAAATCAAAATAAATTGTATTTTTAATACTCAGCTCGTCGCACAATTTTTTTAATTAGAACTTTGTCTTTATATTCATTGTTATTGTATTGTTACTGACTTGCTGTTGACTGTACGACATTACAGCATTGTCTCTCCTCATGTCTGGAAAGAAAATTACGATATTGGAACAAAATGATAATTAAGCAATAGCAAATTAGGAAGGTAACGTGCGATTAGTTCTACAATAATGTTCTTAGCTAATTCGACACCTGCAAGGAAAAACGTGGTAACTCAGTTTTTGGAATTTCACAGAAGAGCACGACAAAGATTCAAGAAAATCTTAGCAATTTTGGATAAACCCTAATGCCAATCGATCTTAAGTTAACGTGGTAAGACCTAAACTCTTGTATTATTTTGATGTACTATATAAATGTATATATTTAATGATTTATTTGTGAGTTACAATAGAATTCGACCTTATATACTTTGTAAAATGACATTGTAACTACAGTAGACATACAATCAATATTGTATAAAAATGATATATTCGTTGAATTTGAAATTGTTGAATATAATTAAATGTTGAATGTATGTCTGAGATACAATTTTTTTGTAATGTTTTTACACTCTGCAGATAAATTATAACGCATATAGATACGATGATAAGTATGAAAAAATCCGCATTTTTTGCTTAGTAAGAATATCATCTTAACTTAATACTGAATTAAACTGAATTACAGTGTTTTCCTTGCAGGTGTTGAATTTATAATACTATGCATTACAAAGTGCGTTTAAAATCAACATTAATGTCACGTGCTGTTGACCAAATGAATGATATTTTGTCAAATGGTAAAAGTACAGTCTACAACTCGTCAATATTTACACTTGCACTACGAAACCACTGCCATTACAAACGACATATAATAACGGTTTCAATGCCAAACTGTAAAGCCAAACGTGTTGTTGATTACTTACTCGCACGTTTAAAAGCAGGTTGTACTCTGAAGACAAGAAAAACAGAAAACGATTGAAAAAATAATAATTCTGGGATATGTTAGTTTGACTCATGGGTGACGAGTGACGCACTGTTTTAGCAACAAATTTTGCAAACGAAATACCAACTTAACTTGCTTGTTCACGCTAAAAAGTCAAAATAACAACTACATAACAACTTCATTGACGACCTGTTTGGCGCAGGGGTACTAAGCCCGCCTTCTGCGCCAGAGGTCCCGGGTTCGATTGCCGGACAAGACAAATATTTGTGTGCATAAACATGTCTATTTGTCTTGGTCTGGGTGTTAATATATCATTTATATATTTACAAAAAGTATATAAGTATGTTTACCCTTAAGTATCTAGTATCCATAACACAAGTTCTTCATGAAACTTATCGTGGGCTAGATATTGGTGTGTTGTATGCATTTAATTTAGTCGACCTCCGTGGTACAGTACACGATTTCAAGGTGTCGCCTGCTCTGGGGTTCAAATCCCGGCAGGGGCAAATGTTTGTATGATGCATTTGCACCTGAGTAATGGACGATTACATATATTTCTACTTGTAAATACTTATATAATATATAATTATTATGTATTTATATCCGTTACCCTAGTATCCCATAACACAAGCCTTACGGTGCTTGCTTTGGGGCTAGGTTAATTTGTGTGAGTGTAAGAAATATTTATTTATTATTTACTGGCGACCGCTCGCGGTTTCTCCTGCGTGGTGCCCGATCCCTTGGGAATATAGGGATGAAAAGTATCTTAAGTTCATAAGCAGGCTATCTAATAACTGTAAACCAAATTTCATCGAAATCCGTTCAGTTATTTTTGAGTTTATTCGTTGCAATCAAACTAACAATCACATTTTCCTCTTTCTAATTTTAGTAAAGACGGATTTAATTAACATACGTTTTATTTTCACACTTATTTACTGGCTTAAAAGCTGTAATCTCGTGTCTCATGTGAAAGCTCGCTTACTGTGTGCTTCCAACAAGATGGGTTCGGATTGAGTTAATTTGTACGGCATTTTGGTTGATAACATCACATAGATGGTATCAACTGCCCACGAAAATGACTCACTAACCTACAAAAATAATACCTAATTAACCATTTAATGTGCCCTTAGTGTCAAGATTCATTTATCGACGACGACTCGATGACCTGTGTGGCGCACGGGTACTAAGCCCGCCTTCTGCGCCTGAGGTCCCGGGTTCGATGCCCGGACAAGACAAATATTTGTGTGCATGAACATAGTCTATTTGTCTTGGTCTGGGTGTTTAATATGTATATTATGTATGTGTTTACAAAAAAAATATGTGGTAAATATTTACCACATAAAAATAGCATTGTAAAATGCAAAATTAAACAGTTATAATTAGATGGCTGTTTCATCTTAATCGATAGTCAAACATTTGTAAAAATGTTTCTTTCGAATGCGAGGATAATTTTCTCATTGATGAAACAACCAACATCGTAGAAAGGTGAATATACTAGAAAAAATCGACGTGTTCTCATAGGTCTCCGTAGCATAATTGGTTATTGCATTGGGCCGGATTCCCAAGGATGCGGGTTCGAATCCCGTCAGGGCGACATGAGACAAGTTTCTTTTTTCTAGTATCTTTTCGTATTAATATCTAATCACCTTAGTTAGCTTTTTATGATTTTATTTACAAAAATATTAAGGAAATTCGAAAAATGCTCATTTAACTAAAGCTTTGAATCACTTCAATCGTAAAGTTTTTAGGGTTTATTTTTAAGAAATTTTATTGCTAGGTTTTATATGTGTAATGTATTCATTCACCTTTATCGAAGGCCAATCTGTGTGTCATCGCGACAATACAGCCTTCACGCCATCATATTGGACATGTTTACCTCGAGAAAAAGGTCGTTTTCTATCTTAAATATTGTCACATTCGACCAAAGAACCTATAATGTTGATATTTATATCAACATCAAAGGGTCGTTAGTCGAATATAGCATAGTTTTAAAAGCCAAGGTAATTAGAAGCCTAAAATGTGCCAACTAATAACAAAAATAGACTCCGCATCAATAGAGTCGGGGGATCTTAAAATCTAATTTATAATTTTATTCTTATTTTCTATGTGGTGTGATGTATTTCGGGACCACGAACCATGGTCTCAAATGCCACCTTGATATCATTATTAATAATTATTTTGATATTTGTGGTATTCTGGGACCACTGATATGGACACAGTTGCTGTCTATATTTCCTATGTCGGGAAAGTACACTCTAAATACAACCAGAGCAGTATAATCCACCTGGAGTTATTTTTTAATTCTGAGCAGTCAAATCTCCACGTTGCCAGTAGTGCTATACCAATGAAACAAAAACAATCGACATGGCATAATGCTGTACTGTTCTGGTAGTCCTGGTACTTTCCTGACATAGGAAATAAAGACTGTGTCTATTATAATGTTTTGACGACAGTTTGTGGTCCCGAAAGGTGCCAAAATCCCCTTTGGAATCATTGCTTTAAAGAAATCGTTCATGTATGGTTTCGTTTCATTACTAAGTACTTTAAGACGAAGATATTTTATGGAAAGGTTTATACCAGAAGCATTTTTACCAGGAAGTCAAGAACAGGTACCGATTGGTACGAAAAGATAAATAGCTGAAGGTAGCTAAGATTTATCAACATTTTCATCAAGCCATAAGCTTTGTACTTTTTGTCATTATTATATTTCTTGGCAAAGCCTGTTTTTATTAGAAGTTTTTGCTGATCTTTTATTAGTACTTGGCGAAGGCGAAACTTGTGAAAAAGTTGTTTAAGACGATCTCACGCAGTTAGCCGTGCGTAAAAAAATAGTCTCTGGAGTTAACCATTTTAATATTTACTTGCAGATATAAATTAATAATAAATAACGTGACCAAGCAACGTTCGAGCTTTCGAGCTCCTCGAAATAATTATAACATTTTGGTCATCCATCCCGTGACTCATCATTTGGAAAGTTGCTTCTTTTTTTTAGCGTGTCGATGGCAGAAGGTAGAGTTTTGTGGCCCAGAACTTAGCCAATGACAGCCTTGTCGGGAGCGGTCGTAAAATCCTACTGCGGGCCAGGATACGCAAAGCACGATGATAGATGAACCATTGTTTGAACTGCAGTGCTCAGACAGTCTGCGGAACTACCCAAAAAACTCCACTTGACCAAGTCTTCCTTGCTCCGGCCGGTCTGAGTGCGAAGCCTATTTAAAGGCTTTCAGATTGGCCGTGGTAAATCATGGCCAGGGGAAAGACTCTGAGTCACGGGACGTAGACCGAAAGCATCAACCAATGCATCAACAAGTTCCTCATCTGTCCCTTATACATGGATAAAGAAGCGATAAATAGGACTATTCTCTGCAAGACATTAAATGGCAGATGGATGACGATGATGAGAATTGTTCATTGGTAAAGACCTAATATCTTACTGAATTAAACTCGAGTTCTAGGACAAACACTATTTTATCTATCAGTTGAGAATGGAATGTAATGACCTGCGTATACGGGGCTGTTACAAAACATATAAAAATGCATTTCTATTCTTAGCCCAGCGATTTTTATACGCTCTTTTGTTTTAATAAATAAGGTTGAACAATCATAAAAGTATTTTTAAAATCCAACGTATTTATATTTCAATTGTTTTCTTCGGACATTGCCCTCGCTATTTACTATGCGACAAACTCAAATAATATTTGCCAGCTGTATTAGGGTGACGCCCCTAGCGGCAATCATCCGAAAATATAAATATTCAGACAAATCTTTACAGCGACAACTTTGAATTTGAATACGTCGTCTGTAAGTAAGGACCAAAAACAACAGAAAGATATAATAATTATGTGGATTGGAAGTTCGAGAGGAATAAAAGAGAGAACTGGCATGAATGAGAATCTAGATATACAAAGGCTTGGCCCACCCATTGGCTGGCGAGCAGTAGAAAAAAAAATAAGGACCAAGGGCACACAATGGGTAGTTAATATAAAGTTTATTTAAAACAAGGTTCCGCCCGCGTTTTTACCCGCGAGGTTCCCGTCCCGTGGGAATATCTTTTTTTTTAATTTTATTTTTATTTACGACGGGGAGACTCGTAGCCTTCATCATACCTGATGTTAAGTATTGATAAGGCTGAAGATGGAAGCGAGCCTCTCCTGGAATCCTCAATCACTGACGAACTGGCTATCTTATCTCTCTGCCGGACCACAACAATGCTGAAAACAATGTTGTTATGGCGTCAGACTTAGATAAGATGGTGGTAGCTAGCCAGGCGGAGTTACAACAAGTCCTACCACCAACCAAACCGAATACAATATGTCCCTCCGCTGGGAATCGAACCCGGGACCCCTGGGTCTGATACCGGTGGTTGTACCACTAGACCACACAGGCGGTTAAATCGGGATAAAAGTAGCATATGTTACTCTCCGTTCTATCAATTGTTTGGCGCAGGGGTACTATCCCCGCCTTCTGCGCCGGAGGTCCCGGGTTCGATCCCCGGACAAGACAAATATTTGTGTGCATGAACATGTCTATTTGTCTTGGTCTGGATGTTTAATAATGTATATTAAGTATGTATTTACAAAAAAAAAAGTATATAAGTATGTTTATCCGTTATCTAGTATCCATAACACAAGTTCTTAATGAAACTTAACATGGGCTAGATAATTGGTGTGATTGTATGCAAATATTTATTTATTATTTATATATTTAACTAACTCTATGCCAAAAATCAAGTCGATAAGTTGCTTATTTACCGCGTGAAAGAAGGACAAACAAACACACTTTGACATTATAATATAGATAGGATGTTACCATTTCAATATGGCTTAAAAGGTCCACGTTCTCAAATGAAACAGAACACGAAAAAATTGGCTAACTGTGTGTCGGGCGACGCGCGGTATAGGGTTCCGTAGCCAAAATACCACTATCATTTTTCGCTTGCACAAATAAATTTGTTTTTCATAGTGTTTGTATGAATGACAAAGTTAGATTTGCGTGATATAAGTTATAAAACGTGCTATACTTCTAAACTTAGAATTTTTCACTTTCTTATGTTAAGTGTGTCCCACGTCCCACCACACACTTTTTACCACTTTGGAAGGGTACATCTTTCAAATGATTGACTGTGATAAAAAATTTATTTAGAAACCTCAATATCATTTTTAAAGACCTATCTATAAACACAAGGTTAGATGAAAAAAAGTTTTTCAGTTTAATTTCCATGTATGGGGAGCTCCCCATTATTATTTTATTATTTTTATTGTTGTGTGATTATCGTAAAGCGGTTTTTAGTATACATCTACCTACCAAGTTTCAATTGTGTAATCTTAATAGTTTCGGTACGAAATGGATGTGACATACAGACGGACAGACAGAAAAACCTGATGAATTTATAAGGGTTCAGTTTTTGCCTTTGGGCTACGGTACCCTAAAATAATATGAACTCAAAAACTTTATCCACCATAATAATATTAAGCAGGCAATATCAGAAATGTAAATTGATTAATATGTCAATATGTTCATCCATCACTGCTTAGTAAAGAAATAGCCGTCATGTAGTTAAGTATTGCCACAGCAATGGATGCATGGCAAACTAAGCGATTGCTAAACGTTGGTGTTCTAATGATGAAAGTGGTCTCCAAAAAGCTGTTGAAAGAAAGTATTAAAATAGAATAAATTTTAGGTTGATTATATATATATTAAGTATTATGTAAGTTTATTGTTAGGTATATAGTATTTGTGATCTTATATGTATTTGTTTATGTATTTGGATTTAGTATATTGGTTTTCATTACGCCCAATACACCCTCACAATAATGTAGCTACCCTCATCATACTTTGTTCTCTTATCCTGGCCATCCTAAGGTTGCCTGGAAGAAATATAAGTGATAAGGCCGCCAATTGTATGTTTCTCTTTGTTTGTTTTTTTGTCAATCTAAGTTCTGTGTGTACAATTAAGTATAAATAAATAAATAAAAATAATACTTAGATTAAATCTGACCTACAAAATTAAAGCACCAAACTTATCCAAGTCTAAATGCTTACTGCGCAATTATATAATTATGCTTGTCACGTTGTTTTCTTATCCATTTTCCCGCGTAAATGAAAAGTTTTATTAATTATGACAAAAATATTCCTATCACATTTCTAAAGGGAACGACGGCCTTTGTCAAGTCGCCAACCTTGTCTCGAAATATTAACAAGAATTATAATCAAAAGTCGTATTGAATAACTTTTAATTAATGGCGTTTGTAAAAAAAAGAAACAGGGAAACATGTAAAATTCCGCCTTTGATATATTTGTTATGTTGAACTAGAAAAGGGCCCGTTACTGCACTAATTGCAGTAACATCTAGCAGCATTTAAACTAAAATAATTGCGTTTCGGCCTAGGTGTGTGTAGGGTGTGTAATAATGTGTAATAGCATTGAGATGTGAAATGCAGAGAATAAAAAAATGAGTCCTACACAGACCCAGCTAAGTTCTTCGCTTATGTTCTTTGAAGCACGCACTCAAATCAATTTACAGTAAACAAGTATTTACAAACTCAGAGTCAACAATTTACTAACATATTCAGACACAGAGAAGAAAGAATATATAAAAGTATTTACAAACTCAAGAGTCAACAATTTACTAACATATTCAGAAACAGAGAAGAAAGAATTAATAAAAGTGTATTGTCATCAGCCAGTTTTAATTGACGACTCCGTGGTCGAGTGGTTCGTACACCGGTTTCAAGGTCTCGCCTACTCTGGGGTCCCGGGTTCGAATCCCGGTAGGGGCAAATGTTTGTATGATGAATACGAGCATTTGTACCTGAGTCATGGACGTTTATATATATTTCTACACATAAATACTTATTTAACTATAATTATTATGTAATTATATCCGTTACCCTAGTATCCCATAACACAAGCCTTACAGTGCTTACTTTGGTACTTTGGGGCTAGGTTAATTGGTGTGAGTGTAAGAAATATTTAATTATTTATTATTATTATTTATTTAATGTCCCCACTGCTCTGGGACACTTTTTTTTTAACGAGTGGAAAATGCGTTACTGCTCTGGGGCACTGGCCTTTCTTATGAATGAATAAAGAGAACGGGCCATGACCCACCACGCGAGCCCAGTGCGGATTAGTGGGTTTCAACGACTGCAAATGCAGCAGGGAATAACGACTTACCGTGCTCGAAACAGTTAATTTTTCGTCACCCATCCCGTGACCGACCATTGCAAAAGTTGCTTAACCTCAACAATAGCAGGCCGAGCGCGCGAACCACTTCGTCACGGGATCCTCCGTTATTAAAAATGCATGTTATGTTTAGATTTAGTAAAATGAAAAAAAAATGCGACTAAAATTCTTTTTTTTTTCTAATATTAATTACATACCTAGATATTAAAAAAGTAACATGACTGCCAGTTTTTATAATAACATACCCTTTTTATTTGCATTTTCAATGCTACAATATCTTATATTGATGTCGGTGTTTCCCGTCCCGTCCCGTTACTACGAGTGACGTAAGGGCGCTCTCAAGGACAAACTGTAAAGACGTGCGTGCTGTTGACTGTACAACAAGATATTGTTTTCACTGCATGCTCAACAACTTATCCAATATCATATTTGCCATACATATTAATACCCTTTTCAATTTTACATTTAGTATCAATACAAATAGACCAGAAATATGTTACATTCAAAATCGGAATAATTTCGATACACCTGCATTTTTGGTTGTTTGAGTCCACCTAGATAGTATTTATCTAGATTTGCAGATTTCTAAAATGTAAGGACACTGAGTTATCGCTGACAAACCGCTTTTATTTTTTAGTGTTGTGCTCTCGTCAGAGCCTTTCTATGTGGTTTTTTTTGCACTTTTCACTATTACGTTTTTAAAACCAACAATATTCCTGACAATTGTAGCCCTAATCCTTATTTTCTTAGTCCAATAGCTCCCAAGATTTTTATTTTTCATTTTTTTTTTCGTTTTTCTCACTTAAATTAAATTTAGATTAGCATCATTTAATTATGTTACTAGATAATGAACACATAGGTAGAAGAGAAGAATTATATTAATTTTAGTGTAACTTCACCTTAACACCAGATTTTTATATTTGTTTGGTTTATGGTCGTTATTGAACAAACTATCACGCCTACGGACGTACCTCTAGTCTCAAAAATTAGGTAATTAAATTTTCTACAACTTTATTACTTATTAATTTTCTCGGAGATATATTATTATACCTACCTGATATTTTGGGCGAAAATTATCCTCTTGCCATATAACTCAGCGCGCTCACATATTAAACCTAACCTAATCTAACCTAACCTAAGTATTATTGGGGAGCACAAACATTATTGCAATCAGTTTAACAAGCGACATTATGAGAAAAAGCCATTACAAATTTTAATTTAAAAATTATAAAAATAAACTTTCAATTTGAAGGATTTATTTAAATATCTGTTTTTGATTATAATATCTGTACTGAACTTAATAACGTTGAGGATAATTATTATTCATACTACCAACTTGAAGCCAGGATCCCCGAAAACTCTTTCTGACGACCTGTTTGGCGCAGGGGTACTAAACCCACATTCTACGCCAGAGGTCTCAGGTTCGATCCCCGGACAAGACAAATGGTCTTGGTCTGGGTGTTTATTATATATATTATGTATTTATATACAAAAAATATATATAAGTATGTTTTTTCCGTTATCTAGTATCCATAACACAAGTTCTTCATGAAGCTTGGGCTAGATAATTGGTGTGATTGTATAAAATTTATTAATTAAGTATATATTATTATTTATTTTACTGGTGATTTATTATTTTTCACAATTTTTCAATATTTTCCTTATTTCAATATTTTATACACGCTTACCAGTTTTATTTTTTGGTACCGCAAAGTAGGTAACTAATTATTTTTTTCACTTTTGCGTAAAATGTGAAAATGCGCCATCTTTATCTTTCCCGCCAAAAGTAAAACCAGTCATAACCACAAACTTAACAATAGCAAACGAGCGCAATCCTTTATTAATTAAAATTTTCGGTATTTTAGTAGGATTACAATATTAGTAGGATTGAGGAAGGCCATCTAGTTTAAAAATCCTACGATAATTTTGTATGTGAAAATTTGGATGTACGGAGATTTGGAGGTTTCATGTTTGTTACTCAATTACTCCCGTTGAGGAGCCCGTGGCACAGTTCTGCCTGCGATTATTAAGTTAAAGCAACTTTCGCAATGGTCGGTCAGGGGATGGATGACCAAAAATTTACTATCTCGAGCTCCTCCGTGCTTCGGAAGGCACGTTAAGCCGTTGGTCCCGGCTGCATTTGCAGTCGTTAGAATCCACCAATCCGAATTGGGCCTGCGTGGTGGGTCATGGCCCATTCTCCTTATCCATTAATAAGGAAGGCCAGAGTCCCAGTAGTGGGGACAATAAAAATGGAGATGACACACACTCAATAATAATAATAATAATAATTTATTTGCCAAAATATGGTTACAATTCGGATCGTGTTTACAGAGATAGACCAACATATTCTGTCGCCTTGAGCAACGTGCAAATATTGATTAAATTCAATTCAATTCTCCTACAATTAACTTAAGACATTATTATATAGCAAACAAGATGTCAAATGTAACATAAAAATTATTAATAATTAATGTCAACAATAAGAAATAAATATATAAATTATTACAATGTCAATGCAAAATATATTAATACTATTGAACTATTCATACAATCTTATCCTCTAAAAAATCTTTAACAGAATAGTACATCTTCTCCATTAAAAAAGTAAAAAGCTTATTTTTAAATTTATATAATGTCAAAGTTTTTATGTCACGTGGCAGTTTATTATAAATTCGTATCGCCATACAGTATGCATTCTGAGAATATAACCTTAATCTTTGACTCGGAATACGTAGGTCGTTGTCTCTCCGACCTCTTTATTCATAGTCCTTGTTTGATGCAAAAAGATTTTGGTATTTCTTAACGAAGATTCCCATTTCAAATATATATAAGCAAGGAAGGGGCAAAACATTTAAAGCTTTAAAGAGAGGCTTACAACTATCTAAATAGCCTGCACCACAAACAGATCTTATACATTTCTTTTGCGCTTTAAACGCTTTTATCGTATCTACTGAATTACCCCATAAAATTACACCGTATCTTAGTACCGATGCAACATATCCGTGGTACGCTTGCAGAGCTGCTGTTTTGGATGCAATTTGTCTAATTCTGTTTAGTGCATAAACAAAGCGATCTAATTTAGCTACTATTCCATTAATTTGTGCTTTCCAGTTTAGGTAATTGTCAATTTGTATACCTAAAAATTTTGTCGTGTTTACGTTTTCTATTACGCCAGTTGTATTTTGGTAATTAATGTCAATTTCAGTATTAGTACTATTAATTGTTTTAAATTGTATGTATTTAGTTTTGTCCAAATTTATATTCAAATTGTTATTTTTTAACCATGTTATTATTTTATCAAATTCTGTCTTGGCAGTTAATTGCATTTCGTTTTTAGTTTTGCATTTAATTATAAGAGTTGTATCATCCGCGAACAAGATACAGTTTTGTTCAGTGACATTTGGCAGATCATTGATATAGAGAAGGAATAATAATGGGCCCAAAACACTGCCTTGAGGAACGCCGCATTTGTTAGTGAGAAATTCAGAGGTATAATATTTTTTTGAATTATTTTCTATCCTAGATATTTGAACACATTGTTGACGATTAGTCAGGTAACTTTGTATCCAATTTAAGGCTGTTCCCCTGATGCCGTATCTATCTAATTTATTCAACAATAGTTGATGATTCATGAAGTCAAAGGCTTTACTCATATCGAGAAATATTGCTAAAGTATTTAGCCCTGCGTCAAGGCCTTGTGTTATATTTTTTATAAAATGAAAACATGCTAATATCGTGGAACAATTTTTCCTAAATCCAAACTGTTCATTTTTGAGTATGCCATTAGTGCCTAGAAACGCATATATTTTATCTAGCATAACTTTTTCGAAAATTTTAGTAATTATCGATAATTTTGTAATTGGTCTGTGATTTCCCACTATATCAGAAGGACCTTTTTTGTGTAAGGGTATCACTACTGAACGCTTTAATGCAGAAGGAAATTGGCCTTGTACAAATGACAAATTTATAATGTGTGCGAGGGGACCGGCGATGAGATTAGCTGTTTGTTTTATTATGTTTGTGCTTAAGTCGTCATATCCGGTACAATGTGTATTTTTTAATTCTTTTATCTTTTTTATAATGTCATATTCATTTACAGGGTTAAGATAAATTGAATTTGGAGAAATTGGAATGTCATGTAATAAATTAGATTTGGTATTAATGTCAAAATTATTTTTAATTGTGTGATTAATAAAATATCTATTAAATTCATTAGAAATATCCTGGGGGTCATATATGTGATTCTCGTCTGTAACTTTAAGTTGGTGTATTTCTTTTGCGTTCACTTCATTTTGTGTATTGTTTTTGATTAGGTCCCACGATGCTTTTCAATGAATCAAAAACTGCTGAACCTTTCTCCTCTATGGCATTCCGCTTGTTATTTGCCTGCGGTTTTGCCCGCGTGGTACCCGTTGCCTTGGTAATATTGGGATTAAGGTATCCTATCTTTCAAACTAGTAAGCTATAATAAACTGTGTGTGCTGCATGATTGAGTAAGCAACTTCGTAACTTTCACATGCTACTAAGCTACTAACTTTATGAATGCGCAAGACCTTATGCCAATTTGTTTGTTTGCTCGTTTGTAACTCTTTCACGTAAAAACTACTAAGCGGATTTGAATAAAATTTGGCACACATACATTAGAAAGTCTGGATTCAATCATAGGATACTTTTTATCTCGATATTCCGGCGGGATCCGGGACCGCGCTGTTGAAACCGCGGACGAAAGCTAGTAAATAATAAATGGAGTGCAATACGGGGGCCTACCGCCGTCAGCGCAGTATTGTTTCAATCTTACCATGCTTTTTCGTACTACAAATCTCTTAAAGTAAACTTGTTTTTAACCGACTTCAAAAAAGGAGGAGGTTATCAATTCGACGGTATTTTTTTATTTTTTTTTATGTATGTTCCACCATAACTTCGCCAGTTGTTAACAGATTTTTATAATTCTTTTTTTATCTGAAAGAAGATGGTTTATGTGTGGTCCCATATAATTTTTACGAAGATCTGGCTAGTAGTTTTTTCATAATCTTGAAAAATATCAATCACCTTTTGGCAAGTAGTCGTTTACCTAGATGACATTGTTGTGTATGGGCTGATTTTTAATGTAAGTAACGGCACATGATGTAACTAAAAAATCTGAAATAAAAACATTTTATAAAAAAAAATTCAAACCGACTTCAAAAAGTAAAAAATAAAACTTTTGGAGTCGGTGCTAGCTAGCTAAGGCCAAAAAAATATATAGTTTATAGAAGTGCAATGTAGAATGCCCTGGCTGGCACCGACTCCAAAAGTTTTATTTTTTACTTTTTGAAGTCGGTTTGAATTTTTTTTTTTATAAAATGTTTTTATTTGATGGAAGTTTTGTGATGTCTTCTCTCAATTATCGCCTCCTCCATAGTGCGAAGTATGTCAAAATGGGACAACTTCAATAAAAACAAAACGCTAACAAAACGTTCTTATGACATGATGAATTCTAATAGATGTCGGTATACCCACAGGAGAGAATTTCACATTCATAATATCAGTAGGATTATTTAACAATCAATGAGTGTCCGCTAACTGAATTGACATTGCCAACCCGTCAATAATGTTTCAATAGCGAGTAATTTGCCGACAAAAATCATCTGTCATTCCAATGATGGCTTTATTACAATGCTATTGACCTATACAGGAACTGGCTTATCAAAAAATCATTTCCATTCTCGTTTTGCGATTATTATTACAATTTCGGAATAGAAAACAACGTTTATTGATTCACATTTAGTCATCTATTTGCACTAATATCATAAAGAGGAAGGATTTGATTGTTTGTTTGTTTGTTTTTTTGCATTGAATAGGCTCCGAAACTACTTAAAGGATTTGGATAAAATTGAGTGCACAGATAGTAGATAGCCTGGTTATGAATATAGGATACTTTTTAAGCCGATATTCCCACAGGAACGGGAACCACGCGGGTGAAACTGTGAGCAGCCGTTAGTACTAAATATTATACCCCTCATATACTAATATAAACCCTCCAGGGTAAAAAGTTTGAGAATTCACTGAGAAAATTTCTGTCAGATAAACCATTTTATAACTTAAATGAATATTTTAATGAAATTTTTTAATTATAAGTAATTTTATTGCAATCGTTAATCCAATTTTGTAATGCCAATTTTTATTTTATTTATTTAACTATGTTTAGTTTAATTTACTACTCAATAATTCACGAGTGCCTCGGAAGAGGTCATAATGTTTATTAAATTTCTAATTTTCAGTGTTGTAAATTTGTAACATTATGTATGTGAATAAATGAATTATGAATTATAAAGAGATTTGATTGTTTCTTTGTTTTGAATAGGTTCCGAAACTACTGGACCGATTACAAAAATTCTGTTACCCTTGGGAAGCCACACAATCCCCGGGTGACGTAGCGTACATTTTATCCCTACGGGATGATATTCCCACGGGAACTCTGTGGTCTAGTGGTACAACCACCGGTATCAGACCCAGGGGTCCCGGGTTCGATTCCCAGCGGGGGTACATATTGTATTCGGTTTGGTTGGTGGTAGGACTTGTTGTTAGTCCGCCTGGCTAGCTACCACCATCTTATCTAAGCCTGACGCCATAACAACAATGTTTTCAGCATTATTGTGTTCCGGCAGTTTAAGATAAGATAACCAGTTCCACAGTGACTGAGGATTCCGGGAGATACTTAACATGATGAAGGCTAAGAGTCTCACCGTCGTTCATAAAAAAAAATAAAAAATAAAAAACACAACCCTTGTAGCGTCCGTCGTCGGACATAGGCCTTCTCTATGCTTCTCCACACTTGACGGTCCGCTGCCACACGCATCCAATTGATGCCAGCTCTTGGGCTGTCGTCCTCTACCGCGGCTGTTAGCGCGGGGTCGCCATTCAAGGAGTCTGCTCGCCCATAGGTTGTGGTTCATTCTGGCAATGTGTTGTAGATTAAAGTTAATAAGTGTGATATAAAATGAGCACCAATCGTGGCGATAAAATTAAGAATTTATTATTTTGTTACGACAAAAATATTGGTCGTAAAGAAACCAATAAATAAGAGAATGAACTAACTAACTTTTCGGTCCCCACCAAGCAATTAGGTACTTAAAACTTAGTAAAGCCGTGCTGTTGATTAATATTTGGAAATAGGCGCTATGACCAATAGAAAGTTGTATGTCAGACTTTGCCACCTTTTTGTGCAAAACAGCGACGACAATAAGTAAGTATGCATATGTCGTAGGAGGATTTGATAAATAGAATTTTCGCAAAAATACTAGAGATATTGCAAAAACACGGATAATTAGACAATGGTGTTACCATTACTATCTTTCTAAAAAAAAGATAGGATTTTTGAAAAAATACGGGCTGCTTTAGTAAATCATAAATCATAAATCATAAATCATAAATCATAACATTTATTTGATACAGGCAGAGGACATAGACAACATATGACAAAAAATACACAAAAATCTTATAACCAAATGTTCCACATGGCTGCATCAAAAGGGATCTAGTTCAGCATGTGTCAGTGTTGAAGCTGACGCTGGTTTTCAACTAGACCCACTTTTTTATTGACACGTCGATGTCAATACGGAGGCATCGAAAAAATGAAAACAAAATAAAACTAAGATTAAAACTAACATTTATAAAATAACAAGCACGCGTCTCCTATATGAAATTTATTTGTTTGTATATATGTTATTATAGTAGCTGTAGGTATTTTTGGAGTGCAACAATAGTGTGTGACTGATGTGATGAGTGTAAGTGAATGAATGATGTGTAAGAATAACAAAAAAAAATTATCATGACAAATATAAATAAGTAATACTAATACTATAAAAATAAGGATAGTATATAAGTAACATTGGATATTCTTTACTCTGATTGGCATAATTTTTGCTTGATTGCTAACTCTTATTCTGATTGGTTCACAGAAAGTTTACTACACGTGAGAGAATGGATTGACATTTGAAACGTCAACTCGTCAACCAATCAGAGAATATGTTGTTTTGGACGGTCCGAACATCCAATCAGTGTTCTTATTTCATTATAGCCGGGGATTCTTTATTTTATTTTATTATCTTGGCACAATAACAGACAACAAAAAAAAAGAATAAACAAAAAATAACTTACAAGAACAACAAATGCGTGTCTGCGTCCTATTACAATTGCGCATAGCATTTTAGCTATACCATTAACTAGATGACACAAAAATATTTCTTATTAAAATATAATATTTTCTCAGTAGGATTGAGAAATGACAACACCATTGTCTAATTATCCGTGTTTTCGCAATATCCCTAGGATTTTCGCAAAAAATTGAATTTTCTAATTTTCCTGCGACTCATATAAAAAAATAATGAAATCGAAATACAACCCTATTTCTAACTAAGTAATATTATAAATGCGAAAGTGTGTTTCGTTGTCCTTCTTTTACACCCTAGTCGAATTGATTTTGGGTATAAAGTTAGTAGAAAGGATGAAGACTACTTTTCATCTCGATATTCCCACGGGAACGGGAACCAAGCTAGTATGATAATAAACAAACACATTTAAACGAAATTATACGTGCGAAATTGGCCTGTAAACTTTAGATTAGGTTCTGAACTCACAGAACAAACACGTTTTGATGGATTTCCCGAAACGCGCGGGAAACGTAAAAAAATTGTTAAATCAAACTTAGAAACTCACAATTTGAATGTGTTAATAAGCAGTGCGCGTTTTAATACTTATTTAAAAGTTGTTTTACTACAATAGTACCAACGCGTGATAATTTAAAGCGTTCTTACATAACAATTCTCAACTCGTGCAAATTCAGGTTTGGTTTGACATTTTACTACAATGTTTAGTGTACAGTCAACAACACGTCCGGATTTACCTTGCCCTACGAAAACTGCAGCTATTACAAGCGACTTAAGGGCGTCCTTAAGATCAAACAGTAGCTGTCGTGTTTACTTAGGTGACGTCATAGTTTAAAGTTAATAGTGATCAGCGTTGAATTTATTCACGTTTGATTCTTGGAACTGAGAAGGTATGTGTGGTACGAACAAACAAGGCTTAGGTATATAGGTATTTCAACCCAAGCTGCTAAGGAAACAAAATCATAGACTATTTCCTACCAATCCTATTATATTATGTAATGGTTTCAGCATTGTTGTGTTCCGGCAGTTAGAGATAAGATAGCCAGTTCCTCAGTGGCTGAGGGTTCCGGGAGAGAATCGCTTCTATCTTCAGCCTTATCAATACTTAACATCAGGTATGATGAAGGCTTAAGAGTCTCCCCGTCGATCATAAAAAATATATATATATATAGTCAAGTCTTTAGCGAAGTTGGTAAGTACAGGGCCCTTAGCCAAAGTAACAATTCATAAACGATAACGAAGTTCGAGAAATATTAAATGTATGTGATTGGCGGATTGGCATAGGCCGCGCTAAATCACGTGGTCTTACCGCAAGTTAATTGGCGAATATAGACAATAACGAATCGAATTTTCGTTTCGCTACATAATGATATTACTTTGTCTACGGGCCCATGAGTGTGTAAGTACAGTATCTTGACGTGTAAATCGGACATCAATCAATCAATTGGGCAGTGGCGAATCATCTTGGCTTGCAAGCTTCCTTGCAAGTGGCTCCATATAAAATCGAGCGTTGCTTTTTCTTTCACTATACTTGACCCGTGTAAATCCGAGCATTAGACGTCTACTGCTGGGAACTCATCATCATCGCCTATTATAACGTCCATTGGGCCACAGGCCTTCCTTATGGATGGTTATGGATAGCCCAGCTAGGTACTGGCTTCCCCAAATGTGCGGTTTAGCCAAAATTGCCACGCCTGGCCGTCGAGATTAAGATCGCAGTCACCATTGATTTCCAGGAAATTAAACAATAAAATAAATTTTCATTATATTTCCAGAATAAGTGCGTCATCATTTTTCAGTAAATATAACCATAGAATTAGAAGGAACGAGCGATAAAATTCTAAATCCATGAATACGACTAAGGGGAAAATATTTAGAAATAGTGGCCACCCGCGTTTTAGCCTACGAGGTTCCTGTTCCCATTCGTCTGCAAAAATATCATCCACATACTAATCGGTTCAGCTCTTTTCACGGTATGAGGTAACAAACAACCAATCCTTCGCATTTATAATAATAGCAGGATAACATCGAAAACAGATGCCAAAAATATAACGCCTTAAAAAGCAGTTGCTGAAAATATTTATGTAAAAAAAATATTTTGTTGTTTTTCTTCCCGAAGCATTCCACTACCAAATTATCATAATTGCGTATTATTAAAGAGATCAATTTAATTACTTGAGTAAATATCCACCCACGCAAAATTATTATAGGATCATTTAAAACACTATACACTTTCTTCTCTTCTCGTTACAAGGTCTCCCGCTGTAGGGTATTGCCTGGTCTTAGGGGTGATTGCAAATTTTAGTGGGTTCAAGTCCCACATAACCTCCCTGTCTCCCGGACGGGGGGTATGCGATGGCATTTCCCCATGGTCAAGAAAAAAAAACAAGGGGTGATTGCGAACCCTACCCCCCGTGACCACGTGACCAATAGCGGCCAGGAGGGCTAGGAGTAGGAGTTTTAGTTGGTAGTACCCAATAGTCCAACATACGAATCGCCCCTGCGCCTGGGGGCGAGGGATGAGTAAAAGCATTTCTCTTCTCCTAGTATAAAAAAAGGGTATGTGACCGATGCCGACCTAGCTTCTTTGACATTCACAAATGCTTGTTACAGCCTAGACTGAATAAATTATATAGTTTGAGTTTTGAATTTCAGTATAAAAGAAAATCGTACTACAGTGTATATTTCGTGATAATCGACACTGGAACGCCCTCCCCTTGGACATTCGGAAAACCCTCAGCAAGTTTGTGTTTAAGAAACTGGTCCGTGAACACTATCTTAAATCCCTACGCTGATCCCCTCATGACATAATGAGTCCTTATATTTTATATGTATGTATATATGTATATATAATATATTAAATATTTATATTATGTAGTACGATTATGTATTTTTTGTTTATTAAATACCCGTAAATAGCTACTCCCACTTTTGTTTCAATATTCTGAATTATTTTTTATTGTGTTACTTTATTGCCGATACGGTAGGTCTAACACCTTTTACTGGTTGACTGGTAGAGAATGCCTGATAGCATTAAGTCCGCCATTTGCTGTATTTTTTTTATATTGCAATAAAGAATAAATAAATAATCACATCAAGTCCTAATTAATTCCTGGAGCGGTGTTGACATTAAGAAAGTGGGATACCTTCGTAATGACTTAAACGGATTCTCACTACTACGACCTATAGCGATGACATAAGGACTAATTTAAATGCACTACTGACGAGTACGTGTGCGATGATATCTCGTATGTCCGGGTGGCCACCATAGACTTATTCTAGCGAAGAATAGATTAAACTTTAAACAAAGCAACGAACCCAAAACTGTTTATGATGACAATGCTATGATAAAGCCTGTTTGTCTCAAATTCTGAATGCTTTTCAAGCAAGAACAACCAAATTTGACGACCTGTAGGGTACGTAAAGCTGCCTTCTAAGTAGAGGGTCCCGGGTTCGATCCTCGGACAAGACAAATATTTATGTGCATATAGATACATGTCTATTTATCTTGGTTTAGGTGTTCAATATGTATATTATGTATATATTTTCAAAAAGTATATAAGTTGTTTATCCGTTATCTAGTATCCATACCACGAGTTCTTATGCGTTTTACTTTGTGCTAGAGAATTGGTGTGATTGTATGAACTAAAATCATTACTAAATTTTAGCAAAATTTCCTAAAACTAAACTTACGGGGTTATACCTGCTACTACGGGGTTCACCTAATCCTAATCCTAACTAATATTATAAATGCGAAAGTGTGTTTGTTTGTCCTTCCGTCACGCCCTAACTAAGCAACCAATCGAGTTGATTTTTGGTATAGAGTTAGTTGAAAGGACGGGGAGAAACATAGGCTACTTACTATCCTGATATTCCCATGGGAACGGGAACCACGCGGTTGAAACCGTGGACGGAAGCTAGTACAATATAATTTGTCTTAAACTAGCAGTCGCCTGCGGTTTTACCCGTGTGGTTCCAATTCCCTTGGGAATAACGGGATAAAAATTAGCCTTCGTTTTAATCCAGGCTACCTTCTAACTGTGTGCCAAATTTCATTCAAATCCGTTCTGTAGTTATTGCGTGAATGAGTAACAAACAAACAATCGCATTTATAATGTTAGTATGAGATTATCATACGTCAACTTCACTCGGGCCTGAGTTAACCAACAAAAAAATCGTCTGTTTGTTTAAAGAAACGACTGCAATGCAATGTGCCAATAAATTATGTTTAGCGTTAATCGATCATTTGTTACAAATTACAAAGGAGATCAGTCACGTTCATACATTGTTGGACACTGTAAAAGAGGTGCCCAAAATGAATATAAGTATTAAAAGTGTATATTAGTATTAGTATATAGGAATATTAGTATTAAAAGCAAAAATTAAAAGAGTCGGCCAACGAAACTAAATTACACATGATAATGTCAACCGTGTACGATTAGTGGCTAAGCAGTTATTCAAGTTGAAAATGTCATTATATTTGGTATAAATACGACCTAAAAACGGTTTGACCCACCACATTAAATATGTAATTCTTTAACAGAATATCGTTTATTACATTAAGATCAGTGAAGCGCTCATAGCCGCGCTTGACAGACTGATCGTATTCGATCACGTTTGTTAAGCAAAGTTCGGCCCGGTCAGGTGTCGGATGGGTGACCGTAAAGTGGCATTATAACTGAGCGCTTCCGTGCTTCAAAGGGCACGTTAAACCGTCGGTCCCGGTTGTTGTCATTTGATTACATTTTTAAGTCAGAGGCCTTGGCGGCTTGATAAACTCTGACTCCAGAGGGGGCCACTAATCCTTACTCGATAAGAAGAAGAAGAATATCTTTTATTACATTAAGATTAGTTCCTCGTCAGCATCAAATACAAACCACAAATTACGGGGTGGGTCAATCCGTTTTGTGGTCGTATTAACTTAAATTATGATTTTAAAACTTGAATAACTGCTTGACCACTACTCGTGCACTGTTGACGTTATAACAAAAATAAATCGTAGCACTGTTTACAATAATATGCCATTAATTTTCGTTGGCATAAGTGGCAATTAAAAATGGCATAAGTGGGTAGATAGAAGATAGATAAAACACTTTATTGCACACACAAAAATACAGTCAGAAACACAAGAAAGAGTTGACATAAATGTGGGCAAAGGCGGCCTTATCGCTAAGAGCGATCTCTTCCAGACAACCTTTGAGGCATAGGAAAAATAGAGAGAGAGCGAGAGGTAGTGCACCAGCAACAAGCAAGAATAACAAAATTTACTTAACAATATTACTGAACATTTAAATAAATCTACCTACATAAACTACTAAATAAATAATCATTAATAAAATAAAATATTTAAATAAATAACAACTAAATATATATTTAATATAAGTGGGTATTATCAGTTCAAAAAATATATAGGTAAAAAGAAGTCCCTCTCGCAAGCCCATTATGACATTCATAAGGCTATGGCCACTACGTGCTGCGTCTCTTACAATAGCAAAGAGGTTCCGGTTATACCACGGAACAGTTAGCACGCTATTTTTAGGGTACCGTCACGGTGCACAGGTTTGCATAATTAGGTCGTTTATCAAATGAAAGTCCTTCAAATTGACCTATTTCGAGATATACTATCTATTTTGACATGAAACCATATTTTAACTGGGGAAAATTATGTCACTACGAGGTCTTCCCAATTTGGATGTCAATTAAATTTCGTTTAACTGATTTGACTGTTCATTAGAAAACTAGAATAATCGACATTAAGTGAACATTTTACTTACTTGTTTTTTTGATGAATTGTGATTCTTCCTTTCATTCGGAAATGTGTTTGTTCAGTGATAACCGAAACAAAAATATATTTGTGATACGTTTAAAGTTTTACAAAGAAATTGTCAAGCTTTTCGACAAGAAAATTAATTCCTTCAAAATCGAAAATTCGACGAGACTTCTCAGAAGGTTAAATGAAAGGGATTATGTGTTTGAGTCTCGTCTTACCATTTTGAGATAAGTCGTTTTATTGTTTAAAATTTATTCGTATCGATAAACATTATTTTTTAATGCTCTATTGCTATAATCTCGTAACTATTTCAGGCACATTGTACAAAAACGTACACAAAATCTATATTTGCCGAAATCAATGACAGTTTTGACTAATGTTTTGGAAATAAAAATACTCTTTATTTGTCAAATTGGACTCGTTTCAATTCGGTACGGGGTCACGAGAAAAAAAATATGTGCATAGCTTTTGCCTAATTTATCATTCGCACTAAAACTATATGCAAAGTGTATTTTGCATAAAATTTTAGTGGAAACGAACATTTGGAGTTGTCAACACATGAGGACATTAAAATTATTGGTGATGATCATGCAAATAACATACCCGAGCAAATATAAGTAGTCAAGTAGCCAGTCATCCCGTGACCACGGCAGCTGTAAAGTTGCCGAAACGTCGGGAAAATCAAAAAACCCCTAAAAAACCTAAAAAAATACGGACAATTACAACTTAGTTCGTGGAAATATAGCGCGTTTGATATCCGTAAAAGTTGTTTTATTTCAATGAACAGTGCGCGCCAAAACATAAGATGTACGTATAAGTAGTCACTCTACACATCGCTCCGATAGGACTCAAACGAAGATTCGGGTATTGGGTCAGACTCTAAAAAAATCCCACTAATAAACCAAATGCGAAAGTATTTTAGTTTGTTTGTTTGTTTGTAACTCTTTCACGTTAAAACTACTGAAAGGATTTGGATGAAAAATTTCACAGAGATAGTACATAGTCTGGATTAAAATATAGGATACTTTTTATCCCTATATTTGGCCACGGGAACAGGAATTCCGCGGTTGAAACCGCGGAAGCTAGTCCTCAATATTTTTAAAATACTAAGGGCGAACGCTAAAACTCGCGCGGGCGCACGCTCGCGTGTCTATAATGAAAAATAGTATGAGCAGCGCAGGCGCGTGCGTCGGAGTGCGGGCGCGGGCGACGGATTGTCACACGCGCGGCGGGCGGCGGGCACACGGCGCGGGCGCACGCGACGGGCGTCCGCTCGCGGGTTTGTTTCTACAATACAAATCAGTCGAGCGCCGCTAGATGCCACGGTCACACGCGTCGGAGGCTATGTACAATCATGAACATCGATACAGAGCGTCTAATAATTGAGGTGTAATTTCAGCCAGTCTTATGGGATGGCGAATGAATTATATAAAGATAGAAATGCCCGTCAAGAAGCATAGCTTGAAGTTTATATATCGTGGACTTTGATCTTTGAGTCTTCGCCTTCAAGTATGGTTCTAATTTTGAAAATAATTCATCATATGTCCTTGTACTTAATTTCAAATATATGTAAAATTCTTTTTCATTGTCCCTCAATTCTCCGCTGAGTAGCCTGCTTGTCACGAACGGGTTAGGCAGTCGACGTTGTTTGCATTGACGTCTTTTTGCCAAATAATAAATTTGCAAATAATCCATGGTAATCTACTCGACACAACTGTACACGCTCGAGATCAAAATTATACTAGCAGCGCTAAATGAGACGGGCGCTCGCGACGGGTACCCGCTCGCGGATTCGTGGCCCGCGGCGGACTTCCGACGCGTGCACCCGCGTCCGCATCCGCCCGTGTTTTAGCGTTCGCCCTAAAAAGGAGTGTGTTTTATAATTCAACTTGGTGATGCTCTCAACAGAATGTCCTCGAAATTGCGTAAGGCGATATTAACTCTTTGACATTCAAAACACCAGTGCATGTAAATACACAGATTTTCTTTATCTAACGTCCATTTTTTAGTGATTAAATATCAATATTAACACGGCCACACTACCGTGATATGACAATAATTACCTTTACTTACCTCTAGCTTATTATATTTATTATTAGTATAGACAGAAATATTTTCGCACGTTATTTTATCTTTACTAAAAACCTCAATGTCCTAGATGTCATCATTACTAAAAAATTGTCTTAGAAATTGCGATTAGGAATCAGCATCATATAAAATGTTATTTGAAATCTACTAAAATATGTGAAACAGCTGTTTTATCACAATTTCATGGTTGCTTATACAAGAAGAAATATGTTATTGTTATAATAGTAATGACAGCACCTGTTAGTAATAAAATTAGGTATACCTAATAATAATATTAATTAGATAAGTTAGTTTTAAAAGTATGTTTGCCGGCTCTTAAGCCAGTCATTATAAACATCAAACATTGTTATACCAAAAATTGCAATCCTGAAAATCTGGTGCTGCTACCATGGTGGAATCTTGTTTGTGCCTAAGTACATATTTTATGTAACATTGTATACAACAAGAGGTATTAAATAAAAGAATACGAAGATTACTTAATGAGTTTAAAATGATTTTTATTGATGTTCTTATTAAATATCACGATATGTTCAATATTAGTCAATCCAATACAGCGTTTAAATAATTTGATTTTCTACAGAATTAGCGCTTCAACTAAGTGGAAAATTCCAAAGGTGATTTTGTGAATGAACTTCGATTAATAAAGTAAACGAGAAATGTCATTACTTACAATAAAGACTTCCTACTAGTTGTATTGAATATTTTTTGTCTCTGAGTTTTGTATGAGGTGGCTAGAAGGCCATTTCGTACTTCCTCAAAGGCTTTGCACATTTGCTAGTTTTGTTTCATAGTATGACATAATTTCAATAAATTCGTCATTCGTTAGCAGACAGGTTATTGTATAACGAAACATCCTTTATATTGACGGCTAAACAGCGGAGATTTTCAATACTACTTGGACATTCAGCCATGACAACAGCAAAGACACCGTCGATGTTTTTTTTTAATTAATAACTAGCTGATGCCCGCGATTTCATACGCGTGGACTTTTATGTAGTACTAAATTTTTTTTAATTTGACTTTAACGACCGACCGTTAAATCGTGGTACTTACAATAAAAAAAAAATTATTAAATGCCATATGCTAAATGAAATTTATTTTACTAATGTAGCTGTAACCTGCTTAGAGTATTTCTTTATGAATTACATTGGTGGTTTTTCCGTTTTGAGCCAATATGAATAGACCCGCAGCTCTACTGACCCGCGAAAAAGCAACATAGAACTGGCCGTGGGAAAAACAATCAGACCTTAGTGCGAGACCAGCGGATTTCAGCGTTCGTCACTGCTACTTATTTAAAGTCATTGCAAAGCACGGGATCGCCCAGGGAACTGTGTGCGCTTGATCTCGAACGGAAAATTGTTAGGGATGATCGGTATACGCGGTATAAACTCAGTTTCACCGGCAGGACACCCAGTCAGGATCTCAGCTTCAACAATATTTCTTTGCAAAGCATTTACTTTAAGCCGGGTCCCGTTGCATAATTTTGGCTTAGTAAAATTTCGCAAAAGCGTTATGGGAACACCGACTTTAAGATTGATCTTGTGAGCAGGGAGACCACTCGCTGGAAGTTAATTTAAAAATTCAATTGGGTAATTTGTGGCGTCGTCCTGATCAACTACATTGTTAAAGCAAGTGTAAACCACTTCATCCGCAACAATTTCCGCATTTTTTTTAAATTTTGCATTTGCTTGGTCATTTTTGAATGTTAGTAAGGCGCGTTCACATAACCAAAAATTTTCCTAACTTGAGATACACTGGAGGTCCCCGAATATTGAGTGTATAAGTTCCTTTTCTGAGGCAACGACTTTTCTCAGTATTTGGAAGATTTACCTGACCATCTACAGGGAGGAGTCCTTCTCTAATTTTTGACAATATGCTGAAAATTCTTGGGCATGTGAATGACTGCCAAGCTGCGCTTTTATATCGGTTGTCAATCCTAGCTTATGTATCTGAGGCCTTATGGTATATGACCTAATAACCATTTACACAAGTACATTTCTAAGTACATTTTTTTTATTATTTCGCGCAAACAAATAACTGAAACGAGTTAGTTGCGCATGTATTTATGAATTATTAAGGTATGATGAACCAACAATTGTGCAATGTTTGTTTGTATGGAAGTCGTACCAACTTAACGTATTCTCTTACTGTTTTTACGTCGTCCCCAATTGGTTTTTGGTAAATATATTCAATGTACAGAACTTATATTTTACAGTTGTATTATTCCAATCAAGCCCAAGGGCTAAGGCAGGATCCACAACGGAGCGAGCTAACCCAGAAGTTGCCTATTCACCCTTGCTTTGAAGATGGAAAATATATAAATACTCGGAAATGCTGACGCAGGGAGGGAGTTCCACTCCTTTGCGGTGAGCAATATAAAGGATGTTGAGTAGTGCTCTATGCGACATTTAGACAAAGGGTGGTAGCCCGCAGTGCGTCTGGATGTCCGAAGGAAGAAGGGGAAGGCGGTAAGAGCTCATGCAGCTTCTGAGCACACTCTTTTTTTATGAACTACGGGGAGACTCTTAGCCTTCATCATACCTGAAGTATTGATAAGGCTGAAGATGGAAGCGAGCCTCTCCCGGAATCCCCAATCACTGAGGAACTGGCTATCTTATCTTTAACTGCCGGAACACAACAATGCTGAAAACATTGTTGTTATGGCGTCAGACTTTGAAAAGATGGTGGTAGCTTGCCAGGCGGACTTACAACAAGCCCTACCACCAACCAAACCGAATACAATATGTACCCCCGCTGGGAATCGAACCCGGGACCCCTGGGTCTGATACCGGTGGTTGTACCACTAGACCACAGAGGCGGTTACTCTCCGAAGTACAGTGTGTAAAAGACCGACAGACGGGCAACTTTGCGGCGGTGAGCTAGGGTGTGAAACTTGCTCTTCACCAGTTCTTTGATGATGTTTTTTTTATTGGGCCCGCGTGGTTGGTCATGGCCCGTTCTCCTTATCCGTCCATAAAAGGAAGGCCAGTGCCCCAGCAGTGGGGACATCAAAAATAAAATGGCTGATGACGTGAGAGTGAAATGTGTATACACCACTCTCATAGCCACACCAACGACGCCACATTTTTTTAATTCGTTGGGACAAGATCATCATCATCATCAGACCGTAGACGTCCACTGCTGGACATAGCGTCTACCAGATCACGCCATTGAGGCCGATCTTTAGCTCTTCACATTCAGCTTCTGCCTGCTATCTTTCGCAGGTTATCATTGTCACTCCACCTATTCTTAAGATGTTGACTGGAAACTAAATAAAACAGGCCTCGACGAGTTTCTTGCCGGTTCTTACAAGGTCTCCCGCCGTAGGGTTTGTGGACCTAGACGTAGCTTCATTGACATTTATTTAGCTTGTAACAGCCTAGACTGAATAAATAAATGATATTGAGTTTGAGTTTGAAATTTTCTTAAAGAGATCTGTTTACTTCACCACATTACAATTTTGTTTGCTCACGAACAAGTACAGTATTCGCAAAATAACTAGGCAGCTCGGAAGGTAACTGCAAGTGATATTTCGCGCATCGTCCATAGTTTCGAGTTCTTCCGCCCACACCCCGTTCCCCGCGCACTCCTGTTTTAGTTTACTGCGCAGCGTTCCGCGCGAAGTTCAGATCCGCAGTGGTATATTCCACTTTTCAATAACATTCGATTTGCTAAGGAATTAGTCACATGTTAATGCTTCTACGAGTATATTATATGGAAAAAAAACATTAGGAGTTTTAAACTTTTACTACGAATTTGTTACAAAAATTAGACTTTAAATTTTAAAATAAGTATTTAGAATTCGTGGGCGCCAGTTGTTACTCGTAAAATAAAAAGTCCGACGCGAGATAGTGACGTCTAATACAACTAGGTACTTATTATAACAAAAACAATTCAATATTATTTAGATACTAGCAGATCCTCGCGTTTTAACCCGCGTGGTGCCCGTTCCCGTAGGAATATCGGGATAAAATATAGCCTATGTCACTCGGGAGAAATGTAGCTTTCTAATGGTCTAAGTATTTTCTTAATCGGTCCAGTAGTTCCTGAGATTAGCGCGTTCAAACAAACAAACTCTTCAGCTTTATAATATTATTATAGTATAGATTTAATGATGGGTGTCACAAGCAATTGTTACGACAAATGCTTCAGAAATATAAGCTTCTATTTTTTCAACCTATTTTAATTCAAGGTCCACATTCGTCCTTATAAGTCCTATTCTCCATAATTACTTAACATAAAAATATTTCGTAAAAAAATTAGAATATTGATTTTCAAGTTTATTATTAATATTTTCAATACACTTGTGTTCTGTCTGTGTAATATGTGTCAATGGATGATAAGTGCCAAGAGGCACTTATCCCCTATGTGAAGACACATGATAAGGTTTGACACACGGTTCGGTTCTAAACTGCAGCCTATCGAATGGGTCATGAATACCCCGGTTTGGTTTACTCTCAAAGAAAAATAAAACCGTTTTTAATTGATTAGCGAAGACCTTTTTTAACAGTAATTGCAAGTGTCTTTACTGATGCTCATAAAATATAGCGTCTCATTATATCTCAACGGTGTTTATGGACATTTGGTACAAGTCAAATTCGGTTGAGTATAAAAAGTGCTATTGACGAAACAAGAGCATGCTCCATTCGTTATTCGAAGCAACAAAAAGTTGTGACGAGCTTGACCTGTTTCGATTGCGACGCAAGTATTTAGTGTCGAAGGAATCTGCTGGATACGGGCAGCGCAGGACCGATCATTGTACGTAAAATATTATCGTTACTGTGACTGTGACTTTAGCGTATCGTTATAGTCACATATACAACCTTATTTTATGTTTACCCAAAACCCTTGGACAAGCCAAAACCTCAAACCATTTGTACAAGTAACCCTGAAATCGCGGAAAAAATCAGCTGTTTCATACATTGTAACTTTTTAATTTTGCATTTTACAATGCTATTTTTTATGTGGTAAATAATAAGAAAATATACTAGAAAAAAGCAACTTGTCTCATGTCGCCCTAACTGGATCCCGTTAGGGTATTTACCACATAAAAAATAGCATTGTAAAATGCAAAATTAAAAAGTTATAATTAGATGGCTGTTTCATCTTAATCGATATTTCAACATTTGTAAAAATATTTCTTTCCAATGCGAGGATAATTCTCTCATTGATGAACGACGGCGGCCAACACCGTATAGTAAGGTGAATATACTTAAAAAAATCGACGTGTTTCATACATTTTAGTAGAGTTCAAATAAAATTTTCTATGGAACAGCAATTTGTTTTTTTTCGTAATTGCAGGGTTCCTTCAATACAAAAAGTTGTTCGTATTGATGAGTTCTACAGGGTTTTGAGGTTTTGGGTATCTCCTTAGATTTAGTTACGCTGTTGAAATAGTAAGTAGCTGTCTGTCATACGTCGCCGTCCTTTTTACTACACAGAACCAGTTCTTACATTTTCCTTTGAATGATTTTGTTTCTTCACGTTTATATATCAATCAACCTAAAGAGGAAAGTTACCTATATAATGTAAAAAAACAACGGGTTGCACTCCGGGAGTGCCAGCAGAAGTGAAAACCGCTTAAACGAAACAGCAGGAGCAGGCATACATTTTCGCCGCGCTGTAGAAAGAGAGGGGGATATTAATTCCTCCCCTACGCCGCGCCGGCGCTCTACTCTCCCTCCGTCTTCCGAATTTTCGATCAGGTCACGTGTCCTGACGCGACTTTAACATTTTTTACCCATCCCAAAAAATAAAACTCTGATGTGCACAACGCCGCTAAAGAAGTTTTCACTTCAAAAACCTGTCTGTTTTCAAAGCGAGATCTTACGTGACATGCTCCTTCTTGCCTCGTTTTCGTGTTTATAACCATATAAGCGATACGACAAACAATACTAAGGGTTTTGTGCGAATAACGCCTAACAACATAGTTTTTTTAAATGGCAGTCAGATTTGATCATTAACTTTAACAATAAAGTAAATACAATTTAAAAGGAAGTTACATTTTTGGTTTTTGGTAACATTTCAGTGACAAGAAACCAACAAAGATGATACTTCTAACTTTGAGTACTTTCAGTTTTTATACAAACATTAAAGTCCCAGAGATTGTGAAGTTTGAAATAAAACAATTTTTACGGATATCAAACACGCTATATTTCACGAACTAAGTTGTAATTGTCTTTTTAGGTTTGTAGGGGCTTTTTGATTTTCCCGACATTTCAGCACCTTTTCAGCTGCCGTTGTCATGGGATGACAGGCATACCTAAAAATACGGACAATTACAACTTAGTTCGTGAAATATAGCGCGTTTGAACCGTAAAAGTTGTTTTATTTCAATGAACAGTGCGCGCCAAAACATAAGATGTACGTATTGTCAAGTTTGTTTTTATTTTTAAAATATCACTACTTCACTAGTTACGTACAAAGAAAACGTATCTACTAAAGTATTAATAAATAATATAAGGGACAGCAATCAAAATGTAAGGACGGGCCCCAAAACCATTTTTCTACGATGTTATTGTAATGTGTCCCCGGCGATAAGGCTAGACATTGGTAACATAATAAATGTTATATTTTAGGAGTGTATCCTTGTTACAAAATGGTAACAAGAATGTTTGTTACGTCGAATTGTGCCAATCATTGAAAAGGTTGATTAAGATATACAAAATAGCAACTTACATTATTTGACGCGTAAAATTTACATTATTTTTTTTTGCTTGCCCCAACACAAGTATTTTAGAATTACTTACTGGGGTTGTTTCATTATATGTTAATAATGTATGATTTGTGTTAATAAAGACATTTATTTATTATTATTATTTATAATAGGTTAGGGAAAATGTTTTTAATATAGTTTATTTACATTTAACTAAAGTATGTAGGTGCCATTTTGTTCGATAACTTTTTGCTATCTTGTAGGTCCCTACCTACAAGATAGCAAAAAGTTGTCGATGACATGATCCCATTGCTATAGAAATTTTGGGCTTCTGATCAAAATACCGAGACAAGTGGTTTTGGCAGTCCTCTCGTGATATTAACCTGACACTGCCTAAAGCATTCTGAAAAGACCGAAACAGGTGGAAATCTGAAGGTGAAAGGTCAAGACTATACGGCGGATGTATTAACAATTCCCAGCCAAACTCTTTAAATTTTTGCTGAGTGGCTAAAGATGTGTGAGGTCTAGCGTTATCATGATGAAAAACCATACCCCTTCCGTTGATTAATTCCGGCTGCTTTCTCTCAACTTCTTGCTTTAATCTCATCAGTTGTTCGCAGTAGAGTTCAGAATCGATGGTCCTGCCTGGTGGTAACAGCTCACAATGAATAATGCCCTTCCAATCCCACCACACACAGACACACAGCATCACCTTGTTGCGAGATAACCCGGGTTTCGCCACAGTCTGTGAAGCCGACCGGCATTTGACCATGACCTTTTTTGCACGTTCTTGTCGTACGTAATCTACTTTTCATCACCGTTATCAGCTTCTTCAAAAATGGTTCGGTTTCATTACGTAGTCATAAGGAATCACAAATGAGTACAGGGTTCATTAGGTTTCTTTCAGTGAGCTCGTGAGGTACCCAAATATCGAGTTTTTTTCAAATGCGCCAAAACTGTTTTGTGGTCAATTCCCAGTTCTTCAACTACGTCGTAACTACTGATATGCCGTTCTTGCTCGACTCTTTCATAAATGGTATCCATTTTATCCGTAAAGGGCGACCAGAGCGAAGTGCATCTTAGACATTAAAATTTCCGGATTGAAAACGCTTAAACCAAATTTATGCTACTCTCACAGACACTGCACTAGGTATTTTTACCTTTTTTGTAGTAAAAAATTAAATTGTATGAAATTTCTTCATTAGATTCACTCATCTTGACAGTAAGAAAAACAAATGAAAGTCACATATTATCCTAATTTGAAATTATCTTCTTTAAAATTTAAACTTTTAATGATACCAATAACCTCCTATGAACGCCACTAAAGGCGTGAGCTAGGAGAGGCCTATTTCCAGCAGTGGACGTCCACCAGGCGATGATGTGATGTGAATGATACCAAAACTAGCCAGACACAAATTTTATTACAAGTTCATACATACTATGCGAAAAGACTTTTTCCCCAACCTAATATTATTGAAATCAAATAGAAGAACCCTGTTATGCCTCTGCAATTCTGCGTAACAGTAACATCCGTTCAAAACAGGCTAGACAGGAATACCTTACATCTGTTCGAAAATCTGATGTTCCTACCAATTTTAACAAATTAAAATTAAAAAGTGCAAAAATCTACGTCTGGTCTATTTGACGATGTTGTCTGAGGCAGCAGTTGGTTAGCAGATAAGAGGATCGTAAAATATACTCTTAAACTATGTATTTCACTATAAAGTATACAAAGAGGAAGGAAACTATTCTCATAGGCGGTTTCTTACGTGAGCGATGCGAACGTGAAGCGGCGCCGTGCGGCGCGTAAACAATAAGCAGTCGATACCTATTGAAGTATCCAATAAATATGGCCAAACGCAGGTTTCTATAGTAGTAGTTGTATCTATAGTTGTAGTAGTTTCTATAGTCCCGGCAAATAACTTGTCTTTCGCGCGGCGAAACAAAAGATGTTCAGTAAAAACTAGTCACACAGCGCATCTTTTGTCTCGCCGCGCGTGGTTGAAGATGTTTGACGGTATTGTTTTCCACTCGCGTTCGCATCCAATCGCTCACGTAGGAAACAGCGATAATTTCGTTGTCCGTGGGCACTGCTTTGCATACCCTTTAGCAAATAAATATATTTGTTATTGTATGAACAGACTGCTAGCATATAATTTGACGATCGATACTGAATAAAACAGAATCACAACCCGAAGTAATTGTACAATCAACAACTCATTAAACTGCCACGAAGTTTCAATTGAAATTGCAATTTGAATTAAACCAAGGCGAAGAATTAAAGTCATATAACTTTAGCAAATTTTGCAGCGCAGCGATCTGACATCAAAGCTTTAACCACAGGACCAGAAAGAGTTTAGAAAAAATAAGAAAAAGAACACATAAAAGAAGTTTTTTCAATACACGTGGGCGTGATCGTCTATACCAATAATTAAAGAGGAAAGATTTGATTGTTTGTTTGTTGGAATTGAATAGGCTCCGAAAGTAATGAACGGATTTAGATAAAATTTGGTACACAGATAGCAAATAGCCTGGTTATGAACATAGGATACTTTTTATCCCGATATTCCCACGGGAACGGGGACCACGCGGGTGAAACTGCGAGCGGCCGCTAGTATAGAATATTTTTCTTTCAGTATCGAATTACTACCTATATCGAGGTACTATTTAAATAATTAAAACATTAAAGCATAAGAGAGTATGTACATTAATTTACTATTTGTATTTATTTTTGTTTTGTATGGTTATTTGATGAAATCGTTCACTTCATACCGGTTTGCTTCGTTGTTTGAATTCTTTCCGAAGCTGTTAATAGTTAACTTATGACAACATGCTGGCGACTGTACTTGCAAATACTGAATAAATGAAGCATATTTAATTGGATTTTGTGCAACAGGCTTATTAACTTATATTTTATAGCATCTTCGTACATTTGCATTTTTTATAATACTATTAAGATTGCGACGACTATGATACGTTTATTTTTTATGTCATCAAAGAGTATTAAGGTAATAAAAAGCCTTTTATGGATAACAACCATTTTCATTTTATTGTCGGTAGGTTAAGATTGTGCGGTATCTAGTTTAGGTTTTGTTGTTATGGCAATTGCAGCTGCACTAAAGAAATGAATTGTTATTTTTAGGGGTTTTTTAAATCAAAAAGCTCTTATAAAACCTAAAAATAAGGACAATTACAACTTAGTTCGTGAAATATAGCGCGTTTGATATCCGTAAAAGTTGTTTTTATCTTTTTTTTGGCCTGATCACACATTTATTGTAATCGTGCTTCTGCACCAGGGATGTGGGCTCGATCTTCACCAGAGACAGTATCAAGTCTTTACAGCATAATTTAATATATATTAAACCCCCAAAACCATTTGATTAATTGGACATTATGTACAACTTTTTATATGGAAGCAACATAAAGCCGCAAAAATATCAACTCATTTTTTTTAAACGACTTCAAAAAGATGGAGGTTTTGGATTCGTCGCGTGTATTTTTTATGTATGTTCACCGATTACTCGAACCGATTGAATTAATTAAAACGTTTTAACATCAGGTGTGTCCTCAAGTTGGTCCAATTTGGAATAGGTTCTATAGATTTCAAGAAATCTTGAAAGACTGTCGTTTTCACAATTTGTTGGTACTATTATACTTAATAGCTTGATTTGTAGTGAAGTACGGGATTTATTCTAATTTTAAAATAAAAACCGACTTAAAAAAGTAAAAAATAAGCCTTTTAAAGTCGGTGCCAGCCAAGGCAAGAAAAACAAGACAATACAAGTCCAACCGATACCAAAAGACTTATTTTTTAATTTTTGAAGTCGGCTTTCATGGTTTACTATTGTTTAACAAAAAACGTATGACAAAAGATCATTTTACAAACAAAGTTTGAAAAACTTATCATTTGACAAACTTTCATTTCGCAAACATATTACTTTAAAAACAATCATTTTTCGCAAACATATTACTTTAAAAATAAACATAATACATGTTGCGCAAATGTTTTACTTAAGAAATAATTAAACTGTTAAAATATTATTTTAAAAATAATCTCATGACTAAATAATTAGTTAAAAAGTTAGAAGATAAATGATTCGTTTTTAAAAATAACTATCAGACGAAGCCGTACAAAAGGCGGTATTTTATAATTTAATACACACTGCCTGAATTAAGCGAAATAAGAAGAATTCGGTTATGGCACTCGCCGGCCGCTCGCTTCGCTCGCTCGGCTCGTGCGTTATGGTCGCAGTTCTAACCTAACCTAACCAACCATTGTTTCAGTTGACCCTACACATATTGAAATAACTTTGTGCTTTGTTGTTGATTAACATAGATTTTGGTTAAAAAATATATTTACCAAGCAATGCATTTTGTCAAATGTTATTTATGCTTTACGTTGTTTTGCCAACTAACATGTTTAAAAAAATTATCAATTTGTAAATTTATGTTTAAGCATAATATTTTTTGTTAGTAAATATATTGACTAATAAGTAGTTTATTAAACAATAGTTTGTAACATAATACATTTATCAAATATAATTTTGTCAAATGTTATTTTTCAAATGAAAATTTATCATTTGTTTTTTGTCAAATGATCGGACACCCGGCTTTCATAATTTCATATTTTTCACTTGAACTTTGCGAATATGATATTTTTGTTCTTCCTTACACCATCATCAAAACTATAGCCATTCTTACCTACTACCTGGGGCGTGGGCCTTGCCACCCAACATGCAGAAAGCACAGAGGAGCTCAAGATAATAAATTATTTGTAACCCATCCTATGACCGACTATTTTGAAATAATGTGTGGCTACTTGATGTACAGTCGGGGAACTTCCGGGTAGACCAAAAAAGATTTTTTAGGTAGCTTTATTAAAAAAAAATGTAGTTATAAAGAAAATTTTTATATCACAAATAATAGAACATAACATTATGGGAACAGGAGTCTTGACAGAAGGAAACAGATTTTGGTAGATATAGATAAATTGAACATGCACACACGAAAGTATTTACAGTGAGACAGTCCACAGATTCAGAAGGTGAAGAAAATATGGGAACAACATGAATGATGATAAAACAATGAAAAACGAAACAAGGACTATTGCCTTTTAAAATGTCGGCCGTTGTGTCACAACGCGGCTCAAGCACCCTACACGCGGCCAGCGCGCAGGCGCGGAGACAGCGCGCAGGCGCGTGGAGGGTTGCCTCCAGCCAAGTCGGACCATACAATATACTATAAAATTAACTATATACACAAATTTCATACAGACAAATATGTACAAACAAAAAATAAACTTTAGACTTAAAATAAGTAAAGCCACAACATTAACATTCATTTGAATAATAAATTATTTCTTTAACCTTAGTACTTTCCGAGAAAACATTTCTCAAAAAAACTCTACTGGTCCATCGGGAAGTTCCTAATAATATGAAAAAGAATTTGGATAAAAGCAAATTAGGGTTCACAGTTCTTTTTATTGTCGGAAAAATCTTTTACTCGCATCGCCTAAAATAACGTACATGAAACGAAATAACGTTACGACCCAATCTTGAGAGCAACCCTAATTACGTAACGCTTTTGCTAACGATTCTTGTTTGAAATTAATGGTTTTTTTTTGCGGTAGCGGATGTACGATTTGTCAATTTCATTGCTCTGTCAAGTCGTTAGTCTCAGTAACTCAGTCGTTACAGCATTGGACCGGATTTCCAAAGGTCGTGGGTTCGAGTCCCATCTGAGAATTCACTTGTGACCGAGTTGATTTTTTCCGATATTTATTTAATGTTTGGAAGACCAACACCGAGTAGACAGAGTTGATTTTCAACATAAAAACAGTCAGGCAATAATAGGTCTTCACGTATATAAAACATATTTTAAATGGTTAAGTGTGGACAATAAAAAGCTCTTGGAAAACTTAATCTGAAACTATTACAAACTAATATTGCTAACTAAAATTTATCGTAAGTCGTAATACATCGCAAAAGTAACAATTTAATTTATTGCAATCGAGAATTATTACGTACTCCACTTAAAAATGATGTTGAGAAATATTTAACATTAAAAAAAAAACTGAATTCAATAGCATTTAGGTATTCAGTCTAGGCTGTTACATGTACTTATGAACGTCAAAGAAGCTACGCTATCGGTTCACAAACCCAACGGAAGGAGACCTTGTACCGAGAAGAACCGACTAGAAGATCATCAAGGGCAATTTTTTCTACCTGTTTTATTTCATACAGAGTCGTCAAATTAAAAAATTACCTTAAACACATGGGTAAGATCAATTTTCATCACAAAAAAAAATACTAATATAAAAGTACATTTATCCTAACCGTAAACAATTTTCAACTCTCACTCAAGGATGGACTTACTCACTTATCGTTGCTCACATTACAAGATTACTGTACTACAAGTTGTGACGTACATTACAGGTCAATAGCAATTTATAGTAGATGAAAATATTTAAGCTCTAAACACAACGTTATGGCAATCAGACATGAGCAGACCCATCCCACTGGCAGCACCCGTTCACGAGCATGACGCATAAACCTGCCATCGCTTCGCTCAACCATATTTTAGGGAACGTAGCGACCCGCCTCACACGACAGCACCGTAGAAATGTTAAGCTCCTAGTTAGCACCTAGCGTATTATATGCATACCCATAGCATAAGCCTATATTTATCTCAACACCTGTTAGATCTAATGCCGTTTGATCTTATGGCAGGTAATTGCAGACACCTCTTGCCAATTTCATATCATTCAGTAATTTCTCTAGTACAGTCAACAGCACGTCAAGCTTTACAATTTTACCTTGAAAGCATTCTTATGTCGGTTATAAGAGCGGTGGATTTTGAACAGACTTCCAAAAATTAAGACAAGAAAAATTAAAGTAGAATATTTCAAAGTACTACTTAGCTGGCACCGACACCAAAAGGCTTATTTTTAGCTTTTTAGTTTTTGAAGTCGGTTTTTTGACGCAGCTTTTTTTACTTTTTTTTAATGTCTGTAATAACTATGTTGTTTTGTAAACTACAGCAGGATCTATCTACATTAGATTAGGTTTAACCCAGAAGTTTTGAAGTCGTTTTTTTTAACGCAGTTTTTGTAGTATACCTAAGAGTAAAGCTGACGTGCTGATGACTATACATTTTCACGCTGCGGTATATTAACCTAATTTGGAGATTATCGTTACCGAGAGTTCATTTCAGACTTGGAATAAATTATATTTTCAAAGGAGCTAAAAAAATTTTGGAAGTCAAAGGATTTTACTACTTACCTAAAAAAATCCTTTACTCCAATAACCATGGAAACTAATAAACCTACTCATAAAAGGAATTCTCTTAAAACTCTACATTCAACTAATAAGTTCGTCAAATCAAAATATGATAATTATAAGTTAGGAGCTTTTCCCTATTGCAACAATATTTGAAGCGTTTTGGGTGGATATACGTTAGCTTTTAAGGAATGTGTGAATAAATAAACCAATATTTCGATATATTAACACGTTAACTGCGCATCACCCACAATCGGCCCGACGGACGCGGTGCTTAAATTCTGTGCGGACAGTAAAAACCAGTTTTTTCTCTCTCGTGCAGAGCGTTTATCTTCGCTATTTCTATGAGTTCGACAGAGACAAATATAGTTTTCAGTTTGTAAGTACAAGTATAGATATGAATCATCAAAATAGTGAAGCAGGCTTTTATTGACCACCGCACCGAACATAAACAATAACCGTTAACGGTCATCCACCAAAACAGGCCCGCCGCCGCACCAGATGAAAGTTATTGTTTTTTTACGCAGTGAACGTGTTAATAAGTACTTGTTCCTAATATAATATCATATCTTAGAAAGATTCACTTTAGGTACTTGATCTACCACTTAACTATTGTGTGGTTAGTACATAATAATTCAATTTGTTCAATTGTTACCACATAATAGTAAAACATATTGAAATACATGAAAGAAATAAGAACCGAACAGCTCCATACATTTATTATATGAGTCAAGCAGTTTTATCAAAAATATACATAAGTGATGCCATCATTAAAATTGCGAGTCATTTTAATATGATAATGAAAAAATTGCACTTCAAAGTTTTCGGCGTTTTTCGTTAGTTATCAGAAACAAGTTTAAGGTGCTAGTGTTGTGTTCGTTCAAATTATTTTTATCAATAAATTGAAAGTTAATATGATAATGAAAAAATTGCATTTCAAAGTTTTCGGCATTTTTCGTAGGTTATCAGAAACAAGTTTAAGGTGCTAGGTGTTGTGTTCATTCAAAATAATTTTATCGATAAATTGAAAGTTGCTTGACTGTAATAGTTATTTCAAACAAGAGCATGAAACCTTAACACCAAGCAAATACGTGTGCTTTTGTCATGCATCCAAAGTTGGGGCCCCCCCAAATCTCCGAACAAATATTTTTATCAAAATTGTTTCAGTGATTTTGAAAAAGTAACTTTGAATATCGCTTAGTTCGGCTCACGTTATGTTTGGGTCCCAGTTCTAACTTAAACAAACTATTCACTAGTTATTCACACTTTAGGACTTATGGAAAGCAATAAAATGATTGAATTGAACACAACTACACTCGATTAAAAATTGACAGCGTCTTTACCCCTCCACATCCTCGCCGGGTGAATGTAGATTGGGTATTTTTCATACTTACCAACAGCGAACAATCACAAATGTTCATCACATAAATTTTTGTCGTGGTTAGGGATCGAACCGTCGACTTCTGGTTTAGTCCGACCCCTGCACCATCAAACCCCTCAAAATATCGATATGATAATATCGATAGTGCACCGCCCTTATGGACCGGTTACCCTTTAAAAACTTCATAATGACGGTGCGTTTCGCAACGGCCGAGTAAGTAAAACATCGCCGACCTCATTCGTCATCGAGTTTGGTGCAAAAACTGAAGGAGCCTTGATCTTGTAGGGTGCGTTTAATCGTCACCAAAAAGTTTTGATTTTGATTTTTTAACGTAGGTACTATTTTTAATCTATCGACTATATTTGGATATCGTGAATATATAGTTTACAGAACTTTTCATCAAAATTAATATCAGAGAGTTAGTTACACACATATTTTGAAACCATAAAAAAACATTATTTTTTACGAATGTTTTTTTACGGTACGTCCGTTTTCGCTTGCATGAGAATTGGGCACCCAATAAATGGATTACGATGGATTAGACCTTGGAGGAGGTTAATGCTCTTTTTGGTGGCGAAAATTGGAAGTGATCCGTGGGTAATGTTTGAATATTATTAACCTAATTTCATGGGTATTTTCATTATTTATTGACCCACCAATTCGGGCGAGCGTGGCATCGCCCGGCCTAATTTGGATTAACGGCCAACCATCTTCCTGATCCATCCATGAGGAAGGTCTTTGCGCTAAAGTAGGGATGTAAACAATGGCTGATGCTGAATGAACAATGATTATGCCATTATGGATAAGGCAGGAGGAATATTATAAATTATTTTCAGTTTTCCAAAGTAAAACTTTTCTATTATTTTTTGAAGTTTTTTGCTAAGAAAAAAAACTCAACTAATTTTTTCTTTGAAAAATAGCGTAGTAAATGCGAAATTTAAATTCATAAAGCAATATAAAGTAGTTATATTTTCAGCAATATAATAAATTATGTCTCTTTTTCCAATTCCTGGCGAGAATTATCATCCCTTTTGTTTTTGTTAGTTTATTATAAATATCATTTTGTTTCTTTTACCTTACAGATTTTGCGCCAAAATGGGGAAAGAAGAAAAGAAAGGGTCCATCGTTCTGGATAATTTTAATTCCACGTAAGTACTAATTTGATAAAATAATTTTCATAAAGATTGGCTTTTAAATAGATAATTAGTAACAGTAATTTTCAGACTATTCTTTTCGTTTATTATTGAGATTTAATTTGCAATGCCAAATTTATTAACATAAAGTAAAGTATTTGATGGATCTTGAATTTTTGCATTTCTCAATGCTATTTTTATACTAGTGATATTTTTTTTAATATAAGTTTTTTTTTTTAATTAACACAGCCACAAGTGAATTTTCAGATGGGATTCGAACCCACGACCTTTGGGAATTCAGCCCACTGCTCTAAGCACTGAGCTACCGAGACTTGTACTTAAAAAAATCATAAAGTAAAATATCCCTGATTTTTAACTAGATTTTGCAACCAGGGACTAAAATGTAATTACTTATTAAACGTCTATTTAATTAATGAAACCCATTGGTTTTTCCGTATGATCTGCACTTCCGGTCGAGACTATACAGGATGTTCTGTCAAGGTTGATGATACCATAGATTATATTATAATACTATGATACTTATCATGCTATGCAGACAATGCTATACAAATTTTACAGTTTAATATTTATCTCACCTTTATAGTGTTTATCTCAAATGCATAAACTTGGCCGACTGATTTTTCGATACAATTTATATAAAAAAATCAGTCAATTTAAATTATTACGTTGGAAAAAGAATATAGGGATTCTTTTTATTCTTAACAGTATCTGGTTGGACACAAAAAGACCAATTTAGTCATTTTAACCGACTTCAAAAAAAGAAGGAGTTTGGGCAATTACTCGCTTATACATATGTTTTATGAATAAAATTTCACAACGTCAATATTACATACATTGTGTTATCTAACTTGCTGATCTTTTGGAAATTTTAATTTCTGAGCCTGCATATATATTATCATAATAAATTAATAAATAAGTTGACCTGCGAGATCTGGCTTCCTATCTAAAATGCATAATAAAAGGTCAACGGATGAATTATATTTTTTGACAACCTATTTGGTACCCGGGCGGGGTTCTAAGCCTGCCGTCTGCACCAGAGGTCCCGGGGTCGATCCCCGGACAAGACAAATATTTGTGTGCATGAACATGTCTATTTGTCTTGGTCTGGGTGTTTAATTTGTATAATTATGTATGTATTTACAAAAAAATATATAAGTATATGTATCCGTTATCTAGTTCTTTATGAAACTTAACGTGGGCTAGGTGATTGGTGTGTTTGTATGCAATTTTTTATTTTTATTTTATTTATTATTTTTCAAATATGCGACACACAGTCTGAGTATGTAACATCTTACTAATTCCTATTCTTACCAATATTATAAATGCGAAACAATGTCAATTTGTTTGTTTGTTACTCTTTAATGCTGAAACTACTGAACGGATTTGGATGAAATTTGACACAGAGATAGAATATAGACGGGATTAAAACAAATGATACTTTTAATATCATTCTGATACGATATTCCTACGGGAACGTGAACCACGCGGGTAAAACCGCGAGCAGCCGTTAGTATTCAATATGGAGGAGAGGTTCCAACCTGCTCATAATGATAATATGATGCTAATGATGACAAGGTCCTCGACAAGCTGAACCTTTAAACTAGTGAACGTCGTAGGAAGCCGCTGGAGGCAGACAGCGTAGGACCGATCGTCGTAAAGATCCTTGGGGGAGGCCTATACCCAGCAGTGGGTATAATGAGGCTGTGATGATGATGATGATGATGAATGATGATAATATCATAACATCATATAGCCTTCTTGAAGTTGGTAAAAAATGTAGCGCAAGAGCAACTGATGCTTATATCAATTATATGACGCTTACATAACTGTTACCGTACTTCGGTTTCTGTTACCGTTCGTTTTTTATTTCATTCTTGTTACTTTTGTTACTCATATAAATGGCAATTTATCTAACCACTCGGGGTCGTTGAATATGCAACCGACATTAAAATCGTGACAAATTATAGTCGTGTCGTAATATCGACACCGATCTATTCCGCATTGTTGCACTCATAAGAAACATTGGAATCTCTATTAGATTAACTTTATAATTATGATGAAATAACTGTTTACACTGTGTTATTTTTCTAAGATAATTGTACTTTAGTAACTTAAAGTAATTGTAAAATAAAACATATTCTTTACCATAAAACCCGACTTCAAGAAGTCAAAAAGCTTAATCTAAGTCCATTAAATAGTTTTATCGTGAAAGGGTAACAAACAAACAAACTGACATACAACCTCATTAATAATATTAGTAGGATTTATTTTTCTTGTCTTGACTAGCTTATTTCTTACTTTTTGAATTTGGTTTTTATTTTTTTATAAAAAGTATTTTACTGTAATGGCGCTTATGTTTCATGAAAACCTCATCATTTTAATATTTTCCAGGGCGAACTTGGCATCAAACCCTGGATTCCAGTCGACGCTGAGCCTTGGATCAAAGGAAGTGATCAATGAGAAGGCTTACAACCCCTTCGAACACCGAAACGTGTCACATCCGAATTCGTAAGTTACCACGTTTTACATTTTTCTGTCAAAACTTAAATCCTGTCAAAATACTTTTTGACAAGTCGTTTTAGTCACTACTCTTATTAAAAGAAAATGGATAAGCAATAGAGCCTGTATTTTTATCACAGTTCTAATTAAACCGTACCGAATAACATGTTTTCTTTTTCATATTTTTCACTTATGAGTCAAATTAACGTTTGGTGGATTTTGCTTGTCAAAACTAATTTGATGTGAAATTAAAACTAACTGGTTATGAGTTTTGACTACAACATTCTTATAATAATTACAGATCTTAGGGATATTTGCAAAAACACGGAAAATTAGACAATGGTCTTGTCATTTCTCAATCCTATTTAAAAAACATAGGAATTTTTCGAAAAAAACTGATTGTCTTAGTAAGATTACGAAAAGAATAGCTGGCTATTATGAAATAAGAACACTGATTGGCTGGTCGGCCCGTCCAAAAACAACATCTTCTCTGGTTGTTTGGTGACTTGACGTTTTAAATGTCAATCCATTCTCTTACGTGTAGTAAGCTTTCTGTGAAGCAATCAGAATAAGAATTAGCAAGCAAGCAAAAATTAAGCCAATCAGAGTAAAGAATATCCAATGTTAGTAAAGCAACCCGTATTTTGCAAAAACCCTATATTTTTTCAGTAAGATTGAGAAATGTCAACACCATTGTCTTATTATCCGTGTTTTTGCAATAACTCTAGGATTTTTGCGAAACTTCTAACTATCAAATTTCATTGAGATTACTGTTACTGTTGTTATTGTTTTATTCTTACAAATGCATTCGGTAGGTATGCATAAAATCGTAGAAAATGTAAAGAGCAGACCACTGAGAGCGAATCGAAATGAAGCGTTCCGCATTTTTTGTAAGGTTCACATCGTAAAGTTTTAATGTACGTAACGCAGAATTGCATAACACAAATGAAGTTCTAAGAAAAACGGACATAGTTAGTGTGCTCTCACACCGGTGTTTAAATTTGTTTGTTAACAATTATAATCGTCCGGTATGGAAGCTAATATAATTAAAAAGTGTCTAAGGAGCAAGTTCTTTATTGACTATAAACAATGATTGTTTGTTTTGAGAATGGCTTCTTACTTTAATTCATTCGTTAATGAAGTAGTTAAATTTATAAAAAAGAAACATTACCGATAAAAAACAAAAAAATATCCTCTATAGCGGCGATACCTACTCTAAAGCTAACTTGATCCTTACATACTTTTGACGTGTGTAGAAGTGATTCCAAACGTTGCAGATACAATAGATACAATCAAAAACTTCTAAAATTCAGTAAAGAAGCAAAACGTAAGAAATGGAATCGTAACATACAATATATTACGTTTTTAAACATTTTGAAGTAAAACATTTAACAACATTTGGATATAAAAAGGTGGATAACACAATCGTATCTTCCGTATCGTACGTATTATTTTTACACTGTAGTAACGAGCTGTGTAAAAAAAGCGCAACAGTTAAAATACGATTAAGATACGATTGTGAATACGTCAGCAGAATTGGGCTCCAAATTAAAACAATTTGCGACAGTTGCAAACACCGGTAATGATCCCACCTATACCAACCGTACTATCTATAGCCAAGCTATGAATAAAATGGAATTAAATCTCTGAATTGCATTAAGTGATTACATAGACAATGATAAGGTCGCGACAACTTAATTGTGGACTGTTGCAATCACTGGGTTGCAACAACCTTCGCGCAGTAGTGATTCCACGAACCGGTGAATACACGTCGTTCTTTTTTTCATTCACGTTTTACTACGATAGTGTAGTTTGGGACACATCTTCCTTGTGGATAGATAAGCACCACGCGGGTCCAATGCGGACTATTTAGCTGTTAAGTCTTTTTAACCTCTTAGTAGTCACAATAGATAGGTATTCCATTGTTCTCTGGACATCGGTGTCCTGATCGCAAATGATGAACTGAATCAGAAATTAATAAAAAGTATGTAAATAAAGTTTGTATCTTTAGGCTGTGCATACAAAATATAAAATTCTTTGTAATATGTAGCACAGCCTATTTTGCTTTTGTAAGGTAAACCTTATCCATCAAGCAAGGCTGTGCCTCAATGTGGGAAGATTAAAACATGACTAATGATTGATGAAGTGATGTAGATGAAACCTTATGCCAATTTATTTTGGAACGACCTACTTTTCCTGCCTTCGCTATTATCCGTCGTGCCGTAGATTAAATTTTGGGTTTAAATATATCCTTAAACTTGGAAAATATTTACCAGAGTTCATTTAAAAATAACATTAACTACATAGATCTTTTTGTCGACCACCGTGGTAGAGTGGTACGTTTCAAGGTTTCAAGATGTCGCTTACTCTGAGGTCCCGGGTTCGAACCCCGGTAGGGGCAAATGTTTGTATGATGAATACGAGCATTTGTACCTGAGCCATAGACGTTTATATATATTGCTACTCATAAATACTTATATATGTATAATTATATGTATTTATATCCGTTACCCTAGTATCCCATAATACTTTACATACTTTGGTGTGAGTGTAAGAAATATTTATTTATATATTTACTAGCTGTGCCCCGGGGCTTCGCTCCCGTGGAATTTCGGGATAAAAAATAGATAGTAGCCGATTCTCAGACCTACTCAATACGCTCACAAAATTTCATGAGAATCGGTCAAGCCGTTTCGGAGGAGTATGAGAACGAAAACTGTGACACGAGAATTTTATATATTAGATTTATCTCAAGATATAAGATTTTTCTGTGATAACAAGATAGTTCTGTGATTCATACTAATATACAAATGCGAAGTTAACTCTGTATGTGTGTTATCTTTACACTCCGAATAACCAATTTTGATGCAATTTGCCATAAGTAGATTATACTTTAAAGAATGACAAAGGGGTTTTTTGTTTTTGAAATAAACTCTAAAAAGCGCGATGTAGTCCAATTCTACGTGGAATTTCTACGAATTAGGGTGTTAAATTAGTTTTTTTGTTTTAAAGACTCATAGTTAAATAAATAAAATAAACATTTAGAAATATGAATCAAATAATACTTATACGATTTTCTACACCAGCCTTGTTTCTAACGTTTACGAAACCGGTTCTCCTACTAGTTCGCTTAGACCTAAGATAATAATTATAACAATTATCATTCTGACTTCATTCTTCGTAACCACTCAAAATTTGCATCGCGCAGTCTCGATAATGACCGTTTGCTATTTTAAAAAAAATTGTACTTGTCTTAAGTTATATTTATAGATAGATTTTTATATTCTTTTTTGCGTGAAGTACACAAGCAGAAACATTGTCATCGTGGATTTCCATCCTCAGCCTGTGGACGTCCACTGCTGGACATAAGCCACTCGCCTATTGTCTCCTAGCTCACACCTGTTGTGGCGTCCATAGGAGGCTTTTAGCCTACTGCTTCCACGCTGGCCAGACGGTTTGGTAGAAGGTTTGTGTCAAGTTTTCCTTCTCTCGCACAGGTTTTCAGTGCGTCGAGCCCTTAGTCGACTCTTACGGCATCCCAGGCGTGTAAGGGAGTGGTGACACTTGTATTCTTAGACTGGATTCCCCTCACTCAAAACAAAAAAAAACAAAAAAAAAAAAAGAAAGGCGTCACCACACGGCGTCGTGGATCCACATCGTGGATTTATTTGTTTAATATTAGCGGCCGCCCGCGGCTTCACCCGCATGGTTCCTGTTCCCGTAGGAATATCGGGATAAAAAGTATCCTATGTTTTTATTCAGGCTGTCTCTGTGCCAAATTTCATAAAAATTAGTTCTGTTTTAGTGTGAAAGAGTAACAAATAAACAAACAAACAAACTGACATACTTTCGCATATTAGTAGGAAGGATTACATTTGCTTAAATTATTTTGTTAAAGTTTCATGTTGGGCTTTCTAGATGTAAAGGTTACCGTTCGAATTTAAGTGGCAAAGGAGATGTTTGTTTTTGGGCACTTATTTTCTTACAGATTTAAAGTGATGCTTTTTTTATAGATCTACCTTCTGAGACGATGTTTCCAAAGAGAAAAAATATATAACAGGACATAACATAACTTAAAAAAATATTAAAAAACTTGAAATCTTTATTTGTCACTGTCAGTACCTCGATGAAATATGGGATTCAGCGTTCTGACAGTTGACTTCATTCAATGTGACAAATGAGAATTGAAGTTACCAAGGTATAAAAGTCTTGGGTTGCTGTTTTATTAATTTTCAATAACTAAACTTTTTAATTTTAAATATAAAATGTTTGGGTCCTTTTTAAAATATATAAATGTATTGAAAGTTCCGTGTTCTTTGCATTAAGTATAATTTCATCACTGTAGGAATTAGGGGGCCCAGCTTCCATATAAAATTTGAACATATCCTTTGTTTGACAATCACGGTTGTCAAATAACTTCCCGGAAGTAAAACGTATCAACCATAGCCGCAAACGGTAAAATTAATTTGACAAACACGAAAAACTGTCAAAAAATTTGGTCGTGAACGGGGCGCTTTAGTTTCATTTTTTTTAGCTAAATTGATGCTTCATCGTTTTGGTTTTACCTTTAAAAAGCGCAACTAGACTCCTGTTACCTGTAAAAGTTCATAATAGAATTTGATGAATTTTGTGCTATTGCCAGCATCCTGATGTGAGTCCCAGGAACTTAAAAGGGTATAATATTATTAATTTTTATTTGGCTTACAAACTGGTTTACAATGTTCTCATTTTACTTCTAATTAATATATAAAAACTCATACTACATTGAAGTTTCCGTGTCCTCCTAGATGTTGGCACAACGTTTGTTATGTAATTTTACAATTGTTTTTGATATTACGGTTCGAATTTCTGTGTTAACTTACTTACTTTTTTATTATTTACTTAATTAAGCTACGAAATAATGGTTTTTAAAACTTCTTTGGCCGAGGACACGAAACTATTAAAAAAATCAAAGTTGAACTGTATTGAGTTATACTTGGACCACATTCGATATACCGTCTGGGGCCTAGAACCGGGGATAATATTAAAAACGGAGGCTCTTTATGTCACTAGTGATTGAATCATTAGGGTCCTAACTAATTAAAACCTAATCTTTACTTTTTGATTTTTTCTAACAAACTTAATCGTGAATTCAATATAATGCAAACAACAGTACCGCTCAACTTTTCGGAGCTACTCGGAACGTCTTTTTGACATGTGTCGGCTGATAGAAAAATAATACTGTCTGACTTACTATCGTAATTCATGAATCCACATAGGTATTGTTTTCTTTCTGGAGTGTTTTTGCACAATTTTCTAATGGATAGTGATATCGTGATATTTTGCGGTAAGTTTTTGTTGTCCCCTGTACCACGATTAGTTCGCAACGGTAGCGATAATATCGTTTTGCAATACCACACTGATTATGAATCGTAACTTTAATTTCTTATTGTGAGTAATGCATGGGTTTTGATTAGCTGAAATCTTTTCAGAATAAATACTAATACTCTAGAGATTCTCTATTTTCAATATTTTCCCCGATTAGAGGCCCCACGCGGTAGAGTGGTGAGCAAAGGCCGAGCCTCGTTTTGCACAAGGGTAGTGTAAATGTTTTGCGATTTACAACCCGACTACTCGCTCGTGGGAGAGTAAATTTAATACTTTTTAATATTTCCGGTGAAAGTGGAGTATAAACATGAATTAACTGAAATAAAAATATCACATCAGAGATCTTTCTGCGCACACTAAATAAAGGTAAATAAATAAGTTTTATCACTAGCTGGCCCATGCCTTACATAAAAAGATATTACTTAATAATCGCAATCAAATATAACATAGATCAAATATGACATATACCGCGGACCCGGGCTTCACCTAGTTTCTCCACCTGGGTGAAGCACGAGTAGGTACATATATGGCCCCGTACTCCAACTGATGATCAGTACAATCAATCAGGTAATGAAGAAAATTACAAAACTTAATATAAATCAATAAAATTTATTTTAATATAAGAAGAATTCGTTTTTGAATTTATCAACCGTTCGAATACTTTAAATTAAAATTTTATCAGAATGTATCAGGATCGCATAGCTAACTAGGAGTTATTTTTAAAATGTTTCGGGCTTTTATATAGGCAGCACATTTTTAATTAGGTTTAATAACTCCTAGTTGTTTATGCTGCCCTGGTACTTTTCGTTTAATATTTTTTTTATCATATAGGGAACAATTTTATTGCATACAATAACGTCGTCAGTTGGAGCACGGGACCATATACCGTAGAGAACCTAGGTTAAACACGGGTCCGACCTCCATATATCACTCAAGAATGTACTTTCCACGGTGGAAGAATTTTCAAAAGTTTCAGTGGTTCCAGAGATAATTCCTAAAACCAACCTCACAAACTTTACTTCTTTATAATAGATATTGATTAGTGTACCAGCGGTCTACCATCAACTGCAATGCCATTCATTTAAGGTTATTTTGCAGGTAGTAAGAGTGAGATGCCGCTATGGCAGCATCCCAGTCTCACAACCTAAAAAGAATCAAAAGAGTTGATGGTAAAGCCCCTGTAGGTATCAATGATATTTTTTATTCTATAGTCAACTCTAAGACAGTAATCATAAAAATCGGCTAGCATGTAATGAGGATTTCTTTACGTCCTCAGGCGAGGGACGTAAAGAAAGAAGAGGAGTAAAAGCCATACTTAATAGGTCCCGGGTTCGATCCCCGGACAAGACAAATATTTGTGTGCATAAACATGTCTATTTGTCTTGGTCTGGGTGTTTAATAAATATATATTATGTATGTATTTACAAAAAAAAAAAGTATATAAGTATGTTTATCCGTTATCTAGTAACCATAACACAAGTTCTTAATGAAACTTAACGTGGGCTAGATAATTGGTGTGTTTGTATGCAATTATTTATTTTATTTATTTATTTATTATTTAATATTATAAATTTTGTTGTATATGTCTGTGTATATTTTATGATTATAAACAATTTATTTCAGGTCGATCGGATCTCTGGTGCACCTATTGAAGTCATCCCTCGGCTCTGGTATCCTGGCGATGCCGGCTGCCTTCAAGAATGCGGGCTTAGCGTTTGGTGGGATCGGCACCATTATCGTTGGGTTTATCTGCACACATTGCGTTTATATTCTGGTATGCACAAATTCTTAATTTTTCACTAATTGCTACTGAAGGCAGCAGCGTCTCCTACAAACTTGGCCATACTGCAATGGTCAATTCGCCTGCCAAGCGTGGCGATTATGGCCATTTTTATTGCTAGGTGATGTCATTACAGTTTCGAATGGTTGTTAGATGACGGGTTATAATGTAATTAAATAGCAAAAGGGTGAACCAGCCTGTATTTGCTATCTTATTAAAATGTGTCAATAACTTAACTAAAGCATTTTTTTTATGTGAGAGTAACACCCATATTCTAAGTCGTTCCTACAAAACTTACTCGTCCTCGACTTAACATAACCTCATTGAAAACCTCTTCGAAATACTCCTCGGTATTCTAAGTCATAACTCCGTAAGGACCTGGAGGAGCCAAAGAGTACGTAGCCACTCCGTGTCAGGCCTAGCGCACACTACCATTTTTACCCACGACGAGGTTGAGTGGAGTGTAAAAACTTTTGCAGGAACGACTTAGAATATGGGGGTTAGAGTCTATTAGCTCTATTAACAACTGTAGTCACGGCGACTTAAAATATCTAATGTACTCGTTACTGATCTTCTAGTCACAATTTACTCCTTGAGCCTGCCCCTTGTCTAATTTAAAATCTATCACAATCCCTTTCAGAGGTATTGTGATTGTGATGTTTTCACCTCTCATATTGCTTAGACAGTTCAATTTCGTTTATTCCATACCTTTTAAAACGCGTCCCGATCACAATCCCTTTCAAATGTCAAATAGTGACGGCCTGAATAACTTTCAAATTGCGAATTGAAAGGGATTGCGATAGATTTAAAATTAGACAATTAGCCCCCTGGTCGTAGTTTCCAGAAAGTGTAGAATCGTCCTAGCTTATCTTAAACTAACCACTGAGTGTAGCTCACAGATAGAAGCAAAGTTTATTTTATCAAAAAGAATCTTCAGAAAAGGTGTGAAGGTAAAGTCTGATAAAGATTTATTTATTCGTACAAAGAGACGAATAAATAAAAACTTTTCGCCGGCGTTAAAAGAAGTACAAAGTTCCTCATGGGATGGGTCTTGACCTTATTTGATGCTTGAACGGATCCTGAACCCGATACTTCAAAAGATTAGGGATAGGCTTTGTGTGTTTACACTGACGACCTTTTTGGCACAGGGGTTGAGGTAACTGCCTTCTGAGTAGTGGTCGTGGGTTCAATTTCCGCACTAGTAAATATTCTTGAGTATGAACTATTGCAACTTAACTATGTTTTTACAAAAAACCTATTAAGTATGTTTTTACATTGTCGAATATAAATTACACAAGCTCTTAACAAAACTTAGGAATTGATGGCTTCCTTATACAATTTTTCATCTCCTTCAACTCCAATTTCGAGACAAAAAGATTATCCGTATTCAAACTCTAATAATATAATAATATTCCTTACACTCACCAATTATAACCTAGCCACAAAGTAAGCACTGTAAAGCTTGTGTTATAGGATACTAGGGTAACGGATATAAATTCATATAATTATACATATAAAAGTATTTATGTATAGAAATACATATAAACATCCATGATTGTACAAATGCGGGATCTCAGACTAAGCGACAACTCGAAACCGTACCACTCTACCACGGAGGTCGTCATAATCTATCACAATTTAATCAAGACTGGCCTCTACTAGACCAGATTAAGGCGGTCTAAACCTTTATGGAATCTTCATTGAAGTCACTTCAAGGCAACTCTATTCGCAAGAACCTATTACAACGTCATATACCTACAAGTACCTTTGAGATGACAACCAAGACAGTCACAAGGCTTCATTTTGAATGACGACCGTATTAAACAGGAATACGATACAAATTTCAATGGATCCATTATTGGAATCTGGCAAACCTTTACGTAGTCGCTAAGCTCCTGAATCCCATAAATAGCTTTTCAATTTAGTCTGGATTGTATTCAAAATGATATTGATTGAGTGCTCCAACTGATATGGTTTGAATACTAACCGGGAACTTTGAGACTTCAACTATTTAATTAATGAAGAACTAATTAAATAGCGCGCATAGCAGTATGTTTCTCCCTTGGCGTCCATGGAAGATCAGGAGGTCTACTCTCCAAGCACGAAACCCGTAGTTTCGGCCTAAGTTACGGACATTTCCTATCACCTACGGACAGCTTATTAGTTCGGAGACCCGAACTAAGAATGAATGAGAATACATTTTGACATTGTCCCTACTCCCAATGTGTTTGTGCCGTTTGTCCAAAACAAGTACATCCGAAATCAATAGAGAGTAGGCTCCATCCGTATTTTCGGGAAACTTACGGACGTATCTTAGAGAGTAGGCCTCCTGCTTCGAGGAGTCATATTAGCTTCTAAAAGAAGCTGAATGGGTGCCTATTTAGGGTCACTTAATTTAAGTAAGCCACATTGTATTGTTTTTTGGAAATGAAGTTTTAATGTATGTATGTAAAATAGAGCAAAATATAAAAATAAAATATTTTCTATAGATCTTAATAAACACTTTCAACGAAAATTGGTTTGAATGTTATATAAGTAGTCAGCAGTTGTACGGGACCGGTCGTTTAGAAGCGACGATAGTCCCGGTGTACATATACTTGAAGGGGTTCTTGTATTGAAGAAAACAATGGGAGCTTGAGGCAGAGTTACCTCTTTATTCTTCATAGGTAGAAAGCCGGATCGTGAATACATTTTGCGACTTAGGGGCTCGCCTTTTATTATCACCTCTGACCAATCGTAAGGCTCGGTTATAATTAGCAACCCAATCAGTGAGTCTGTTTTTTGGTGGCAACACTGTTTATGAAATTTGCGTGTTTTTTAGTTTTGAGTTCCACCACTAGAAGCAATACCGAAAGGAGAGCCCTTTGGTCTTACAACTTAATTAACTTAACTACTTAAAAACTATCTACCTAACTAAACACATTATAAGAGGGAATGAAACAAATGAACATCGTAACATTTATTATGTACTACTAAACTATCTTATACAAATTAAGTCATTTAATTATTTATTTACAAATATAGCCCGCACAGCAGTTTTTTTCCAAAACCACTAATTTAACTTTGTAATTCATACAAACCACTATGAAAACAAAGTTATTTTTGCAGACGAAACATTATAGTGGTATTTTTGCTACAGTACCTATATATACTGCTTGGCCTTTTTAGTATGTTCTTTAAGTAGTTATACGTTTTGAGTTATATTAACCATACTTTAATTTTCTTGTTCATTTAGGTAAAAACGTCACAAGAAGTATGTGTGGATGCCAAGAAACCCTCTATGGGTTTCGCGGAGACATGCGGAGCGGCCTTCGAGTTTGGCCCTAAGAAACTAAGGCCTTGGGCTAATTTTGCGAGGTAAGTGAATATAAGAATTGAAAAAAAAAATGCAAATGTACGAGCAGCCACGTGTAAGTATGTCTCCGCGGACATTTTTCTATGTCCGCGGAGACATACACCCCTACGGGAATATGGGATTTTAAAAAGATTGAAAAAAACTCAAATCATAGTGGACGAAGACTTTTATAGACACGAGAATTTTTGGCATGGAGTGACGAGCAGTTGTCAACGGTGCGCTTTTCTGTTGAGTCTGGAGACGGCTCTATCTACCTGAGGCCTACCAAACTCGTATTCTTTGCGAATCCGGTTGAAATCCAAACTGAAACTCGTCAAAAAAGAGTACAGTTGACAACTGCTCGTCACTTCATGCAAAAAGTTCTCGAATCCGAATAAAAGTCTTCGTCCACGATTGCCACGCTGCAAAGCTGAAACTCTAATTGGTATGCGAGAGTGAAGACCGACATCATGTTAACTTCTCCTCCCAGTTTGGTCACTCACTAACAATAATTGCTGGTCAGATGAGACTTTGAACCATTTCCATAGCCATCGTAGAAAACGGTCATGTCAATAGTGGTAACGCATTTTCTGCCAGAATGCCGTTCCGCATCTCTCGCGACACGATAACGTGACTTTAATCAGGAGATCACGTTTTGGTGGGTTCGAAGGGTCAACTCAAGTCAGATAACTACCATGCGTTGGATAGCGCCAGCTTTCAACATGCCTACAGCTCTAATTTGTTCTTAACTGTTAAATATCGACGTAGCATTCTAAAAAACAAAACAAACTTTCAATTAAAAATAAAATAATGTGCACTTGCATATTGATATAATCGGGCCACTACCTACGTCCGAAGAGTGCAAATATTGCGTAACAGTGATCGATCGCTGCACTAAATAGCCAGAAGCGTATCCCGTCAAGGACATCAGCGCCAGAACCATCTGCCAGATTAGGAAGACCGAGGTTGGATTGCCAGATTCGGAACACCGACGACAATTACGTCAGATCAAGGTCGACGGTTCGAGTCCGAACTCTTCCGGAAGCTGACAAGCAAGCTGGGCATCAACCACATCCATACCACCGCTTTTTATCCGCAAGCAGATAGACAAGTAGAACGCTGGCATAGAACACTCAAGGCCGCGCTGATGAAGAACTGCAACCGAGTCAACTGGGTCAAAGAACTATTCATGATCCTTTTAGGACTTTGCACCGCTATACGGGACGACACGAAAGTAAGCGCAGCAAAACTGACCTACGGCACTACACTACGGTAACCTGGATATTTCTTCACCGCCAGGACGACACCTCAAGAAGAAAATGATCTGTTACAGGAACTACAGCACACAATGACGTCACTGCTGTCGATACCGAGGAGGCAACATACTCAGCGACACATCTTCGTACATAAGGAGCTACGAACATGCTTGCATGTATTTGTACGCAATGACGCAACAAAGAGCGCACTTACGCCACCCTACAACGGTCCGTACAAAGTGCTCGAATGTCACGAGAAGTTGTTCTCCGTAGAGTTGCCAAAAAGAACAGCCATTATCTACGACCGTCTAAAGACAGCCATCCTAAGTCACGACGAGCAGAGTAGCGAACTCAGCGAGCAGCAGTCGCAGCCGCTGCCCGTGATGAAGCCTGGACCATCGACAAGTCCTGAGGGTCAACAGCCAGCCAAAGACAACATGGTTGGAAAGTGCTTAAAAAAATTGTGCAGAATTTCCAAGCCCGTAGTTTTAAATAAAATCAAATGTATTTTTATCGTCGCCAATATTTTGCCTCTACAGCAAATACCGTGCTCGGTCAGTGAACACAGTGTCATTTTACAACACCTGTTCCTAGTAATTAGTCATCATATATTTAATAATAAATTTTTCATCGTTATTGTTTACATCGTTACTTTCAAAAGAATTTTCATGTAATTTAATTTATCCCTTATTCTTTATTTTGAGAGGGGAGTCATGAAGCGTCAGCTCGGGCATTGAATCTAGAGCAAGATAAACTAACACAGAGATAATTATTTCCAGCTGACGCACATACAATTACGTAAAATAATTTAGTTTAAAAGATGAGATTTACAATAAATAAATGCTCTTAGCTATTAGCGACTAGCTCTACCCACAAACAGTATTATTTTATTCATCTCCCACGCTAGGAGCCAAAAAAATATTCTTTTTCATACAAAAGTGATTCCATATAAAAAAATATACATAATCTTCAATACAATCCACAGTTCAGTTCAATTAATATAAATGTAATTTTTGTAGAAATATAACTTGGAAACTATGAAGAAAATCTTAAAAGTTCGCATAGATACTCTCACTGAAATAAAACTGATTTTATGGATTACGTGACCACGGGACGGTCACGTCACGACCCCTAAAAAGGTACCGAAACCTCCTACGGATATAATCACGTAACACAAAAAAGCGGTGAAAAGGATCATGTCACGCACTTAGTAAATACTGAAAGAACCCTTGAAAACAGGTACGTTTGCCATGAAGACATGAAGAAGTTGAAAATCGTAAAAAAGGATATGTATGGACTATCTATACTTTTGTGTTTCGCGAAAAACAGCGACGAATGACAGCTATCATAATGCTTATTTAGATAAGCGTTTTCACATTATCCGTAGGATTAGCACGTAAAACTATCGAGTAAGTATCGGGCACGTAATGCCAAAAAAATTTACAGGAAATGTAGTCTCGTTTACGTCCGGTAGGAACGCTGCTCAATATCTCATACATTAGTTTACTTTACTTCCTCGATACTTACTCGAAAGTTATTCGTGCTAGGCCTACCGATCCGATATAATCCGATATAGAATCAATTGTAGTATGAATATGTCACCAGGTAATTTTGTTCGGTTTTTTAAACATCGTAGCCACTTGATTTGTTCAGTAATAATCTTGTTGTAGTAAAATATTTTTTTACATCATACTGCTCGGTAACTAGGATTTAGTAGTACGGTAAGAGGCTGTGTAAGTTGTGCAACACACTGCATTGTTTAGATCGAACGTTCCATTTTCAAATCACTTTACAAATCAAGCATAGGGTGAATGCTTGAATTGTAAAGTACACTTTTTGTAAAGTACACTATGTAAAACTCCTTGGTGAACCAATCTCTTTTCTTATAAAATGACGAAACTTTTTACTGAAAAAAAAAAAATGAAAATGGTGGTATTTCATTTCAGTTCAAGCTATGCAAAACTCTTAGGTCAATTTTTTTTTATAAATGATAAGAAAACTTTTTACTGTAACCAAACAATGAAAATTACGGCAATTCATTTGAATTAAATGCTTGTTCACTTGCGACGACTGTATTAAAATTTAAAATAAGTATATAATTATAAGTTTTAAGTGTTAGTTCATCATGTCAAGTGCTTCATCCGATGAAGAACTGGTCGGGACGCCTGATTTCTGTCATCTTGAAGCCGAAGATATAGTACAAATGTTTTATTTACCTTGCATGATTGATGTAAAGTAGAATGCTTACCTCGGTTGTAAGTAGCTATTACAACCTCGAACTATATTCGGCCACGCTCGCTTCGCTCGCTCGGACCAATAATCGTCTTAATATCTCGGGAGCACTCGATCCTTTAGCGCCCTTTGCGAGCTGCGCTCGCACAGGCGCCAAAATGGATCTTGTTCTGTAATAGCTCCCTTACGTCCCTTGTGTAACAAACTACTATTAAGTACTTAGACTTTTTAAATTTATGATAATGGAGTATGTAGTGATGATGATAGTATACGAATAAACCTTTCTGGTTTCTGTTACACTACATAGCATAAGAAATAAAAATGTAAATTTATGTTAAATAAATTTTAAAAAAAAACGGTATCGGCGCGTTAGTTGATATGAGGGCAAGTAATATATTTCCGGAACGATATAATGTATTGTAAATGTCGTTACTTCTGTTAAGGCTGGGTAGTTTCTTGCGCCTATTCTTCTCGAAGCGTCGTCGGTTCAAATAGACTCGAGCACGGTAGGAAAATAACGATTCAAAAGCGCTTACTACTTATATGCTTACAGCTAGGGCTTTTTTTAACCTCTTTTTGTCTTGAAATGACTGAAAAAATTCGTAGGCAAAATTCGTAGGTAAAAAATATGTACGGTATTAGAAAAAAATTAACAGAAGATATTATATGAAAAACAAATTGGTTTTCCCTGAATTCTAATAACATTAATATGAAAAAGATAATAATGTCGAAGGTATAGAACCTACAAATCTCCAGTATTCATAATCTAGATACAGGTAGTAATAAGATTTATGGAAAAAATAAAGGAGATATTTACGGTCATTACCCTACCCACTCATGTGATACTATTAAAATATTAAAGGCAAACTTAAAACACATGTCAACATGTAGTCGGAAGCATTAAATTTTATAAAAAAATCGTTCATAATGTAATGTCTTTAATATTTGATCTTGTTTCCATCTTTTCAGTTGACTTGTCTTTTAATGCAGGCGAGTTTTAATATATTTTTTAAGTTACTTATATATCAAAGTCAAAGTCAAAGCCAGCCTTTGACTACATCTTTTAACTGATAAGAAGAACGGCCTACTACTAACTCTACTACATCCCTATTCAAATTGATATGCATATCGACCTGCACTACATTAGGTAATGAGAATTAAACAAACTTGGTTTTAGTGGGATACTAACACCCATATTTTAAGTCGTTCCTCCAAAACTTACTCGTCCTCGACTTAACGAAACCTCATTAAAAACCTCTTCGAAATACTCCTCGAAATCGGTATTCTAAGTCATAACTCCGTAAGGACCTGGAGGAGCCAAAGAGTACGTAGCCACTCCGTGTTAGGCCTAGCGCACACTACCATTTTTACCCACGACGAGGTTGAGTGGAGTGTAAAAAGTTTTGGAGGAACGACTTAGAATATGGGGCTAAGAAAACTCGGGCTGTCAAGACAAATCTAACGATATCTTAAATATAGAAATGCTTTCAGCCGTTTCAAAGAAATGAGGTTATATATTACATATAAACAAACATACAGGATACGCGCGAAAAAATTACCCTTTACTTGCGGTCGGGTAATAATTTCCACACACTCATGTACGTATAATACTCCTTCTCATGCAACGGTTTTTTAAACTACTAGCGGTTTTACCCGCGTGGTCCCCATTCCCGTGTGAATATCGGGATAAAAAGTATCCTATGTTCATAACCAGATTATCTACTATCTGTGTACCAAATTTCATCCAAATCCATCTAGTAGTTTTTGAGTTTATTCGCTGCAAACAAACAAACAATCAAATCTTTGAAATAAAACAATTTTTACGGATATCAAACGCGCTATATTTCACGAAGTTGTAATTGTCCGTATTTTTTTGATTTTTAGGGTCATGCCATGGGACGGGATGACTGGCTATTTATAAGTCTATCCTCGAAAAGATAATTTATTTTTTTCGTTCGGATACGGTTAGACATTTACAATGGCAACAATTGTTATTGATTTTATATTTTAATTTAATTATTATTTCAAATATTTATTATTAACAAAAGAGAAAACTAATGACACTCCTGGCAGTTCACGTATCCGTAAAAGATGTTTTATTTCAATTAATAGTGCGCTCCAAAACTTAAGATGTACCTGATTATGTAGGTTTCGTCTTTCCTCTTTATAATATTAATATGGAATATAATCCGTTGCCAGTATCCATAACACAAGTTCTTAGTGAAACGGTGCCTAGGGCTAGCTAATTGATGTGATTATATAAAAGGGGTTTGAGAACTTTGTATGGACTAGTGGCGTTATTTTTTTCAGCGGCCACCAAAATTTTTATTCCTTTTTTAAAGCATTACTATCAAGACATATATCGGAGCTGATGATATGACTTTTTGTTAAAAATTAATAATACCACAGATTAGGTATATAGATAATAATAATACTATACTATTAATACTATACAAACTACCGAAATCTCGGTTCCGATATAGTTTATCCATATATGTTCCATAATGAGCATAATTGAAGCGCTCATTGCCGCGATTGACAGACTGATCGTATTCGATCACGTTTGTTAAGCAAAGTTCGGCCCGGTCAGGTAAGATGGGTGACCTAAAGTGGCATTACAACTGAGCGCTTCCGTGCTTCGGAGGGCACGTTAAACCGTCGGTCCCAGCTGTTGTCATTTGATTACAGTCGTTAAGCTAAGTCAAAGGCCTTGATAAACTTTGACACCAGAGGTGGCCACTAATCCTCACTCGATAAGAAGAAGAAGAAGATAGTGAGATTTGTGTCTTTTAACATATTCTTTTAAAATTAACTATTTCCGTAAGTGGCCACCATTTTCAACTTTTAGTAGAAAGTTGAAAATGACGCCGACTTTACACATAGGTCTGTCTATAATGGTTCCGTTTTTTCCTTTTGAGGTACGGAACCCTAAAAATGCACGTGTTAATTGCCTTTGTCTAGCTAACGTGAAAATTCAAATTCAACCTTTTTTTTCTTTAAGATCTGATGTCTGCTGCCTTTTCATTAAATATTTCTATACCCTTTGTTACAGGACCTTCACTGATTACGCATTGACCTGCACTTACTTGGCCGCCCTCTGTGTTTACATCGTTTTTATTGCTGAAAACTTCAAAGAGGTTCGTATTTAACGAAAAAGAACAACTTTCATACTAAGAGCCGACTAGTTTAAACAACGTTTCCTTTAAACTGAAAACTAACGACTGAAATGCAAATGACTTTTAGCGTTAATCGATTTATTCGGTTGGTGAACTTGCCTTTATACATCGGTATGCTGAGAACAATGGAATAAATTGTGTTTCATAGTCCGGGCCTGAGACCTGAAGGGCAGACATTGAACAACATTACATTCTCAAAATAATCTTGTTCCCACTATGTAGCTGTAACTTCTTGTTACGGATTGTGGAATCAGGGACATTATAAATTTTGCGTCTTACAAATTTATTAAATTAGCAAGTATTTTATAGCGATTTGTTGCCGATCACAAAAGAATTGACGCAATCACATACGAGTAGTACTAAAGTGCACCTTAGGGTACGTAGGTTTAGAACAAAAGCTTACATTTCCACTTAGAATGTATTATTATTTTTAGATTAACATGGCCTGGTTAAATTAAATCACGTCGTAGCGATTTCAGACATATTAAAAATGTAACTTTTCTTAGAGTGCGTAATCCACGCAAAATGTTGTGCTTTAGAGAGATGATACTATAACAGATAATTAGTGTGTCATGAGTAGAAATTTGTTTACTAATAGCAAAATTTGTGTGAATTATAGTTTTTGAGATATTTAAGAAAACCAGATTTTGTTGGAGTAACGTTACAAACGTTACCCTGGCCAAAAAAGGTCTTTCAGCAAGGAACCGAATACACGAATAGATAGCTTTTATTGCGTAGAAAATGTTAGCAAACAGAAACATTTGTGTGTGTTTATAGTTCTTGAGTAATTTAAGATTTTGCTGCGGTAACGTTTTGGGATTTCACAGATCTCGAAAACGGTTCAAAGCAGAAGTTTGAAAAAAATACCAATCAGAGACCTTAATTTGTTTAAATTTGTTTAAATATTAGTTTTTAATTGGTTGACGCAAACCAATGTAATTAAATGGTTTCGAAAATCAGGAAAAACGTATTTGCTAGTTAACTAGTATACTTAAAACCAAATAAATAGCTGCAAAAAACACCCCTCGTAGACGCTTATTACGTCAAGAGTTTTAGATATTGTAGCTTTACACGAAATGAAGCTAAAAACAAATTTGATAAATTTTAGACTGGTCGTACTTTAGCAATCGAATACACAGTTCCCATAACATTAAGAAACATGGCTAACATTAAACAAATTAAAGTGATTCACTAACATTCGGTCCTGTTAATTTCAGCTTTCAATTACGGCTATCATGAAAGTTTAAACTAAAACAAGAATTGTACAGCAATTCTCTGAAAAGCCGACCAAATTGTAAAGGTCACAAAAAAGCGACCGCACCATACGTACGGGATAGCTACGCAAATTAGCTGTTTAGTATCCGATGTTTTGTAGATATGCAGAAAAGCGTTATTCATATATAAATTTTACTATAGTAGGATTTTGTCTTAATACGTTGCAACACAAATATTACGAAAATGAAGGTAAGTATAGGTGGAGCTAACACTCCGAATACCTCCTTGAAGCAAATTTTTTGCATTTTGCGGGGGTAACGCACTCCTTTTCTTACCCAAAGCCGCATGCACAGTCAACAGTAGCTACGACTTTTTTACTTTGACCTTGAGAGCGCCCTTACGTCGCTCGTAATAGCGGCTGTTTTCGTAGTGCCAATGTAAAGCCGCCGTACGTGCTGTTAGCTGTACAGTACTATTTTTCCCTGAAAAAAACGTAGTTTGTTGAACACCTTGACATTTTCCTGAAAATTTTGATAACAATAGTTCTTTAATAAAAAAGGTTAGAATAAGAATAAGAATAATTTTATTTTGCAAGAAACACGGTTACATGGATGTTGTAAAGATACTATGGTCAAGGTCAACATGTTTCGCTGGTCAGACAGCATGCAAAGTTAGAAAATATAAATGTTGAGTTCCTAATTTAGAGTTATTAAATAGGTACTTAACAACATTGGTATGTAGGCAATGTAGGTAACATAAGTAGCTAAAACTATACAATTGAGATAAAAAGTCATTTAAATAGGAATCAAAATCAATTTAGTAAATGTCACAATAAAAAAATGTCAATATAAGTAAGTGTAAATGTGTTTGTAAATGTCAGTGTAAAGTAAGTGTTGGCTTTCCCAATTTAGTCATTTAATTCCAAGAAGGGTGATTCGGTAAATTGTCCGAATGAGATCTATCAAGTGTTTCAACCCACGCAAAAAGAGGGGTGTCTGTCTGTCTGAGGTCACGTACCTCCTAAAGGACTGGACCGATTTTAATGCGGTTTTTGGGGTTTCGTAGCCTAAAGGTAAAAAAACGAAACCCTTATAGATTCGGCCAAACCGATGTATGTCACACCCTTTTAATTCCAAAACTATGAGGATTATACAGTTGAAACTTGGTAGGTAGATGTATTCTGTAAACCGCTTTACGGTTTTTACACAAAAATAAAAAAATATATCAATTAAGGGGGGGCTCCCCGTACATGGAACTGACACTGAAATTTTTTTTTTCATCAAACCTATACGTGTGGGGTATCTATAGATAGGTCTTTAACAATTGCATTGAGGTTTCTAAAACGATTTTTGCTCAAAGTTAACCGTTTGAAAGATGTACACTTTACCCTCTAACTTTTAAAATAAGAGAGTGAAAAATAAAAAAAATATATATGCTGTGTAGATCTTAATAAAAATTTTCAACGAAAATTGGGTTGAACGAAATATATTTAGTAGTTTCAGAACTAAAGCACATATAACTTTGTCATTCATACAAAAACTATGAAAAACAAAGTTATTTTTGCAGTCGAAAAATTATAGTGACATTTTGGCAATAATAATAATATAAACTTTATTGCACACGATACAAAAAGAAACACATAGGTACAGAGAAAATGACAAAAAAGAGGAACACACAATAGGAGGCCTTATAGCTACGTAGCAGTCTCTTCCAGGCAACCTTGGGTGAGAGACGAAACCCTTCATGTGCGAGTTCGACTCGCACTTGGCCGATTTTTTATTAGAAACCTGGCGTGATCGAGGTGATTCTTAGCTATAGTTTATGAAGACCCGCTCCGCCATATCAAGATCATCAGCTCATTTCCTGCTTAAATTTTTATTTTAATTACCTAAATTGATGACATTCAAACGGCTTAGCAGATTTCATAAATTATAGCTAAGAACCATCTTGATTATATCAGCTTTCAAATAAAATAAACCCATCAGAATTCGTCCATCAATTTAGGAGCTACGTTGCCTCAAACAGTCACAGATTTATCAACGTTCACAGAAAATGGACATTTACTATACATCCACTTGACTGATGAGTTGGAATTAAAAAAACTGTAAACAAATCCAGTGCCATAATTAAAATATGATAGGCTCGACCTGATGAAGCGGCCAGCATGGTCTGCAGAGTACCCAACTCCTCGATGACTTACAGCACACATATCGTATTAAGGCTCGTTGAAACGGTCTTGGTGAGGGGATAGACCTACAGTTAGTGACTTTGACCAGAGTTTGAGCATCGGACAATTTGATCTTAATAATAAAAATTTAAAAAGCTTGAAATAAAACTTAATTAAAATTAAAAAAAAACCCCAACACAAAAAAATACTCTTAAAACAGTTAAAAATAAAATTTATTTACCCTAATTATGTACTCATTACGTTTATTAATTTTCACAGACGTCGGGTCCGGTATGTACTCTATCGCTAGACACTCGCACGATACTATTCATCTCATAAATGCGGTCCCTCGACGTCTGTGAAATTAATTAACGTATTAAATAAGCACGTAATTAGGGCAAATAAATATTAATTTTAATTTTTAAGAAGGTTTTTTCTGCTCCATTAGTTCGCCCTAAGAGCCACATGACAATCTCCTCCTTACTACAGGGCAAATAAGAAATTATTTAGTCAGGTTACCTAGTTATTTTCAAAACCCTAAATAAATTGAATAACTTTCTGACAAAACAATTTCAAAGCGACCTTATTCGATTTCAATCTTATTATTTCTTACCAAAACGTATTATGCCCATTGTATGTTTTGGTTACATGTTTACTCCGTGAAAAGATATGATTTCCGTACCCCGGCAGAGATAGGATATCTATTTATTATTCAGATTCAGTTTGTTATTCTTATTTTTGTTTGAGAATACAGGATATTTTAATAAATCCGTCTTCAATTGAAACAAACGTAGATATATTTTTATACATAAAGAAGGTGCCTACATATCGATGAGAGCTTGCAGCTTCAGGTTTTTCTATGAAAAAAAGAAAATAACAACTAGACTCCAACGCGGGTTAAAAACCACAGACAACCAGTACATCGAAAATAATAAATCTAGAAAACAACTTTCCCAATGGTCAGTCACGGGATGGGTGACCAAAATTTATTATCTCGTGCCTCAAATGACATGTTTATCCGGCTGTATATGCAGTCCTTAAAAACCTCTAATCCCGTGGTGAGTCATAGCATAGCCCATTTTCCTAAGGTAATGATGACGATCATAGAAGATCTGAAAAGCAAAGCAGAGTTTTTTCTTACACTTACTCAAATGTTATCATTTCCATCACGTCCCAAGAAGTAATACATATTTTGATGTCTCATAAATCTCAGCTGACAATGCTGTCGTGAAGTTATTATTGAAATTTGTTATTGAGTAACAGAACTGATAACTTTGCCGGCAGATGTGACCAACCAATATTACATTCGAGCTACGACTCAAAAGTCATCGAAGTAAAATAATCTTTGGTAAAATAATCCTAGATCTTCTTACTTCCAGCCAGCGTAGCATGCGCACCGCGACTCGCTGTCGTCGCTTATCTCGCGATGTCTGTCCCGCTCATATCAGTACGGTTTGAGCTGGACAGACAATACGCTCGCGCGAGAAAAGTGTCGAGAAAGCTTTGTCGAGGAGCTCATGCTACGCATGCAGTGCTTATTTTCATCTTGAAAATGGACTGAAACGTTTTTGGTTCTTTTATAATTGTTATGATTCTAAACTTTTGAAACCATTCATGATTTTATTTGATTCAAGCATTACCGGCAAAATTTCCTTCTTGATTCTTGAGTCTTTGCCAGAGTGAAATTTTGCCAGAACTCGATAGCGCAAAGATTGGATATAGTGCCAAGATACTATGAGCGGGTTCATTAAATGATTATCTCTGTCAATCTTAAAAGTCAATGCTTCCAGGTTTTAGATGAATACTGGCCAGAATACAAGTTGTCCGTAGAAGCCTACTGCGCGCTGACGCTGGTACCACTAGTACTGATCTGCCAGATAAGGAACCTCAAATGGCTGGTGCCCTTCTCCGCCATCGCAAATGTTCTGCTCGTCATTTGCTTCGGCATCACCATGTATTACATCTTCAGCGATCTCCCGGGCCCTGCTGAGAGAGAAATGGTGGCGCAGGTCACACAGTGGCCGCTGTTTATGAGGTATGGGTTCTATAGTAAATTTTATTGTAAATTTGATTTTAGATTCATGTTTTTGTTATGTTTGATTTTAACTTTAACTCCAATTTGATTTATTTAATTTTGCCTTTGAATGTTGTTTTTTTTCGAATCGAATCGAATTTAAACGAAATATTTTAATGTTGCTTTTATAATTGTCGTTTGTCATATTTTGCTGTGTACGTTGTTTAATAGATCTGGGATGCAACCCGCATCCCAGATCTATTTTATGTACGTCTATTTATTTAATTTTCTATTATTGGATGTAACCAATTTATGTACCTTTTTTAAATAAATTAAATAAAATATAGGATCTACTTTGAAAAGTATACCATAAATACAACAATTATCAAGAAGTTAGCTCAGGAAAAAGGTTCAAACTAAATTGAGCAAAATGTCGTTCGATTATGGCAATTCATTGTTGACCTAGATACTGTCTTTTTTCATAAATCACAGTTTTAGGTACCACTCTACCACGGAGGTCCTATAAATTAACTATCGTTTCCAAAAGTAAACTATTTTCTTTTTTTTATCGCAGCACTGTTATATTCGCAATGGAAGGAATCGGTGTCGTAATGCCTGTAGAGAACGAGATGGCAAAGCCACAGCAGTTCCTGGGCTGTCCAGGAGTGCTGAATGTAGCCATGACCATCGTTATATCTCTCTACGGGCTTGTTGGCTTCTTTGGATACATGAAGTATGGCGACGATGTGCGAGGCAGCGTCACTTTGAATCTTCCCCAAGATGAGGTGTAAGTAGTTATAAAAGCTGCAAAACAGTCCTATAATGGTAGTGGTAATGATGTATTGTAACATTATCTGTGAACATGTTTTTTCCTTCACTTTTTGAGATTGCAATTCATTATCTCTCGAACTCGAACCCGTGGCATTCCATGTTGACAATCTTCAGAATATAATAACAGAAACATTTGGTTACTTCCAGGTTGGCACAAAGCGCGAAGATTCTTATGGCACTGGCGATCCTATTCACGTACAGTCTACAGTTTTACGTGCCCATGGAAATGATCTGGAGAAAGTTGGAGAACAGGATTTCAGTGCGATATCACAATATAACTCAAATCACTATAAGGACTTTAGCTGTTGTAGGTTCAGGTAAGCAACCTTTACATTAACCTATAATAAAATCCAATTGCAAATGAAATTAATGTTTTAATTTTTTAAAAAATTATCAAAATGAGGAAACACTTAGCTATATATCTATAAGGCTTATCATATCTATAAGGCTGAAGGCTGATGTGGAGAAATCACATGTCTTCCGGAATCTCTAACTATCGAACCACAACAATTCTGAAAATATTTTTAATAAGGCGACATACTTACATCAGATGGTGTTAAATGAGTCCTACCACCAACCAAACCGAATACGATATGTACGAGTACACCCAATTCCAGTACCTTTATTGTCTTGTCCTTAAAATTACAATATAGAGAATAGAAAAATATAGAGAATAAAGGTACTAGTATTTTTCCAGGCACACAAAAGGACAGACGAAAGGTATTCTACATAAAAAACAATTGGTTTTTTTCTACGGCCAACTTTTCAACATTCTTTGGCTTAATTTAGCGTTTTCTCAATAATGCTTTTGTTAAATTGGAATTGCTTTCCTTTATAGATTATTTTTAGATGTTATCTTACTGAATACGAAGCCTTAGAAAAAATGTTTATGTGACAAAATTAGGTAACAATACAACAGAGAAAACATAGAAAAAAAAATCCGACAACGGTGTTCCAGATCTCATATTAGTACAATTGTTCACGTACACGTACAATTATTCACGTAGAAAAAAATATTAATACAAACAAAATGTACAACAAACACAACAATGTGTAACAAAATCAATCATATAAGAATAATGATGAAGTACATAACTTGTATTGTTTCTATTTATTACAAGCGATTTCTCAGTTTTGTAAAACGTAAGGTGTAGGTAAGATTATTGTTCAGTTCCATTTGAATTTGATGGACCTAAACTTCCTTTTCTACTACAGTTGCCCTCGCCGCTGCCTTCCCTGACTTGGAACTCTTCATCAGCCTCAGTGGAGCCATCTTCCTATCCACTCTTGGACTCCTAACGCCTGCTATCGTGGACACCGTCCACAACTGGGATAGAGGGCTCGGCGTCATGAAATGGAAACTCTGGAAGAATATCTTCGTTGGGATCCTCTCCCTTGTCGCTCTCTTCGCAGGCTCCTACGTTTCTATAAGCGGGATTGTCGAAAAATTCGGTGAGAGCCATCTAGAAATGTCTAATACAACTAGCATAAACGATACTATGGTATAGTGATTCTTTTAAGAAAACGCCTCGAATGGTTGTGTTAATGTTACTCATTTTAGTTTTAAGAATTGAGTTTCTGACAAAGTAAATTTTATATGACCATGATGTAAATATATATTTTGATAAAATTGTTTGTATCGCTCAGCTTGACTTTACTAAATTAGTTTTAAGTCCTCCCAGGCAACGTTGTAGTTTAAACTGATTAAGATTTCTAATTATTAGATTTAATTAGAATTTTACTGCCTCCTAATGACCAAGTATTTTTAGAACAATTGTTATCGACATTCGTGTAAGTAAGGTATAAATAATAATATTTTTTTCTTCTCTTCGTTAACTTTTAAGAAGTGTTAAATATCTCTCTTTTTATAGCTTTGATATCTTAAACAACTTAATATCATTAATTTATCAAATCTTTGAGTATGTTAATTCTGTTTTCTGTTTACATTTTCTTATCGTCGAATTACTGCATAAATATCTTATATTTGATACTTTATTATATGTTTGAAGTAATATCTCTTGCCTAAATCTTTTATTTTTGTATATAAATAACTTTGACTTATTTCCTTGAGTCCTTGAGACTTGACTTGTAATGAAATTCCATACTTAAACTTGTCTTCTTTACGGTTTCTTTATAAAAGAGCAATGTTTATAAGTAGATATCTATTTCAGGATCGAAATATCTCTGGATTATCTGATTCTCTGATTTATATAAGTTTTTTTTTTATATTTCATCCATGTCGGCACAAAACTGGAAGATCCAGGGCTAAATTCAATGTTTATTTTCGTTACAAACATTTCCTTGTCGGAAACCGAATCAAACGAAAACTTATATGAGTTAGAGGTATCAGGAAATGATTGATCTAACTAGACTACTAACAATATATCAGTACAGTTAACTGTGGCAGTTAAGCAACTTTCACATTGGTCGGTTACGGGATGGGTGACCAAATTTTTTTATGCATTCTTTGTTAACACCCACCAATCCGTTTAGTCCACGTGTTGGTTCATGGCCGATTCTCTGGGTATCCATTCAGAAAAGGCTTGTGCAGTGCGTGTAATGGTTGTGATAATCGTTTATTTCCCTTTACTTGGATAATAAGAATGTTCATTAAAAACTATCTATAAAAACCATTTTACAAGTATTTAACTTATATCATTCTCCTAGTTCTACTATTTTAGTGAAATGAGGTCATCATAGATTACCTAGAATAAATTATATTTCGATGAGAAGCAATAACAAATAATGGCATATTTTTTAATAGTAGACTACTGTTTTAAATGCCATACCTGGAGGTACTACGACATTAAAGGTGGCCACTAATCCTCAGACGATAAGAAGAAGATTATAATAATAATAGCATTGAATCTCATTTCAGCAGTGTTGTTGATAGCTAAAACGGCCTATTTGGGAGGCTACTAGGATTTCATCACGTAAAGCCCGCATTTAGATGATTTTCGTTATGTTCTAGTATAGGTCGCAAAACACAACACGACGCTTGACCTTGTGGCGAGTCAAAAGATGCACAGTGACTGTTGAAGTTATTGTAATGATCTAAAGCATATCTTTTGTTTCTCGGCGCACACGTCATGTTATTGGCCATCTTTACCTAGGTATAGAATTAATATAATGAATTCTTTCAGAAACATTATTTTAACGTGATTTTTAATTATCTGTGACTCCTTTAAAAAATTTAATACGTAAAAGTAACTATTATTTGGTTTCCTGAGTAAGGAACACCATAATTTTTTATATTATTTTTATATGTATTTTATATGTATTTTTTTATATTTACTTACTTTATTTATAGATTTATTTAAGATAAATTAAGATTATTTTAATACGTGTTTGGAAAATATGTGATAGTAATAAATAAAATTATTCAAAATAATGCCATGCAAAGTAGTCTAAGAGTACAACTGTTTTTGTTTGTGAAAAATAAGTATAATAAAATAATGCATAATAACTGAAATGTGATATTATAGCTCTATCGAAACTAATTACATTATCTAATAAAGTATTTTTGAAACAATCTTGACTTTTTTTTTCTTAAGTATATATAACTAGTATAGTATATATGAGGCAGAAGGTTCGTTTGAGTTTTTCTTTATCTTTAAAAAAAACAAATACTCATAAGCTCTCAGAGAGCTTATAACACGCACTCCTGAATGAAATCATTGTTGTGTTCCGGCAGTTCGTGATAAGATAGCCAGTTCCTCAGTGGCTGAGGATTCCGGGAGAGGCTCACTTCCATCTTCAGCCTTATCAATACTTAACATCAGGTATGATGAAGGCTAAGAGTCTCATCGTCGTTTATAAAAAAAAATGATTGATACAGTAACAATAATCAAAGTTCATCTTACGAATTCGTACCAATTCCTTGTCGAAGCTGACAAACCCCTTACGTTTTTAACAACTTTGATAAGCAAATTACGATATATTTTTACGAGTTAGTAATAGTAGATTGTTTACCAAGGGCTGTATGACACCCATAACAGTCGAGTGTTTTGGCGCCCGAACTAAGTGAGGGCGCCGATAGTTCGAGACTGTTATGGGTCCATACACCCGAAGTAAACACTCTACTTTTCATTTTGAATATGAGGAAAGTAAAAACAAACAGAATATTAAAAAAAAAAATTGTAAGGTTTCTATGATTTTAATTATTTTATAATGTAGCAAAATAAGCTGTATAGGCTTCTGTGCCTTTGCCTACATACCTTTGGTAAATAAAAGTCCAAAGAGATTACAGATATCGATTTGACATGACACCCCCTATTCTTTTTTCAAATTTATTACAGCCCTAGGGCCGCCACATATCACTTTCAACCCGCATTTTAGGCAAGTTATGAGTTACTTTCAGAATATGAGACATGAAAAATAATTTTTGTGCAACCGGCTGTAACAGATTTTGTTGCATAAATAGAGTGATACAATCCTACCGTCCTGTGTCTGGGTGTTATTATCTAATTATGAAGTACCACTCCACTGATTACAAGTTGCTTATCTCAAAATCAGATCTACGTATGTCACGCAAGAAAGTTTTATAATTGTTTATTAAGAAAAAACATTCTATTTTGTTTTTATACATATCTCACCATCACTTTAAAATATATAATATATTAACTATTAGCAAGTGTTATGTTTATATTGATCAGTTGAGTAAATATAATGTAGAAATTGCGGCTTTATTATATTCGGATAATAATATTTGCGTCGTTATAAACTAAACGACGAGGCCTCTTTAACGCTCGGTCAATAATTATAATTACCTAGTATTTGCTGAATAAACTGGTGTTTGTGTCTAATATAGGCAATAGCAAAACAGCCTTACCATGTTGCCCTTGACCGCGACCTTGGATGACCTTGAGCTATTCTATTCGTAATAAGAACGATTAAAGTGGTATACTAATACCTTTAATGAGCCTACTCGAATAACACCCACATCTGCCACCTGCTTAGACAACATTTTTTCAATCTGTGTATTCACTGAAAAATCTATAATAAATGTTATTAAATCTGACCATAGTGGACAACTAGCCCCTACAGAGCACCATCATGTCTGTCCTAAGCGGAAAATTGTATGTAGGCCAATAACTAAAAAGGGCATAGATAAATTTAGAAAAAATGTGATTAATAAAATTGAGTCTTTACCAGTTCACATTGTGAAATCTAATTACCTTTATAATGATTTATTTCATGTGGTTGAAGGCGAATTTAGTAAAACGTTTAAGCACAAAGTGATCAATGGTAATTCGGATAAAGTAAAGTTTAGTGATTGGGCCGCACCGGGAATTTATACAAGTAGAAGGAAACTATGTGACCTTTATGCGTCAAAGCATACTTCCTGTGACCCAAATTTTATTGAATATGTCAGGAAGTATTCTCAAATGTTTAGAAATTTATGTGCAGCTGCTAAGGCGATGTTATTTTCAAATAAAATAAAATTAGCGGATAATAAAATAAAGGTTACTTGGAATATTATTAACCAAACAACTGGGAAAACTAAACATAATGTAAACTCCTTCTCCCTTAAAGTAGATAATAAATTAATTGAATCTGACGTTGAGGTTGCCCGTGTTTTTTAAGATTTCTTCTCTCGGGTACCCTTAGAAACTACCAGTAATTTAAATTCCTGTCCGAACGTTGCTGCTGCCCTCTTAGAGTCATGTGTTGATAAGTGTTATAAAGTTTTAAATTTTAAGCATATTAATAGTGAAGACATTTTAAAAGCTTTCAAATCTATAAATATTAAAAAGACTGAAGATTTATGGGGCATATCAACCAGCGTTATTAAATCAATAATTGAAATAATAATGCATTTTTAATCAATGCATAGATGAAGGTACTTTTTCCGATTTAATGAAATATAGTAAGCTTATTCCTCTTTTTAAATCGGGTGACAAAGTGACCCCACAAATTTTAGGCCGATATCAGTCTTACCGACACTTTTTTGAAAAAATTATATACTCTCAATTATTAGACTATTTAACAGTAAATCAAATCCTTCATAATAATCAGTTCGGCTTTTCTAAATTTAAAAATACTACAGATGCTGGAATAGCACTCCTCAAACATATTTTTGAGGCTTGGGAGGACAAGCAAGACGCAATTGGTATATTTTGTGACCTGTCTAAAGCTTTCGATTGCGTTGATCACGTTACACTTTTAAAGAAGCTAGAACATTATGGTGTCTCTAAAAAATCAGTTAGCCTTTAGCAGTCATACTTACACAATAGAAATCAAAAAGTAATTGTAAATAATACTGCTTCTACTGGAGCCCCCATTATTAAGGGCGTGCCACAAGGTTCAATATTGGGCCCTCCGCTGTTCTTAATATCGTCAGTGGAAAGGCAAAATTACTTAAACGCCAATTTGGCCAAAATGAGTTATATATATATTCGGAATCAGCGAATTTTTCTGCGTCGATCTATCTAGGTATCATTCTAATCAGAGCACTTTTGTGGCGCTTCAGTAACCGATAAAAAGGCGGTTTTCTTTGTTTGCTAATTACTGAAGCGACACATTTTTCGGTCTTTTTTTAACGAGTGGCGTTTAAGTCATATTTAATTCCTATAAATTCACAATTGTCTTTCTAAGTAAAATTGACTTACTGCTTTTTTTTTATCGATGCAGCCTTAGTATTTTAGCTCTTCTTGTGATTAGAGATAATCTAAGATAAGTAATTTTGATTACTTCCATCGGGAAAGGTATGGCGTTTAAGTAATTTTGCTTTACTACTTTCTGACTGCTACTGAGGAACTTTGTAGGCTTTAAGAAGATATGGCAAACCATTTTTATTGAGGGAATGGGCGTTTCAGTAATTTAGCCTTACTTTTATGGAGCAAGATTGTGAGCTATCAGCAACTTTGTTTGGGAATTGGGAGTAAATTTTCTCTAAATGACTATCCAACACCAGCCCCTAAATTTTAAATGGGATTTAATATTTACCCTAAGACCTACTACCCTGACATGTGCCCATGAAACAGAATGACTTCGCTCTTGTGGACCATGACTTCCAACCCAATAAGACGAAACCTAGCAATAACGCTCCCCTCTTGAATCCGTATTGGTTATTGGAAAGGTTTGACCCATTAGTCTCTAGATGCTGTATTAACCTGTCTAATTTAATCTTGTAAAAAACCTTAACCAGCTCATTAAGAGGCCTATAGGGTGGTAGGCCGAGGGATCGTCCGGCCATCAACCATCTTTTGTCAAAAGACGAAATTTACCCTGTTTCCAGACCCGCCAAAATAGGCCGGCTTCCAGGAACGTGTTCAGGAGCTCAACATAATAATCGAGGTGATTAAATGCTATGGAGAGAATTCGTTCTGGCACGCCGTTAGGACCCTGGGTCCTTCTTTTCCCCCTTAGTCGGTGCATGGCCAGCTCTAACTCCTCGAGCGTATCTTGCGAGTATTCCTCCAATTTATACATCATTCATCGCTGCTGCGGCAGTGAGGAGAGGAACTTTTGGCAGCTCTGATGGAAACGGTAGAAATTATCTCCTCCAGTAGTTCGGGATTGAAAGTGTCGGTCGGTGATGCTGATTGGCGTGATTTGCTTTGTTCCAATTCTGTAGGGCCGTCCCGTTTTTGGCTGTGTTATGAACCTGATACAGCTCTTCCTCTATGTTAAGATCCCTTCTTCTTCTACTATAGCGGTGACGCATATAGTATCTTTTGGCTCTTACACAGGATATTCGCGAAGTGGCCACCTCCTCATTCCACCAATATACCCGTTTCTTGGTAGGGGGTTATCTTACTCTTGCCATTGAGGCGTTGTATTATAGCCGACAGACACTTTTCTATCTTCCTGGCCCTTTTGGAGATAGTTTTCGAACAAATATGATTTGTCAAACTCGTACTCAGGACACGGCACTGAAAATGTTTCCACATATTCGATGGCTTTTCATCTTTTTTACAAGGTTGGCTAGTGCAGAGGAGGTAAAGGTGATTGTGTGTGATCCACCATTTATCACCTCATCTTCGAAAAGAAGTGCGGTAGATCCCCAGTTTGCTACACTACAATTCTGTATGTTGTGTGAAATGAAACAGGGTGAAAAAAACAGCCCTTGACGAGTTACAAGGTCTCCTGCCGTAGGGTTTGTTAACCAATGGCGTAGCTTTCAGACGTTCTTAAGTGCTTGTAACAACCTAAACTGAATAAATTATTTGAGTTTGAGTTTACTACTGCCAATCCCATTGCGCAGACCTACCAAGGACTGCTTCTTCCTTGTCGGTCGCCACAAGGTCGCATCCTTGGTCGCATTAACGTCGCCTAGTACTATAACTGGTATTGGGGTCAGACAACATATGACACCATCAAAATTGTTCAGCCAAATTTGTAGATCTGATAAATCTTTGTATGGCGAGAAGTATGTTCCTATCCTACTATATTCAACCCATTCCAAGTGGCAACCACGAATCCCGGTCCCATTTCCTTAATTGTGAGTGGAGAAGAATAGTGTCTGTGGGATGGGATCACTACTGCCCCCTTGTCCTCAGTATCACAATCCCAGTAGGAACGATTTGATACACAGTAGGGTTCTGCAATTACAATTACCTACGTCGATCAACCACTCCGTCGCCGACTGGATCATGGAGTGGCGCAGTGGTTGAGGTTTCCTTAGAGAAAGTTTATGTGACCTCTGTCCATTAGTGTGTATCCATAACCTCCACAGCTGAGCCAAATCAACCAATCAGTCTTTAGTATTTTTATTGTAGTTCCAAAGTACTATTAACATATAACGTCATTTAACCAGCGTTAAATGACGTTAAAGTCGCAAAAGACGACAAACTTACTTTTAAGTCATTATAGCAAAGTAACATAAATACTGAACACCTTTTAAGACGTTATGATAGACGCATGAAAATGAAGGACGTGTCCCGGAAGTGACTCTGGTTTACCAGCTTAGCAGTATACTTATGTTATAAGTATTTTTGCCAACTTCAATTTCTTCATTTCTATGTTATCAGTAATTTTTAAATACATATAAAATTTAACTTGACAACTTTGAGTAAATCTGCCTTGTTATGAAATGAGGCTGCTTTTACTGAACCGCCAATTATTTCCTAAACTTTCATTCAAAACCTGAGCCATCATACTTTTAAAAATAAAAGAAGAAAAAACTTGCCTAAATCAAGTTAGTTTATTAAAATCGGATGATATGGTAAAAAGATATTAATTTTTTTGTGAAAAAAAAAACTTTAAATGGCTTTTTCTCGAAATGGTGTTTTGGCGTTTCAGTAATTTAGCCTTTCCACTGACGATATATATTAACGATCTCCCTAACTACGCGAGTAATTTATGTAAGACAGTACTATTTGCAGATGATACATCTTTAATTTTTTAAATTGATAGAGGAAACAATTGTTCAGACGAAGTAAAAGTGCTCTCTCTCAAGTCCCAACAGTAATAATTTGTCTCTTAACCCTACCAAAACGAAATTTGTTAAATTCACATTACCTAATGTAGGGCAGGTCGACATGCATATCAATTTGAATGGGGATGTAGTAGAGTTAGTTGAGAGTACTAAATTTCTTGGTATTACATTAGATTCAAAACTACAATGGGATCCACATATTGAAACCTTGTCGAGTAGACTTAGTTCTGCGGCTTTCGCAATAAGGAAAATAAGGCTCCTAACTGTATTGAAACGGCAAGACTAGTTTACTTTAGTTATTTTCAGTGTAATGTCCTATGCAAATAAATGGTTTTATTTATTTTTTATGGCCTGTTGTTGTGGGGCTCAACTGCAGCCAATATAGGAAATGTTTTTATACTTCAAAAAAAGAGCTGTGCGCGCCATTTACAACCTTCGACAGAGAGATTCTCTTAAAGAATTGTTTAAAGAGATTAATATACTAACTTTGGCGGGACAATACATTTATGATAATATAGTATATGTAAGGAAAAATCACGATTTATTTATTAAGAATAGCGATGTTCATAATTTTAATAATAGAAACAAGAATAAGCTTGCCGTTCCATGATTTCGGCTTGAAAAATGCAGTCGCTCGTTTTTGGGGAAAGGCATAGCCTTTTTAATAAAGTTAGACAACAAATGATTGAGCTGCCTTTGCATAAATTTAAAATATATGTTAAAAAAACGCTCTTAAGCAAAGGTTATTACAAGGTAGATGATTATTTGAAAGACCAAAATGCATGGAAGTAAAACTAACATAAAACATGACTATTGTAATTGTATAAAAGGAAAATATTCTAATAACTGAGTATAAGAAAATTTTCCTTTTATATTAAATATGTTTCAATATTGTAGATTTGTGTTTAGCAACGACATGTTCCTTTGTAAATGTTGTTGCTTCTGTTAAAACTGATAAGTTTCTTGCGGCCGTTCTTCTTATCAGTTAAAAGATGTCCTGAATGGCGGGTAAGAAAAAAAATGTGGACGATTCGAAAGCACTTATCTATAAGTCTATTTGAATAAAAATCTTTGATAATTTTTAATCAAGTAAATATACTAGAAAAAAGCATCTTGTCTCATGTCGCCCTGACGGGACTCGAACCCGCATCCTTGGGAATCCGGCCCAATGCACTGACCAATTATGCTACAGAGACCTACGAGAACACGCTGAAATTCTCTAGTATATTCACCTTTTTCTACGGTGTTGGCCACCGTCGTTTCATCAATGAGAGAAATATCCTCGTATTCGAAAGAAACATCTTTACAGATGTTTGACTATCGATTAAGATGAAACTGCCATCTACTTATAACTTTTTAATTTTGCATTTTACAATGCTATTTTTATGTGATAATTTTTAATCAAGTAAATATACTAGAAAAAAGCAACTTGTCTCATGTCGCCCTGACGGGACTCGAACCCGCATCCTTGGGAATCCGGCCCAATGCACTGACCAATTATGCTTCACGACGATGGCCAACACCGTAGAAAAAGGTGAATATACTAGAGAATTTCAGCGTGTTCTCGTAGGTCTCTGTAGCATAATTGGTCAGTGCATTGGGCCGGATTCCCAAAGATGCGGGTTCGAGTCCCGTCAGGGCGACATGAGACAAGTTGCTTTTTTCTAGTATATTTACTTGATTAAAAATTATCACATAAAAATAGCATTGTAAAATGCAAAATTAAAAAGTTATAAGTAGATGGCAGTTTCATCTTAATCGATAGTCAAACATCTGTAAAGATGTTTCTTTCGAATGCGAGGATATTTCTCTCATTGATGAAACGACGGTGGCCAACACCGTAGAAAAAGGTGAATATACTAGAGAATTTCAGCGTGTTCTCGTAGGTCTCTGTAGCATAATTGGTCAGTGCATTGGGCCGGATTCCCAAGGATGCGGGTTCGAGTCCCGTCAGGGCGACATGAGACAAGTTGCTTTTTTCTAGTATATTTACTTGATTAAAAATTATCACATAAAAATAACATTGTAAAATGCAAAATTAAAAAGTTATAAGTAGATGGCAGTTTCATCTTAATCGATAGTCAAACATCTGTAAAGATGTTTCTTTCGAATGCGAGGATATTTATCTCATTGATGAAACGACGGTGGCCAACACCGTAGAAAAAGGTGAATATACTAGAGAATTTCAGCGTGTTCTCGTAGGTCTCTGTAGCATAATTGGTCAGTGCATTGGGCCGGATTCCCAAGGATGCGGGTTCGAGTCCCGTCAGGGCGACATGAGACAAGTTGCTTTTTTCTAGTATATTTACTTGATTAAAAATTATCACATAAAAATAGCATTGTAAAATGCAAAATTAAAAAGTTATAAAAAAAAAAATCTTTGACTTTGACTATAACATAAACATTTTCCTACATTTCTACACATCTTTAGCACCAAAATCTAAAATGTTTTAGTTCGAAATGAAGAACTATGTTAGACTTTTTGTTATTTTAAACCTAATATCGTAAAGCAACAGTTAAAAGTACTTACTAGAAAGTCTTCTGAAGTTTCAGACCGAAAGAAGTCAGTCCGTGCGAGTTTCGAAAATTTGCGGCATAAACGGCTGTATCTTTTGATTGCTTTGGCTTAGAAGTTTGATTTTTTCACAGCTCCAAGGGATAGTAGACCTGAGTATTAAATATAAATTTCAGTTTGATTCCTCCACGCGTTCCTGAGAAAAACGGTCTTGACAGACGGATGGACGGACAACGACTATAAGAGTTCCGTTTTTTCCTTTTAAGGTACGGAACCCTAAAAATTAAAAATAAACTCAGGCTGGGCGCAAACGAAAAGTATATCAAATTAAGGTAATCATTTTTAATTAAATACTGCATAACTCGCCGCTGGCCGCTTGTCATCTGTCTCTAGTGTCTAGCTTTACGCTCATCGCTGGCAGTCGGACAGGTGCCTAAGGAGGACTGGTAATGCATTTTTTTAAATGGTGGTCGCAAATGCGTAAATGTAAAAATGGTAGTCATATTCTTAAATAAAAGCATCAAAAGTTATAATATCAGGTCTCATCCATCAGAAGCCAGAAACTTTCAGTATGCCCTCAGTACTAACTATAACTAAGAGACTCTCAGTACTCGCTTAAGGGTAAAATGTTAACAGAAAGACCTTAAACCATAGGGAAATTTAACTCTTGATGCATTCGCAAACTCACACTAGACCCTCTGAAGCGTTTGTGAAAATTCTAAGAAAAATTTACATATATAAATAATGTATAGTACCTAGACGTAATAATCCATCTGATAATCTTCCAAACCATACTTTTTTATTACCCAGAATTGATTTTTGCTAAAATAAATTTGAAAAGCTGTATTACTCGAAGTACTTAAAACTTTTCACAACATTTGTATTGGATTAAAACATTATTAATCCAATACAATTTAAGTTCTAATTTTACGTTTACACACAAAGTTTATAAACTCGCAATAATTGTATTGGTACCAAAATAGCACAAAATGGGAGTTAAGTAACTGCTGGTTTCAATGATAAAAGCTTTCGTAACCAAGTGATTGGCGTCGAGCACATAAATATTAAACTAAGATAGTCTACGATCCATTAGTAAAGTATTGTTAGTTACTTCTTAAAACTTATTTCAATCAAACTTAGGGACAGTTTGAAGGGAAATAAATATTACTATGAAATGAGAACCTTTTTTGTGAAGCCTTGTTAAAAATAGTTACTTTAAATATGGTGTTCTTAGCTTCTTTCATTCAAAATGCAATTTTTTGCTTTTATTAATTTTAATGCTTTGGTCAGATACTTGAGGAGCATCATAAAACTATCAGATTTTTATTATTTAATACCATTACCGGCGTAGCTCGTTGGAATGTCGAAATGAAATGTCTCAAAAGTTCTCTTTTTAATAAACAAAAATCCTTTGGGTCTTATCATGACTCAATGAGTTTAACCAAACTAAATGTTTAATTTCATTAAACGATTGATGTTTCGTTCAATTGATTAACAAGCAAACTTAAAAACTGCCAAACTTCGAGTATGGCATTACTAGGATTCAACAACAATTTTACATACGTACATCTTATGTTTTGGCGCGCACTGTTCATCGAAATAAAACAACTTTTACGGATATCAAACGCGCTATATTTTCACGAACTAAGTTGTTATTGTCCGTATTCTTAGGTTTTTAGGGGTTTTTTGATTTTCCCGACGTTTCTGCACCTTTACAGCTGCTGTGGTCACGGAATGAAAATCAAAAAACCCCTAAAAAACCTAAGAATACGGACAACAACAATTTTATGTTGAATCCCCTGACTATATTTTGTAATTGTTAACCAGTAAAATCCATTTTTAGTTTGGTTTTCATTGAGCTAAGCCGAAACCGATAACATATTCTATCGGTCGGTCTAACATCCTAATGATTCGATTATCCCTTTCAGAAATAAATGAGTTTGGGGACTGTTATTTTTCAGCGCCTTAAATTGTAAAGAGATTATAGGATAAAATATTCAGGGATAATGGACTGTGATGGCAATGCATCTAAAACAGTGTTTCCCAATTAGTGGTACGCGTACCCCTAGGGGTACGTGAGGTAGCATCAAGGGGTACGAGAGCAATCTCTTGACTAAGCTATTAAATCAGTAAAAAATAATTACCTATGGAATATAATGTAATTAAGGAGTACGCGAGGTTGAAGTCTTTTTTGGAGTGGTACGTAGTATAAACTAATTAATAACAATAGTTATCTGTTATGCAAGGCTGGAAAATTGGTTATTTAGCGGCGAGTTACCTCTATTGAAATCTGAGCAAGTGAAGGATTCTAGGATTGAACCACGAACGTAGCGACTGGTTTAAAGATTGAATCCTGAGAGAAACGAGGATTTCAAAGGTACAAGACGCTAAAAACTTTTCTGCCGAGCGCAACACACAATTTTTCACCTCACAACAGCGAGGAACATTTTATGGTTGTTTCCGAGGTCAACTTCCGGTAAAAAATTCTTTAAACATAAAGTTAAATCTAAATATACCTTATTCTCGTTGTTTTAATGATATAAAAAACTAAAATAAAATAGGGAGTATTATAGTTAATTCAAAGTTATTTAAAGTAGGAATATATTGTTACTTATTAATAAGAATAAAAACGATTCCGTAAATGTTAACACTGACATGAGGTACAAGACAAAGACAATTTAAAAATAAAGATTTATGTCACAGTCCGAAATCCAATTATAGTGAAATCTATAATATATATTGTGAAATCTCACCCAGCCTAATATAAAATTCTTATAACAAATAGTTTAATCTTATTGTTATTGTTTTTATGATTCAATGAACTTAAATAATATAATAAAACCAAAACGGAGTATTATAATTAATTTAAAGCTATTTAAAATAAGAATCAAATATAACAAAAAAGTCAATAGTGCGATTCGCAACGCATTATGACATATATTTAGGTATTAATTTAAAAAAGTACTTTGCCGCGCTAGGCCGCAAAAAGCTAAACGCCTAAACTGTTTGACAAAACCTCCTTTTCAGAGCGTGTGAGGTGAAAATAACTTTTTAAATGAAGTGTCAGTCTTTCAATCGATTCATTGTAGAAATTAAGATTGTGACCACCTAGTTTGTACCTAACTGAATAATGTTTATATAATATAAAAACTATGCTAACCAAATGCGAAAAAGTAGAGGTTAGTCATTAATTAATTACATAGTAAGACATTGATTTAAATGCCTTATTAGCATTTATACTTATTACTAAACATGCTAATGAATTAATAATTCAGAAATTCGGTCTTATCGTGAATATAGAATAGTCTCGCCTGAGACCAGGCGAAGAGAAGTAGTATTTTACTAGAGAAAAATCTTAAATAATACACATAACTAGCGGCCTAGCTAGTTCGCGGTTTCATCTGCGTGGTTCCCGTTCCCGTGGGAATATCGGGTATTGTAACCTATGTGTAATACTGATGTATGAGCTATATTACTGTTAAGCTTCATCCAAATCCGTTCTGTAGATAATCGGGTAAGTGTAAAAAACAATTCATACATCGTCAAAATATTTCGCATGTATATTGAGTAGTAGGAATAAATACTAATGGATGGTGAACAAACTAAGCAATGCAAGGCTGTTACTTGCTAAGGTCATTTGAAGGGATTGATTATTCATAGTAAATTGTTACATTATAATAATACAGCTGCATAGTATGCGTCCCTATAGTGTTTGGAAATCAATAGTACACAACGGTTTTGTTTATATAGGTGGTGGTTTATACACTTGGTATACAAATACAATTGCACAGATGCATTTTATTATAATTATGTCTGGTAACTATTGTTTTGTTGCTCAATTGGTACATTATTACCTACATTTAAGACGATTTTTCGTATAAAGAATTTGACCATGTGGAAGTCAAAAATCGCCTGCAAGTAATAGTTATTTGTTATGCAAGGCTGGAAAGTAGAAATTGGCGGCGAGTTACCTCTATTGAAACCTGAGCAAGTGAAGGATTTTAGGATTGAACCACGAGCGTAGTTGACAACAGAACGTAGCGAGAGTTTCAAAGGTACCTAAGAGACGCTTAAAACTTTTCTGCCGAGCGCAACACACAATGTTTCACCTCACAACAGCGAGGAATATTTAAAATAAATAAAAGACAAGTAACTACTTCTTATGTAGGTACGATTGCGTACGTATTTTTTTACATTCAACATTTTGGTATTTAACTCTGAATGCAAATTATTATATTTTTAGAGGCATCTTAATCTAAATATACCTTGACACGACTTTTTATAGCAAAGATTATTCGAGTCCCACTAAAACTGGACTTAAAGATATGACAAACGTTCATCTTACCTTATAAAAAAAAAAACCTTACATAAGTACTCTGAGCGTTAGCCTTGCAAATTAATCAAATATGTTTTTTTATTATTTAAATAAGCACTCGCGATCGAAATAAAACACACAACTTAAAAAAACTAAGTGATTGTTGACACTTTGCTTAAAAATGGTCAAACCAGTTCTCATTAACACGTTCGCGGACACTGAACGAGACACAATAGATTTTTTATTATTATGACTGATAAAGCCGTTGCGTCCGCGAAAGGGTTAAGAACCGCTCTTGAAAGCTAATTGCTCATATTCTTTTGGAATGAGACACTTGGGGTGTTTAAAGGGCCGTATGTAATGTGTTTTATCCCTTGTATTTATTACACACATAAAAAGTGTCTAGGAATCAAGTAAATTTTTGACTTATGATTTTGTAATTTTTGCATTTTTCAATGCTATTTTTATACTTATGGTAAATTTTAAATAGAAAAATATTGGAAAAAATTAACTCGGCCACAAGTGAATTCTCAGACGGGAATCGAACCCGCGACCTTTGGAAATCCGGTCCAATGCTCTAACCGCTGAGCTACCGAGCTCGGTATTCATTTATATTTCCAATATTTTTCTATTTAAAATTTACCATAAATTTTTGACTCTAAAAATATTCCAATTAATATTTACTAAATCTAGAATCCAGTTTGACTTTTATTGTTTCGTTATTCAAATAGTGAAATTACTAAATAAAATCATTAACTATTAAAATAATAATCCTCTATAGCGGCGATACTAAAGAGTTACTTCAGCGTTACTCTAACACCCATATTCTAAGTCGTTCCTCCAAAACTTACTCGTCCTCGACTTAACGAAACCTCATTTAAAACCTCTTCAAAATACTCCTCGAAATCGGTATTTTAAGTCATAACTCCGTAATGACCTGGAGGAGCCAATGAGTACGTAGCCACTCCGTGTTAGGCCTAGCGCACACTACCATTTTTACCCACGACGAGGTTGAGTGGAGTGTAAAAAGTTTTGGAGGAACGACTTAGAATATGGGGGTAAAACTTGCTTCATCTCTAGACACTTTTGATACGTGTATTTGCACAGAATATATATTAGTACCTTACGGTACAGAAATTTCACTTCCGAGTTTAGGTATGATAAACGCAAGCGTCCGGCCGCCGGACTAGTCTCAATAAACAGCCCTAGCAGATTGAAGCGAGACGGCAGACAGTTATTGTACTATGAACGCTATACGCAATGCAAATGGCTGAAATTAGGTTGTTTTCCAGAATAGTAGGTAAATATCTCGGGGATTTTGCGCCGCTTGTATGGAAGTGAGACAGGCCTGGTATTTGTAAGATTTATTAGCGGCTTTGCAGCTACAGTAAGAGTTGTAGTTTCTGTAAGTTAAAAGTTCTATTGTAACTCGCCTCCCATCTAGAGTATCTTTTATAATATCCTGGAGGTTTCCAGAAAGTCTATCTAGAATATTTCAAGCTTCAAGAAATTTTCGTTAATCCGGGTGAATAGAGTACTGATTCAGGTGGATTGGATACTGCGCTCGTGGATTTAGGGGTCCGCAGTCACATAAAAAATGTGTGGGACACCCAAACATTTTCTAACCGCCTCCGTGGTCTAGTGGTACAACCACCGGTATCAGACCCAGGGGTCCCGGGTTCGATTCCCAGCGGGGGTACATATTGTATTCGGTTTGGTTGGTGGTAGGACTTGTTGTAAGTCCGCATGGCTAGCTACCACCATCTTATCTAAGTCTGACGCCATAACAACAATGTTTTCAGCATTGTTGTGTTCCGGCAGTTAAAGATAAGATAGCCAGTTCCTCAGTGATTGGGGATTCCGGGAGAGGCTCGCTTCCATCTTCAGCCTTATCAATACTTAACATCAGGTATGATGAAGGCTAAGAGGCCCCGTACTTCATAAAAAAAAAAAAAAACACACACACTTTCCTGTTTGGAGTAACGACAAACTGAGTGCCACATGATACGAGTAAAGACAGAACCAAACAGAACATTGGCTTTATTCAACATTAAAATATTACATAGTAGTTTCCGAATTAAAAGAATAACACAGATGACAATGTCATAACGTAAACACCATAAACTAAGGTAGACCTACACAAGGAGATCATATCACCACAACTGGTGCCTGTTTGTTTTCAGGTTGTGCAGATGTTCGTCCTGCTGAGGTATACAAGTTCAGCAGTTCGTTCTTTGCGATTAGCCGTCTATAATAGATTTTATGGATGGATTGTACGAGTATTATGGTTAAAAGCGATGCTATCAAATGGCTACGTAACGTAAGCGATTCGCGAGTAGCGAAGTAGTGCAAGTTGCCTTGACTGACACAATCGAGAAACCAGGTAGACCAGGGGCCCAATTCTGCTAATGCTAAGTCACAATCGTATTCCAATGGTGTTTCAATGGCAGTCCTGTTTTACACAGTTCTTGTTACAACAGTGTAAATAAACACTACTATTGAAACACCATTGAGAGACGATTTTGACAAAAAAATAGCAGAATTGACCCCCTGTAGAGATATATTAGAAAATATTTTTTCAAACATTAAAAGGTCTGTAGAAGAAGTATATATGATCACAAATAATATTTTATGATTTTTGAAGTTTAATTTTTTAATGCTATTCTATACTCATGATAAATTTTAAATAGAAAAATATTGGAGAAAGTCAACTTGGCTACAAGTGAATTTTCAGATGGGACACGAACCCACGACCTTTGGAAATCCGGTGAATGACCACTGAGCTACCGAGACTTGCGGATCACCGTTGAAATTCTCCAATACTTTTATATTTTTAATACGATGTAGGCCAGCGTTGTCACATCAATGCTAGGAATATCCTTGGATTCGAAAGAAACATCTTTTCAGGTGTTTAACGATTGATTAAGATGCAACTTTCAATAATTTATGATTTTAGAAATTTTGCATTTTATTATGCTATTTTCAACAAAATTACAATATAGCGCGTTTGACATCCGTAAAAGTAGTTTTATTTCAAAAAAAGTAAGTACGTACTTTTTCCGTTTAGTGTCTTTAACATACAAACATATACATCAAACATCGAAATTTTCGATATTTCCGAGGTAGGGAGGAAGTCAAGTTAATGTATCCTGCCATCTACATATTCTAAAATTGTTCAACTTCCACAATGCAAGCCTTCTGCTTTATTACATAACACACACACCATTTATTACATAAACTAAACTTTTACTTTTATGTCTGAAGCAATTTCCTGAAATCATTAAAGCTTTTGACTCTACCCAATTATATCTTATTACATAGATATGTGGCGTTCATAGATTTGCGTTGGAATCTGTGGCAAGCTGCACACATACACAATTTGACAAGTAGCGGAAAGACTCGAAAAAGCCCGGAAATGAAAGAGAGCAAATTTTGAATCGGACTCCTTATAGGGTCTTCCCAATTTTCACAATGAGACCTCGTATGACATGTGCTTCAAGTACACGGTTTCACCAGTATGGTTCCCATTCCGTGGGAATATTGGGATAAAAAAATTTAAAAACCCCCCGACACAAAAAAAACCCAAAAAAATAAAATATCTCTCTCGGTCGCGGGACCTCCAACGTATAATATACCCTGTATGATTTATGATTTTGTAATTTTTGCATTTTTCAATGCTATTTTTATACTTAAGGTAAATTTTAAATAGAAAAATTATTCGATTCCCGTCTGAGAATTCACTTGTGGCCGAGTAATTTTTTTCCAATATTTTTCTACTTCTCTACTTTAGTACTTCTCTTTTTGTAGTCACACGACCGAAAGAGAAATTTTATTTTCTTGGTTTTTTTTTGTGTTTTAAAATTTTAAATGTTTATTTTTATTTCATCCTTTTTAAATTACACACAAAATTAAAAAAAACCGCATTGAAATCGCTTAATTCGTTTAGGCACTACGAATATTTATGTACAGAAAGACAAAAAAGAACTATGTCGCCATTTTGTTTTTTTTGCTGCACCTAAATTTGCCCAAGGTGTACATTATTTTAGCCAAGCACTACCTTTGTATCTTTTACCGTTTCGGCGGGCAGTTGATCATCTCCATAAATGGCCAGATGGATTTTCATCAAACGTGGCTAAGAACCATCTCGATTAATTTAGCTTTCAATAAAAAAAATCGCATTGAAATCGCTTGATTCGTTTAGGCTCTACGAATATACGTACAGACAGACAGACATACATAGGCTTCAAACTTATAACACTCCTCTTTGCGCTGCGTCGGGGGTTAAAAATAGCCTCTGATACTCTCCGTCCTTTTAACTAACTCTATGCCAAAAATCAAGTAGATTGGTTGCTTAGTTACGGCGTCAAGAAAGAACAAACTAACACACTTTCACTTTCATATATATTATATACTAGCTTTCGCCCGCGACTTCGTTCGCGTGGAAATTCAAGAAAATTAGGGAACCTTTAATCAGGTATGGTTTTTTTTTATAAGGAAGGGGGACTCTTAGCCTTCATCATACATGATGTTAAGTATTGATACGGTTGAAGATGGAAGCGAGCCTCTCCCGGGATCCTCAACCACTGACGAACTGGCTACCTTTGGTATTGGTATTGGTATTGGTGATGGGCTCTTTTCTCCGCATTTAGACTCCCATTTGGTCCTTTATGCGTGAACATAGCATCGGTATGGCTAGTCAAGCCATCCCAGCTCCTTCCAGAAGCGCAGAAGCCTCCTGGGGCGTTCACAGGCTTCTAGGAGCGACCTCACGTCTTTGAGGATTTCTGCCCGTTGTGCGGCCAAACCCACGCACTCCAGGATCACGTGGGTGGCTGTTTCCTCTGCGTCCAGGCATCCCCTACATAAGGGGCTGTCTGTCGCATTCATGATGAATAGTTGCCGGTTTAAAGTGAGGTGACCTGTAAGTGTGCCTACAACTATTCGGAGGTCTGGACGATTAAGGCTGAGCAGTCTACAGGTCAACCGCGGCGAGACTGCAGTCATCGCCAACTTGGACTGTCTACAGCTTGTTTGATCTACCCAACGCTTATTATGTGCAGCACGAGTACGCTGTCTTACCCATGAGCGCAGTTGGCTGAACGGGAGTGGCAGAATGGGTATGGGTCCAGCCACTGCTGTGGAGGATCCCCTTCTTGCCAGCTCATCGGCGGCATCGTTCCCGTGTGATCCACTATGCCCTTTAATCCATTGTAGGATTACTCTGTTGTTGGATGCTAAACGATCCAATACTCGGTGGCATTCGTAGACAATACTGGAGTTGATCGTGTTGGCCTCCAGTGCTGTTAGGACGGCCATACTGTCGGTCAGTATGCGGATGTTCAGTTCCTTCATACCTCTAGACAGGGCCGTGGTAGCTGCGTTTACTATTGCAACACATTCGCATTGAAATATCGAACTGTGTTGGCCTAGTGCTAGTGATGTTTTGATATTTAGGTCTTGTGAGAATACTCCGGCTCCAGTACCAATATCCATCTTGGAACCGTCCGTATAGATTCGGACTTCATGTATGCCAGAGTAGTCTTGGTCACTTTCAAATAACTGTATTTGGTAATTCTTTTCGAAAATGTATTGTTTAGGGATCCTGTCGCATGGGGCAGCGATTAGTGACTCATGTTTCACTAGATTATTCCACAATGTGGAGTGAGGACCCTCTTGGTTGTACCATAGACCCATGTGTTTAAGCCTTATAGCAGCCATGGAGGCTTCCTGTTGTATAAACAGGTCCAGGGGTGTTAGATCCAGGGCTACTTCAAGGGCGGCTGTGGGGGTAGTTCGCATGCAGCCGGTTATCGCAGAGCATGCCAATCTTTGGTATTTCTGCAGCTTGTTGATTACGGTGCGTTGCTCTGTTTTAGACCACCAGGCAACGGCTCCGTATGTGATTATGGGACGTATAACGGTTTTATACAGCCACATCGTTATTTTCGGTGATAGCCCCCAGCTTTTGCCAAGCAGTCTTTTACATTGGCAAAAGATGATGGTGGCTTTGTTTAGTTTTCCTTCGAGATGTCTATTCCAGAGGAGTTTGTTGTCTAGTATCACCCCTAGATACTTGACTTCCTTGCTAAGGGACAGACTGGTATTGAAAAGTTTAGGAAGTTTAAGGTTGCCTAGACTCCGTTTGTTTGTGAACAGGATTAGTTCCGTCTTTGTTGGGTTCACTGTTAGATTGTGTTTGATGCACCACTGTTCGACGACCTTCATTGCGGACCTCATTCGGTCACATATCACACTCTCAACTCGTCCGCTGATGAGTATGGTCAGGTCGTCTGCATAGCCTACTGTGAGGAAGTTGCGGTCGTTGAGCCAGCTAATCAGCTCATTGACCACAATATTCCATAAAAGAGGTGAGAGGACACCCCCTTGGGGACATCCTTTTGCTACTACCCCTCTAGTGGTACCATTCACAGTGATTTGTATAGCTCTGTCTCTTAACATGCTGTCAATCCACCCGGCAATAGTGGGATCGACACCATGTTTGGAGAGGGCCTGGCTTATGCTGGTAAAATTGGTTTTGTCAAAGGCTCCTTCGATGTCGATGAAGATGCCTAGTGTTGATATTTTGTGTTTGAGATTGCTTTCTATATAAGAAACCACCTTATGTAGGGCAGACTCTGTTGATTTGCCTGCAGAATAGGCATGTTGGTTTGGATTTAAGGGGTTCCTGACTAATGCAGTTGTCCTTATTTCCCTGTCTATTAGTCTCTCCAGCGCCTTTAAAAGGAATGATGTGAGGCTAATTGGTCTGAATGATTTAGGTTGAGTGTAGTCTCCTTTGCCGGGTTTAGGGATAAAGACTACTTTGACTTCCCTCCATTTCATAGGAATGTAGCGGTGTGCTAGGCAGCTTCTGTAAATGGCCACGAGGTGGTCAATAAGACCTCCGTCGCTCCACCTCATCAGCCCTGGAAAAATTCCATCTAGGCCCGCTGATTTGAATGGGAGGAAGCTGTTGATTGCCCATCTTACTTTTTCAGGGTTGACAACCTTGTGGGCGGTGGTCCAATCGGTTTCAGCAGGTAGATTCTCATCTTTTTCTTCCCATGTGTTACTTTCCGTTATGCGGCATCCTGGGAAGTGAGTGGTCATTAACAGTTCTGAAGTGTCTTGATCTGTTTTGGTGTAAGTTCCGTCTGGCTTTTTCAGGAAACCAAGGTTGTGTGTTGGTTCGCTGCACAGGATGTTTTTCACTCTGTTAGCGTCGCTGTTGGTTTCAATATTGGTGCAGTAGCGTCTCCAGCATTCTCTTTTCCTGAGGCGGATACGCTTCCTGTAGTTGTATTGGGTTTGTTTGTAGGCGTCCCAATCGTGCGCTTCTCGTGAGTTCTTTGCTTTGTTGAACAACTTTCTTACCTTGCGGCGTAGTTTCTCCAGATCAGGTCCCCACCAATGATACTTGTTGTTTGGCTGGGAGCTGGGAGTGGAAAGTGGGCATGTTTCTTCAAAGCTGGTGATTAAAGTTGTTGTTATGCGATCAACGTGGTTATCAATATCCGCTTTTACCGCGTGAGTTGTAGGTGTGTCTAGACACCTTAGCTTCTCTGCGGTCAGAAGCTCATACTTACGTCGGTCCATCTTACGTGGATTACGTCGGGGCTTGGGCGGTGTGAGGGTCATATTTAGGTTGTACTTGACCCATCGATGGTCGGAACACGACGCCTCATCAGATACATGCCAATCGGAGATGTGATGAGTCGCGTGTTCGCTCGCTAAAGTAAGGTCAATGATTGTCTGGGCTCGTGATGTCACGAAAGTCGGTTCTGAGCCCCTGTTGATTATGTTCATATTAGTCGCGAGTAAAAAAGAAACGAATTCCTCACCTCGCGTGTTGTTCTCCTTGCTGCCCCATAGCACATGGTGTGCGTTGGAGTCAACTGATATGATCAGCTCCAGTCCCTCGCGCTCGCAGTGTTGAACCAGCTCGGCCAATTCGGGCGTGGGGATATCCGCGTCGCCCGGCAGGTAGGCGGACGCCATCACCACGTCAGGCAGGCCTGCGGAGGGGTCATTGCGGAGCCTGATAGTGGTCAGGTCGCTGGAACAGAACTCGGTCATTAGGGTTGTGTTTGCGTGTTTGGGTGCGAAGATGCATGTACGCGGGTTGTCAGCTGTGGTGTCTAGGAGTAGCTTACCTCCGATGTTGCTTAGACCGCATATTCTGCCCTTCCTAATCCACGGCTCCTGGATTAGGGCTACGGTCTTGGGATTGACCTCCAGCCTTCTGCGTAGGTTAGCCGTTGCAGTCTGGCTGTGCTGGAGGTTGGTTTGGAGGACGGGGAGGTTATTTTTGAGGGGTGCTGGCAGCGCCATCGTCGCTGTCTAGCATGGCCTCCTCGTCCACGTCGCTATCTCCGCTCTTAGCGTCCATAGGGGCATCCCTCAACCCCTCCTCCTGGGGGACTACCCCAGGGTCCTCTTTGGGCGGATTAGCGTCGTCGGTGGTTTGTGGTGGTAGTGTGGCGTTTTGTTGTGCGGTGTGGTGTACTGTGCCGCTGCCTAGGTCACTAGTGACCTCCCCAGGTGCGTTGGGGTTCGGCGGGAGCGTACTGGTATTTTCCAGGAAGCGGGCGTAGATATTACCCAGCTTGTAATAAATTCTACGCTCGCTTGCCCTGAGTTTCTCGGCGTCTTCCTCTGGGACTCCAAGCACGAGGAACAGGCATTTTTTGTCTTCCTGCTCCTCGGCGTGGTAGACAGCCCAGTTGGACACGCCGAGATGAGTGTTTTGACACGTTAGACGTTGGCGTACCCTGTCTAACGTGTCGTCCGGTCCGTACTGTGGCACCAGGATCCCCGTTTTAATGCGCTTGGGGATCTCCCGTTGTCGCTTGACAACGAGCTTGGTGCCTGGTCGTGGCGAACCTATTCTCGCAGTGGTGCGATGGAGCCACTGGAGCGAGAAGTCATCTTTGCACCAGAATTTAAGGACGCCCTCACCATAGAAGGCGTTCGCCTTAAATGCTGGCGCGACATATGGATGGCTTGACGGTCTCGGAGCAAAGATCTCGTCGTCCAACAAGCCATCCACCTGCCCTTTGATGACCTCAGCCTGCTCCTTGGTAAGGTCGTGGTAGGGCTCCACCATAATCGCGACGCTAAGGTCCGATTTCAGAGCGTCGGCGTATGCGATGGAGCTGGTGGTGGTGGAATGGGGTTTACTGCGCTTGCCCCCGCCTTGCGGAGTAAAGGAATCGTCAGGGCGATTCCTTTTTACGGGCTTGGTGGGCGTGGCATTTTTCCCCTTCCCACGGTATCCCCGCCTGGCCGGTTTGCGCTGCTCCGATGCGTTAGCGGCAGCTGGCTTCGAGGCGACAGATGGTGCCCCTTGAGGAGCAGCTTTCACCTCAGCAGGACTATTGTCCACTTGAGGGGTCAGCGCATCACTGTGGGGGGCATCGCGGGGCTTTGCAGTCCCTTCGGCAGCTTCACGCGGCCTGCTACCATCTGCAGCCTGTCGCCGCGCCTTCCTCGCTTCCTTTCGGGCTTCCGCCCGTTTGGCTTTGCGTGATTGGCCAGGTGGGTTGGGTGGTTGTTGGGGCTTCCTCTTCTTTACGACTACCTCGTTCCAACCGGATTCCTCCTGTTGAGGTTCGGAAGTAGTCGGCATTGCTGCCTTAAGAGAGGAGAGGTCCAACCTGTGTGCTGGCGCTTCACTTAGGTTATGCACCTGAGGAGCTGCCGGTGTACTTTGTGGCGCTGCACTGGCTACCTTATCTCGAACTGCCGGAACACAACAATGCTGAAAACATTGTTGTTATGGCGTCAGGCTTAGATAAGATGGTGGTAGCTAGCCAGGCGGGCTTACAACAAGTCCTACCACCAACCAAACCGAATACAATATGTACCCCCGCTGGGAATCGAACCCGGTACCCCTGGGTCTGATACCGGTGGTTGTACCATTAGACCACAGAGGCGGTTAAAATTTGGTTATATTTTTAGTTAACCAACCTCTGTGGTCTAGTGGTAGCACCCTTCGGTATCAGGAGGTCTACTCTCTAAGCACAAAACCCGTAGTTTCAGCCTAAATTACGGACATTTCCTACTCCGTATCACCTACGAACAGCTTATTAGTTCGGAGACCCGCCCCTAATTGTCTAATTTTAAAAATCTATCATAATCCCTTTCATAACGAATGATGTTTTGAATGACACTTCATTTGACACTTATCAACACATTTGAAAGATATTTTCGTCTGTCACTTTGCTTTAGACAGTTCAATTTCGTTCATTCAATACTTTTCAAAACGCTCCCCGATCACAATCCCTTTCAAATGTCAAATATTAAAGGTCTGAAGTATGTAAATATCTTTCAAATGAGGAATTGAAATGGATTGAGATAGATTTTAAAATTAGACAATTAGAACTCTGTACTAAGAATGAATGAAAATACGTTCTGACATTGACACTACTCCCAATATGTTCGTGCCGTTTGTCAAAAACTAGTACATCCGAAATCAATAAAGAGTAGGCTCCATCCCTAGCCCGTATCTTAGTTGACGGGCTTAGAGAGTAGGCCTCCTGGTACAGAGGTCCCGATTTCGATTCCCGGTGGTCATGCATATTGCATTCGGTTTAGTTGGTGGTAAGACATGTTCTAAGTCCGCCTGGCTTGCTACCATCATCTTATCTAAGTCTTCCGCCATAACAACAATGCTTCCAGCGTTGTTGTGTTCCGGCAGTAATAGATAAGATAGCCAGTTCCTCAGTGGTTGAGAATTCCGGAAAAAGTAGGATAACCACCACTTAGCTTTATCATTACTTATTAACATCATGTGAGATGACGTGTGTGATGAAGTGTTTCCCGTTGTAGGAAAAATCTTATGAGATAATTTATCTATCTTGAATATAGAAAGGCGTGGTAAGGGTGTCTATAGTATTTGATTATAAGTAGTTTTGACGACCTGTTTGGCGCAGGGGTACTAAACCCGCCTACTGCGCCAGAGGTCCCGGGTTCAATCGCCGGACAAGACAAATTTTGTGTGCATGAACATTTCTATTTGTCTTGGTCTGGGTGTTTAATATGTATATTATGTATGTATTTAAAAAAAAGTATATAAGTATGTATATCCGTTATCTAGTATCCATAACACAAATTCTTAATGAAACTTAACGTGGGCAAGATAATTGGTGTGATTGTATGCAATTAATTATTTATTATTTATTTAAGCAATGCTTCATTGCTTAGTACTTATAATCAACATAAACTTTTTCATCTACTTATATCTTTATGTCATTCCACCAGCTGCCCCATTCATGTACACGCGTCCGAATGAATTATAGTATGCAAAGGACGGTTAGTCGATGGCGCAGTTCTACCTGCTACTGCAGCGGCTACTTTTTCCTCTTATATTAAATATGTTTCAAGATTGTAGATTTGTGTTTGGCAACGACATGTTCCTTTGTAAATGTTGTTGCTTCTGTTAAAGCTGATAAGTTTCTTGCGGCCGTTCTTCTTATCAGTTAAAAGATGTCCTGAATGGCTAGTAGGAAAAAGAATTTGGACTATTCGAAAGCACTTATCTATAAGTCTATTTGAATAAAAATCTTTGACTTTGACTTTGACTTTGACTACATCCTGCTACTACTGTAAGACACTTTAACACTCGGGATGAGTGCCAAAAAAAACTATCTTGAGCTCCTCTGCAATTCCGAAGGCACGATAAAACGTCGATCTCGGCTGATTTACAGTAGTTTCAACCGGAACTGGGCCCGCATGGCCCCTCTGCCCGTCTTCTTTATCCATCCATGAGCAAGTCCCAGTAGTAGGGAAATAAAAACATGAATGATCAAACGAAATCAAACTGATATTTATTTGATAAATATTAAACAAGAAAATATACTAGAAAAAAGCAACTAGTCTCATGTCGCCCTGACGGGATGTTGACTGAGATGATGAATGAGACTAGTTCCTTTTTTCTAGTATATTTTCTTGTTTAATATTTATCACATAAAAATAGCATTGTAAAATGCAAAATTTATAATAAAAATTTATAATGATATTTATTTATTAAAAAACAAACAGTTTATTCTCTTAGCATGGAAATATAATATATATATATATCTTCACCGACTACTCTACACGTGTTTCGCCCACACACGGAGCATCCTCAGGAGTTGTTAGACCGTGCCAATCTAACAACTCCTGAGGATGCTCCGTGTGTGGGCGAAACACGTGTAGAGTAGTCGGTGAAGGTGCAAGGTGTGTCACTGGGCTGCATCTGCATTTTTTCTTGCGGAATTACGCGACATATTTTTCTTTTTCTTTTTCTACTAAGATATGGATTTCCGCCAAGTAACGCCTGATTCTATCAAATATATATATATATATCGCAAAGTATTATAATGTTCCATAGCTATCTCGAACGACATCGGAACAGCCCCTTTAGGGGTGGAATTACCAAAAATGCCAAGACAGGTGAACATTTATTTTCAATCGTCAACCTAAATACAAAATTTGGAGATCCTAACACTTTTACTTTGAAAATAAAGGCCTTTTCTTATACTACGTCCCCTTTTTCACACATTTGGGGGTGAAATTTTCAAAAACACAGAAAAGTTAAATGTTTATTTTTGTTCGCTCTAAATACACAATTTGAAGATCCTAACTTTGAAATTGACGGACTTTCATACAAACGCTCATCCCTTGTTTTACCCCTTTAGGGGTGGAATTTCCAAAAATCCATCCTTAGTGGATCCCTAGCCTGTTTGAGGTATCTTCGTGCAAAATTTCAAGTTTCTAGGTTCAGCCGTGCGTGCGTTGATAGATCAGTCAGTCGCCTTTGAATTTTATATATATAAAATTATAAAAATTTAATAAATTAAATATTTTATAAAATTCTAATTCTAACTTCCTAACTATATATATATAGTTAGGAAGTTAATATTTAATATTAAATTAAATATTTTATAAAATTCTAATTCTAACTTCCTAACTATATATATATAGTTAGGAAGTTAGAATTAGGATTGACTCTACCGTAGTAAAAAAAAAAGGAAATAAAGTGTTAATTTTTGCCACGGCCTACACGGAAGACACTCTTTTCAAATGAATGCGATCTATGTTATCTCGAAATTACGGACAGACAAACATTACATAACGAGAAAAAAAACGTCTAGTACATTTACCGGTTGAGTAACGAACAGACATACTTTCGATTTGAATTATTAGTGATCATGGTATACAAAGGTTTCGCAAGCCATTTCGTAATTTGTTTATGTTTTGCTCTTTTGTGTTAATACGATGAATCAGTTACAATTCTGGAAGGATTTAGCTTGGAGTAATAATTTAGTAAAGTAAAACAACTTTTTATTTTTTATTTGTTATTAGTTATAAGTAATATTTGATAATTTAAGGATAAGTCTACACTATCGCATTAGGTTAGAGCCTGTAATGATAGTTGTAAGTTGGAATAAATAAATAAATAAATAAACTTTTGCAGAATATTTAATGCGATTTATTTACCCGAAATATATATTTGGTACTATAATTTGGTAAGTCAACCCGTTTCCATGGCAACTGAAAAGGTGCCGGGAGTTTCATCCGAGTTCTTTTCGTAATATCACGTGTTGTAAGGCTCCATTTTTAAGTAAATCTACCGTAAAATTGTTATATATTACAAAATATATTTACTTGACATTGGCAAAATCGGGATTTTTAACGTGAGAACGCCATTAATTAAGAAAGAAGAAAAGAAAAGGTGCCGAAACGTCGGGAAACCAAAAAACCTCAAATAAACCTTAAAAAGAATATAGTCATATATATATATATATTTCGGGTAAATAAATCGCACTAAATATTCCGCAAAAGTTGTTTTATTTCAAATATGAGTGCGCGAAGAAACTTAAGATGTGCTTATAATAATTTAATGTTTCTATTTATCCAAGAAAACTACGTAATTATGTAAGACTAGCTTCCGCCCGCGATTTCACCCGCGTGGTTCCCGTTCCCGTCGGAATATTAGGATAAAAATTTGTCTTTGTTACTCACCGTCATTTCAATTAACTGTATGCCAAAAACCACGTCTCTTGGTTGCTTAGTAAGGACAGACAAACACACTTTCGCATTTATAATATTAGTTAGGATTAGGATAAGTCATACTGTGTACGCACAGTATTATTTTCTTAGTATAATTTATATTTTCCATAGTAATTTTGATACGAAAATACATAAGAAACTTACTTACTTAAATATTTTTTATCAAGCTTTTGTCCAGTCGATTTAAAAAAAAAACGCGAGAAAAAATAAATGTGTTATATTATATGATAAATATTAAACAAGAAAATATACTAGAAAAAAGCAACATGCCACATGTCATGTCGCCCTCACGGGATTCCCAAGGGTGCGGGTCCCGTCAGAGTAATTTTTCTTGCGTTTTTTTTCTAATCGACTCGACAAAAGCTTGATAAAAATATTTATCACATAAAATAGCATTGTAAAATGCAAAACTAAAAAGTTATAAGTGTTATTTGATACTTTAAAACTTGGGTTTAATTAAAAGAGTTAACTATATCGAATGTAAACACTCAATATTGCTAAAATCAAAAGCTTAGATCGGCAGCATACCTACTTAAATCTGGTTTTTAAATTTAATTGGTAACTTTCACTCATATACCTAAGTAACGCAAAAATTAGGTCATAAAAATAAAAATACTATGTACTTAAATCAATATCTAATTTAATTTAATTGCGCACATCAATTTCTTCTACTTTATGATAATTATGTATTTGACTTGCAAATATATTATTGACATTGACTTCCGGTTTTAAGTTTTTTTTTTATGGACTACGGGGAGTCTCTTAGCCTTCATCATACCTGATGTTAAGTATTGATAAGTCTAAAGATGGAAGCGAGCCTCTCCCGGAATACTCAATCACTGAGAAACTGGCTACCTTATCTCTAACTGCCGGAACACAAGAATGCTGAAAACATTGTTATTAGCGCGTCAGACTTAGATAATATGGTGGTAGCTAGCCAGGCGGACTTACAACAAGTCCTACCACCAACCAAACCAATATGTACCCCCGCTGGGAATCGAACCCGGGACCTCTGGGTCTGATACCGGTGGTTGTACCACTAGGCCACAGAGGCGGCTGAGAAGTGAAGTGCCGCAAAGGTCAAAAATCTCTAAAGCCTTCGGACTACGCAAAAATTTCCATTGCACCATTCGTTTGATTATTTATTTAAAATATTTTTGGCACTCTCTTAGTCAGGTCTCAGTTTTTACGTAAAGTACTTAAGTAAAGAAAGAATAGAAGTTGAATACCAAAATAGCAATGAAAAATGCAAAAATTCAAAATCATAAACTAAGAATAATTCATAAACATTGGCATTGCAAGTGGATGCAACCAGCTAGGCGATTGCGTAAAGTCAATCGTATTGATTTGACAGTTCATATTGTATCATATCGTATGTCATCCCATACAAATTGCAGCCGATTGAATACCATATGAACTGTCAAATGAATACGATTACCTTACGCAATCGCACCCCAGTTGGGTTCAAAGTTTGTTTTGCTACATTTGATTAAATACCTATTTCAAAATATTATTGATACTCTCTTAGTTCCCTAGCAATGGACTTTAACAGCTGTTTACTGCTTAGTGCGAATAAGGCATAACATCGAAGACGCTACAAACAAGTTTTGTTTTGATATGTTATCCATCGCTACAACTGTTAGATTATTTAAAAAAAAATTGGTACTCTCGTGGTTCCTTAACAATGGACCTCTAAAAAACTGTTTACTGCTTAGTACGAGCAAGGCATAACATCATTTATGCAAGAGACTGCAAAGAAAATTAGTTCTGTTAGAGAGCGCCACATCCATTGCTATATTTGTTAGGTTATTTCAAAATATTGTTGGTACTCTTGTGTCAATGGACTTCTAACAGCCTATTGCGAACAAGGCAAAATATCGGTAGTGCAAGAGACTGCAAACATAGTTTATAGCGCAACATCCATTGGTAAATTCGTTAGTTTCACTCGCTTGGTTGCCGTTCCCATGGAAATATAGGGGTAAACAGCCTATGCCTATAATACTCTCCGTTCTTTCAACTAAATCTATGCCAAAAATCAAGTAGATTGGTTGCTTAGTTAAGGCGCCAAGGAGGGACAAACAAACACACTTTCGTATTTATAATATTATTATTACTAATGAAAAATTTTAAATTGAAAAATATTGGAAAAAATTAACTCGGCCACAAGTGAATTCTCAGACGGGACTCGAAGCATTAGAGCATTGGACCGGATTTCTATAGGTGTTGGGTTCGAGTCCCATCTGAGAATTCACTTGTGGCCGAGTTAATTTTTTTTCAATATTTTTCCATTTTAAAACTTATCATAAGTAATTATAATATTAAAAATGCGAAAGTGTGTTTGTTTGTCCCTCCTTGGCGCCTTAACTAAGCCACCAATCGACTTGAGTTAATTTTTTTCCAATATTTTTCTATTTAAAATTTATCATAAGTATAAAAATAGCATTGAAATTGAAATTCAAAAATCATAAAATATTATATTTTTAGTATATTATTGGTCTCTCTTCTGGTTCCCTAGCAATGGACTTCTAACAGCTGTTTACTTAGTGCGAACAAGGCATAACATCGGTAGTTTAAGGCTGCGCAAAACGTTGCTCTCAATGTTTGTTTTGCCGAAGAGCACGACGCACGCGCACCGCGCACCTAACGCTTTTTGCTGCGCCGCGATCGCGAGATCATTAAAAAACAAAAGTGTTCGAAATTCAAAGTGCCCGGAAATTGTGCATTTTTGGTGAATTACAAAAAAAGGTTCGGTAAGAGATTTTTATAGTTTTTGTAGTAGATATCTCTGATTTACTAAATAATTTTTTGTTTGTTTTCGATAGTTTAATGAATAAAAAAGGGAGCGCTTTTTTATAAATTTTGTATATAAATTATGTAGGGGCTTAACCTAAACAGCGTGAGCTATAGTACAAACTTATACAATTAAAATAAGCATACTCAAAAATATATGTTAACTAAACTTACCTATCTAAAAAAATATTAAATTTTGATTATTACCCTTTGTTTTTTTTCCACTTAATTTACATGTTTAAGTATTCGAAATTATATCATACAAATATTTTGTGAAAAGAAAATTAAAGACTCATTAGAGTTTCTAATATTTATTTTAATTAATCTTCTTAGATTTGACCGCTATCTTGATTAATTAATATGCATACATACCTAATAATATTACATATTTAGATGTTAATTTAGCCTTATCAGTGTTATCTGTCTATCAGCTTAGATAAAATGGTGCTATGTTTAGACTTGAATAAATTAATTCTTAACTCTTTTGAACACAAAAAAATTTAACGACACGAAATTGCTAGCAGATAATTATTTACATACTTTAACTAATGTAACCTTTGTATAGATAAATAAATAATAATTGCATACAACACACCAATTAACTAGCCCACGTTAAGTTTCATGAAGAGCTTGTGTTATGGATACTAGATACGGATAAACATACTTATATACTTTTTTTTTGTAAATACATACATAATAATGAAACATCCAGACCAAGACAAATAGACATGTTCATGCCACAAATATTTGTCTTGTCCGGGGATCGAACCCGAGACCTCTGGCGCAGGAGGCGGGTTTGGATAAAGTCAAAAAACTCTTGAAATATTGATGAATTTTATTTTATTGATGCCTTTGCTAATAATTAGCTATTCAAAATTGAAAAGAATTTAGCGACTTTTTGTCACGAAAAACTGAAGTGATCCCTTGATGGCAAGTTCGCTTTTACAAATACAATAATATAATTTTAACCTCACACGCTCTGAAAAGGAGGTTTTGTCAATCAGTTTAGGCGTAGAAAATCGCTTTTTGTGCCCTAGCGCGGCAAAGTACTTTTTTAATTTAATACCTAAAAATATGTCATAATGCGTTCCGAATCGCACTATTGACTTTTTTGTTATATTTGATTCTTATTTTAAATAGCTTTAAATTAATTATAATACTCCGTTTTGGTTTAATTATATTATTTTAGTTCATTGAATCATAAAAACAATAACAATAAGATTAAACTATTTGTTATAAGAATTTTATATTAGGCTGGGTGAGATTTCACAACCTATGATTGGATTTCGGACTGTGACATAAATTTTTATTTTTAAATTGTCTTTGTCTTGTACCATATGTCAGTGTCAACATTTGCGGAATCGTTTTTATTCTTATTAATAAGTAACAATATATTTCTACTTTAAATAACTTTGAATTAACTATAATACTCCCTTTTTTATTATTTTAGTTTTTATATCATTAAAACAACGAGAATAAGGTATATTTAGATTAAACTTTATGTTTTAAGAATTTTTTACCGGAAGTTGACCGCGGAAACAACCATAAAATGTTGGAGGTGAAAAATTGTGTGTTGCGCTCAGCAGAAAAGTTTTTTGCGTCTTGTACTTTTGAAATCCTCGCTACGCTCAGGATTTCAATAGAGATAACTCGTCGCTAAATAACCAACTTTCCAGCCTTGCATAACAAATAACTATTATTTATTGACATAACAATAATGTTGATGGCTTCCTATGAAGACTGACTATACCCAAACTAGACCAAAAACCTGTATTTCAGGAGTCGGTGGCTTTTCCCAAATTTATGAACGTCAACAGTAAATCAATTATTGATTTTCATATTATTTTTTCAAGTCATTCTCAGTTAAGAATAATTTGGTTTCAAACCAATTAGCACTCGAAGCGTACCGTATCATTAATTACAAGAGCAATCAATAGTAGATTAATTTGTTGCCTTCAAATATTAAGTTTAACGTTTTGTTGACGATATACGACGATGACAAACGACTTTACCGAGCCAGCTAAGTTTATTTACCCTAAGAGACATCGCAGACTAGGCAGCCAGGCTGCGGCAGCCAAAATATTTGAGCAGCCAGTTATGGCGGTACCCTGACCGAAAGTGGCGCCGCGTTGAATTTTATTTAATATCGAATTTCTTATTCACAATTTTAATAAAACTTTACGTGGAATTTTTAGAGCCCATAGTCTAGTATTTTTAGACGGTGTCATTACATTCCCTCGTAGTCACTGCTAGAAGTAGATAGCAAAACTGCTAAAAGTGGCCGTTTTTGACACATTTGCTATCTACTTCTACGAATGACTATGACGAGATGTAGCGATACCTTCTAAAAATACAAGACAATGGGCTCTAAAAATTCCACGTAAAGTTTTATTAAAATTGTGAATTAGAATTACGATATTAAATAAAATTCAACGCGGCGCCACTGTCAGTCAGGGTGCCGCCTTATAGCAGCCAATGGAAATTTGGATACCCATACACCGTCATATGTTCAATTGGCTGCCACTGCCTGGCGGATTTGAGTAGCCAGTTAAAGCAGCCAATCGACATTTTCTTCGTATCAAAAGTTAGTTTTGTGAAACAGATACGTCTGGCTGCTACAACAAGTGCGCGGAGACCGACGGCAGCCACATTCATTCGCCTACACTTGCCCTGGCTGCTACAGTCAGAAATTCGTGGTTTCCTATCGTCATCTGCCATTTTTAATGTCCCTTCTGCTGGGGCACTGGCCTTCCTTATGGATGGATAAGGACAATGGGCCATTACCCACCACGCGGGCCCAATGCGGATGTGTGGGTTTTAACGACTGCAAATACAGCCGGGACCAACGGCTTAACGTGCCTTCCGAAACACGGAGGAGCTCGAGATTGTAAATCTTTGGTCACCCATCCCGTGACCGACCATTGTAAAAGTTGCTAAACCTCAACAATCGCAGGCCGAGCGTGCGAACCACAGCGCCACGGGCTCCAGATTACCCGTACCTATTGTGGCCTACAAACAGTCATAATGATCGACTGGCTGCCGCAGTCTGACTGCCGCAGCCAGACTGCCTAGTGCGTTATAGGTCTTAGATTATGTTTATCTAAGCTTAATTCCAGTAATTTCATTAACGCTACATTAACTTTAAAGTAAAATTCGCATTGCACTATAAGCAACGCAAATAGATATAAAAAATTAACTTTTTTTAAACAACGTTACTTTATATTGATTTACGCAATACACCAAAACTGTTCGTAAGTGTGACAAACGAACGAAGGAACGAACAACTTTATTTATGGAAGCAATCCTGAAACGACGATATAGAAATCAGTTTTGATACATTTTAACAGTGTTAGGTTAAAATTTTGTGTGAAACAGCTTATTTTATTTCGCAATGTGTGATTATTTCACGTATTTCATTTCCGTGTTCAATTCGAGACACCGGTTGCTTGAAAACCACACGAATTTGTAGCACGGAACATGCCCACGAAAACCGTGTGCATCTGAATTGAACACTGATTTGAAACGACCTGACATAATACAAAATCAGAAACAATCTTGGGGGAAGACCTTAGTCGAGACATTTCAGTTTTTTTAGTAATGTCTGTATAATTTATTGGATCTTGCTCCTCTTTTAGAACTTAAAACATGTTATTGAATCGATGAAGAAACGTTGAGCGACTACCGCAACACCGATGTTATTTGACGAGTACAAACAAATACATGAAATCCACATGGTTTTGCATTAGGACCGATCGTTCCAAAACAGTGTCCATCTCAAATGAACACGGTTCTGTAAAAGAAAAGCGCAATTATTCGATCACAAAACAGTGTTCAATAGACGCGAACGGAGTCGCAAATTGAACACAGAAAGGGAAATACGCGCTTCCATACAAAAAGTTGTTTGTAAGAGTGAGTTCTAAAAATGGTTTTGAGTACCTACCTACATATACATACATACATATAAAGAAACACATGTAACTTATTTATATGCATATTTAAAACATTAATAAAATATATGTGTCATGAATCGCTAGATGGACGAAACGTTCTCCCTAGCATGTAAAGCTTTAAAAATAGGATCGAGAAATGAAATACATTTATTGATGATACTTCTCGATATATAATCGAAAGATTTTAGAATTTGCACTGTATTTAAGTTTACCAAAATCTTTCTTTAAAATTCCAAGAATATAAAACCTGGTATTTATTTATTTCTATAGACTGCACTGCATAATGGGATGTTTTGATCTATATTTTCATATTTTTCTTATTCGCTTACAGCCTTAGTCTTGCTTTTGCAAGTGATTTTTTTTAGACAGATATGCGGGTTAGGACCGCATTACACGCCTTTTAAATAAAACCGTTCATATAATTTACACATACGCATGTATCATTTTAATTCAAATAACAATAATTCTATATACTTACGCACCGCACCCATCACAAATAATAAAAAGAAAAAGTAAAAAAGTCCACATAAACGGAACAATTCAACTTTGGCTACCTATATTTCTAAGTTCATTAGCACTAGATTCTAAAAAGATCTTCAATAGGAACTTGTTTTAAGATTCGAAAGAACGGTAAACCGATTTGACCGACAAAATTTAAATAAAAACTGCTTGTGTTCCGTATTGCAGTGAGTTATTGCTATATCTACAAACTATATCTATAACAGTACCTAGACACGGCCTCGTTAATTCAATAGTGCATCGAGATTTACTATTGATTTTTAACGCATTAGTAATATTTAATGGTTATTGTGCTGATACTCTTCTTCTTATAGAAATATAATGGCGGTGCCCTTTTGTATTTCGCCAATATCCAGTTTTAAGTAAAATAAAACATAAAATATTTTTGAAATTGTACGGTAGATTAGGTTAAAATGGAGTCTCACAACACGTGTTATTACGAAAAGAACTCATGTGAAACTCCAACCAAGCTCACTCAATGACACAAAGTGGTTGTACTGATACTGTATTCTCTAAGATCTCTTTGACGACCTGTTTGGCGCAGGGGTACTAACCCCACCTTCTGCGCCAGAGGTCCCGGGTTCGATCCCCGGACAAGACAAATATTTGTGTGCATGAACATGTCTATTTGTCTTGGTCTGGATGTTTAATATGTATATTATGTATGTATTTACAAAAAAAAAGTATATAAGTATGTTTGTCCGTTATCTAGTATCCATAACACAAGTTCTTCATGATACTTAAAGTGGGCTAGATGATTGTATGGAAATATTTATTTATTTATTATTTATTAAGCAAACATCCTTGACATTGACGGCTGAAACAGCGGAGATCGCTCAATTTTCAATACTATTTGACAGCTAATGTGACATTTAATCATGACAACAGCGTCAATGTTTGCTTAGAGAATGACCCCCCTGTGTCCATTGAGTTTGCTGTCAGTTATAATTTTGTCACATGTATTTGTTTTCTCATTTATTCTAAAGCAACTTTTAAAGTGAAATGATTTTTTTTAAAGTTTTTCATTTTTAATGCTATATTTATACTTTCTTAAGGTAAACTAGCTTCCGCCCGCGGTTTCACTCGCGTGGCTCACGTTCCCGTGGGAATATCGGGACAAAAATTAGTCAATTCAATCAATTTCATTGGTTGCTATAAGAAACGTAGGATTTAAGTAGCATTGTTCAACTTTCATGGTCATTATTAGTTTAACTATAACTAAAAATTACTGTCTATCTGTGACTCCACAATAACCCTAAATATGCAGAAAATATTAATTTTCATCATTAAATCAATCAGGAACAACTCCCTCTGCCGTGTAGTGGTAACACAACCAGTCGGGCAAGCACGAACAACTATCGAAATAGTATCGAGTATGAATCGAGCACGTAATGTCAAAAAATGTATAGGAAAATGTAGTTCAATATGTCATAGATTTTTTTATTTACTTCCTCGATCTTACTCGAAAGTCATCATCAGCCTGTGGACATCCACTGCTGGACATAGGCCTCTCCTAGCTCACGCCTATTGCGGCGGGAGGAGGATATCTATCACAGGAAGTTATTAGCCTACTACTACCACGCTGATCAGACTGGTTGGTAGAGGTTTTGTTTCAAGTTTTCCTTCTCTCGCACAGGTGTTCAATGCGTCGAGCCTCTTAGTCGACTCTTACGACATCCCAGGCATGTAAGGGAGTGGTGACACTTGTATTCTGAGGACGTCACTTTACAAAAATTATAGTGGAATTTTGGGTAGGTGTAGGTAATCGGTAGTCACGTAAATACCTAATTTAATATAAAAATAATAATAATAGAAACTTTATTGCTCACGATACAAAACAAACACATACAGAGAAAATGACAAAAAAGAGGAACACTCAATTAGGAGGCTTTATTGCTAAATAGCAATCTCTTCCAGGCAACCTTGGGCGAGAGTTCCCTTCATGTGCGAGTTCGACTCACACTTGGTCGATTTTTATTCGTTATATGTAAACTAATAATGGCCATGAAAGTACAACAATGCTATTTTAATCCTGAGTTTCTTCTAGCAACTTCCATTACCGTTTATTTTATCCTTTCTTGGCAGCTGATCTTTGTTCACTCAAGGTCTGTGAGTGAGTGTAAATGGTCGCATACTTACATTACTGATTGGCATCCGAGTGCTGACGGCGTATATATTTTTTTTTATTTTTTTTATTGGGAATAACAAACATTTACAAAATGAGATTATATATACTAACTTAAATTAAATCTTACTAACTTTGTAAACAACAACGTTATCCACAACATACATTAAAATTTTAGTAGTTTCTAATATTATTATTAAGGTTATATGTTACATAGTTATAGATCTTACATTAAAGTTGTATCTAGATTTTGAAGATGCGTCAGGACTTCGGTCCTAAAATGCCCAGGGGAGAGCTTAAATAAATCGATGTCCACAAAATGATCATTATTATTTTGTATAACGTGACGTAGGGGTGCACGTTAACCAGCATTACTTTTACATTTTTTTTTATGCAAACAGTCTATGTTTTCTTGAGTTGCGTATACGTTGAGATCTACTTGTTATATATAAGGAAACATTATTAATTAAATGAGCGCAATCAAAATGATTGTTTATGACTTTATATAGAAATGTTTGACCAATAAGCGTTCTACGCTACCTTAAAGAAAGCAGAGACAATTTATTGAGAGTTTCAGAGTATGATGATTTAGTACGAAAGCATTTATAATTTACAGATCGTACAAACTTTTTTTGAACCCTTTCCAATTGATCATTAAATTTTTGGTAAAACGGATTCCATACAATTGTTCCATATTCCAATTGTGATCTAACAAGGGATCTATATGTCGTAGGAGGATTTGATAAATAGAATTTTCGCAAAATCCTAGAGATATTGCAAAAACACGGATAATTAGACAATGCTGTTGACATTTCTCATTCTTACTGAAAAAAAACTGCGTTAAAAAAAACCGACTTCATAAACTAAAAAGCAAAAAATAAGCCTTTTGGAGTCGGTGGCAGCAAAGACTTTCTTTGCTGCCACCGACTCCAAAAGGCTTATTTTTTGCTTTTTAGTTTTTGAAGTCGGTTTTTTTTAACGCAGTTTTTTTTTTACTTTTTAGTGTCTGTAATAGGCTGTTTTGTAAACTACAGCAGGGTTTTTCTAGATTAGATACGGTTTCATGTACATTATAAACAAAATTATCGTAAATACTACATCGTCCAAGTCAACAATGTAATTAAATATATAAAAATGCTCATAACATAAAAAGTAATGGGTCAAACGAAACCAAATTTTTATGAGACAAATTGGCAACTATTCTGCATCGAACAAAAAAAGAATCATGGAAATCGGTTCAGAAATCTCGGCGTAATCGGTGTAAATACATAAATATATATATATATATATATATATATATATATATATATATATATATATATATATATACCAATCGAATTGAGAACCTCCTCCTTTTTTGAAGTCGGTTAAAAAGGTAGGGTTTTTGCAAAAATACTGGTAGCTTTACCTATGGAGTAGTGAAAATTAACATTTAATTTATCTATATACTTAATGGTTAAAAGGTTCGCAAAATTTGTGACGACTCGATAGGGACTTTGGCGCGTAGTACGCGGCCGAGTAAGGTATCAAATTAAAGGTACTCCAGTCTATTTGTTCCGAAAACTATAAAATATACAAAATGTTAAACGTGATGATCACAAACTGCAATTCAAGATTTTCGCATAATTTGGAGTTTTTCGTCGATCGACGAACCCGAGTATCGGGTTGTAACCGCCGTAGTTTTATACAGAATAACAATGATTATGTATTGGACACAATTAGAATCTAGTTCTACTTTGTTTCTATGACATAGTACTTATGATATTATAAGATTATAAAGTTTTTACACAAAAGTTACTACTTACAACTAGAATGATGTTCGTTCTATATAAAACAAACAAAAAAACACTTTAATGTTTCCCAGTGATTCGGCACCTTTATAGGTCGTGTCGAACGTAATGACTTCAAATAAATGTCTACAAATCAAAAGACCAGCAATCTTTCATAATAAGATTTGTAGTCTGATTTGACAAACAGACCAAATTCCTATAGCTCATTGCAGAAAATAATGTCTATTGTTTAATGGAATGAGAAAGCATAATGCCATGTGATTTCTGAATTAACAATGACATATCAACAATATAATAGTAAATTTATTCCATTCCAAGTTTACACCAACATTTCTTAGCACAATAAAAAATAATTAAATGCTTAAGTTTATATAACTGACTTTTCCCTACTGATATTGCACTGCGCGTAATAATATGTATAGAAAGAAATAATGAAAGAGGAAGTAGGTGGCTAGCAATGGTCAACGCCTTTAAGCTGATGGTAAATTTTAACTAGAAAAATATTGGAAAAAATTAACTCGGCCACAAGTGAATTCTCAGACGGGAATCGAACCCGCGACCTTTGGAAATCCGGTCCAATGCTCTAACCGCTGAGCTACCGAGACTTGCGAACCACCGCCTTTAGGCTGGTTTCGCATGGGATGGGTGACCAAACATTACTTATCTAGTACTCCTCCGCAACAGGAGGAGCTCGTTGGCACAATGGTTCGCACGCTCGGTCTGCGATTGCTGAGGATAAGCAACTTTCGCAATGGTCAGTCACGGGATGGTAGACAAAAACTTTACTCTCTCGAGCTCCTCCATGCTTCGTAAGGCACGTCAAGCCGTTGGCCCCGGCTGCATTTGCAGTGGTGAAAACCCACCATCCCGCATTAGGTCCGCGTGGTGGGTCATGGCCCGTTCTCCTTATCCATCCATAAGGAAGGCCAGTGCCCCGGCAGTAGTAGGGACATTAAAAATGGCTGATGCCGAATTCTCTATATGTTATTATTTATTGCTTTCCACTATTACCTACAATGTAATTACGTCATAGATTTGCAATCAAGTACCTAATACTAAAACGAAATTGACTGTTTCACAAACTTACTCTACATCTGAGCAATGCGCAAAATGTAACTTAGAACCCGCACATTACGTAACAAAATTGAATGGCACAATATTCCCTTATATTATATTACGAGAAGGTGACAACTTAATTGAGAAATAGTCTCTAAACTTATGTTAGTAATAGATATTGTTACTTTAGACTTTAGATTAATCTAGTACGCGACCGTAGTTTCATGGCGCGATAAAAAATTGCATAATTAATAATTTCGTACACTCACACCAGTCTACCTAGTCCCAAAGTAAGCACGTAAGGCTTGTGTTATGGGAAACTAGGGTCGTCGTCTCAGCCACCCACTGCTGGGTATAGGCCTCCCCCAAAAGGGGGGGTCCGCCACGCTTGGCAGGCGAGTTGGCGATCGCAGTATGGCCAAGTTTGTAGGAGACGCTAATGCCCGTTTCCTGAAGGCTGAGTCCCTTAGTCGCCTTTTACGACACCCACGGGATGAGAGGGGGTAGTGCTATTCTAAACCGACACTACACAGCTAGATACTAGGGTAACAGATATTAATACACATAAATACACATAATACATAAGTATTTATGTGCTGAAATATACAGGGTGGAAAAAAAGACGGTAGCTAACAGCGGAAATTACCCTAAATATAATGAAAGCTAATTTTACGCAAAGGAAACATTTCTTTATTTTCAAAAATAAGTTAAACTGCATTCATTCATTAAAATATTTCTGATTAGTTACATACCTGTACCGGGAATCATACCGGTTTAAATGAGAAAAAATACATTCTGTACTTTCATGGTACAATCGGGTAACTTCCCGGTTGACCAGTAGAGTTTTTTTGGGAAACGTTTTCTCGGAAAGTGCTAAAGTTAAAGAAATAATTTATTATTCAAATGAAATACCTCTTAATGGTCTATTATTTGTGATAGAAACGTTTTCTATATATCTTTTACTTTTTTAAATAAAGTTCCCTGAAAGCTCTACTGGTCAACCGGGAATTCACGACTGTATTAATCAATTAAGTATAAAGATCAATTTAGCTTAAGAAACTAAGTGTCTTAAATTAAAAACAAAGTCAAAGTCAAATATTTTTATTCAAATAGACTTATAGGTAGGTTTCGAATAGTCCAACAATTTTGTTTTCCCCTACCAGCCATTCAGGACATTTTTTAACTGATCAGAAGAACGGTCGCAAGAAACTTATCAGCTTTAACAGAAACAACAACATTTACAATGGAACATGTTGTTGCCATACACAAATCTACAATCTTATATAATATAATATGAAATATATTTAATTTATGAGGAATATTTTCTCATATTCAAATCCTGAAATACTTGTCTGAAAAACATTATTGGCACATACTTATTCATCCATTGATCTTGAGCCTCGGCGCCTCTCGTCGTCTTTTATGGTGAATATTAGTCTAAAAATGTTAATTACCTAATAATAAAAATCTGTGTATGGTTGCTCTTATTTCGATCAACATAATTAATATAAAGTTGAGAACTTAATTTTTTTAGTACTTACTGTAGGTACAATAAAGTGTATTGAAATATTAATATCTGATCTTTTCAGGCTTTGTCTCTAATTTAAGACACTAAGATACTTAAACTAAATTAATTTTTCATACTCACATAAGACTATCGATTGATACCTTAAAAGTTCACAATGTTTTTTTTTTAATTTAACGCTTTTATTCCCAAGATATTATAACAATTAAAAATCTATTGTGTCTGACTCCGCGCGGAGTTCTTGTCATTGAATGGGTTAAGCTGATTCGATCCCCAGTGCAGGTATGTAATTTTCAAAAATATATATAATATAATAGATAGTACATTTTTGGTCACCCATCCCGTAACCGACCTTTGCGAAAGTTGCTTAACCTCAAAAATAGCAGGCCGAGTGCGCGAACCATTGCACCACGGGCTATTCGATACTTATTGTTCTATAGAAAATTTGATTTTCATAACAAAGCTATTCGTATCTGCCTTCTCTATCTGAAATAGATATCTAATTACCCATTGTATTATTGTTTGACTAACACGATCGTAGTAAACAGTATCGTCCAATCTTCTTACTCAGACCAATATTGGAACTAATAATAAGAGATTATCCGCCTAGAGATATTATTATACCTACGATATTATTTTAACTATATATATATTTTAACTATTAATATATATACTATTAATAGAGGGCACCGAGGTACGTTAGTTATTAAATTTAGAAGTTAGAAGATTAGAAAAATATCTATGATCTAGATGGCTTTATTTTTTTACTAGACAATTTATTAGAAATTTATTTATACTAGCGGATCCTCGCGGTTTTACCCGCGTGGTGCCCTTTCCCGTGGGAATATCGGGATAAAATATACCCTATGTCACTCGGGAGAAATGTAGCTTTCTAATGGTCTAAGAATTTTCTAAATCAGTCCAGCAGTTCCTGAGATTAGCGCGTTCAAACAAACAAACTCTTCAGCTTTATAATTTTATAAGTATTTTACTTTGAATATATTCAAGACAAACACAAATCTTTTATCATAATACTAGCGACCACCCTTGTGGTTTCTGTTCCCGTAAAAATATCGGGATTAAAAATAGCCTATGTTTTAATCCAGGCTATATTCTATCTGTCTGCCTAATTTCATCTAAATCTGTTCAGTCGTTTTTGCGTGAAAGAGTAACAACATCCGCAAAAACTTTATTTATTTATTTTATGATTATTTATTATATTATTCTGTATTTTTTTCTATTATCTATGCAAATAACATCTCAAATTATTGTAACCCCAAAATATGAACTACTAGCAGCCGCTCGCGGTTTCACCCGCTTGGTTCTCGTTCCCGTGGGAATATCGGGATAAAAAGTAACTATGTTCATAACCAGGCTACCTACTATATGTGTACCAAATTTCATCCAAATCCGTTCGGTAGTTTCGGAGCCTATTCAATGCAAACAAACAATCAAATCTTTCCTCTATAAAATATTAGTATTGATAAATCTTAGAACTTAGAACGCACCATATCGGTCGCTTGGAATACCCCTACTGCATTATTTGATGTTTTCTTCAAGAGCTAAATAAAACCAAGGCTAAGAGCAAGGCGTATTTAATGTTAGATTTTTCGGAATTTCTAACGTTTCGGATCCTTTCCAATGGCCGTGGTTACTTGTTAACTGCCGATAGTATGATAAAATGTTCTTTTTCTGTTCTGTGCCTACCGCCATCTCTTAAAAACCGTTATGTCATAACAACGTTTTGTTTGCGTTTTGTTTTTATTGAAGTTGTCACATTTTGACACACTTTACACTTTGAAGGCGATGATTGAGCGAAAGCGTCACAAAACTTCCGTCAAAAAACAAGCTTACTATAAGAGGTTCGTAGTATGAAATAGCATGGTAAGATTGAAACAATACTGCGTTAAGAGATGGCGGTAGGCCCCCGATCGAATACTATTATTATGTCAGCTCTACTAACAAGAGCTGAACAGTTAAGATAAGAGTCAATCTTTTTAATTGCCGCATCTGTGGTCTAGTGGTACAACCACCGGTATCAGACCCAGGAGTCCCGGGTTCGATTCCCAGCGGGGGTACATATTGTATTCGTTTGGTTGGTGGAAGGACTCGTTGTAAGTCCGCCTGGCTAGGTACCACTATCTTATATAAGCCTGACGCCATAAATGTTTTCAGGTTTGTTGTGTGCCGGCAGTTAGAGATAAGCCAGTTCCTCAGTGATTGAGGATTCCGGGAGAGGCTTGCTTCCATCATCAGCCTTATCAATACTTAGCATCAGATAGGTCTGATGCTAAGTATTGATAAAGCTAAGAGTCTCCCCGTCGTTTATATAAAAAAACTAACTGCATGACAAAAGGTCTTATCCGAAAGCTTTTAGACGATTCAGCAGGGAAGTTCATCAAGAGACTATATCTCTGAGGTAACCAAACTAGATATTACAGACAATTAGTAACTTAAACGTTCTATGTACCCTAATGAAATTGCTAATTAAACAGCGATATAACATTAACTCAAACAAACCTACTTGTACACGCGACCGCACATCAAACTAAATATTTGTACTTAAAAAAAGAAAAAGTATGTGGCATGAAATTACGACGGGAATAATTTCGAGAACTTGTATACATTAGTAACAAGATAAACAAAGTCCTGATGAATAATGATGGGGGAGCACAGTAAAAAACATTTGTATCAGGAATACCTCTCTTATTAACTAAAACATAAAACATAAGTTTCAATATCAACATTGTGGAGCTTGATGTTGACTGTAGAAAATAATTAAAATCAAATAACTTATTTAAAAGCAGATTTATCCTTGACTCTCGAGCCGCGAGCTAAACAGTTATTCAAGTCACAATTTTCTTAGACCTTCTTCTTTCTTAGACCTAATTGGTAGTTGATTATATTTACGGCCCTACGACAAACTAAAATATAATTAATTTTATCATAAACAATAACGATTGTTCTACGACTTTTGATAATTCATTTTTAATTTAATTTACCACTGTAATATTTGCACATCTCCAAAATTACGTAAACAAACCCGTGAAAATGGGGGCTGGGGTGGGCTGGCGCAGCAGGCGCTAGCGTGAAATTATGCATATTTCAAAAGACTCAATCGAGTTTAAACTTCAGGGCTCCATATACGGTACGATCGGTCGTAACGATCTGTCGCAACAGACCGATCGTAACGACCAATCGTGTGTGTATGTGAGGATCGTCAACGATTGACTTGATCGCAGACGATTTAAAATTTGTACCACGGTTGATCGTAAGGACCAATCGTAAAGACCAATTGTTATTGTACGTGAGGATCGTCAACGATTTTCTTCGCAGAAGATATGAAAGAAATGCAATAATGGATCGTAACGACCGATCTTACAAACCAATCGTACAGACCGATCATTTGTGTGTGGATGTTCAACTGTGATGATCGGTTTTTACGATTGGTATGTCCGATCGGTCGTTACAACAGATCGATCCGTATATGGGGCCTTTAACACGTGAGCCGCTGCGTTCGTGTTTGTCTGTACAAATTTGACATTTTAATAAACCATTGTTGCCGTTGACTGTAAAATCATTTTTGTTCAATACTTGAGTTATAAAGGTTAAAACTTGTAAAACAAACGTTGGTCTTCTGATGTTAGGTGCCTTGTCCTGCGAGGTGTGACTGACACACTAAACTAAACTTAAGAATCGTCTCAGGCTATTTATCTATCTTAAGATAATCTCAATAAGTATAGATTATATGCCGAGCTTAATAGTTAAGAAAGTTAAGAATAGCCTTAGTGGATTTAAAACATTAGTGCTAATATGTTTATTGGACTTTCTTTGGAAATAGAAAACCTATACAAATAAAAATTAAAATAATACAAATACTGCATTTGGAACTACATTAGTGAAAATCTCTTTGCAATTTCTAATGAAAGGTGACCAAGCAAGATTTTCAGTCTGTAAAGTGCCGCATCCATTACAAAATACATTTCGATGATGAAAATAAAAATATTGTAAATTATAAATAAATATTTTATTACATAAAACAACAGTTGATTGTATTGCATTTATCATTACTTTAAATAAATATTTCCCCATTTGGTTATAAGTATAGTATAACCTGATGTGCTGCTGACTCTACCAAACAATCTCCTCCATTTGATATTTTTGGAAATGTGAAGTCTTTTATTTTTATTGCAACGATTGTGGAAATCAAGTCAATCACATCTTTAAAGAAATAAATACAAATATAAAAACTAGACGAATTGCTTTTTCTATTTTAATACGAAAGTGAACGGTTATTATTTAGACTAATATACATCGTACTCTTACAAATGTGTGTGTTAAAAATAGAGGGCAATGGATGGTATATTAAATCCCCAAAGTTTAATACTCATATGAAACTATTAAATCTTAAATTTTCTTTACAATATTGAAATATGCAGAAGCAAATGAATAAACTTTTTTTTTTATGATTTTGTAATTTTTGCATTATGATTTTATTTTATAGTTATGGTAAATTTTAAATAGAAAAATATTGGAAAAAATTAATTCGGCTACAAGTGAATTCTCAGACTGGAATCGAACCCGCGACTTTTGGAAATCCGGTCCAATGCTCTGAATGAATGATTTCCAAAGGTCGCGGGTTCGATTCCAGTCTGAGAATTCACTTGTGGCCGAATTAATTTTTTCCAATATTTTTCTATTTAAAATTTACCATAACTATAAACGTTTATCTTACGTAATTAACGAAATTATTTTAACACAACTGAAGGCCTAGCACGAATAACTTTCGAGTAAGTATCGAGGAGGTAAAGTAAAAAAATGTATGACATATTGAGCAGAGTTCCTACCGGACATAAACGGAACTATATTTTCCTATACATTTTTTGACATTACGTGCTCGATACTTACTCGATACTATTTCGATAGTTTTTCGTGCTTGCCTTACTGCTTTAGCGCCAAAATAAGAGCCAGTCAGTATAAGATACTTACATAGTATAAACTTACACACCTCTGTGCCCTTAGTACGAGTTTGGAAAACTATGATCGTTTTCGAAAACTATCGTTTTATCTCTTTCATATCCATAGACTGCTTTACCGGCATGAGTAGAGCATCCGATAGTTGTCGAAAACGTTGACAGTAAATGTCAACTCGTACTAAGGGTACCGTACACTGTTTCATAAATAAATATACCTACTTATAAAAAATATAAACACCCAGACCAAAATAAAACCACCCAGAGTCCCAGACCAACGCAACCATTTTGTATTAATTAAGTATAAGTATGATAAGGTATGTGAATTGAACCCATGATGACGATGACATTCCGTCACAAAAAAGAACTCCGATAAAAAATAAAACTAATGAAGCGTTTCTTCAGTTACCTGGCAGAAGATCAAAAAAAATCACCCACTCGAGGCCAAAGGTTAATGATTCAAGGTAGCAAACCGTAAATAACATTACGATTCGAAACAGTAACTCTATTTGATTCACGATTACTTTGCGTAGGCGCATACTACATACAATGATTGTTAATTATCACTATCATTCTCCCAATTATCACCCTTAATCACTTGAGTTAGGTGACATTTTGCTGTGCACCACACAACGTATTGTTACGTGCAATGATCACGACCTTCCGGATGTGGTACAAGGTTCGCAGCCATCAACTAGCGATTACTGCTAGGAAAAAGGTGTTTATAACTAATTTTGATAGTCCATTTAGTAATTAAAGTAATGGTGGCCATAAAAATCGGTGTCAGGTATTTTTTATTTACTTATTTGGGTTAATGACCCCACTGTCAGGCGGTCAGCATTCGTAAACTATGTTATTCATACTCACATAATAAATGCTAAAATTACACAGTCTGTATGTTAACTTTAAAGGCAAAAAATTTAAACAAATTTGGATTAGATAATCGACATAGCAGTGTCTATACCCAGCAGTGGGTGTCATGTGGCTGAGACGACGAATCGACATAGATTAGACCTTCGAACATTATACGTACTGTTGTACTGTACTGGTTGTCTCTACAATTTATAGTGAAAAGATATCCCAATATCACGAAGGGCTAGTAAATACATTTTTTTTTTTATTTAACTTATAATCCTGAAACTCAAAAGTAAGCACGTAAGCCATTAACCAAAAGGAGTTTGTTAAAAATTTGAGAGTCAAAAATTTCAGTAGATATTTAATTCTATAAATAAAAAGCAACAGATCCTCGCCGGCTCGAAACCAGCTTTACATTCACAAAAAGCTTTATAATATGATTTTAATCTGACATTTTTATTATCATGCATGATCAATCGAAACTTCATTCTTGATCAACAGAAAGTGTGTTAATATTTTTTCTGCGACTTTGATTGACTGCATAAACATGTAGGGACTTACAACTTCTTTGTAAATTCTTTTTGTGAATCTTTATCATTGCAAAATAAATCATCAAACTATGTTTTAGTTTATTGTCAGGAGAAGACTTGTAATAAGTTTTTCTTTAAAAAATAAATATTCGGCACAAGTAATTAGTATTCGGCAAATTTATCCTTCTCCACGTGAAAACTTTGTGACCCTTCATTTTAGTCGAATCCTACTATAGATGCGAAAGTGTGTTTGTTTGTCCTTATTTTACGGCCTGACTAAGCAACCAATCGACTTGATTTTTGGCATAGATTTAGTTGAAAAGACGAAGAGTAACATAGGCTAGTTTTTATCCCGATATTCCCACGGGAACGGGAATCACGCGGGTGAAACCGCGGGCTGTAGCTTGTAGAATATAAATATTTAATAATAAATCCTATTGTAATAGTTTAGTTTTGATTTTAAAACTGTCTATTCCAACAGTATTTACCTATGCATGCAAGAAGTAATGCCGTTATGAACTTCTTCTGCATTTTACCTGATAAGTGACTACCTATGATGGATACATATCGCGCCATCTCCAACCACTGCGGAACTGTTTAGTACACAACACATAAGTAACGCGGTTGTTATGACGACACTGTCATCAGTAGACATATTACTAGCTTTTAAAAAAACTGTATCAGGGCCATATGTAACGCTTGGAGCACTGATAGCTGTAAGCCGCTATTCAAGCACTTGATAATACTACCCTGAGCGTGTATACACCTTACAAATACTTATGTATATTGTTCTTATATACAAGAACAATATGCATATTTGTAAGGCAAAACACAGATTATTTCCCTAAACATTCGAATGTGACAAACTAGGCGTAAGGGGAAATTGTATTTGCCAAAATGTAAGCTAGAAATATTCGAGATAAATGTTTACGTTTAAGCAATTATTATTTTCAATAAATTAACTGACGTATTTAATAATTTGCCATTCCGGTTGTTTTATAAAAACATAACAGACTGGTTGCTAGAGTATATACAGTAAATGAACATTTAGAAAGAAAATAATGCCGTATTATATTATAAAATAAACTGACTTAATTTACATTAATGATAACAATTATGTACTTAATTTTATTCATGTATTATTTACTTTTTTATGACATGTACTTTTTCTCTCTCTGACATGTAAATTTTAATTTTTAATTTTGACATTTTTGTAATGATGACATTTGACATTTAAATAATTTTGTAATTTTACTTAATTATATATTTTTACATTAATAGCATTTTATTAAACCTTTGAGGTTTGTGGTAAGTGCCTTAGAGTCTACACAGTAATTTCGGTGACAAAAAAAAATGTATTCTACAACAATAATTAGGTAAATAGGTTACGTAGACCTTGTCTGCAGTTTTCGTAATACAAACGTAAAGCTCGACAAGCTGTCAACTGTACATACATAATGTAAATGATTCAAATGTATCGAGAAATCGATTTGTTTACTCGATTTCTCTTTTGATACGAAAGTCGCTGTTAGCTATTAGATTTGACTGGCGTTGTTGTAAATGTTTTGCCATTAGTGTCAAATCGCCAATGAATTTGAATAGCCATAATTTTCAAGTCTATCCCCTAAATATAGCACTTTCTAGTTTGCTTCCTTTCTTTCTCTGTATTCTCAGCTTATAATTTAGAATTGCTTGATGGTGCTACGGTCAGTAGGGAGAAGTTTCTATTTCTTTTTCTGTCAGATAACTTTGAAATCGGTAGTGACCTGCATTGCAGTCAAAACTGCTCTTTCATTATTTCAAGCTCAAATTTAACGCCTTTGCACAAGTATAATCAAATTAAAGGAACCAAATACTAATGTTACTAACAATTATGAGTCTTTGTTTCTCATAATAAATACCTTTTCGAGATCAAGGAATAAAAGTCATACATTTCCTTTATCAACTAGTCTAAAATTTACTTTGCAAGTTCTACGACGGCATCCATTTAGGTACTATTTATTTATTCAGGAATAACAAACGGTTAAGTTCACACTAAAGATAACTAATAAGAATAAGTAAAACCAGTATAAGTGCATTACCAACACCGTTATCCACATATTACTAAAATGAATAAATATAATTAAGAAGGCGCTTACAAATAACACCGTTATTAACCTAACTGCCTATAAATTTCAATTATAATGAATAACAAAAATTTAAAAATAAACTACGGGGTGCACTCCGGGAGTGCCGGCAGAAGTGAAAGCCGCTTAAACGAAACAGCAGGAGCAGGCATATATTTTCGCCGCGCGGTAGAGAGAGAGGGGGATATTATTTCCTCTACTACGCTGCGCCCCGGGCGCTCTACTCACCCTCCATCTTACAAATTTTCGATCCACGTGTCTTGACGCGACTTTAACATTTTTTACCCATCCCAAAAATTTTAAACTCTGATGTGCACAACGCCTCTAAAAAAGTTTTCACTTTAAAAATGTAACAATGAAATTTAAAAAATAATAAAATACACTAAATCTATTGAAGTCAACAACTAAAAAATACTTTACTAAAATCTACCTTACTAAGAGCATCTTTCTGTCGTAGTAGCATTATTATGTATGTATGTAAATGTTCAATGTGATGAAGTTGTATGGTGTTAACATAGGTAGGTATTATTTGCTCGTGATTGTACATTACACAATACTTCAATGACACCACTAGTGTTGACAATCTCTTTCTGAAACCATGCTGACGTGAGCAGGAGTGCGTTTCATAGTATATTTCTCTATGTTGGTACCTTTTTTTCCAAAATAGCGCGAACGCGTTAGAAGCATCGTTATAAAAAAAACTTTCACTATTTATTTTAATATTTTGGGCATGATTCTATCGCAGAATCCAAAACTTATCTTAAATGACTTACCTTCTTGTCAGATATTAACAGGGGTACCAACTCGGCGGCAAAGGAAATATACGACGAAAGGCACTCTATACTAAACGCAAAGACTCGCGGCAGATGAGGCCATAAATCACTTTTGTAATAGAGATGCGCACACGCAGTATTAGTATAGTATAGTGCCAGAGTGTGCTCTCTCTGAAATCAAATCTAAAAAAAATAAGTTCAAAACTAAAACCCGACTACTGAAAAATCACGCTCTAAACAGTATGAAACAAGAAAATATTCTCATCTGAAATTGTCGTGGTCGTATGCCACTTTTCCCTAAAATGAATTGTTTTGTTAGAGTAAGTGTCTAACTTTTAGTCTTAATTTTTTCCGTCTAGCCCCCTTTCGCAACGCGCGATAAGGAACTTCGTTCCAATAAAAATAAAATAAACATTAAAAATCGGCCAAGTGCGAGTCAAACTCGCACATGAAGGGTTTCGTCTCTCACCCAAGGTTGCCTGGAAGAGACTGCTACGTAGCTATAAGGCCGCCTATTGTGTGTTCCTCTTTTTTGACATTTTCTCTGTATGTGTTTGTTTTTGTATCGTGTGCAATAAAGTTTCTATTATTATTATTGCCTAAATGCCATTATAATTTTTCGTCTGCAAAAACAAGTTTGTTTCATAGTGTTTGTATGAATGACAAAGTTATATTTGCGGTTTTGGAAAATGTGCTATAGCTCTGAAACAACTAAATAAATTTCGTTCAAACTAATTTTCGTTAAAAGTTTTTATAAAGATCTACATCTTATTTTTTTTCACTTTCTTATTTTAAAAGTTAGAGGGGACACACATTTTTCCACTTTGGAAGTGTATAACTTTCTAACGGTTGACTTTGAGAAAAAACTGCTATAGAAGTCTCAATGTAATTTTTAAAGATCTATGTAATGATATCCCACACGTATAGGTTTGATAAAAAAAAATCAGTAACAGTTCCATGTATGGGGAGCCCCCCTTTAATTCATTTTTTTTTATTTTTGTGTAAAAACCGTAAAGTGGTTTACAGAATACATCTACCTACCAAGTTTCTACTGTGTGATCCTTATAGTTTTGGAATAAAGTGGCTGTGACATCTTACCACTTTGGAAGTGTTATATCTTTCAAACGGTTGATTTTGAGAAAAAACTGTAGTAGAAACTGCAATGTAATTTTAAAGACCTATCTATAGATATGCCTCAAGTATAGGTTTGATAAAAAAAAATTATTTTTAAAATCCCTTTCGGGAAAAATGCTATATTTCTAAAACTGACAACCATATTTCGTTCAAACCAATTTTCGTTGAAAGTTTTTATTAAGATCTACAGCGTATATATTTTTTTTATTTTTCACTCTCTTATTTCAAAAGTTAGAGAGGACGGGGTACACATTTTACCACTTTGGAAGTGTACATCTTTCAAACGGTTGACTTTGAGAAAAAATCGTTTTAGAAACCTCAATGCAATTTTTAAAGACCTATCTATTGATACCCCACACGTATAGGTTTGATGAAAAAAAAATTTTCAGTGTCAGTTCCATGTATGGGGAGCCCCCCCTTAATTCATATATTTTTTTATTTTTGTGTTAAATCCGTAAAGCGGTTTACAGAATGCATCTACCTACCATTGGAATAAAAAGGGTGTGACATACATCGGTTTGGCCGAATCTATAAGGGTTTCGTTTTTTGCCTTTAGGCTACGAAACCCTAAAAATGGCTGATTATAATGATGATCCAGTAATAAAATAAAAAAATAAAAAGGTTTTTATTTTCCATAATTAAAGTATGTGTGAAACATCTCCAGGAAGTAATATAATACTTGTGTTGGAGAAGTTTCGCTCTTGGCCTTAGCTTAAATACAATGGAAAACAGTTAATTAATTATTACACGTAAATATGTGTTACAAAGTTATAATATGTGTAAGAAAAGAATAAGATAAGCAGTTCAGAGTTAATGTGTGTTTGTACGTGTGTGTGTGTGTGTGTGTGTGTGTGTGTGTGTGTGTGTGTGTGTGTGTGTGTGCGTGTGTGTGTGTGTGTGTGTGAGAGAGAGGAATGTGTGTATGAGTGTATGTATGTAAGTCAGTGTGAGTGCGTGCACTTGTGTGTCAGTGTGTGTCTTTGTTTGTGCATGTATAAATTTGTGTTTGTAATACAAAGTATGACACGTTTACTGCCACAACTGTATACCTAAGTCAGCGCATATCACTGTAAACCAAAATCCTTATCCTTCCTAACTAATATTATAATTGCGAAAGCGTGTTTGTTTGTCCTTATTTGGCTCCCTAACTAAGCAACCAAAGCCTTGATTTTTGTAGGTCTTTTCGATCGAGTTAGTTGAAAGGACGCAAAGTAACGTAGGCTTTTTATCCCAATATTCCCACGGGAACGGGAACCACGCGAGTGAAACCGCGGGCAGAAGCCAGTTTACAATAATTTCTTCATCCAAATTTTTGCTAACGCTCCTCTTCCTTCTTTTTTGCGTCGGTTAAAAATGGCTACCTCAATGGAGCGTGAAAGGGGTGATTGCTTGATTGAGAAAATGTTGTTTCCCGGTATTTTTTTTTGTCGAACCTTATCCTACGTGTCCAACACCTGTCACTGTCAGTCAAACAAATAATTTTTGCTACATCATGTGACAAAGTGCTGCGAGCGTTCTGCCTATTGAAAATATTAATCGTAGTATATATGTATTGTAGTATTTAGTTTTATAAGTTTATGTATTATTGTGTATTTTAAGTATTCTCTCATATCTATCTCTCTTATCTCTCTTATCTATATCTTATTTATTCTTCTCTTGTCATCTTCCTTTCTCACAAACCCTGTCAGTATAACAGCGCATCTGTGTTCATTCGGCCCACCTGTGAATGACACAGAGGCAAAACGCTGATATAGGGTTTTATTGACCCCACACAATTCTTCCTATTAGTTATATTTTGTTGTGTTTATTAAATTTATATTTTTTTTTATCCTTTCTATTTTTATTGTCTGTATCGTATGTGTGTGTGTGTCAATAAATGTGTTTCTGTATTATTCTTTGCTATTACCTAATTTATTTTTCATATTTGTTTTTGCTAACATGCTATCGGTCCTTGATCCATAAGCAGTTGTTTTGTTTATTATCTAAATTAAAATAGAAATGTACAATCCAAGCATACGTTTGAAAACTATTTAAAAGAATACCGAGTGTAATAAACTTAAACAATATCAAATTCAGAAGAAACAAAGAGTACTTACCATAAATTTATTATTACTGACCCATGATATATCTATGGTACTCACAGTGTTATTATTGAAATTCAGTTTTCATTATTATTTTACCGCTTCAGTTGTAAAGTATACGGAAATTTAAGATATAGGTATTATTACGAAACTTGTGTTTAAAAACCCAGAAGTCATCCAATCACTAATATAATTATACATGCGTAAGTAACAATGGCTGTCTGTCTGCCTGTCAGACTGTCCATTGAATTTGTTGTCAGAGAAACAAGTATTGTATACCTACCTAGCAGAAGCGAGGGAGCGGAATATACCGAAAGTAAGCCGGACTAAAAAAATCTCCACTCTTAATTGTATGGTAGGGTTTTTGAAAGGAAAGCCAATGGGAATCCGTTTGCCACTGTTACCTCGTATTAAAATATAACGTTTATATATAAATATAATCTATATACTTAATTCAGGTTCGCAAAATTTGTGACGACTCGATAGGGACTTTGGCGCGTAGTACGCGGCCGAGTAAGGTATCAAATTAAAGGTACTCGAGTCTATTTGTTCCGAAAACTATAAAATATACAAAATGTTAAACATGATGATCACAAACTGCAATTAAAGATTTTCGCATAATTTGGAATTTTTCGTCGATCGACCAACCCGAGTATCGGGTTGTAACCGCCCTAGTATAGATGATTTTGTCTTTGATGTTTTATTTTTGTATTTTTTATGAACAACGGTGAGACTCTTAGCCTTCATCATACCTGATGTTAAGTATCGATGAGGCTGAAGATGGTAGCGAGCCTCTCCCGGAATCCTCATCACTGAGGAACCGGCTAACTTATCTCTAACTGCCAGAACACAACAATACTGAAAACATGGTTGTTATAGCGTCAGGTTTAGATAATAATTTCTAAATCTATCACAATCCCTTTCAAATGTATTGCTATTGTTATAGTGATTTATGGAATTGTGCAACTTAAAGTCGCAATCCCTTTCAGAACGGATGATGCTTTAAATGACACTTCATTAGACACTTCTCCATACATTTCAAAGATATTTTCGTCTGTCACTTTGCTTAGACAGTTGAATTTCATTCATTCAATACCTTTCAAAACGCGTCCCGATCACAATCCCTTTCAAATGTCAAATAGTGACCGCCTGCTAGCCTAGCATGACCAACAAAACGCGATATGATACAGCGCTTTAACACGTTTAACCGTCAAAAGACAATGGGTTTTGACGTTTGAGTGTGGATAAAACGCTATTATCATATCGCGTTTGAAGTATGTAAATATCTTTCAAATGACGAATTGAAATGGATAGATTTCAAAATTATACAATTAGTTTAGTAGTTCTCCCCCGGTTCAGTGTTTCAAAGATTAGTTCCTACAAAACATACTAACAAACTTTACTACTATATAATTATAATATGTAGCTATAAGATAAAAAAAAATTGAAAACTCACGCAGACAGAGTCGTGGGTGATCGCTTGTGTCTTGTAAAAGGAAGAAATCTGTCTAGACCATGAATGAACATAACACGCTATTTTACCGTAATGCCTTCCGGGAAATAAAAGTTAAACAATAACACAAATAAGGAAATTCCAAAAATAATAAATTGGTCTGTCCGAAGTGATGATTGACATTTTTGCATCCCGTCATATCCCATACAATGTCTGCGAGTTTTTAAAGAAATTAATAAAAGGTCGTATTATTTTTTAATTGGATAAGAAAGTGAAGTTGACAATACATTGCACTATAACTTATAATTTTAAGACTGTCGGAGTTTCACCCGAGTTCTTTTCGTAATAACACGGGTTGTGAGGCTCCATTTTTAACTCAGTCTACCGTACAATTTCTATATAATATGAAAATTATTACAACATATATTTACTCGACATTGTCAAAATTCGCGAATTTTATCGCGACATCGCTATTAATTAAATCAAATCAAATCAATATCATTTATTCAGTCTAGGCTGTTACAAGCACTTATGAACGTCAAAGAAGCTACGCCATCGGTTCACAAACCCTACGGCGGGAGACCTTGTAACGAGAAGAACCGGCAAGAAACTCGTCAAGGGCTATTTTTTTCTCCCTGTTTTATTTCATACAGAGTCGTCAAATTGAAAAGTGAGCTTAACATATCAGTAAGGTCAATTTCCATCACAAAAGAAAATACTAATTATAATATTACATTTTATGGTTATCCTAACCGTAAACAATTTTCAACTCGTAAGGAAGGACTTACATTTAACATTTCTCGCATTACAAGGTTACTGTACTGCAAGTTGTGACGTACATCATACAGGTCGATAGTAATTTATTTTAAATGAAAATATTTAATCTCTAAGCACAACGTTAAGACAAGCAGACTGAAGTAGACCCATTTCCGCTGGCGGCACCCGTTCACGAGCATGACGCATGAACCAGCCATCGCTTCGCTCAACCATATTTTAGGGAACGTAACGACCCGCCTCACACGACACCGCCGAAGAAACGTTTGAGTGAGCATGACGTACTTCAGGTACTTATGTTAAAGTGTATAAATATAAAAAATACAATGGCAAAAACAAAAAAAAGAAAGATAAAAGTGCATTAATATAAGACGCAACTTACAATTTTACTGGAAGACGCATCAGCTGGGTCATAATCATAAAGCGTATTTAAAGTAAATTAAAAATAATAATAATAATGGCTTTCATATACTTAATTACAATAATTGGAGAACATTACTTATTTTTATTTATTCTGATCAAGCAGAGCCACGTTCTCAATTCAAAACATCATAAATAACATAGAATTTATAAAATTGAAACAAAAATATAAATATCTCAACACATTTTAACACAATCAGACAAGAGCAGACCCATCCCACTGGCAGCACTCGTTCACGAGCATGACGCATGAACCAGCCATCGCTTCTAATTAAGAAAGAAGAAGTTTCAGACTGACAAAATAAGGAGTGAAATATTACACGCTTTGATACGTAGATCAAACTACCGCGATCCACCAACTATCGGTGTGATAATAAATAAATAAATAAATATTTCTTACACTCACACCAATTAGCCTAGCCTAAAAGTAAGCACTAAAGCTTGTGTTATGGTATACTAGGATAACGTATATAAATACATATATAAATATTTTTTTGTTACACTATACCGTCTGGGGCCTAGAACCGGGGATAATATTAAAAACGGAAGCTCTTTACGTCACTAGTGATTGAATCATTAGGGTTCTAACTAATTAAAACCTAATCTTTACTTTTTGTTTTTTTCTAACAAACTTAATCGTGAATTCAATATAATGCAAACAACAGTACCGCTCAACTTTTCGGAGCTACTCGGAACGTCTTTTTGACAATTTATGTGTCGGCTGATAGAAAAATTATACTGTCTTACTTACTATCGTAATTCATGAATCCACGAAGGTATTGTTTTCTTGCTGGAGTGTTTTTTGCACTCAAAGCCATTTTCACATAAATTGTGTAAATGAATCCAAGTCGATTACTTAAATTGAAATCAATTTAAACTGAAACCAAATAAATTCCCATGACAATATTCTGACTTTACTAATCAAAATTATTCTTTGGAATTTACACTCTTTTAACACTATGATCTTCTATAGAAAAAGATCATAATGTAAAAAGCGTAGAATCCATGAATTAGCAGGTACTACGTATCAGTACTTAATAATTCCATGGCTGAATCTACTTGGTATTGATTGAGATGACATGTCATGCATGATGGATAAAATTATAAACAGGTAACTGTCATTGCGATATTTAATATTAAACGAATTTTAATTAATTTGAAACAGAGATTTTTAGCTGTGGGAAGTAGCAGGGGCTGTTGCTATTCAATGAGATAAAGGTTAAGTTTCTAATGGATAGTGATATCGTGATGTTTTGCGGTAAGTTTTTGTTGTCCCCTGTACCACAATTAGTTCGCAACGTTAGCGATAATATCGTTTTGAAATACTACACTGATTATGAATCGTAACTTTAAATTCTTATTGTGAGTAATGCATGGGTTTTGATTAACTGAAATCTTTTCAGAATAAATACTAATACTCTAGAGAGTCTTTATTTTCAATATTTTCCCCGATTATAGGCCCCACGCGGTATATAAACCTCCATGACTCAGTTGCAAATGCACGTGCTCATCATACAAACATTTGCCCCTACCGGGATTAGAACCCAGGACTTCAAAGTAGGCGACACCTTGAAACCGTTTAGCGTACCACAGATGAGGAGATAATCGTAGTTTAAGGGCCGGTTTCAATAATCTATCCCTAACAAGGGGTAGGCCTATTTGGTTACGTTACTTAGGAACCGCTGTTATTTTGGGTTATGTTAGGCTAATTAACAAAAATATCTAGGAAACAAAGCTCTAGTAAGCCTATCTTTTACTGAGGATAGGTTATTGAAACTGACCGTAAATAATGTTTTTGTCCCTTTGACTGCAACTTCATTTAATAATGTTTAGCGTTAATTGGCTGTTTTTTGATACACATAAACATGAACATTTTCTTTTGATAAAGCTCGTCTACTCCATATTAATATCAAATTATCACGAACACTTCTTACCATATTTTCAAATAGATTGAGCGCTTCCGTGCTTCGGAGGGCACGTTAAACCGTCGGTCCCGGCTGTTGTCATTTGATTACAGTCGTTAAGCTTGGCTTCAGAGGCCTTGATAAACTCTGACACCAGAGGTGGCCACTTATCCTCACTCGATAAGAAGAAGAAATAGAAATAAACCTTAAATGGCAAGACTTATCTTAGAGAGGCTTGACGACCTTCACTTGAGCATAGCCTTGCAAATGCAGTGCATTATAGGCAAGGTAATAGGCCATGCGATCTTGATCGTGACATTTTAATATCACGATTGTAGCGATGTTTACCTTTTCGTTCGTTTTTTATTTACATAATTGTTATTCTTCGTTCAGAAATTAATGCCGCGTCACCATAATAAATATTTTTAAGCACAACGAAATTCCTGAATCAAGTAAGATAAATCATGATAAACTACATCGTCACTCAGAATTCGTTTAATAAATTCTCGAGGCAACGAAACCGGTCGCCTTTATTCTCAAAGTTTTATGAAACAAAACTAATCAGTCTGTATAAACACACGACGACTAAGCCCACAGATAAAGTAAAGTATTATTTTATTGCAATAAAACAACTTTTACGGATATCAAACGCGCTATATTTCACGAACTAAGTTGTAATTGTCCGTATTTTTAGGTTCTTTAGGAGTTTTTTATTTTTCCGACGTTTCGGCACCTTTTTAGCTGCCGTGGTCATGGGATGACTGTCATCCCGTTTACAACTTGGTTCGTGAAATATAGCGCGTTTGATATCCGTAAAAGTTGTTTTATTCCAATGAACAGTGCGCGCCAAAACATAAGATGTACGTAAATTAATTTTATTTAAGTAGATAACTGGATTTATATTTAGAACGGCAGTCTGAGTTCCATGTGAGTTCCGTTAGTTTCTTTCTTCTAAACAACCAAACTGTAGATAATTTTAAATCAAGTAAATATACTAGAAAAAAGCAACTTGTCTCATGTCGCCCTGACGGGACTCGAACCCGCATCCTTGGGAATCCAGCCCAATGCACTGACCAATTATGCTACAGAGACCTACGAGAACACGTTGAAATTCTCTAGTATATTCACCTTTTTCTACGGTGTTGGCCACCGTCGTTTCATCAATGAGAGAAATATCCTCGCTTTCGAAAGAAACATCTTTACAGATGTTTGACTATCGATTAAGATGAAACTGCCATCTACTTATAACTTTTTTAATTTTGCATTTTACAATGCTATTTTTATGTGATAATTTTTAATCAAGTAAATATACTAGAAAAAAGCATCTTGTCTCATGTCGCCCTGACGGGACTCGAATATTTACTTGATTAAAAATAATCACATAAAAATAGCATTGTAAAATGCAAAATTAAAAAAGTTATAAACCAAACTGTAGGTTAAGATAAAGCTTAACTTGCTACCTATCTATTTACCCGACTACGGCAAGACAAAAAAAGGAGGGTTAAGATTTTCACCGGTATGTATGTATGTATGTTCATCTGTACCCACATAACTTTTAAACTGCTGATTATATATTCACAATATCGAGGTATCCTTGGAAGCGTCTCGATTGTCCGCTGGTTATAGGCTATGTCACGTCACACGAAATTAAATATGGCGCCTAGACGACATAAAGTTGTGAACTAAAAAACTTTTTTTTTTAAAGAATATCGTGTTTGGTGTCATATGAAAGCTCTTGGTAAGCACGTTTCAAAAAAAAATATTTTATTAGTTTTTGCTCGCGGCTTTGCTTGCATAAATCGAATTTTGGTAATAATTTCCTTAAGATTACGTCTTAGAAGAGAGTTAAACATAAAACGCTTCTCAAACTGCATACTTTACAACTCCAAAAGAATTTAAATAAAAAATAAGTTCAAAAACTAAAACCGGACTACTGAAAAATCACGCTCTAAAAAGTATGAAACCAGAAAATATTCTCATCCGAAATTGTCGTGGTCGTATGCCACTTTTCCCTAGAATGTATTGTTTTGTTAGAGTAAGTGGCATACGACGAGCGTGATTTTTCAGTAGTCGGGTTTTGGTTTTTGAACTTATTTTTTTGTTATTTGGGTTTGCTTTTCAAGCAAAAAGTATAAAAAAACGAAATCACGCTAAATTCCTTAGTCCGTGAAAAGTTATAGATAAATAGACCATTGAAATTATCATTATCAAATGTCTCCACTGGTGAGGTTTCCGGATGGGTAACAAGATTGGTCCCATGACCACCACGTGGAGCCAATGCGGATTGGTGGATTTACCGACTGAAAATAGATCAAGATCACGGCTTCACGTGCCTGCTGAAGCACAGAGAAGCTCAAAATGTAAAATTTTTGGTCAAACATCCAAATAATTTTAACCGCTACAATCGCAAGTCGAGCGCGCGAACCTTTCTTCGTATATTTGAAAGCCAGTATCGGCAAATACTATAGTGTCTATAGTGTTTGGTATCAGTGATAACTTCATAAGTTCATTCACCTGTCTTCGACAATGGGGTAGGACCAGGATACACCTAAGGTTAACTTCGGTTAACCTTTATTCAAAAGGGTGAATGGCGTCGCGAAATTGGCCTCGATCCGAGGTAAGTGGACTGTTAAGCCGGGTCCACATTACTTCAACTTTTGTATAAACTGAGCTTAACTTAACATCTGCCGTAATAAGTTCTGTGTTAATAATTAGAATGTGTTTATTTAGGTTATGGCTTTATGTCATACTTACGCTGAAGGCATAAATCCCATGCGGGTTAATAGAGCTTAGGAGGTGCAGTTTGATAGTGAAATGTCGTAAATCTGGTTAAATCAGCCATTTGATTGGAAGGCTAGCCGGTAAATTAAACGCCGGCATTCAGTTGAATATCTAGGCCGATCGATGATAGAATTAGCATGACTTAACGTTTAACTAGCGGGCTTATTGTAAGTTAGCCCTTTAAAATTTTGCCACGTGATCAAAATTTTGTTGAATTTTTTTGCCATTCGGGTGCTGGTAATCTCAAAACAAATATGGCGTCAGATAGCTCGCATCAGCTGGCAATTTTATTTGCTTTGTGTTCGTTTCAACATAACTTACAGCGTGTTATTAATATCAATATTGATATAATAAAAATGTGTGATAAATATATGCCTGATAAAATTCCGCCGGCTACAAGTTTTCACGAATAGTTTGAGTCTATAATGACATCTCATTTAATGAGACGGCTAAATATGACGTTCAGCCAAGTCGTTAAATGTTTCATTCAACGACTTGGCTAGTTGTCCTCTAGCCATTTCATTGAATGCCAGGCGTTTAATTAACGGGCTGGCACTCCAATTGAACGGCTGATTTAACCAGTTGGCTGCGATATATAAACATCCCTCTTATCTCCACACTTCAACGACGCCAGATTTGTCATTGGTTGGGTTGGTGAATATAAAATATGGTAGATTTAGCTGTTGTTCAAGATAAGATATTGCTCGCAAATTCGTCGACAACTCCACATGGACAAAAGTAGTTTCCTTTTTTCAACCCATTAGAAATTTAATCGTCAGCGAGTGAGTCCGAATCATCATGGCAACGCACCGACAGGGCCCAAGTTCCTGCTGCGAGCTGCCATACCGACTACGGCCGTGTACCTATCCCGCCTGCACCATGGACACACCACTGCGCAGGACGTGATGGAGTACATCAAGTTGAAGACCAACATCTGTTTGAGAGTTCAGCCTCTGGAATCGCGCCATAACACTAATTTTGAGGCGTTTGTGGTGCGCATCCCGACAGTAAGGCTGGAACTTTTCATGAAGGAGGACTCCTGGCCGCAGGTTGTTGTGTGTTCAGAGGGGCGCTGCTCTGTGTCCCCGACGCAGAAGCTGTTAAAATGATTTTTAATGGTAATATATTATATGTATATTTATGTATTTATTGTATGGGCCTTGATGCCTGAAATAAATAATTAAATTAAATTACAATTATAATTAATAAAAAAAATCCATCCTTAAAAACCCTTCTGCATAAACCTTTGTGCCGAAATTTCAAACAATTTCTTCACATCTTCCCTAAGTTACACATGTCTTAAATAGTATCGTTTGATCGAAAATTATTCACACATAGTAAGTAACTTGTCGTAACAAGTTACCAACTTAATTATAAACTTTAACAAGGTTTATCATGTAGCTCGATGAAGCATAAGTACACTAACTGTCAATCTTACTAATATTATAAATGCGAAAGTATGTCAGTTTGTTTGTTTTTTGTTTGTTTGTTTGTTTCTCTTTCGCGCAGAAACTACTGAACGGATTTGCATAAAATTTTGTATATAGAAACTTCAAGTAGTGGACTAACACATAGGCTACTTTTATCCCGATATTCCCACAGGAACGGGAATCACGTGGGTGAATGTTTAGATGTTTGTTACTCTATCACGCAAAAATGGCTGAAATTAGAGACACATACTTTGTAGCCTGGATGTTTTGATGTTTTGATGTTTTGATGTTTTGATGTTTTGATGTTTTGATGTTTTGATGTTTTGATGTTTTGATGTTTTGATGTTTTGATGTTTTGATGTTTTGATGTTTTGATATTTTGATGTTTTGATGTTTGATGTTTGACGTTTTGATGTTTCGTTGTCGGTTTCTTAATCACGTGAAAACTGCTGTTTGAAGCCTAGAGAGGCACATTCGATAATATTTACCGCGTAACCAATTCTTCATTTCTACGCTTAAAAAAAGCGATGCGGACCCATTAAATAGTGCCACGTCCTATCCTACTAATATTATAAATCCGAAAGTTTATGAGGATGTTTGAATGAATGGATGGATATTTGATACTCTTTCACGCAAAAACTACTGAATTGATTAAGATCAAATTTAGCACACAGATAGAAGATAGCCTGGATTAAATGGATAGGCTACTTTTATCCCGATATTCTTACAGGAACGGAATCCCGCGGGTGAAACCATGGGCGGCAGCAAGTATTACTATACATCATAACAAGTATTTGAGATTTGAATACTTACTTACTTACTATGATGGCGCAGTGACCCAAAGTAAGTCTTGCCCTTCGATAATAAGCCGCGCCATTTGGGTCTGTCGTGTACAAGCTCCTTTCAATCTGGCACTCCGAGCTCATACAAGTCGCACAAGACCAGGAGGACTACTCTCTAAGCACGAAACGCGTAGTTTCGGCCTAAGTTATGGACGTTTCCTACTCCGTATAACCTATGGACAGCATTAGTTTGGAGACCCGAACTAAGAATGAATGAGAATACGTTTTGGCTTTGTCCCTACTCCCAATGTGTTTGTGCCGTTTGTTCAAAACTAGTACATCCGAAATCAATAGAGAGTAAGCTCCATCCGTAGTTTCGGGAAACTTACGGACGGAGGCCCGTATCTTAGTTGACGGGCTTAGAGAGTAGGCCTCCTGGGGGGCTATCGCGTAAAAAATCTGGGTATGGATATGGGCTTCATTTGACAGTTGAAGCTCACAAAATTACCTTATATGGTAATTTATCTTTCAAATGAAGCCCATATCCATATCCATATTTTTTACGCGATAGCCCCCCTGGTCCTTCTAGCGGTGTCTCGGCCGCCCAATAGGGCGCCGACCGCTTATATGACCAGGAACTCTATTTTTGATTCACTCCTCGCACATCAAGCACTTAGCTTCTACTGATTTTCGTTCGATATACGAATTTCCGTATTTTTGAACCGCTCGACCGCAAACAGTGCCTTCACCCACTCGTTGTAGTCGAGCGAAACAAGCGTGCGACGCGTGACTTAAGTCGCATGCGTGTGACTTAAGTCATACGAGCGATTCAAAAATAAATACTGCACGATCGTCCTCCATCTTAAAATATTAGTATAAGTAAATTCTGTGTTATTACATCCAATATTTTACTGTATGAAATCTGATATCAAAAAATAATATCTTAAAGTTAGGAATTCACATATGTTCTAAAGCACTTTGCAATGATTTATCTCAGACTTAACTCTTATTTATGGCGCTATTCTTTTACGAAAAAATAATAATCATTGCAAACTCTATTACGAAATCTGTGGTCTAGTGAAAACACATGTATCAGATCCAAAGGTCCTGGGTTCGATCTAGTTACCAGTAGGACTCGTTTTAAGTGCACCTGGCTTACTACCACCACATTTGTCCAAGTGGCCAGAGGTGGCCACTAATCCTCATTCGATAAGAGAGAGACTATAATGTTTTAAACTTAGTTGTGTTCTGTTTGGAGTTAAGATAGCCAGTTCATCAGTGTTTTAGGATTCCGGGAGAAGTGCGATTCCACCAACAGCCTTATCTTAATACTTAATGTCATGATGAAGGCTTAGATAAAGAATAATACTAACAATATCTGCCTTTACACGACGCACCCACCACCAGGCCCACTACTTTTTTTTTAGAAACCAATTTATTTACTGCACAGAAGAGGCGCTCTTTGCATTCTCATAAAAAAAACCGTTTAATAAACGGAAAGAATAATAATGGTAGAGTGGCAGGAGTGTGCTATATTGGGTAAAGCTATCAAATGCATATTTTTTTCAAAATTGAATATCATTTATTCAGTCTAGGCTGTTACAAGCACTTATGAACGTCAAAGAAGCTATGCCATCGGTTCACAAACCCTCGGGAGACCTTTTAACGAGGAGGGCTATTTTTGTATCCCTGTTTTATTTTATAAATACATTCGTCAAATTGAAAAGTGACCTACACATGGGTAAGATCAATTTTCATCACAAAAAACAACTCCTTCCCGCGTTAAAGTGTTATTATCATGTTATTAACATCGTCGTCTCAGCCATATAACACCCACTGCTGGGTATAGGCCTCCTCCAAAAAGGTTTGCCATAATCGCCACGCTTGGCAGGCGGGTTGGCGATCGCAGTGTGGCCAAGTTTGTAGGAGACGCTGCTGCCCGTCTCCTGAAGGCTGAGTCCCTTAGTCGCCTTTTACGACACCCACGGGATGTGAGGGGGTAGTGCTATTCTAAGCCGACACTACACAGCTATTATATTATTATAACATATAATGAAACAACCCCATTAAGTAATTCTAAAATACTTGTGTTGGGGCGCTTCGCTCAATGCCCTTGCAACTTAGTATAACATAATGTTAACAAAAACTAACATAAAGAAATGGAAAGCTATTTAAAAGTTTTTTTTGTGAAGGTGTGTGTGTGTTTGTGTGTATGTGTGTGTACGTAAATATTTTGTGTGTGTCTATGTGCCATAATATATATAAATATTTAAGTAATCTTTATAATTCCCTTTAATAAATTTTCTGTCGTCGTCGATAAGTCGAAAAGAAAGTACTGGTCGACTCGGAAGTCATACCATCATAACAATCATGATTGTACATGAACGCAGCACATCGGGCCTAATACAAGAATGTAACAACAACGTAAACAAGGTAGGTGCTTCCAATAATCTCACTGTCCATTGGATTAAAGGCCACAGCGGCGCACGAGGTAATGACATGGCAGATGAGTTAGCGAGGCGGGGTTCAGATTCTACCCCTCTCGGACCAGAACCTTTTGCTCCCATCCCGGCTAGCTGGTATGATGGTACGAGCACACAGCTAACTTGCGCCAAAACTACTGGGACTCACTGTAGACGTGCAGACAAGCGAAACTAGCACTACCGCGCGCAGACGCTTGTCTCTCCAGAGCTCTCCTTAAACTCAGTAGACCGCTGTTACGTTTGATAACAGGGGCCATCACTGGCCACGGTAACTTTAACAAGCACCTTTTCAATTTAGGTGTCACTGACAGCCCACTATGCAGAGGCTGCATGGAGGAAGAAGAGACAGCTGCTCACGTCCTGTTGGATTGTGACGGAGTAGCCCCTTACCGGGCGAAGTACCTCGGCTCATCAGGCAGTCTCCGGGAAGCCGTCTCTGACGTGAAGGCGCTGCGAGCATTCCTGGTTGAGCTGGGATGGCTGGAGTGATCCGGCCTGACACCCTCCGGACGCAAAATAGGCGCAAAAGAGTCGTCGAGTTGCGGAAACCGCCCGTATTGTATGAAGAAGAAGAAGAAGAAGAACAATCATGATTGGACAACATGAACCCATTCTTACCCCCTGTACCATTTGTTGTATCCACAGAACAAAATAACTTTACGGGCTTTTCGGGATCTTTTGACAGTTTGTTATATGAAAAAATGACAAATTATATGCCACATTAGCTAACCATAACTTATCAGTAGTTGGTGAAACCGATCCTTAAATGTAATACCCACATTTCGATTCGTCTTTAGCCATATAAAGTGCTGAGGCCTGTCTTAGTAAGAACAAAAAGGTCACAAATCCATTTACAAAAGATACGCCAGAGTTGGTGCCAGTGTGCTACAGCACATGATTGACCTTAACTTTAAATTTTTTTAGTTAAAGTTAAGATCAATCATTATTTAGTTGATATAATTTTAAAGACAGCGAAAACGACAGCGTTATCAAGATTTTCTGAAAACTACTGTAGGTAACTGTATGAGGAGGCGAGTTGTTCGCGCGCTCGGCCTACGATTTAGTTTCGCAATGGTCGGTCATGGGATAGGTGACCAATCATTTACTATCTTTTCCGTGCCTCGGAAGGCACGATAAACCGTTGGGCGCGGCTGTATTTGCGGTCATGAAAACCCACCAATTCGCATTGGGCCCGCTTAGCAGATCATGGCCCATTCTCCTTATCTTATGACTTATCCTTCCATAAGGAAGGCCAATGCCTCGGCAGTGGTGACATAAGAAATGGAAAATCACGACTGTTCAATCTGTTTATAGGTACTTAAACATAAAACTTGTGTAATAATGTTAGAGCTTGTATTACGAAAACCGCATCTAAAATGAACGACATAGGTAAAGGGCAGTCTCAAGCACAAAGTATAAAGCCTGACCTGCTGTTGACTACATAAAAATACCACTTGTATTCGCGACACATTGATAAATTCCTCCTTTTATTAAAGTCGCTTAAAATTTATAAAAGATCTAAAAAAAATTTAAATGACGACTAAATATACATACAACGACATCTTTCATGCACGCCATACCGCTAAAGTAATAAAAAGCAGGCAGTTTCACCCGAGTTCTTTTCGTAATAACATGTGCTGTGAGGCTCCATTTTGAACACAATCTACCGTAAAAAAAATTATACTACAAAATATTACTGAACTGCAAAATTCGAGTTACAATAGATCTAATAGGTCGCAGTGACTACAGTTCCAACTGGAGCTGCATAGCCCCTATACTTATCCTACAGTTAATTAAAAATAACAACTTATGGATCATATTTGTCCAAATCAAGAAATGATTTTTCTCTATTTAAGCCAATTGTTTTCCAAATTGGTATCCTTATAGTTACAGTAGAGGATTCCAAGAAAGGGAATCACAAATAAACACGGCTACAACATATAATTTTATTATTTTCTCTTTGATTTTCCTTAAGGAAAGTCTCTTTAACTTTCATCGGCTCTTTAATATAAGACTAAGGAAAAACATTTTCCTTTTCTTTTAAGAGTCGGGTTTAACTAAGTATATAATATCACAAAATTGGTTCTAGTTTAACGAACTGCGCAAATGAAACATGAAATTGGAAAGATATTATCATTCTTGCTTTATGCTTCTGTATCGTTCTTTATCAATGATTATTAATTTGTATTGTATTTGGCAATTCAAAAACGTCAACACAGCAGCAGCTGTTAGATAGATTTTTCTAAAGCCCGAGATACACAAGGCTAGTTTTTTCGATCTAGGATAGTAATGTTAGTAAGCTAGCAAGTTAGTCATTCTGCTTCGTGTGGACATAACTACCTTCATTTCAAGTATTGGCCAGGTCAGGACAGCAAGCCGGGATAGAATATCTAGGTTCTAGCTTGCTATCCTGGCTTGAAAAACTTGCGTCGTTTATCACGGCTATTATTATAAGCAGAATGGACAGTAAGTGGACACTAACCCAGAAAGGGATTTAATTTTTTAACCGACTTCAAAAAAGGAGGAGTTTATCAATTCGTGTGTATGTTTTTTTAATGTTTGTTACCTCTGTACTCGCTTTGAATAATTATTTTATTTGTTATAAAGGGTATAAGTTTCAAGTTGGTCTCATCTCTCTCTCTCTCTCTCTCTCGTCGTCAAGACAGGATCTGATGATGGAATCCTAAGCAATTGTGCTCCTCACGATGAACATGGTAAAAAGTACTGAGCTTATCTCACACAAAAAAAATGAAAATAAAAGAGAAATTAAAAATTTTAAAACAGATTTCAAAAAGTAAAATATACAAATGAAAGCAAAACAAAATACTAAATAATAAAACCCCATAATTACAACAGAAACCATCTTCAAAATATACTTTTTGGAGTCGGTGCCAGCAATAATGGTCCATTCTACATTGCACTTCTACTTATCAGTAAGTGCCTACGTTCAGTTTTTTTCGTTCTAGCTGGCACCGACTCCTAAAAGTATATTTTGAAGACGGTTTCTGTTGTAATTATGTGGTTTTATTATTTGTTTTTTTATTAGGTTTTCATTTTTATATTTTACTTTTTTACATTACTATTTCATGAAATTAATATTTTCCAAATTCCCGTCCAAACTTCTGTCTGAGCAATTATGTAACTAGTTTATTTTTTCTAGTATTTTTCTACTAGAAATTTATTTATACAGTGCGCATCCATATAGTAGAATAACACTATTTTCTTACTAGTTAGTATGTGTGTATTTATTATCCTTTCTTAACAAAACAAGGAAAAGTACAAAATTCAATTATTGTCAAAATAAACCATTGTTTCACATGTAATAGATGAATCATTTACTTAAGGTAATGTCCCTTGAACAAGTTTTGTAATTTCCACTCAGGAAATAGTGTTTGTTTGTAAATTTAAACAAATAAGTAGTAATAGGATAAATATTAATAAAAAACGTGAAGGAAATAGAATTTAATTTTGTTGTTTTGAAATAGGTTTACTCGTAAGGATGTTTTGGACTTAAATTCCGTCAAATAGAAATTGGATTATAACTTTTTAATTTTGCATTTTACAATGCTATTTTTATGTGATAAAAACAAGAAAATATACTAGAGAAAAGCAACTAGTCTCATGTCGCCCTGACTAGTTGCTTTTTTCTAGTATATTTTCTTGTTTAATATTTATCACATAAATTGGATTATATACACAGAGTGACAAAGTTAAATCCGTTCCACACATATAATTAATATAATAATAATAATAAATTTCATACAATCACACCAATTATCTAGCCCACGTTAAGTTTCTTGAAGAACTCGTGTTATGCTTGAAGAACTCGTGTTATGGATACTAGATAACGGATAAACATACTTATATACGTTTTTAAAATATACATACATAATATACATATTAAGCACCCAGACCAAAAGAAATATACATGTTTATGCACACAAATTTTGTCTTTTACGGGGATCGAACCCGGGACCTCTGGCACAGACGGCGGGCTTAGTACCCCTGCGCCACACAGGTCGTCAAAACATATGTTTTCATACACATTCTTCTACATGTATAAGAAAACAGTAATAGACATATCGTGCAGATATCAAACATGAGGTCCTCGATACGCCATGGTCTATCTACTTATCCACCCGTATGGAAGACCTGTGTTCAAGGAGCCATTTTTCTTTTTATAAATTACAATTACGTTTACGTTTTGTTCTTTTACAAAATCTTAAACTATAAAAAAAATGTTTCAGTAAGTGTTAATTGTCATGATTGCAGAACAAATATTAATCTAGTAAACAAAGACCTTGATTTCTCTTTAATCAAAGAAGAAATATTATCCATTGTAAAGTACTCTTGACTTTGGTAAATGGACTTTAAAACGGCAAAAATGGTTGTATGCGGGCGAACAAATTGCGGTTAAAGAACGCTAGGTCAACAAATATACAAGGAAGGCCACGATACCTTGACCGCCTCGTGGTGCTGCTTAGAGCTGGAGGTAGCCTGGGACGTCCCTGGAGTTGGCTGTTGCAATTTCTTGAGGTATTCGGCGGGATGACACTTCACATCAGCAATATAATTGTCTACAAAGGGTTCTGTGTGATTAGGCCACTAAATCAGTGCAACCGCGAGCGGCCATTAGAAAACTCAAAGGCCTTCTCATCTTCTGCAGGCAGCGTTGCGTTGACAGCTACCACCGCTAGGGGGCACAGCAATGTCTCTCTCTCTCTTATGCAAGATAAGGTATGTGGGCAAGGGAAATGGAATAAAGTGAAGTAAGAATGGGGAGTGTCGACCAAATCAAATAATCGTATTTAAAATCAATGCAGCCAACCAACAAATTATTTAACGCGGCACATTTTAATAGTATACCGTCGCAACCAGTAAAGTTTCCATGACTTTTTTGATCAAGTACAAAACTTCATAACAACAAAAACTAAAGAGCAGGCGAACTTGAAATAACAATGAGATGAATGATTACATAACTGATCTCATTTAATAATCTTGTTGAATGATATCATTATGAAACGCTTATTTTATTTTGAACCTTATTTCTTTGATGGGTTTTATTTTAACCTTTGTTTTTTGTTTGTACAGTCAACAGTACCTACGTCCATTGCACTATGAAATCCGCTGCTAATACGTGTGATATTTGAGAACTCTCAAGGTCAAACCAAAGAAAACTAACCATTACTAACGTAGTCAAACTGTTGTCTGGGGGGGTCAATTCTGCTTACTTCTAGTCATAATCGTATGAAAATAGTTCAACAATTTCAGAGGTTTACTTACTTCTCTTAAGTGTAAGAACACTTGTGCCAGGAGCTGTCACTCTCCCATAACAAATCAGGGGTATATTTACGGACAAGCTGATTACTTAGATAATACACTTATGTTGTTTTTGTGTTATCTTGAATACTTCTATAACTTAAGGCGATACTCGAAAAAAATATGCTGAAGTGAGATAGCAGTGAGAAAATGACGCGCACGGGAGCGAGACCGATTTTGCAGATTAGGCAAAAAAACACAAAATCACTTCGTTTTAAAAAACTACAGCGATTTTAAAAAAATGCTTCTATACGATCCTAAATATTATTGGTGTCCACTAATTAAAACAATTTCCAATAGTGTAAGTAACCCCCTTTACTACTTACCTACTTGAATTTTCTTATTTTTTAGAGGTCTTTTCGAAAAGAAAAAGTGTCGAGGCAAAATCATAAAGTCTTGTTATTGAAACTATACGAATCTAGATAAAGGTATGAAGAAATATATATGATATTACCATATTTGTAACAACGTAACCGTGCTAGTCCATACTTTTTCCGAGTAGCGCCTTAAATAATAGTAATTTTCTAAGATTTAATAAAATAATAAATAATTGCATTCAAACAAACCAATTATCTAGCCCACGTTAAGTTTCATGAAGAACTTGTGTTATGGATACTAGATAACGGATAAACATACATAAATACTTTTTTTTCGTAAATACATAAATAATAAACATATTAAACTCCCAAACCAAGAGAAATAGACATGTTCATGCACACAAATATTTGTCTTGTCCGGGGATCGAATTCGCGACCTCTGTTGCAGATGGCGAGTTTGGTACCCCTGCGCCAAACAGGTGTAATTAATTTTACATAACAAATATTTTAAAAAAGTATGTGTAAAATAGTACCATAATTGAAACAGGGTTGGAATGCTATTGTATTTGTTTCAAAAGTTGGGCACCTGCTATCATATGTTCAATTACCGCCACGTCATCCTAACAATAATTATAAATGCGAAAGTGTGGTTGTTTGTTTGTCCTTCCTTCACGTCCTAACTAAGCAACCAATGACTTAATTTTTGGCAATGCTAAAAATCAAATCGATGCCAATTTAGTATAAAGCTAGTTGAAAGGATGGAGAGTAACATATTTCTTATTCCCACGGGATATTCCCACGGGATTTTCCCACGGGATATTCCCACGGGAACGGGATCCACGAGGGTGAAACCGCGGACGGAAACCCGTCGTCTCAGCCACTTAACACCCACTGCTGGGTACAGGCCTCCCCCAAAAGGGGGGTTTGCCATAATCGCCACGCTTGGCAGGAGGGGTTGGCGATCGCAGTATGGCCAAGTTTGTAGGAGACGCTGCTGCCCATCTCCTGAAGGCTGCAGGCTTCTCCTGAAGGCGGAAACTAGTGGCTAATAATTGCTACGAATACCGTGTTTTAGTGACGAACCCGAACTCAAGGTCATCTTGTGGATCTTTACTTGAGTTCGATTGTACTTTGTATATATTTATAGAAAAAGAGTTCACGGTCAATGCTCTGCGTTGGCATTCAATGCATTGTTTTACGAGTGTTTTTTCCTTTTCCTTGGAGCGCTTTTTGTGACATTCTTAGCATACGGATAGCGATTAATATTGTTATTTTAGTCTAATTTAAGTTTATGTAACCATTATACTTATACATTACTAGTGGTCGCTCGTGGTTTCATTCGCGTGGTTCCCGTTCCCGTGGGAATATCGGGATAAAATGTCGCCTGTGTTACTCTCCGTGATTTCAACTAACTCTATGCCAAAAATCGAGTCGACTGGTTTCTTAGTTAGGGCGGCATGAAGAAAGGACAAACGAACACAGTTTTGTATTTAACATTATATGATATAATTTAAATAAATATACAGTTATAAAGTTAGGATACAAGCGGCACCCGCACCTTCGGTTAAGCTGCGTATATAAGGTGTTAATTTATCAACTGCCGATTGAGCAGGGGCTGCACAGGTCAACAATATAGAACACAACTTTGGCCAAAAAAATGTTTTCTTTGAATTTTTTTTTATTGAATTTTCTGATTTTGACCGCCGATTAAAATAGCTAAATATTCCTTGGGAACTTATAGCTTAAGCTGAATATTCAATAGGCAGCTAATGCTTAAAATACGAAAGTTAAAATAAATTCTAAAATAAAATATATATTTTTTCGCAATAAAATATTTTTTTGGTTAAAAAATGTGTGTGTTCATCGTTGACCTGAGCAGCCCCTGGTCGATCGGCACTTGATAAATTGCCACCTTATATGTATAATTTTCCTGACCCTGATACTAACTTTCATTAATCTGTTGCACCTCATTGGCTGAGGATTCCGGGAAAAGCGCTTTACCTATATCATTACTCAACGTCAGGTATGACGTAGGCTAAGATTTTCCTTGTTGTTTGTGAAAAAAAAATCATTGGTTCATTTTCTCTTCACATTGCTTTCTCTCTCAGTCCAAGATTACACAAAAAACAAACTGTTCCGATTTATCATCATCACTGTGGATTGGTGGTTTTAACGAATGCAAATACAACCGGGAACAGAAGTGTTCGAGATAGTAATTTTTAGGTGACCCATCAAAGTACGGGAGTTACTATCAGCTTAACCCCACACTACTTGCTCTCTCACCGCCGTAGGGTCCTGGGGGATCGTGGTGTCAATCGCCCCTTTGACCCGGGCGGCGGCCGGCCCGTTTTCGGGGCCCCCTCGCGGCTGAGAGATGGCCGAGCAAATGTGGCCATCTCTACAAACAGTGTGAACCGTGCAATGCGGGCTTAGTGTACTTACCGTCAGTTGGTCACCCATCCCACCATGACTGAACATTGCGAAAGTTGCTTATTTGCCCCTACAGGCCAAACGCGCTAACCACTGCGCCAAGGTCCTCCATACTAATTTTTTATGAATAAAATTTTATCATGAAATAGTTTTACTCAAACTGATTGTCATAATAACGATGAACGAAAGCTCATTCATAACTTATTTATTTTTATTCATTCATAACTTGTTATTCATGGTTCCCGTGACGTCACAATGACGTTGTCGCCACGCTTGAACGACTCGATTTCCTTAAACGGGACTTTCCGTACCTTGAAGTATATTCCAACATAATGTTACGAACAAAATATTAGTCACGACGACTTAGTGGTTTAATGTAAACATGATTTCATCAGATAATTGTTTACCTATCTATTAGTAAATTACTAGAAAATATCGACACGTGTCATAAGTTTCTCTGTGAAACTTGTAAGGCGAGACAACTTTTTTAGTAAAAAATCTGTCGAACTGGCATGCTAAAAGTTCAAAACATAAACGTAATTATTCGAAATGTTGGGGTTGTTTTCAACAATTAGTATGTAAGTAAAAGATGAGCTCAACAAATGTTTAAAAAAGAACATTTCAATTTTACGCGAGCTGTTCACAACTTTAATGGAGATAAGGCGTTTCGTCGTCGGGAAGTACAAAAATATAAATCCAAATGTGTTAGTAAATATCATAAAAGGTGTTACTTTTTGGACAGATAAATAACGATGTAGGCAAATTGTAGATAGAGTAACGAGGTGTGATTTATTAAGGCTTTTATTTCCAAATATTCCAACAACACGTCAGCGGGTCGACATTTTACTATCCCATAAAAATGTCTCTTCGTCTTCTCAGCCACATGCCACACACCCACTGCTGGGTATATGGGGTATCTGTTCTTATGGGGCAATCAGGAGGACAGATCGAAGTTTCTTCACAACTGTCCCCCGGAGGACACAACGAAGGGGACAAATAAGAATAAACCTTCTAGTTCATTTAAATTTTATAAGTTTTCCACTCTTTGAACATCTCATCTCAACGAAGTTTGCGAATAGAGTTTAATTTTCAACCTTATTCCCTTTGCATTAAGTCTATCTGTCTAAATTTTCCTCTCACGCGATGCTAACGTTTGGACATTTGCAAACCTGTGGGATTAGCACGAATAACTATCGAAATAGTAAGTATTGAGCACGTTATGTCAAAAAATGTATAGGAAAATGTGGTTCCGTTTACGTCCGGTAGGAACGCTGCTCAGTATCTCATACATTTTTTACTATACTGCCTCGATACCTTCTCGAAAGTTTTTCGTGCTAGGCCTTCTGCACTAGGCCCACAGACTTCTGGCTTCACTACGAACTCGACATAATATCTCAGCGCGACTATTGGCCCAGGGGAGCAATTCTCGAATCTGTCCTTTTTAGGATCCACAAATCCGCAAGCTGATTATCTAAAAATGAGTGACAGATCCTGAAATATTTAATTCATATAAAAATATATTAATTAAGGGGGGGCTCCCCATACATGGAACTGTTACAGAATTTTTTTTTTCATCAAACCTATACGTGTGGGATATCATTACATAGATCTTTAAAAATTACATTGAGGCTTATTTGAAAGTGGAAAAATGTGTGTCCCCCCCCCTCTAACTTTTAAAATAAGAAAGTGAAAAATCATAAAAATATATAATGTAGATCTTTATAAAAACTTTCAACTAAAATTGGTTTGATTGAAATATATTTAGTAGTTTCAGAGCTATAGCACATTTTCTAAAACCGCAAATATAACTTTGTCATTCATACAAACACTATGAAACACAAACTTATTTTTGCAGACAAATATTATAATGGCATTTTGGCAATAATAATAATAGAAACTTTATTGCACACGATATAAAAACAAACGCATACAGAGAAAATGACAAAAAAAGAGGAAAACACAATAGGCGGCCTTATTGCTACGTAGCAATCTCTTCCAGGCAACCTTGGGTGAGAGACGAAACCCTTCATGTGCGAGTTCAACTTGCACTTGGCCAATTTTTTATGTTTCTTTTTTCATTTATTATCAAATTAATTCACAATAAAAAGAGTTATTTGTTATGCAAGGCTAGAAATTTGGTTATTTAGGGGCGAGTTACCTCTATTGAGAGCAAGTCAAGGATTCTAGGATTGGCCCACGAGCGTAGCGAGTGGTTCAAAGATTGAATCCTGAGCAAAGCGAGGGTTTCAAAGGTACAAGACGCTAAAAACTTTTCTGCCGAGCGCAACACACAATTTTTCACCTCACAACAGCGAGGAACATTTTATGGTTGTTTCCGTGGTCAACTTTCGGTAAAAAATTCTTTAAACATAAAGTTTAATCTAAATATACCTTATTCTGGTTGTTTTAATGATATAAAAAACTAAAATATTCAAAAAGGGAGTATTATAGTTAGGTAATTCAAAGTTATTTAAAATAGAAATATATTGTTACTTATAAATAACAATAAAAACGATTCTGTAAAAGGTAGAACAAAGACAATTTAAAAATAAAGATTTATGTCACGTTCTGAAATCCAATCATAGGTTGTGAAATCACCCACCCAGCCTAATATAAAATTCTTATAATAAATAGTTGAATCTTATTGTTATTGTTTTTATGATTCAATGAACTAAAATATTATAATAAAACCAAAACGGAGCATTATAATTAATTTAAAGCTATTTAAAATAAGTATAAAATTTAACAAAAAAGTTAATAGTGCGATTCGGAACGCATTATGACATATTTTTAGGTATTAAATTAAAAAGTACTTTACCGCGCTAGGCCGCAAAATACGATTTTCTACGCGGAAACTGAATGACAAATCCTCCTTTTCCGAGCGTCTGAAAAAATACATTTATACACATAGAAACCACCATATTATAACTTTTTAATTTTGCATTTTACAATGCTATTTTTATGTGATAAATATTAAACAAGAAAATATACTAGAAAAAAGCAACTAGTCTCATGTCCCGTCTGGGCGACATGAGACTAGTTGCTTTTTTCTAGTATATTTTCTTGTTTAATATTTATCAAACCACCATATGTTCACACGTGTCTCATGACAGTTTGTAGTATGTATTTAAAATTACACAACATAATGTTATCTTTCGACATGTGTGAGGCTAATCTAATTGAAATCCGAAAAAAGATATAGACTTTCTCGATATTTGGGTATACTATTACATACCTACAAATAAAGATAATAACACCCAGACACAGAACAAACAATAATGTTCGTCACATAAATGTTTGTACAGGATGGGGTCGAACCCACAATTCCTAGTTTAGTAGGCTAGATTGATATCAAGCTTCTGAAAGAAATGGAAGGCTTTTTGAAGTATATCAGGTTATCATCATCTTTAGCAATTTTAATGACTCTACTGCTGGGGTACTGCCTTCCTGAAGGATCCATAAAGTGATTATGCCATGACTCACCCCTCCACCCCCACCCGGTGGGTTTTAACGACTGCAAATACAGCCAGGACCAACGGCTTAACGTACCTTCTGAAGGTACGGTGCAGCTCAAGATAGCAAAATTTTGGTTACCCATCCCGCGAGTGACCATTGCGAAAGTCGCTTAACCACTACGATCGCAGGCCGTACACGTGAACCACTGCGCGTAGGCTAACGACATAATAAAATTATAGGTATCACAACACATTAGTAAAATAAAACCTGTAACAAATGAACAGTTACGTAGGTTTATTGAGCACCCATATGATTTACGAAAGCCGTTATAGCAAAAAGATACGTTGTAATGGTTTCTTTGACATCATAATCAGTCAGTTACAGCCACAGATCACCTCCAAGGAGGTGATCTGTGGTTACAGCAGTATCTATTGTTATATTAGTAATTTCGCCCACTACCAGTGTGATCCGCTGATATATATTAAATGACGTCATTTGCTTAGCCTTCGTCATTACCAGGTATTTTTATCCCAATGCTTGGACACGGCCTAATAGTATAGAACTATAGCCACTACGCGGTCCTAAATTTGGTGGGATTTCTTCTAAAGCACGAAAGATCTCGAGATAATCAAATACATTTTTGGTTGGTCACACATTCCATATAAGGTCATAGCGAAACTTATTTAACAAATGCACGCCGACATGATAAGCCTAAGGCAGGGCTTCCCAAACTGTGCGTCGCGATGTCCTGAGGCGTCGCAGCATCGTTTCAGGGGCGGGCGTCGCTTGTCGATACGACCAAGTCATGAAAAGCTATGCTCAGAAAAGCAAGCACTTTTTTTAGCTTTCCTTCCTTACGCTTATGTTTTGACTTTGTTCTATTTTCTAATAAAAAAAATTAATGTACAATAGGTGCAGTTTTTCCAGTAACCTGTTACTGGGCTAGTACTCGAACTGGTAGGTATTTTTGATTGGGGTTGGGAGTTGAGGGGCGTCGTCAAAAAATTGCAAATTCCCAATGGCGTCACAGTTTGGGAAGCCCTGCCTTAAGGAATTCAATTTACTAAATATACGGCCTTACCTAAAAATGTAGATTACACTTGCTCGGGTAAATAATCTTTTGTGTGACTATTTAACATTTGAGTTGAAGACAAAATATTTCGTAAGTAAATAATGACGCACTTAGTTTTATGGCTATTAAAGGCCATCTATAAAAAAAAAATAGATTATCTCTCCGCTTATTTAACTCTTGCGGTAAATTAATCTCATTTTTCATCTAACAATAATAAAACTGTATTAAAACGTTGTTATAAATTGAAAGACAAATCTCATGGTTTTAAAGTAGATTATGTCAAAAGCATTTTGTTTTTATAAATCGTTACTTATAAAACTTAGAATGAATTTATTCCTTATTTAGTTATATTGTGTAAATAATAGGACAGTCAATTAGATAACATTAGTTCTACAAAATTATAACTACAACATAAATAGTCCTATCCTAATAACTTTATAATTTGGACATTTAGTTGTTTGGATGTTTTGTTTCTCAATCACGCAATCGGATTTAAATGTTTGGCACACATATAGTACATATCCGTCAGGCGGGTGAAACCGCGAGCAGCCACTAGTGGGTATATAGAGACATAAATAATCAGATGAACATGAATTAGAGAGACCTCATGTTTGAGTCAAAAAGAGCTATATAAATACTTGAACATTGGTACCTGATTCTTTCGTAATCCTATCCAATAGGTACGGCTGTTGGGCAAATACTTCACGGCGACGATTATATTATATTGAATCAAGTGTCAAATAGTGCCTGGATGAAAAAGGCGGTAGATCGTGCCCTGAGAATGGTGCGTGGATGAAAAAGGCGGTAGATCGTGCCCTGGGAATGGTGCGTGGATGAAAAAGGGGGTAGATCGTGCCCTGGGCATGGTGCGTGGATGAAAAAGGCGGTAGATCGTGCCCTGGGAATGGTGCGTGGATGAAAAAGGGGGTAGATCGTGCCCTGGGAATGGTGCGTAGATGAAAAAGGCGGTAGATCGTGCCCTAACAAGCAGTAGACTACAATAAACTGAATAATGAGTATCGAAAGAGATCTATTCCATCAATGTTGCGAGTAACATTAATTGTAATTAGCTTTTAAGTGCTTGCTTATTTACCTAATTTGTAAATACTGCTGTAAACTTCCCAAAGAAAATAAAAATAAAATAAAATAAACTGTATGACAGCCCTGATCTACGAGTAGGGCGCATTTTCTAAACGTTACTCACTACAGGAAAATACTATTCCCATTTGGCTATACTCATTAAAGTACTTTCCTCCTCATCCCAAAACAAGTGGATTTAATGAGCGGATATTCCGCTCTGCGTGTGATTTTGTTATGTGTACTTAAACTGTAATACTTTATAGTATGTAGTATTCTTGAAGTGGCAACGTAGCGATGCGCACGAGTTGACAGTGATAACGGATGGTTCAGACAAACAGTGACGTTTTCAATTGTTTTAATAGACCGGTGAGTTTAATCCTTTTGTGAGAATGTATAGATACATCTAATTGTTAAGTAACAGGAGAATTTATTTTAAAACAAATGGTTTGAGAGGTTGAGTGATATTAGTTCGCGATCGAAAAGTGCCTGAAGGTTTTTTATATTTAGTTAATAAAGTGTCATTATGTAAATGGAGGTTGAGTTTAATCCTTTTGTGAGATAAAAGTATATAGATAACTTATTGCTTGTGGAGTTACAGAAGATTTTATTTTAAAACAAATGAGTAAAGGTAGAGTGCAAAATATTAGTCCGCGATTGAAAAGTGCGTGACGTTTTTTTTATAAATCTGTCATTTTAATTATAATGTTAGTATAAAGATGTGTATGCCTTTATGCCTTAAGTTGTTGAAGTATGTTTATGCCTTTTAAGTAATTACCTATATAATTACTTAAAATTTCTCTTACTCTATTTGGAACACGTGAATAATAAAAAAAAAACATAAAACGTAACTAAAATAATATTATAGAACTGAAATGTGGTAAGGTATGAATATAAGTTTTTTATAACAAAAATAAGTGAAAGCGAATTATAAATAAAACATACGGTATGGATATGAGAAAACTTTCTGGAATAACACATACTAATCAATTGATTCCTTTATTTCCACGAGAACGGTTATCACACAGGTAAAGTCACGGGCGGCCCTAAGTTCATCCATAATACAAAATTCTTTGATTTAATCTGCACATAAAAGAAGCATATTCATTCGTTTCACACATAAATTCCTATAAAAGTTAATTATAACATTCGCTATAAAAACGGGACGTTCTACGGAAATCCCATTGCCTGCTTACTGGGGTCTTCTCATGCGCCACTTTGAAGCGAATTATCATAGTGATGGGGCTAGGCAGCATTCCGCTGTTTCTTTGTATAGTCAAGTGATGGAATATTGAAACGGGTATTAAACGCGTAGAAACGTGATAGGTATTTCACCTACCTAATTTTCCCGACGTTTCGGCCGATGTAACTTGACCGGAAAATTAGGTAGGTGAAATACCTATCACGTTTCTACGCGTTTAATACCCGTTTCAATTTTCAATATTTATAACGCAACGCGAAAGTTTAAAAGTGTATAAAGCGATGGAATATCAGTAAGAGCTATTTTTATAAACTAACCAAATACCTACTTACAGGTAAGCCTACTTGATAATACCTATTAGTTTCGAAATTGGCGATTTCGAATCCTACTAATATTATAAATGCGAAAGAATGTCAGTTTGTTTGTTTGTTTATTTGTTACTTTTCAAGCAAAAACTACTAAACCGATTTGGATGAAATAAATTGAAAGCTATATAGCCTAAATTAAAAGACTCCTTTTTATCCCGATAATGCCTTGAGACCGGAAATCACGCAGGTGAAACCGCAGGAGGCCGCTAGTAGGAATAATTATTATTTACCGCTAGTAGAATTAGGTAATATAAAAAAAAATATTATCATACATTTAGAGTGATGGGCATAGGCATTCCTGTTTCTTTGTATAGTCTATCGCGATTACATATCTTTAAGAGCTATTTGTCGAAGCAAATCAGGTACCTACTTAACAAAACAATAATAACTTGATTTATTTGATTATTTTTCCATAAAATTATTAACATTATATGTATAGTGATGGGGTTAGGTAGCATTCCGCTGTTTCTGTGTATAGTCTATTCCATCGCGAAAGCAGCATAAGCATAAGAGCTATTTTTCTAAGCAAATTAACTAGATTGTGACAAAAACTATTAGCTTCAAAATCAGAGGTATATGTGCTATTATTTCCAAAAAAAATATTATTATAGTCATCTCCAGAATAGGAAAAACTTAGGTATTTGATAGAAGTTTAGGATAGGTTCTATTGAAAAGATTAAGCTTTACTCGAAAAGTTAATTTTAGTACTAAATCAAAAAATGAAATATAAAAACTTCTAGATGTCAGGTAAATTAGGTAAATCTAAATATTAAAATTGCAGTTGCATCACAATATCAAAGTATTTTATTCATCGGCTCACGGGTGATGAATGTCTTGAATCATTCGTCTGAATTTCATTTCGTATTGATTTTCGTTCGACTTTGGAAGTCCGCAACTTCGGTTTGTTACCACTGCAACATAAACTATTCAATGCTAGTCGTGCGCTGGATCCAAGCGATAAGCTAGAGTAAACGGCAAAATGATGTATTTTGTCATAAAGTTGCAGTAGGTCATCATTGTCGTTTGACTTGAAAGTCGATTGAGACCGAATTTTCCTTGTATTATTATTTACACTCGCGGACAAATAAAGCGGGTCACTGCGTTATTCTTTATACAAACATGCTCACTGTACAGTCTTATTATTCAAAAAGTATCAACAGGTTTGGCGACCTGTTTGGCGCAGGGGTACTAAGCCCGCCTTCTGCGCCAGAAGACCAGGGTTCGATCCCCGGACAAGACAAATATTTGTGTGCATGAACATGTCTATTTGTCTTGGTCTGGGTGTTTAATATGTATAATAAGTATGTATGTACAAAAAAAATAGTATATAAGTATGTTTATCCGTTATCTAGTATCCATAACACAAGTTCTTCATAAAACTTAACGTGGGCTAGATAATTGGTGTGTTGTATGCAATTATTTATTTATTTATTTAGTTTATGTAAAAATGTAGGTATATCTCGATGTATACTCGACTTACGAATAAAAGTCCTAAAACTTCAAGAAAACCTTTAGATTTATGCAAAATAAGAAAAACAACTTCACTAATCCGCTTTCATACAACTTTAAATAAAAGCAAAATTAAACATTCGGTTCACTGAAAGTTTGAAATCAAGAAACGTTTTCAGTTATTTTACATGCTGATTGCTTAGTTAGGCATATTACCTTGCTATCGACACCAAAATCTTTCCGGCAATACACATACTTATTTATTTATTGGACTACAAAGGAAGCAGGTTTGTATGAAAATAATACAATGACCCGCTTTTTTGTCCGTGAGTGTATTATTCACAAATCATACAATACCAAAATCGCATACGAATATACGTGTGATTAATTGTTAAGCGTATTATTTTCTCTTAACAAATTAATGCGTCCAAATAAATAAAAAAGTGCTCCTATATGTTTTGTCTATTTTTTCAGATTTTAGAGGATTCCAATATTAATTTATCCTATTAATTATTAATTGTAGCGCTCATGGCCGTGCTTGATAGACTGATCGTATTCGATCACGTTCATAAAACAACGTTCGGCCAGGTCAGGAGTCGGATGGGTGACCGCAAACTGGCATTATAACTGAGCGCTTCCGTGCTTCGGAGGGCACGTTAAACCGTCGGTCCCGACTGTTGTTAGTCGTTGAGCGAAGTCAGAGGCCTTGAAGGCGGCTTGATAAACTCTGACACTAGAGGTGGCCATTAATCCTCATACGATAAGAAAGAAAGAATATTAATTAAAAACAAATTTAAAAATAAGGAAAACAATCATAATAATCAAGATAATTCGGTAACCGATATTAGTCGAAATTTTAATAGACTCATTAAAACACCTACCTACCTTTAAAAATTTAAGCTATTAACATTATCTTATTAATATTCTTTTGTTTCAGGCGTCTGTGCAATCGAAGGTGGCAATGAACAGATGACAATAAAACAAGCTAACTACAACACACGTAATTGAATAACAGACATCGTTTTATCAAAAAGATGGAGAAGGAAAAACAACCCATCCCGCCTCTCCGCGATGTCACAGATAACTACAGCTCGAAGTAAGTACATAAACCTTTTTCTTCAGATTGTATTTCGGAGAGTGTGCTATTGATCTGCAAGAGCTCATCCCGCCAGCTCCTTTTTACCACCGTGAATTCAGATACTGCAGGCACCCATTCCAGTAAGGCAAGCACGAATGACTATCGAAATAGTATCGAGTAAGTATCGAGCACGTAATGTCAAAAAATGTACCTATAGGAAGTAGTTCCGTTTACGGCCTCCGTAGGAACTCTGCTCAATATGTTATACATTTTTTTACTTTACTTTCTCAATACTTACTCGAAAGTTATTCGTAATAACCACATGCTTAATATTCCACGTCTGAGTACAAAGCGCTTTTCCTCATCTTTAATAAGGCTGCGTCCTGGACGCTAGCGGGCGGAGCGGGCGGTGCGCGCGGTGGCATGCGCGTCTTGATAGATTTGTATAAATTCTCGATGAGCATGTTCCGTAGCCCGCACCGCCGTCGTCGAGAACAGCTTCATACAAATCTATGGACCTTGATCAAGACGCGCGTGCCACCGCCCGCACCGCCCGCTTTAGCCGCTGGCGTCAAAGACGCAGCCTAATGCGCACAGCCGCTTTAGCCGCTGGCGTCAAAGACGCAGCCTAATGCGCACAGCCAGGAAGTGGAATTTCCCTGCCCGCGTCTTTATTCCCGGGAGCCTACAATCCTGGTATATTTAAAGTGAATGGCTTTTTCTAGGCAAGCTCGCTCCATATAGGGCCTCTTCTTATTATAACGATTCAGAGTGTGGCCTAGAATAAAGCTTATTTAATGTAATAGAAAGACCTTCTTTACATACGACGGCTATCGTGGTCAAATATGGCCTCCAAGCATGACCAGTATGAATACCGCTTTATCACGCGATACAATATGATGATGTCTTGCGAACGGAACAGTGACACTTATCGTGCTACGAGTATCGATAAAAGTCACTCATGCTAGAGTTACTGAGCAGCAATTTTGATAAATAAAGGCTTATCCGCACGCCTTAATGCTACCACGTGCCAAACGCCGTATTCGTCGACCTATATCGAGATAGACGAAAAGAGCGCTTCAAACTGTATGAGAGTATGTACCTAGCGTGTCGAATTTTTCGTACCTACGATGACGTCACGAGCGAGATTTAGTGATGTGTAAATGTTATTGACGAGCTCCTGCAACAAAGCACTTTTACTAGATTCACGTGGCGATTTGCCTTTTATAGCTCTAATGCACTTCTTTTATGCAATAAACGCTCTTTTGAATGCAATGCGGAATCATTTTTTTTAATGATTTTTGTAATTTTTGCATTTTTTATGCTATTTTTATACTTATGGTGAATTTTAAATAGAAAAATATTGGAAAAAGTTAACTCGGCCACAAGTGAATTCTCAGATGTACATAATGTCCAATTAATCAAATGATTTTGAGGGTTTCGTCGTCGTCGTCGTCTCAGCCATATAACATTATTTTTTTATTTTTACATTTTGTACGCTGTCCGTACTCATAAGTAAATAAGTCTTATCAGTTTATCACACTACCGAATTTGCGAGCGTTTTCGTCGCTCACTTCGCACGCACAAATATACCATAGTCGCTGGCATCATCGGTGACAAGTCATGGCCGCCACTCAGCCACTAGTGGCGCGTCTAGAGACTGGACTGAACCACTAGTGGTCGCGTTTAGTGGCCGCGACTAGTGGCTCACTGTGCGGCAGCTCTTATGATAAAATAGCAATGTCTTTGAGTCTCTTGAGACCGGATGAACACCACAATTTGTATTCAATGCGAAGTGAGCAACGGTATGAGATAGCAATCTTGTTCCGTGTTAATATGATATTGAATTCTCGCCATGTTCCCAGTGAAAAAAACAGATCAAGGACTTATTTAATCAGAACATACGTAGTACTTTCATATTTGTGAAGTTTCTCGAAAATTTTTCATATTAATTAACTATTTACTACTAAATTACACAGGATCAAAATTTAGGATAACTACTTTTAATTACGGTAAAACCTTTCATTTTCATTGGAAAATGCCATATATCCTAACTGACGCTGCATTCATACGACAATTTCTTCACGAAATTAAAAATTAAATGCTGAGTTTAATAGAAGATCTTATAGATATAATTATTGATCTTCAAAATGATAAATAATATAATGACCTCAATAACAACTGTATGAAGCACTTACAAAATAATACAGATAACTCATAATAACACATTAAACATTATTACAGTGTAAATAATGCGTCACTAGGGTTTAGTCTAAACCCTTTAAGCCACTTTAACGACCACTCAAAGGAAAATATTTCTTGATAAACACATTCAAGTTTAAATTAAAATAAAATGTGTAGAGTCGCACATCTCGACATGTGCACATCGCCTGTATGCGATCAAATTTATTTGACTGTTTGAGAAACACGTTTGTCAAATAAATTTCCAGAGTAAAATGCAACAAACATAACCGCAGACGGTCAAACGACAAACACGACAATCTGTCAGAAAAGGAAATGTTCCATTTTTGTTTGGAAGTTGGGCCCCTAATTCCTACTGTGATGAAAATATATTTTATGCAAAGAGCACAAAATAATTGATGTGTGTATTTTTAAAAAGGACCCAAACATTTTATTTGTCAATAAAAAGGTTAGATAATAAAAAAATAATAAAACAGCAACCTAACACTTTTCAACTGTCAGAATGCTGATCATTGGTCGAGGTCTAGGCACTGTCAGTGACTTGTAACATGTCAAATAATGTCAATACGTTTGACTTTGAAAGTTTTATTTACTATACCTAAAGCAAAGGAACTACCCAGTACAGCCGGCAGCCGCTTGGTTTGATTCTTGAGAAAAAAATTTGATATATTTTACTTAAAAAAACTGTAATTGAACTATAAAAAATATACTTTTAAACAAAATGTAATCTTACTCAATACCTACTTTAAAATCTTCTTAAATTTTTCCGCATTCAATTCATTTAAATAAAGTATATTTTACACATTCCAGCGCGTTTTGTTCAGTATCGATTTAAATGACAATACTGCTTTAGTATGGTTTAAACTTCAATACATTGTTAACCCATTTTTACTTGACAATTAATAATAACAATCTGTCTAATCACCATAGGAGACAAATAGCACTATTTTATACATTTTAGTTACATTACTAGCTTTCACCCGCGTGATTCCCGTTCCCGAGGGAATGTCGGGATAAAAGTGTTAGTCCACTACTTAAAGTAGGTACCTATATACCGGTAGTTTATGCGTGAAAGGGGAAAAACAAACAAATAAACGAACAAACAAACTGCATTCATATCGCATTTATAATATTAGTAGGATTAGCTAGCAAGAGATCTGCTTCAATACAACAGTTGAAAGTCCATTGATTGACAGATATATGGGTTCCATTCTACACATTTAGACTATGTACTTAATCCATTCACTACTGATAAAACATCCTCTCACCCCAAACGCGTACACCGTCTCCGTACCGTCTTGGATAAAAATGCGCTTCATAATATATTTTTCACCTTACACGCTCTGAAAAGGAGGTTTTGTCAATCAGTTTGGGCATAGAAAATCGCTTTTTGTGGCCTAGCGCGGTAAAGTACTTTTTTCGATGATTCTATTTCGGAACGTGACATAAACCTTTATTTTTAAATTGTCTTTGTCTTGTACCTCATGTCAATGTCGACATTTACCGAATCGTTTTTATTGTTATTTAAAAGTAACAATATATTCCTACTTTAAATAACATAATCTAACTAATAATAATTTTAGTTTTTTATATCATTAAAACAACGAGAATAAGGTATATTTAGATTAAACTTTTTGTATAAAGAATTTTTTACCTGAAGTTGACCGCGGAAACAACCATAAAATGTTCCTCGCTGTTGTGAGGTGAAAAATTGTGTGTTGCGCTCGGCAGAAAAGTTTTTAGCGTCTTGTACCTCTGAAATACAACAATGATATAAAAACTGGATACTGGCGAAATCCAAAAGGGCACCGCCATTAAATAAAAAAGAAGAAGAAGAAGTATAGGTTACACAACTCCTTACGTCACTATCACAACCTTTGAAAGGGATTGTGATAGATTTTGAAATTGGACAGGTTATGAACCTTCTGTTTTTCAAACATCTAACTTCGTTTAGCCGTTTTTGCATGACTGAGTCACCCAATAATAATAATAATAAAAATCTTTATTGCACACGATAAATACAAAACAAGTACAAAAAACAAATATACAAAAGAACATACAATAGGCGGCCTTATTTCTACAAAGCAATCTCTTCCAGGCAACCTTGGGTGAAAGAAAACAGATAAATAAGCCAATAGGGGAATGGGAGCACCAATATACATGTTATATTAGTTTTATTTTGAATATGTAAGTTAGTTGTAGTCGTAGTTTTCATTAAATAAAAGAAATTAAATAATAAAGCTAGCCAGATGGCGATAATATTCGTTGATTGGAATCTAGTGAAACAAACACCCTGGCCCTTTATATTCGAAGAACCTATTATAATATTTTTTCAGATTTCACGTTTAAATTTAAACACATCAATCATGACGCTAATGTTCGTAATAACTACAAGATACGAGCCTAGCGGTTAAACAAAACAATTTTATAGTAATAATGTTTATCTTATCTCGAAGTCATTAAATTCTCATAGTTACATGGAAAAATCTTGCTACACACGCTTTCACTCAAAGAATATAATTATTATTACTACTTTGTTTTGAAAAGTAATAAAATAAAATGTAAAAAAACAGTTTTTGAAGTAAAAACTTCTTTAGCGGCGCTGTGCAAGGCGAGTTTAAAATTTTTGGGATGGGTAAAAAATGTTAAAGTCGCGTCAGGTCACGTGACCCCGATCGAAAATCCGTAAGACCATTTACCGTTGACCTATTGCAAATTACATAAAGTCTCACACTTGAAAGATCTACGCATATTATTTAATAACAACCATTATATATCTCTCATTACTAGCAACTTTCATATTGATGCCAGGTCAGTTATAATGGATTTACCTGCCAAATCAAGTTGGTCTCCGTTTTCATCAACTTTTTATGAGGTTGTGGTCAAGAAATAATGGATTTTGATCGTTATTTTCTTTTCAGCGGTTTTCACTTCTGCTGGCACTCCCAGAGTGCAAACCGTTGTTTTTTTTTGTTACTTAAATTTATTATTCTACTTTACTCTTTCAGCTGTTGAAAAAATAAACGAAGATTTGTGTAATATATACGTGTGGGCTAAGGCCAATCATTTGTCTTTGAATCCGCTTAAAGCTAAATTGCTTCTTAGGTTCCAAATTCCAAATAGATAAAATCAATTCCTATAAGCCGTCACTAAAAATTGGCAACGATCAACTTGTTCAAGTGACCGAGGCTAGAAATCTAGGTGTTCCAATGGATAGCAAAATGAATTTTGCATAATCACGTTCTTGAAACAGTAAAGAATTGTTATTACAAATTAATAGTTATTTGTTATGCAAGTTGGTTATTTAGCGGAGAGTTACCTCTATTGAAAGCTGAGCAAGTGAAGGATTCTAGGATTGAACATAGTTCAAAGATTGAATCCTAAGCGCGAGGATTTCAAAGGTACAAGACGCTAAAAACTTTTCTGCCGAGCGCAACACACAATTTTTCACCTCACAACAGCGAAGAACATCTAAGGTTGTTTCCGCGGTCAACTTCCGGGAAAAAAATTTTTAAACATTAAGTTTAATCTAAATATACCTTATTCTCGTTCTTTTAATGATATAAAAAAAACTAAAATAATAAAAAGGTAGTATTATAGATAATTCAAAGTTATTTAGAGTAGGAATATATTGTTGCTTATTAATAAGTAATAAAACGATTCCGTAAATGTTGACACTGACATAAGGTAGAAGGCAAAGACAATTTAAAAATAAAGATTTATGTCACGTTCCGAAATCCAATCATAGGTTGTGAAATATCACCCAGCCTAATATAAAATTCTTTTAACAAATAGTTTAATCTTATTGTTATTGTTTTTATGATTCAATGAACTAAAATAATATAATAAAACCGAAACGGAGTATTATAATTAATTCAAAACTATTTAAAATAAGAATAAAATGTAACAAAAGTCAATAGTGAAAGTCAATAGTCACAAAAAGCGATTTTCTACGCGGAAACTGAATGACAAATCCTCCTTTTCCGAGCGTGAGAGGTGAAAAGGTATAATATCAAGTACCAGTACCTTAATTTTGATTTAAGAATAAAACTTTGTGACACTCTTATTTTTTCCAAACTTAATTACGCAGATTCAGTTATTG